>OW679199.1:78836384-79036201 GCA_940337035.1 Agriotes lineatus
ATCCTAATCTTGTTATGCAGGCATCTTTTTGTATCGGCCTTTTCGAGATACGAAACGACTTATTGCGGCTTGAATAACGTTAGTTTCCGTACGTGACCTAGAGTTAGCGGCAAGCACGTAATTTTCGTTCTACAGAAAAGCCTGTTATACAGGGTGAGTGGTTACTTCATTTTTGGATTCATAGCGTTTGGTATTTAGCTAATCGAGTACAGCGTTTGTAGCTTTTCCTCGGAGGATCTAAGACACCGATTCAGCCTACTGTGAGAGGCGTGAATTTTCTTCGTCCTGTGACCTCCATTTGACCGTGATTTTTATCGCCTGAGCAATCGGGTTTGCAGTAATATTTCACTTGAAACTTTTTAGTTTCTGCAAGTACCCTCAACCTGCTGCCAGCATAGCTGTAAGAGCTCATTTTGAGGCTATATAATCATCTACTGCAAAAGTACCTAAATTACGAGCTGCTGAAAGCTCCATCAGAGTTGTGAAATTATGCGTTCTTGGCGTAGCGTTCTAATCTTCCTGTCATCTTATTCAACTAACGCGACGCACCTGTTTGGATTCCGTTGAGGACTTCGCCGATGTTAAATTGGGTTAATGATATTCATTCTGCGAGCTCCAGGTGCATTAGCGTGAAGAAATTAAAGTAAGATCGCTTGTAACTCATTACTGTTAGTTCAATATTTAATTGCTCAATACCTGGGATTTGTTCTCAGTCTGTAGTTTACATTTAAATTGTTTTACCTTCAACTGCTTTTATTTGGCTTAATTACTAGTATAAAATGCTATTTGGGGCTGAAACTTTTGCTTAATTAATGTTCTGATATCTCAAGCACTGGCTTGTGTGGAAAAGTTTATGTAGTGGCTACAATTTATGTGACTTTGATGCTAATTAAATATGTTTCTATATGTTTGATATCGTTACTGCTAGCTTTTGTATTTCAGATATTATCTACTGCGAGTATTTGAATTCTCTACCTCTCTGAGTATATTTGTTGTAGGTAAAGACTTGATGGTCCTCATAATATTTGGTAATAACATCTTCTAAGGAACCGCTCGCCGTCTTCATTAAATGCAGCTGGCGACCACTCAAGTATACTCTTGCAGCGGTGCGATATTTAAAGATTTCAGAAAAATATAGCTAACAATTAGTCGCCAAGGAATCGCTGATGTGACTATTTGATATAACAAACGTTTCTGGGAGTGGAAGCACTTTGAAGTGTTTCCACTTCAAAGTCATTGCTTAAAATTAAAAGGTACTAAGGACAATAAATGCAATAGCATTGTTATTATCGCTTACTTAATATTGTTTCTAACCAGCAAAGTGCTGTAATCAATCTATTTAAACCTATTTAACCTCTCATCCATGATATGGTTACACATTTGATTAAGAACACTATCTGTCATATTTTCTAAATTATTGCTTACTTCATCCATAATTTAAGATATTAACACACTACTAGAAACGCTATACTTTTAATGCAACTTTAACGAAAGCCATGCATGTCAAAACATAACACAATATTATGCTACATTTACAACAGGTTAGAGCGCGATTCCTATCTACATCGCAAAAGTAATAAGAAGGTCTTATCTACAGTAAATAAGAATTCTAAGGGTTCAAAGTTCTATTTGTGTAGGTAGCACTTTGTTTAATTAACTTTTCGTGTAGCTGCGTATAAATAGAACTGTGTGGGCTAAATAACTCCAAAAATAGCCGCTGGATGGTGTTGAAATGAATTTTTAAATGTAAATTTTTCAAAATTGAAGAGGAGAAGTAACAAAGGGGCTAAATGCCAAAACCGTCAAGTGGAGAAATTGGAAAAAAACTTCATCATTCCAATGTAACAAACATTCTATTCACAAACAATGGTGTAGCTTATTCAGTATACCCTACGTTTGAATATGCTACTACACAAACAAAACGTAGAAATGTTCAACACGTGGCAATAATAAAAAATTTAAAAATAATTTTGAAAAACCAGTTAAGTGCCAGTATATTATTTGGTTAAATTTGCGCAAAATTCTTGTAGTTTCTCGTCTTGTAATTAAGGAATCATTGATATTAAGTGCTTCTTTTTATTATCACCAATCTTATTTATGTCTGGAAGCTGACGAATCGCCAGATTTTTGATATCTTCCATGGTCTTTCCTTTTTTTACAAAGTTCCTGGTATTCACTTGCTTGAGATTTAACTTCTTGTGTATTCCAGCTTGTATGTCAAAAAAACCTTTTCTGGCACATATCTATTTCAAATCGGCCTGGATGGGCACTTGAGAGTATTACATCATAGTCCTCAAGTACCATCGAAGCGCATTTGCGCTTTCTCTTCTCGATCAAGACGAAGTCCCTGCCACACTGCATGGAACTATGACCATTGACGAGGACCCATGTTCAATGGTGTCAAAGAGTCCAGAACTCACCAACAACATGTAAATGAACACAATCATTCTGTTTGTATTTTGTGTAGTGCAGTTGTCGCTCCAAACAATAATATTCCTCTTGTGTGAAATGCCCATATTATTTAGGACGTCTAATAAGTACGATACAATTTCATTATCTCTCTTCTTGCCAATCCTTCATATCAGCAGCACATGCAGGATTGCGTGTTATCTCCAAAGTTGATGGCCAAGTTACAGCGTGAGAATTGGCTCAAGTTGAACATGTCGGAATGCCTCAAAGGTGATACAACATGACTTGTTCTAAATCCATTGAGAAAACATTCATGGTGCTATCTGGCATTTGCGAGGGTGCGCTGTTCATTTTCATAAGAAATGGCTGCTTCTGCCTCTTGATAACGGAGTTCTAACTCAACCCTTGCTGCCCGACATCTTTTACTCTGCGCCCTTATTTCGCAATAGTCACATTTTCGGCACGTGTCATTTCTAGGTGCTCTAAACGAAACAGATGGGAGGTTTCTTCAAAACTCTTCCATAGAACTTATAAGTGACCAAGCTTTCTGGATGTTTTTACAAAAAAGCTTTGTGGAGCCGAGTATTTAAATCAGGACTCTTGTATTCCGTTGCATTTTTTGCACGCAAATAATGAATTTTTTTTAGGGGGTATGCTATTTATGAGTTCTTTAACAAGATCCTATCATTCCTTGTAAATGATCCAAGTGCCGTACGAGTTTTCATATTTTTGTGGACTAGTAGGCATTTTTTTTTATAATAGTAAGTGCTTTTTGGTCAAATCAAAAGTGTTCATAAAAGTGGATTTACAATCATAATATTGCCCACTCCATCTGGAATGCTAAAATGGACGGTGCTTTAACGATTACTTTCACAAGGGTCTTCATATGAGCTATGCCTTCTTCTGTTGACACCAGTCTACTGTACTAAGCCTATGATGGACGTTCCATGAACGTCAGGCTTGGTTTCGTAGTACTTTTCAAAGAGCGCCCATCTTTGTGCTTGAGTCAACGACTTGCAATCAAATTTATATTTACATGTTATTTGTAAGAAAAAATGAACGTTTCAGGGTTTAAACAAATAATAAGAAAGTTAAAAACTTCTAGGTATCGTTTTTTTAACTACGACTTTTCCGTTGCCGTTGTTCGTCATTCAGTCTTCCCAACCCTTGTTTATGACGTTCCGTGTTCATTTTCGGCTAATCTACAGTAGTATTGCACGAAATATCTATTTCGATAGTTGTGAACAAATAAACACACAACAGACCAGCTCCTTTGCTGAGCAACTGATGTGTCGCTTGTAACAGCAACTTTCAGCCTACTTTTCCCCTAGAAGTTCGCCCATTTTATAGGCTGTAGTCGATGGCACTTAGAACCTTTCTATAGGAATACCTTATTTTTCGACAAATTGGCACTTCGCCTCTTTATTACGACTACTCATAAATTTTTAGTTATAACCCTATAATTCTAAGGTAACGAAACACGTAAATTGCATTTGAATGTATTCAACCCGAATAATCACATACATTTTAGTATCTAATCCTTTGTATCAACCATCTACTTTTTTAGATCATCCATCTCACATCAAGCTTTACCAATCTTCATTTCTCTTTTTCAGTTTTCTTTTCCTCTCTTTCCGTCGCATCGTGTCCTGTGAAAGGTATCCCGGAGTATGCGTCATCAACGAGTGCAGCTACGGCCTTGCGACATTCCGATGCTGTGAGACGAGGTCCTGCCACCGAACTAAGAGCCAGGTGATACTGCAATAATCAAAGTAGTTTGTATTGTAGAGGTTAGCCGTTATATAGTTCCCACGTGCATGTGATATTTGTCCTTTTTATTTCGTGCGCTAACTACCGTCCATAACTGTAATCTGTATTCCGCTATCATGTTTCACGCACTAAATTAATGGTAGTGACCCGATTTTGGGCCCGATTTAATAGTAATATTTGCCCTTTTCATGTTGCGTGCTAACTAACGATAATAACTGTCATCTGTGTTCCGCTATCATGTTTCACGCACTAAGTTAATACTAGTGACCCCATTTTGGGCCCGATTTAATAGTAATATTCGCCCTTTTCATTTTGTAAGCTAACGTCAATAACTATATGTGTTGGTGTACTCTTGGACCATGTATATATGTACGTTAGACCAATAGATCGGTTTGTTATATGTTGTCTTGTGTCTTCCCCGCTCTTGTTGCATGCATATTTTCAGGCTGAGTTGTCTGCAGTATAAAATCGATTTGAAATGGAGCCTGAAAGAGGTTGTAAGCATCAAAGGTAGGTCAAGGCGCTCCGTAGTCTCATTGCCCGGGAATCGCAAGGATGCACACTAATTCTACTAGCTTTTGGGTTTTGCCATAGGGAAAAGTTGAAAGGCAGGCGCATTTGCTTCCCGGTTTCACAGTAGGCTTACTCTTGCAATTTCGTTCATATTGATGGAACTGGGTGGCGCTAAATCAATTTTAGACCTGTTTACCGTTGATTCGGCAGTTGCCCGTGTGTTTCCTCGTGTTGGATCACCCCTCTCTTCACTGAGTTTAATCGGTACTTTTTGTTACGGGCAGGGCAGCGGTCTTATGTGAGTTACTCTCCCATTTGAATGAGATGCTCAGCGCTGGCAGTCAAGCTTTATCGTAACCTTTCGCATGAGCTGGCGCGCAGTCGTAAATGTCATTGTAGACCGTAACAATGTGTCAAATGTATTTCTGCTTTAGATATTTTCTTCTAAATTCTATTTTGCTTTGCGCAGTATCTCCATTTCTACCCAGCTGTGTGAGTAATAGTTATAAAATATTTTGAAGTATTTGAAGTATTATTATGCTGTTTGACAGACTAGTACTTACTAATGTGACCATACTATAGTTGGTACGTGTAGTAATTAAATGATGACAGGTAAGTATACATTTATTTTTGACCTAAAGAGATACGAAAACCAACAAATGAATTAAAGTGCCCATTTTCTACATTTTCTTAAGCTCGCGACTGGCATGTGAATAAATTTATTGCGGAAGTCGATATGCCGCAACATAACTTTATTCTTTTCCAATTTCAAAGCCGTCCGGACATTTTTCCTGAAAGATATAAATGAAGCGCGATATATCTTGCGGTCTATTGAATGGCCCTCGCTGCTTTGTTTGGTGCCGAAATGCGTTATTCCATTGACGCAGCGTTCACTGAAAAACCAATTAGGTAATTAATTGCTGCCTCGATTAGATACTGGCAGCATGCACTTGTTGCTGGAGACATTTATGTAATTGGATTGTTTGTTGGGATATTATCGCTGCTTTTGAAATGCGTTCAGTTGGTTTGCTTTACGACCCCTTTAATAAAAATAATATGGAGACACTTTCAATGAAAATTAATTTCCTGGCAAAATAACAGGAAACTTTTGGAACAGTTAGAAACTTTTTATGTTGCAAGCTTTCTGTTTTTGATTTAGACCGGGTTTCCGAAACGAGCTTCCACTAAAATGGAACGGAATTGATGTTTATGAGCCAAAGCATCAATGTGTCTTCATAATAACAGTTAATGATCGCACCAATCAGGTCATTTTATTAATTCACTGTTATTCAATACACTTCGTTGGCAGTAATTCTAATCCACATTTTATTACTAATAATAAATCAAAACCCTGAATGCTGCTAAATAAATGCTTCAGCACAAATCCTCGAACAATCTGGTCAGTTATCTGTACTACAGGCTAAACGTCTAAACGGTAGCGTTTTGTAAATCCATCCATGTTGTAAAGCTAAAAAAGCAACAAATACGAGTGCAGCTGGGATTATGAGAAAATAGCTTGCTGAAAGCGATCAAAACTTTCGTCGCAGTCGAGAAAATCGCACAAGCCAAAGTTTGCGCGACTTGTTTTTAGAGATAATTGATAATTAAAACTCAGAAGTTTTCCCTGATTTCATTTTGTGTATGTTTACTACTTTAGTTCGCGGAAAATGTGAGCTGTTTACACATCAACTTCGTTATTGACCAAACGTTAAAGGGACTTCGGTTGATAATAGTCCATAATTAGATTTCTGCCACGATGCGTGTGTACAACAAGAGTCTAAAAATAATATTCTTTTTTTATATATTGGAAATTGTGTCGATCTCTATGTGAAAATGTGTTTATTGGTTGTTTACATATGGGAATTAAATTAAATCACTATTTTTATACGACTTATTGTGACTTATTCTGCATACGGCTACGTGTATTAGATTGAAGAACTAAAAGCATTAGAAAGTTAAATTGTTGCTGTTGTTAACAGTAAATCATGATTTGAAACAAGCACTATGTGATTCATCAACAATGAATTCATTGAAACTAATAACCCCATCAGCTGTAAACCCTACGTTGGCTTCGGTCAAACTCAGTTTCGGCCAAAGAGGCAGAAGAAAGTTAATACCCACAGTGATGGTGATCCAACCACCTCAAAAATAGGAGTAGCTCATAAACCCACAGATGCAAATGCCGTACATCTGCCTAGAAGGCGGACAACACCCACTTTAGCTAAAGGCAAGGACGTGGAAAAGGGTAGCGGTTTGCCCAACCCTTAAAGAAGAGGGAAGAAGAAAATATGGGGGAACGGAAGCCTCAAAAATACGGTGCGAGGAAAAAACTCCACCGCCTAATCAACAAAAGTAATGGTTTCTACAACAACAATATTTCTTCAGGCAAACTTCCAAAACGTTAAAGCCGTATCATATTAGCTTAGCAAGAGGTTCACCGGAGAATCTTTATACGTAGCCCTCATTCAGACCTTGGCTACGTGGGAGAGGTCAGGTAAATTGCTTAGGAATAAGATGCATAGTACTAGTGAGTCATTTTAGCCTCAATCTTACAGCCTGCATCTTAGTTAAGAAAATGATGAGGTATTTATTACTTACAGACTACTACAAGAAATGTGGTGGCAGCACAGATCACGATTCCAGTGGAGAATGGCAGATTCGATTTGATGGTCTGCTCAGCGTGTCTCCCGGGAGATGCAGACCAACCCCCTCAAACTGAACTGCGTGATTTAACTGCCTTTAGTAAGAGGAACCATCTACGACTCATCATGAGCTGCAATGCTAACTCCCACCACCTGGTGTGAGGAAGCTCCAACGCCAAAACAGAAGTGAGTACGATTTTATTTTAGGGGAAGAGTTTTCAATCATTAATGAGAATCCTGAACCAACTTTTGTCACTCGTAGCAGGCAAGAAGTACTTGATTTAACAACCGGCACTAACCTTGTTAGTCAAAAAATGGTTAACTATCATGTTTAAAATGAGTCTTCAAGTTCAGATCAGCAGCATATTCGGTTTGACATAAAATCGGGCCTTACAATACAAAATCGTAATCCTAACAGTACTGACTGGGATGACTATAAAAAGTCCCGTAAAGCACTTTTGGGAAATTTTATCACTACTGTTAAAAATAGTGCGGAAATAGAGGTTGTATCGGATCATAGCCCATCAGCAATTCTAACCGTATATCAAGATAACTGTCCACTTAAGACTTCTTATTCATGATCCGTCTCCGCTACGGAGTTTCGAAATCATCCTAGAAATTTGTGCTTTAGACACTGCTGCTCTAAAGAGTTGATTGGAGGTACAATTATACCATTCTCTAAGATTACGTTGCCACGACATCCTTCTACTTCCTACACTACGTTTGCCCTTGATTTTCCGTGCATGATTAGTTGTAGCAGATAATAGTGTTCCGCGCGCATCACGTGTCCCAAATATTGAAGTTTGGGCCGTTTGATTTCAGCCAATATTCCTGTTTCCTGTTTATTCACTCTTTCTAAAACGTTGGTATTCCTTATTTTTTCGACTCATGATATTCTCATAATTCTCCTATATGGAGACGCAATCCGCACTAGCTTTAAACCTAACCTAGCTTAATCCCATAGTACTAATCAGCCAAAAGGATAATCAAACCACAAGATCGATCGACTGGCAATCCATCGAATGCCATAACGGAAAGTGCGAATGGGGCAAATGGCGCCGATAATGTGCCAGTTTATAGTTTAATGTGAGAAAAAATAGAAATGTGCATTCGCATATCTTGATAATTTAAAATAATCTTGCCCGGGCTGATGTTCGAACTCACGAGGTCAGGCTAGACAGTTCACGAGTGTTGCAGTACACCACCCTAACAACGTAGTTATGCGACCGTTTGACGTCTATAACTGGTAATGCAAATATAAATCGACGACTGCATACAAAGGAAAAAGTGACCCTTCCCGTCCAAACGATTTTCAGCTCTTTGCATTATTATTCCCCAGAAGAATCACCCTGAGAGGCTATGTCTTTTTTAACGTTATGTATTCCATCAGTGTCACGGGATTTCCTGCGTTTTTATTAAGAAGTTGCCACAAAAATTATTAATTAGTAAAACGGTTACGATAGACAACAGCTTTAGTCTATAATTAGTTGTTGTGGATTGATGTTTTTATCAGCTGCATGCTTTCGAGAAACTCTAAATCAAACTGTTGTCACTAAAAATAAATATGTCAAGTAAGTGTAGCAGAAGTTGTTTGAACAATTACACTGGTTGTTGTACAAAATCAAACAGAATTAACACAACCAACAACGACAAGTAAAATAATCACAATTGTATTCAATACATACCAATGCTCATATAACAAACTTTCATATGCATAACTGGCATGTAGTTGAACCTCTACCGTTGAACTTCCACTTGTCATAATGCCAAGAAAGCTAGCAATGTTCAATCGCAAAATACAGAGAGCATACAAAAAAAAAATCACCGCACATTGCTACTTGATATTTCTATGAACACACTTATACATTAGAGAAAATTCCAATACAGTTCACACTAATAAGAATCAGTGTTAACTAGTTTTAAATGAAAATGTTTGAAGTTTATTTTAAGGGATGAAAAAGTAGAAGAAACTATGCTACCCTACCTGCAAAGACGTAAGTATAAAATATGTGTTTACGAGTATAATCATAATAGGGCTCGTTGCTATATCGCGTAATGTACAATTCTTCCTCAAGGCAATTTTGAATAGCGCGCCAAGGTATATGCACAGCATGAAGAGTCGCCACCGAAATGTCTCTGCAATTTTTAGACAACCCGCTTAATATGGTGACACCACTACGTCTTAAAACCGGGCTTCTGACCGTCTACTCTTACCTGTCTTATACGAACTGTCCCACTTTTTTCTAATAAGCACATGCACGCTCTTGTCCTTTGATCAATCTCCATGGCTTGCAGCTTTCGCTTTCGTCGTTGGAGGGGAGAAATATTAAATAAATATTTCTATTTTTTACTAACGGTGCGCCTGTAAGTCACGTACCTTCGCTTTTGTTGTTAAGCATTGTTTAACACTCGGTGCTACTGTTTGCTTGACTGTTTCTTTCACCATATATTTATGTTCAGCCTGTTTTCCTGGTACCTCGCCTATCTCGGATGGTTCTACGGGGTGTGCCATCGTAAGTTTAGAACCTGGCGCCCCCAAACTTTTGTTTACTTATTCCCTCGTTAAGTAAATTTACTATATTTCCCACGCGCAGCCCCTCTCCAACTCGATGATGGTCTCAACATTTCGTTCTTAAATTTTGTTGTTGATATTGAGCATCTTTTCATTCAGTTTATTTTAGCTCAAAATTATTATAAAAATGTTAAAACGATATACAATTTTATTTTTGGATTGTGAGACATAATTCACTTTTGTATCATTGTCTGTCTTACGTATGATTTCAGAACATTATGTTTCTACTCTCTAATCACGAATTTTTTACAATTTCTCCTTTTATGTAAACCACTTACAGAATTCATCTAATAATAACTGCCCAACCTAAACGATATATTTGTGTTCAATTTTGTCCTCTGAATGTCATTTTTTGGCAGTGGTCTATTATGCTATGTTTTATCGGACTTTTTCCACCAACGTTTCGGGAATTTTGATCTACTCCCGCCTTCAGGTGCTTCTGGTTAGTCCTGAGAAGGACTGATATTGTACGTTTTTCTATGTGCCTCGTGCCTTCCCCGGGGTTTGAACCAGGAACACCTGAAGATGGGAGTAGATTAAAACTCCCGAAACGTTGTGTGATATACACCCTACACCAGGGGTGGCGAACCAATGGCACGCGACAAAATAATTTGGGCACGGGATTAATTAAGGAATTTAGGTACCTACTCGAAACAATTTATATTTAACAATGAATAGAACATGAAGCTTCAAGGCGCAAATAAAACAATTATTGTTATGATAGAACTCATTCGTGCTTTCGAGTCTAAACAGCAAGTTTTCAGTAACGATATTGTTACCAAAAACTACAAGTATTTCCCGAACTTGAAAAAAATCACCAGAGATTTGGATTTACACGAAAAACCAGACCAAGCAAAAGTCGCTTAAGAGTTTAATTTGGCAATTAATTCTTCAATCAAAGAATTTTCATCGAGATGTTCTCAGTTCAAAGAATTATCAGAAACACAAGTTTATTATCGTGATCTGACTTCACTTGATAGACTGAACTTGGGCAAATTTGATTGGTTGGAAATTGAAGAAATTGAAATGCAGCTGACTGATTTCCAGTCTAGTTCAATATGGATTCAAAAATTTCAAGAAATAGAAAGACTATCTGTATCAGGTAATATGTGTAAAAATGCCAATATCAAATTTATGGAAACGTCGAATTCAATTCCAGACACATTTAGCTGTCTGAAGAAGCTGGCTTTTGCTATCAACAATATTTTCATCTACCAATACCTGCGAGTTATTATTTTCAGAAATTAAATGGTGAAAATTGACATTTAGAAACTTAACACTATAGTTTATGAGATAAATTATGTCAATAAAATTTTGAAAATATGTGTTATATTATTAATGCATGATTTTCACTATTGGAATAATAAAAAATCAATAAGTCGTAACATGTTTAATATTTTAAAACTTTTAAAAGTAACAAAACGTTTTGCAACTTATGGCATCATCAGTTGTTATTAAAAATATATAGTTTAAAAATTGGGTTTACATTTATAACGATATTATATAGTTGAAATTTGACATTGTGTTGAATTAATTACGACCCTTTTCTAATTATGAAGTTTTCATTTTCGTTTTTATGTTAAAACTGAAAAATTTTATATGGGTAACATGTTGATTAATTTAATTTATTTTAATAAATGATCGAAAATATGCTAATTTTTAAAAGTTTTAAAATATTAAACATGTTACGACTTATTGATTTTTTATTATTCCGATAGTGAAAATCATGCGTTAATAATATAACACATATTTTCAAAATGTTATTGACATAATTTATCTCCTTAAACTATAATTATTTTCAGAAATGAATAACATAAAAGCTCGCTTAGAAGCCGTTTGTCAGATGACTCCAGTTCAGCTTGCATTCTGCTAAAAGTAACAAAGTATGAAGCTAATATAAGTTATTTAGCATCTAATTTACAACAGCAGAAGTGGCACCATTTGTTTTCCATTTAAATAAACATAACGTTACTATTGCTGTACAAAATGTATATTTTTTGTTGCAAATAAAGAGTTTTATGTTGATAGTACAATTTAGTTTTATTTTTTCCCCATTAATCACTCAGTCAAGATTGTTTGATGGCACGTCATAGCCTCATTAAACATTTTTTTAGAAAAAATGGCACGTAAATGAATAAAGGTTCGCCACCCCTGCCCTAGACAGTGGAAAAAGTCTGATAAAACATATCATTCTCCAAATGTTTACCAAAAAATCTCATATATGTTAGAATTACCTTTGCAGGAACAAATTATTTCCGCGTCCCCATAATGTCGAATTTAAAAACTTAATAGAATGGCCTTCGGCTTAATATCCACTCAATATCGAATTCCCTATGACTGCAAGAACACAGTAAATAATACCCAAAAATAATACTCGAAACGTGATCTAGATATGGCTTCAACATTTAAATTTGCTCAGCCCACAGAACCCCTTCCCAATATCCCGCGTGATAAAACTCGATATATTGGATTTCTTACTTCAGTTATTTACCTAGCAAAGTAATTGGGGAAACTGGTATATGATTACACGTTCGTCTCCTTGGAAATAAAGCAGATGCAGCAAACAGAGTTAGCTCCTACGGCAATGGATTCAATTTTGACGTCATTAAGAATTTAATTGCCTTTTAATGTAACACAAGGCGGTTGCTGGGAATCTTTGGATGTCCTATTTATTTCTCGCGTAATTCCAACAAAATAAACCAGGCTTACTATATGAACAGCTAACTGAATGAATTTTGAAGAATGACCACAAGTGAGATAATTAACCCTGCAGAGGTCGCGCGCGGACTGTCACTCCGCATGCAAGAAGTATCAGCCATTATTTGGCAATCCCTACTCTTTAGGTCTTGCCGGTCTCAGTACCTCTCGGGGAACAGTATCTTATTGTCGGTGCCAAATAACAAGTTAGTGGGTGCACATTTGTGTGAATGATTAGTATTTGCGGAGTGTGAGTCCGCAGTGACCACCGGCGTTTGTAAAATAGTTTTATTTTAAACTCAATTTGATTATAAACAGAGGTAAGTTACTGTAAGTTTTTTAGTAATTTTAACTTACTAAATTACTTTAAAATTTTCCAGTTTCCATGGGAGAATACGAGAAACAGCAGGATCGCCTTCGGCGTTTAATGAGAGAGTGTTTAGAATCTGACCAAAACGATAAAACTGGCCAACAAGATATTATTGTGTCAAATGTAATATTTCTTTGTGTTTAGAACCTTCAACCATTATTTGTAACGAATGCCGTGAGAGTGCATGGCAGAATTAATTTTTTTTTTCATTTTTATTAAAATTCCAAAATTTTAAGTTAAATGTTAATATTGGACAATTATTTGTAAGGTTTCTTTTTAATAAATAAATATTTCGTTGTTTTACTATAAATAAAAAATAAACTGGCATATGACTTCTGTTTGTAGCCCCTAAATTATCTTTTATTTGCCATGGGGAGTGTGAGTCCGCAGCGACTACTCATGTTTCAGTATAAGCGCGACTCCTGCAGGGTTAACAATAACAGTTTTGGTATTAGTTTTCTTAAAAAATCTTAAAAGTTAAAGCAGCTTTTTGCAGAACATGAACAATAATTCATATATGCAACTTTACCACATGGTCAAACTCTGAAACTCCCTTGCAGAATGTTTATTTTATATAATAGCGTTTTTCTACAGCTTTCAATTTTTGCTCCACATCATATAAGTTTAAAAATATATATTTTTAGTTGTGTACCAAGAAAGTTCTTTTCTATTTTTGAATAGCCACGCTATTAATTTTTAGAACATTTTGAATGTTACCTCAATTTAATGAACAGAGCAGCAATCCATTCGAAGCTCAAGTAAAAATAGCAATTCCAAAGCAGGTTTAAATTATACTTCCAAACTGCTCTCCAGAGATTATTGGGAAAATCGACGACGCCGTGGACTTATTTACAGCTTTGGTTAGTAAATTGCTTGTGAAAGAGTAAAAAATGGCCAGAAACGAGGAAAGGGAAAATGAAAATTGTGCTTACAAAGTAGTTAGCGTTGAGTGCATTTTGAAATTCAACCAATAGGGAAAAGAAAAGCTCCTACGTTTAAAGCAATATCTTGTTAATTGTTATTTAAAAATACTTCCTTAATTATTTTGCCAAGTTTTATTTGTTAATTTATTTTAATAAAAAGGCGGTATAAGAACGAGGTTTCAGTAGTGATCACATTCTATTTTACAACAATATTGTTTTCTACGAAAGAGCAATTTTTAATGATGAAAAACGAATTCAATTTTTTTGCAAGAATTGGTTGAGTTAATGGCAATTACGAAAGCTCCACACGTAATCACGTTTCGTCCACGTATACAGTCGAGATCGAGGTAGATGTTATTCTATCTGAAATACTCGAGATTAAATTAACCAATCTTCGAACATGTTTCGAGATTTTCGATTTCTAGGTTTCGATCTCGATCTAGACAGGTTTTCAGTAGTAATTTTAAAACCCACATAAAACAAAACAGAATCGGCTTCTGCGCTGGAAGAGATTTAAACCTTAATAACACACGGTTGTCAAAGCCAGATTGAGCAATTATAGTCGGCGCCATTTAGTCCATGTTACTTCCGAGCTAGGGGATTCTATTCTATTTCTTCATCTTTTATCTGATCGGAAGCCCAAATTTCTAAATTCTGAAAAAATCGCAAATAAATGCTGTGCTTTGCTGACTTTTATAGTGACAAGTCCATACTTTGGTAAATGCAACTAAGGTTAACAACTGAGAATAATATCAAATTAAAAATAAACACGCATGACAACGCTCTGCAAAATTGTATGTACAACTAACTACTTTATTCTATATGTAAGCATGCGAATCCGCATTTCCAACTTGAAACGACTATGGTCTCGGGCTCTCAACAATAAATACTCAAACCGCTAGGAAAAATTCCGGATTTAAATTTAACTTTACCACACTCAACTATTTCAATACGCACAACAACAGAGCCAGTACGGCATTCAAACCTATCTCACAATTTCCAAATGTATTTCAGGGCGAAACTATAATGCCTCGCAAAATAGCTTAACCAAACAATTACTTCCAACAGATACAAGAAATTTTCTCAAACAGAAGTGACAACCAAAATTTCGAACGGGCCTTTAGTAGGGATCACCAAAAAGGAGAAAATATTATATCACAATGCACGCGCTGTCAAAACGATGGTCATATCAAAATATATTGAACAAATCCCGTTAAATGAGGCAACAACACGGTATTTCTGTATGTAAGAAATCTTCAGACATTCCAGCCAAGTTTACCCTATGTGGCGGAAGTAATTCGACTCAGTTTTTGTTTATTTTATTTTATTTTGTTTTATTCCGTACTCCGCCAACAGCCGTTAGGCCAATTATAGGCGTCACTGTACATTTTATGGGGACTTCCAACCCCACTAACGACTATCATGATGTTATTATGATATCCGGGACCAAGTTTTTTCCATGGTAGCCGTACCACGAGGTGCCGGGAAAAGCAGCCGTGGAACTCCCATCCAAGTTCTGACCAGAGAGTGCTTTGCTTAACTCTGCTGATCGAACGTGGACGCTTGCTCAAGCTGCACCACTCGGGACCCTAAAGGCTGTTCTGTGTGCAAAGACCTTCAAAGTGCATTGCCTAGAGCAAGAGCAACTAAAATTTACACAAATCAATGTTTTCACAGTTAATAAATTTAAACAGCATGGTACTAAACATGCTTTTCATAGCAATCAAAAAAATTGTTTAAAAATTACGACTTTAATACGTATTGGTATTTGAAACTCCAATGGCATTACCAATCACATCCCAGAAGTAACTACAATGTTACAACAGCAAAGAATTGACATCTTATTAATAACAAAAACCTATGCAACTACAAGGTTACAACATCACATTTTACCACTTACCTTGCTAACCACTCAGATGGTACCGATTAGTCGTGATTGTTAAAGACACAATGGCCTAACATGAAGTAGAACCTTATCGAACGAACAAAATACGAAATGCAAATTAAAAGTAAGATCTTTCTTCCCTACTCACTGGTAATTGCAACTGCGTACAGCCCACCCAGATATTCAATTTCCACTGAGGGATATGAAGATTTCGATCAAACTCTTGGAATGACATTTATTGCTGGGGCAGATTAGAACTCCAAACATTCAGCTTGTCGCTTAAGAATTACTACACCAAGAGGACTCAGTATATTAAAAGCAATTCAACAACACAGCTATGGACACCTATCAACTGTTGAACCTAGGTCTAGTAACCCAAATAAACTGCCCGACCTATTCGACCATGCAGTTGTCAGTGGCATAGCGAACACTTACACCCAATCAGAATCCAACTACAATCTATTTTCTGATCATCTTCTGATCAGAAAGGAACTTCCATTAAAACTCTTCAGGGAACACACTTACTGAGACACATTTTTGGAGACACTTAAAAACAGTTTCGTCTATCCATCAGAATAAAAGACGCTCAAGATCTCGATAACGCAACACAGTAACTGAATATAGTAATACAAGAAACTGCATGACAAGCCACACAAGGAACACCCAATCCAAAATAAATAACGTTTGTCTTTATATGCAAGATCTCATCTCTGAGAAACGTAGAGTGAGAAAAAGTGAATGCGAAATAAAGATGGATAGAACAAAACCTCGTACAACAGGCTTACTCACCAACTGCAAAAACCGTTAACAAAAGTCCGCAATGAAACTTTCAAGCACTCCATCACAAAACTTTCACCTGATGACAACTCGATATGGAAGATCAGTAGAAAATTCAAGCCACCAACTATAATGATTTCCCTTATCAGACAACTCGACGGTAGCTTAACCATATCGGATACGCCTAATCCCTTAAAACGTCTTCAATGCGCCACAACCCAAAAATAATAATAATGATACTGAAATGGAATTCTTCCTTGATGCTTTATGTCGACTGTCACTGCCAAGCAAACCCTTCTCACAGGCACACCAGCAGAAGCTTTCCTACAAATTAAACTAATGAATATTTGTGAAGCTCCGGGATACGACTTAATAGTAGGTGAAGAATTAATATATCTTTCTAGGAAAGCTACACTGGTAATTAATACAATATACAATAGCATTACAAGAGTTTGTTACTTTCATGCTTTAAGGAAGTACCCCCAAATCATAATGATTGCTAAACCTGGAAAACTGCCCACCCAACCACAATCATATACATAGACCAATAAGCCTCTTGTTCATACTTTTCAAAATAACCTCTGAAGTTCCGCATGGCAGCGTATCAGGTCCACTGCTATACCTGATCTACACCTCGACTATATCAACTACAGACAATGCTTTACCTGCCCCATTCATGTAAGGTGCAGCCATCGTGTCAGTCAATAGATCACCTGAAGTAGCAGCAGAACACCTTCAAGGACGTCTAAACTCACTGCAAGACTGGTTTCAGAAGTGGTAAATCAGAGTTAATACCCACAAATCTGTAGGTACAAGTAAACGCACGCTCCTTGGTATGTAACGTAATGAAACCCTCCATAACGACCTGAGATTCCCATATACCTGGTGAAACTAAAAGATTTTCAACACAACCAGGACTGATGTAAACCCCACCGGGATTTAGCGCTGGTTAAAGCTCCCACTATAACATTTACTTAATACTCAACATATTGTTAAAAGTAAATTGTTAATATACAGTATAAATAAAAAAATACAATTAACGAATTGAAATACGACTCCGTTTTACGGACTAAATTAATGGTTTTTTCTTTTCATTTTTATTAAAACCTTGAAATTTAAATATCGCCGTTGAATTTGCATCTTAAATGACACTATTCTAAAGTCACACTTGTCCTAAATTACTGATCGTTTGTCCCAAACTTGCTAAATATTTAATTAAGCTGATAAAATCCATGCCAACTTTTCTAGTTTAGTGCGTCAGGATATCACATCACAGGGCCAAACGACAGGAAAGCTAACTTGCGTTTGCAACACTTTATTTACATCTAAAGGTTTGCTTTCATGCTGTCGGTGCCGCTCCTAATTAAGAGCTTTGAGCTGATCAGCATTCATTCGAGTTGTGCTGATTAAAAGCCAATTATAGAAGGAATTATGAGCGGAAATTAACATGCCTCTATACATACAGGTTTAAATTTTCCTTTGAAAAAGTCAGAAGACTATGAAATACAGGTATAGAGGTATAAAAAGAATTTTATTTGCTATTGGAAACTTGCCTAAACAAGTATTGTAAAATGGGTGTTAAGTAAAAAAATTCACCTCAACATTGTCCTGTTTTGGTATTATACTGCCTTCTACAGTCCGTCTTGTCTATGTTGCATCTTCATTGTTGTTTAGATATTAATTTATCGATAAGTATGTAGCATTTTACAAAAGAGAAATATATTGTCATGGATAGTATGCAACACATGCTACATTACATTTTATTTACCTTCTTGCCAAGATGCCTCAGATATCTCCAGAATATAAAAAGTACAGAATGCTTGTCTCAGATTTATGTACGGTATCAGACACAGAGAGCATATTTCTCATGCCCTTTCAAAAACTAACCGGCTTAGTATGTATAACCGACGCTTTCTACATTCATCATGCTTATTTCACAAAATTATAAAAAGTAAACTACTTGGAAATTTGTTTTACAGGTTAACTTTTAGAACCGATATACATACTTGCTGGCATCTCCACTTCATAAATATGAAATTTATAAACGTTCATTTTCGTGTGACATATACAACGAACAACCTCTACAATTCAAAAATTGTGTTACGGGCCAAAAGACATTTATAAGTATGTACATATTTAAATGCCCGATTTTCGATAAATCTAAATATGATCTGCTACTTAATTTAAACTATAAGTCAAGTTTCAGATTTTCATGTATTTATATTACTAATTAATTTGCGTTAGGTTAGACCTCTCTTGATGCCAGTTTGGTTGCATACTCAATATTTCTCTTATTTCCTAATTTTGGCTTCTTATCTTTCCGCCATTTGCTATTCTGTGCTGCTGTAGGAGTGACGTTTACGAAATCAAATGTACGATTTTTGTATTTGGGATTTTTCGCCACCATCCTATATTGAGAGTTCACGTTTGGGTTTTTGCGTTCCTCGGGGAGCATGAGGGATGACTCTGGAGGAGGTATTTTGGTGATTTCTCAAGATCAGATTTTGTTCTGGATTCTACCTGCAGAGCACATAAATTCTTCGGCAAAACTGGGGGCTGAACATCGAAACGGTAAACCTAACTTTCTCTTGTACCTCATGCGTAGGATTCTATTGTGTTGCATTTAATTGTAGCTTCCCCTTCTCGTACAATTGAATTCCGCACACCTTTGGATGGACGAACGCAGCTCCTTCTTGAGCTTTTACAAGTTCGTTCCGCTTTGTTCTTGCGATCGTGGGGACTGCATTCCTGCAAAAGGTTCGTAGTAACATTTGGGGCCGCAGCGTCGGAATCATATCATACCTATGTCGTCGAACGAGGAGCAGTATCGCTGTTCGATATTGAAATCATCGCCTAACTCCCTCGAAGCTTATCGAGAGAGTTTCCTGTATGTACCCACCAGGGGTCTGTTTAACCTAGTTTATTACCCTGCCTGCATTAGGATTGGAATTCGTTTTTTAATGTTTGTATCTCGTGTTAACTTATATTTATTTAGCAAACATTAGATTGTTTTCATAATGACATGAATTTAGCATAAACATGGTAATTACCTAGTAGAGTACATTTTACCAGTTATTTAAGGCACTTGTCGATAAATTTATTCTGGAACACTAACTTGGTTAGCTGTTTACAATTTCATCTGTCAAAGTAACTTGTGGATGTGTCTCCCGTAGCATCCACGGTAATATTATTTGTAATTTATGATCTTGTGAAGCAATGTTGCATGCTGTTTGTTGAAATTAAGATTTGAATAATCACGTCATGCTAATGACCGTTTAACATGGTTGAATTACTCACGTTAGTTCTGTACTTGCAAGATATTGCTTTAATTGATTGGATTTGCGTGCCGCATTGAAACTGATGATACATAATAATTATTTACTAAGTGTATTACGAGTTATATGACGCCCTACCCTGAAGCAAAATATTGGGTTTGTTAGAACTTGCTGCTAATTAATATTAACATCTCAATAATTCTTACATTTGTAGAATTAGGGTTATATTCAACTCTGAATCAAAATTTAACTATTAGTAACTTTGACGCGGTCATATCCTTTATCGTGTAGTTCTCTGGTAATGCAATTTGCCACTTTCACAGTCAGTTTGTAGTTAATTTATTTGCAGTAAACATTCGCACATTTACGCTTTAATGATTTAAATCACGTATAAATATTTTGGTGAGATTTTAATACGACTTATGCTACTGTGATATAAAATGTGACATTTTAATCTAGTTTGCCATGTCTGTGTATTTTATTTGTATATGTACTACCTATTGCTGATATTATACTGCCCTGACATCTATGCCTGCGAATTTCGTTTGTGCCTTTGCGGTTACCGTTAATTTTCAGGTTTGGTTAGTAGCGCCTTTTCTAGTGTAATGTCGGATTAGCCAAGTGCTGGGTTATTTGCTACTTGGCGCCCGTGATTTCCTTTCAGCTAAAGATTTGAGTCTTTTGTTTTACCCACGACCAGCTCCGGCTGAGAAGTCGGATGCCTTTGCTTTTCTCCTTTTACAGTCTGAGTGACGGTAACAACTTATCAAACTCCACTTTTAAAATGCACATTCGTAAGTTCTTATTTAATCGTCAACTGTTTAATATAAATAATTTAGTTTATTATCTTTTACAGCGTGTTGCTTTGCATCGCTGACATCGGCATTAGATTTTAGATTTACATTTAAGGTAGGGTGTCCAGGGTCGATCAGCTGCTTGGTATGGTAAGTAAGCTGACTGGGTTCCCATTGGGCAGCAATTATAATTAAAATAATATTGTTATATTTTGTACGTATCTAATAAAAGGATTTATTTATTTAGTTTTACACGAGTACGATGTTCAAAGTGACCGGTTCTTAAGTTACTCCTGTAACCTTACAATAACATCAAATTTCATTTAAATATTGCTATGGCAAAGCATTTAAAATAAAATATAATTAACATGCAGCTTAATTATAAGGCGAATTAAGAAAGTTTTTATCAGCCAAAAATATTCTATTTCCTACAATGTTATTGGTATTCCATCAGCAAATCGATTTTCCAGTAGCTATAACAAATATAATTTAGTCAGAATCATTATTATATTACTTTATTTACAAGTGAATTTATAAATGATACCAGTTATTTGTCCATTCGTAATTGTAAATATAATTCACATTAGCTGAAGTTGATATTTTTGAATTAAGCTGTTCTGTCAGTCACGCTTTGTCTGGAAAAGTAAATGTTAACAGGAAAAATAACATACCTAAGTTTAATTCTTACATATTTCTAGTGTTAAGGGTTGATAATGCTTAATAGTTGGCATACCTAACAACTGGTTTAACCTGAAAATCTGAATTATGTTAGGGGTTTTGGAGGGAATTAAACCAATAACAAAAACAAAAAAAGTGTGTGAAAAATAAAATTGGAATGACACCAGTTCACAGAATTTGAGATAAAAAGGTAAAAATTCAAATTTGCTGATATAAAATACTGGTATGTACTGAAATTAAATGCAATGCTAATAAAGATATTATAAATAGTAAGGTTTGTTCTAAACCAATGAAGATTTCAAATGTGTGTGCGCGAAACCTATTCGAACCAAGTTGCTGAATACGGTACGAGAGGAAGGGGGTGATTGTTGGGGCAAAATAAATTTGCAAATTACAAAATGTAATGATGTAAGTGTACACCAACTTTAATAGAAAATAACCATATCTGAAAAAATAAAAATTAAATAAACTGCTTTTTATAAAATAAAAACTATAAAATTGATTTTAAGCAAGTACTTATTTCGAAAATTAATGAAAAATAAGCTTTAAAATAAAAGTGTTCAAAACAACAAGGTCTATTAAACAATATAAGATTAATATAGTTACACATAGTCATTATGTAATCATGCAGTATTACCTTAAGCTTAATGTCAAATAATAATTTACAATCATACCTAAAGAATTGATTCAATATAAAATACACAGTGTAGTATTTCATAAATAACAATTGCCTTATACACTCACCGGCACGAAAAACGGAGCACTTGCATTTTTTGATTAGATTTAAAATTGTATCCCTTTGTGATGTTTTATTATTACATTTAATATTATACATTTATTATACATGTTATAATGTTAAATGTATAATAAATGTATAATAATAAATGTAATAATAAAACATCACAAAGGGATACAATTTTAAATCTAATCAAAAAATGCAAGTGCTCCGTTTTTCGTGCCGGTGAGTGTATAAAAGCTGTATGAATTTTTATTTGTGCATGTTCTAATTATAGTTCTACAGAGAGAGAGAGAGAGAGAGAGAGAGAGAGAGAGAGAGAGAGTTGAACAATTGATTTATTTTGTTTAAATGGTCAAGTCGTGAACAAATCAAGGTAAGAAATAGAATAACAGTTGGCAACACCTTTAGATTATTTATTTATTTAATCTGAAGTCCATTTGTACCGTTAGGTGTTGGGCTGTATAGTTTATACAATTAATTAATATTTACATCCTATAACGTTTATAATATATTATTGTTATTATGTTATTATTATTATTATTATTTATTATTATTATTATTATTATTTACATGTATAATATATTTGAGTGATACTATTAAATATTACATTTCACCCTTATGAATCTTTAATTTTTCTTTTCCATAACTTCCTGCCTTTTGATATTGTTCTCACTTCTCCCCAGCTTATTCCTCGGTTCTCAGCCACTTGTCTAACCTGTTCTTCCCAGTGTAATCTTGGCCGTCCTACTTTGTTTTTCCCTTGGCTTCTCGCTTCATACACTTGCTTAGTCATTCTTTCTTCTTTTATTCTAATTTTGTGACCTAGCCTCAGTTGTCTTTCTTCGATTATCCTCTCTATGGGTTTTATCTTCAACTCTTCCACTATTACTGAATTCCTTATCCTGTCCTCTCTAGTGGCCCCTTGGATCTTTCTTAGAAATCTCATTTCCGCTACCTTGATACGACTTTTATTTCTTTTCGTTAAAACCCAAGATTCACTTCCATACGTTAAGGAGGGTCTTACAACCTTTTGGTATACTTGAGTTTTGATTTCCTTTGGTATCTCACGTTTTCCAAAAAATGGATTTCTAAGGTAATTGTATACCCTTCCTACTTTTCCCAATCTTTCTGACATTTCCTTTTCAATTTTTCCCAAATAGTTAAAGATTGAAACTTGTTCTAGTGTTTGTCCGTTTAATTCTATCGTATGTCTTTTTTCTTGGTTGGACATTATCATGTCTTTGTCTTGTTTACATTTATTTCCATGTTTACTCGTTTTAGTTCTCTTTGATATTTGCTTAAATTGTGTTGAAGTTTTTCTTCTTGAGATAAATAATTAAATAAAGTCTTAAGGATCGTGACATACAACTTACTTGGAAGTTTGTACTTATTAAAAGAAATAAAACTGTTTTAACTTTGTTTTGATTGTCACCTTAACAACCTAAAACAATAGTCGCTACAGTACTAAGCAAAATTGTGTCAGTTTCTGCCAAAATAGACTGTCTTGTGTGTCAGGCAGCTGTCAAAATCTCTTTACTGTCGAAAGCATGGAAAAAACTACCCTGCTCACTGCTGTTCGAGGACCTAAAGCATGAAAATGAACTACCCTACTTTCGGTTATACCGGAAGTCGCTATCAACTTTGTGATTTTAAATAGAGCACCCGGTATATTATCATGTTTTTGAATTCGATTTACAATTTCAGAGGGAATTCATCTCTTTAGCTAACCCTTTATTTTGTGCAGCTTCTGCAAAATTGTTAGTTTCTGAAAATTCTTGCCTCCGGCTCAAACCCATACGAAATCACTTTTTTTTGTTAGCTTTTCCTGTATTATTACTTTTTTTAAGTGGAATTTTTATATAATGTAGTAGTAAAGTTAAAAAAATTTTTGGCTAATTATTTAATATGTGGTGTGATACACGCACACAACTTTCTTTTACAATGATCTTATAATTAGCCAAAAATTTACTTTAAGCATTTGTCAAAAACTTAAAAAAATTAGAAATTCTAGAAAAACTGCACAAAATAGAGCCTTAGTTCAAGAAACAAATTTTCTCTAAACTTTTAAGCTGGATTAAAAATTGTAATAATATACCGGGTGTTCTATTTAAAATAAGAGTTAATAGAATAAATAGCAAAAAAACTAAAGAAACCCATTTTAGAGCAACCATTATGGCAAATCTATGTCTGTCTTGAGTCGTATGGAAGATTGTATGTGTATTGTGATTGGTCCATTCCTTAATGTTCCTGAACCTGGATTTCTTCTTTCTTCCCTGTCCTCGTTTTCCAGCAACCTTGCCTCCCAAGGCAACTCGCAATATGTCATATCTGCTGTGTCTCATATGTCCGAAGTACTGTGTTTTTCGTTTTTTAATTATTTTTACTGTTTGTAGTCTTGTGCCTATTCTGTTAAGTATTTCTTCGTTTGTAATTTTAGCAGTCCATGAGACTCGTAGCATTCTACGATATAACCATAATTCGAATGCTTGAACACGTTGTTCAATGTCCTTTTTGATTGTCCAGGTTTCGCAGCCATATAGTATAGTGTAGACCATATATAACATTTTAATACTCTCGTTCTCAGTTTCATCGATAGCTTCAAGTTGCCGAGAACGTTCTTCATTTTAAAGAACTCCGCTCTAGCAATTTCGATTCTTCTCTTAACTTCTTGCAGGTGGTCCATTTTATTGTTTATATTACGTCCCAGATACATGTAGTTGTTTACGTTCTCAATTGTTTTGTCCTCAATTTCTAGAGTGATGTTTACGTTGTCTGCCTTGGTAAATAACATACATTTTGTTTTCTTTGCATTTATTTTTAATCTCATGTTACTGCATTTTATGTTCAGCCTGTCCATTAGGATTTGTAAGTCCATTTCATTGTTCGTCAGGATTATAGTGTCATCCGCGTACTATATGTTATTAAAAGTTACTCCGTTTATTGTAATTCCCTCTGGACGGTTCTCTAATGCAGTTTGTATAATACACTCCGAATATACGTTGAAAAGCACGGGAGATAGTACGCATCCTTGCCGGACACCCCTTGTAATCTCTATTTCTTCAGTTACCTCGTCTTCTATTCGTACTGTGGATTTTTGATTCCAGTATAAGTTTCTGTTTATTTTTAGATCTTTTTCGTCCAAACCACTTTTCTGCAGTTGTGTTATTAGTTTTTCGTGTTGGACTTTATCAAACGCCTTCTCATAATCAATATAGCAGGCATATACTTCTTTGCGGACCTCTAAGCATCTTTCCACCAGCACCACCATGGCAAGCATGGATTCTTTTGTTCCTAGACCTTGTCTAAATCCAAATTGAGAATTTCTGGGGTATTCCTCACATTTGCCTTTTATTCTATAGTATAGGATTCTTAGGAATACTTTTAACGTATGTGACATTAGGCTAATCGCTTTGAAATCTTCACATTTCCGTGCTTTTGGTTTTTTAGGTATCGTTATGAAAGTGGAACGTAGCCATTCTCCTGGAATACGTCCGGACGTATATATAGTTGACTAGATCTATTAGCTTATCTATTGCTATGTCTCTCATGTATTTTAGGTATTCGGTTGAAATATCGTCCTCTCCCGTTGCCTTGCCAACTTCTGTCATTTTAATTGCGTGTAAGACTTCTGATTTAAGGATATATGGGCTTTCTTCTGAAACTACCGTTGGGTAACTATTGTTCCGGTTATCTTTAAATAGTTACTCTATGTAACTTTTCCATATATCCTTTTTTCTTCCATGTCTGTAACTATTTTATTCTGGCTATTTACGATATTCATCGGCTTCTTTCTTTTTTAGTTTTTTGCTAGTTCTTTTATAACTTGATGTAGATTGTAGTAATCGTGTCGCTCTTGCAGATCTTCAATATGTTTACATTTTTGTTCTGCCCAATTCTCTTTCGCTTCTTTTACTTTAGTCTGTATTAAATTGTCGAGTTATTTATATTTATCCATGTTTCTGCTTTTCTCATCCCTTCGTTTGTTCATCAGTCGTAGTATGTCGTCTGTTACCCATTCACTTCTTTTTTCTTTTGTTTTGTTTCCTATAATGTTTTTTCCTACTTTAATTAAACTTTCCTTTATAATATTCCATCTGTTCTGGACACGGTTTTCCATGTTATCTTTTTGGTTTTATGTATTTGGTTACAATGGTTGCAGATGCCTTAGTTCGTCTTCTATTGCTTTGGTAAATTGATTTTGTAGTTCATTGTGCTTTAATTTTCCCCACTCTATTCTTTTCTTTAGCTTTTGTTTTATCGTTTGTTTTAGTTTGGTTCTAATTTTCGCTACTAGTGGATTATGGTCCGATTGGATATCCTCACCGGGATATGTTTTAACATTCAAGATACTGTTTCTAAATCTTTTGTTTATCAGGATATAATCTATCTGATTTCTGACGACTCTCTCTTGGTTATCTTGTGGAGACGTCCATGTGTAAGATCTCCGATTTGGCAGTTCAAACCAGGTGTTGAGTATAACTAAATTATTTTTTCGACAAAATTCTAATAACCTTGATCCGCTTTCGTTTCTTTTTCCCAGTCCATAGTTTCCTACCAAGTCCAGTTCTTCTCCTTTCCCAATCTTGGCGTTGAAGTCGCCCATGATTATGTTCACTTCATGTTTTTTAGTTAATTTATAGACTTCTGTTACCTCCTCATAAAATTGTTCTATTTCTGCATCTGCTTTATCTGCAGTAGAGACGTATATCTGAATAATGGTGATATTAACCGTGTCGTCTTTTAATTGTAGCATTACTATTCTTTCAGATTTGGGTATAAAGTTTAATATGCTTTTTGATATTTCCTCTGTTACAATAAGGCCTACTCCATATTGAGGGTTGTTACTATTGTCTTCTTCTGAGTAGTTGAATGTATATAATTTTGTGGTTTGATACATTCCATTATTTGGCCATTTCACGTCGCTAAGTCCTAGTATATCAATATTCATTCTTCTCATCTCTGCAACGGTGTTTTCGAATTTTCCTGTCTTTAAGAGGCTTCTTACATTCCAGGTTGCAATCTGTTTCTTATCACAAAATTTGATTGTCTTAATTGTCTTTATTTCTTTATTTTCGCAGGGGTTTCGCTTGATGACGACCTGGGAAGCCCTGCGTATTCTTCCCTTTCCGAATCTTGGGTTCCGAGGCACATGATCAGTATGTTTCTTGGGAGTATAGTACCCTAGTATATTGTTCCTTTCCGTACCGCAGTATCACAACCGGTTCAGTCAATATTTGTTTGTAGCTTGTGACTATCAGGTTTCGAGCCTTTAGGGAAGTCATTCTTTAATAGCCTTGATCCCGTAATGCCATAGCTGCTGTCTCATTTCATGCCAGTTTTGGTTCACCGCGGGTATTTGATTTCCCCAGTACCACCCATATCTGGGAGGCATTCTCCTATCCGCCACCTGGGGAAGCGCCCGATGGGGGACTGGCAACCCTATACGGGTAGAGATATTCAACCGCAAAATCACCTATCTCACATCAATACACATTAAACATGTAACAAAAATGTAAAGTTTGAAAAAAATCGTTAGAGCCGTTTTTGAAAAAATCGAAAAAAACTGAAAAATTGCAAGAGTAAAAACCATACTTCCGGTTATGGCATTTTCTTCAAAAGCTTGGTGTCGCATTTGGATAGTACACAAAATTTATATGAAGTTCTAACGCCATACCTCTTTTCGTTTTTGAGATATTCTGTTCACAGACACACACACACAGACACACAGACTAATGAACAAAAATATGTTTTTTGGGTTTAGGGAACTCTAAAACGTGAAGGTATGTTGAAAACTCAATTTCGAATTTCTGGGGTGATTCCAATCCACAGCAGAATAGAGTCCTGCGTATATGTATCTATGATTTCGAGTGGAGAGATTGAGGGATCTATCATTTTAGGGATGTGGAATAAAGGTAAAATTTATCGACACAGATTAAATTGTCTTGATGTGTGTAGCTCCCAGAGAAATATCTTTGAATCAGATGCAAGCCCCCCAAATCCACTGGAAATTCAGGTCCGCAAGAATAAACTGGTAATATGGCTTGTTCGATTGCATGTCACCGAACAGCCTAAAATTAGCATACAAGGTAGATTAAACTGCGCAGATTCTAGAAATGGTTAATTTGTAAGTGTGTTAAAAATTTATGTAATAGTTAATGTGTAAATATCAGTAGGTTAGGTTTGTGACGTCCTGATAAGTGTTGCTGGCTATCTATTTTTTATTAACCCATTACAACGGGACAGTATTCTATAAAAATCGACCCGTTTTCATACAAAATTGTTCTCACTTTCCTATTTTATCAAACTTCGGTTCCTTTATAATCAAGTTGTAACTTAAGCTCGTTTATTCTATGTGATTTTAAAACAATAGAGAGTCGTAAAAACAGTTTATGTTTTATTTTCTTTACCCAGACTGGCAAATAGCGCAATGGTAAGGTGAATTGGCGAAGTACAAAGTGAACTGGACTGCATTTGGGCAATAAACAATAATAATTAGCGAAGACTTCAAATATCACATAAATTTGCCAACATAAAATTCCTGTTCCACGGTTCTGTCTCTAGTGGTGTCATCACCAAAGTTATTTTATTGATGCTTTATTGCGTCTAGTTATTTTTACAATCGTTGTAAGTGGTTTTTGCTTGCACCAAATTGTAGGGCGACATCTAGTATATAATTAGTTTAACTTAACGTCACATCTTTCTTCTTTGCGGGAGCGAAGCCACTTGTCTTATGAGTGTGACTGAATTAAGTATGAGTTGTGGTTGTTAAAGACGAGTTAACCGTGAGGTATTAATACTATTGCCGTACCGTTAATTTGATTGAGTTTTGACGATAGTTTGTTAATTACGTAGTTATTTAATGGAGATCTATTGTATATAACCGAGTCTACAGGTGTAGAATTTACAAATTAACTAAAATCCTGATTCCACAGCATATCAGTCCAACGTTAGGTTTTTAACTGATTAGCTTGTCCATGCTACAACAAATTCTCTGCGATCATGTGTTTTGTAGAGTTTTAAATCAGAGATCACCAAAAATAAGAGTATAACGGAGTAAGCATTTAGGTATGACGATGAATGATCAACAAACTAGAAAACAATCGTTCTGTCAGACAGTATATAAGACCGTGGAATGCTAGATAAATTTCTGTTATATGAGAAGTTCCGCGTTGATATTACCTGTAATCAATTTCAAGATAGTGGGTGATTTGTCCTTGCTTTCCCGTTTCATCGACCCTTACAGAAAGCAATTGCGTTGAACAACCGCGTTTTGTGATGTGGGCTTGGGTATAAAACCCCAAACAAGAATAATTTTGTTAACAGTAATAAAAGCTAATTTGACAATGTTGTGGGATCTAAATAATCATAATATTTAATAATTTTATTACAAGAAATTACATGTTTTAAGATATACCTACACAATGAGTTAGTCAGAAATTTACATTTTTCGTAATTCGCCTTTGCGGGTATCATACGGTTGCAAGTTTCCATTGAGTATAAACCCAATTCGTTACTTTCTTTTAAAAATTATGTAGCAACCTATATTTTTGAATGTGTAAAAATGAAATCAACTGTAAAAGAAAATTTGGTTGTGCTACTCATAATTATAGAAATAATTAAACAAACAAAAAGCAAAGAACGTTGTTTTCAATTTAAACCTGACATACATACCACCTTAATTGATTAAAAATATAGTAATGAAGCTGACAAAAAAGAGAATGTAAGCGAACATAATCATTATTGCGTAATTTTATTCCTCAATTTATCCAATATTCTATCTACAATAATATTAGAATAATCGACTAGTCAAGAAAACGTCTGAAAACGCTACAGAACAACCAGCGTTAAATTTCTCATCATTATCAAAATATCCGAATAGTGAGCTAGATAAAAATAAATGCTCGATAGTCAATAGTTATTACTTTTATTTATTTTACTTGTCTGAAACAGAATATTAAAACGACATGCTTTGTTAAATATTCTAAGTCTCTTTGTACTTTCAAATACTTGCTTTTCATTAGGTGTTGTTCAGTTAGTATTAAAAAATTTGGCGTTAGTACTATCTGTTTTTTAAACAGAACAGTCTATTATGTAGGTATAATAAATATAATAAAATTATATTCTTCATTACAATTCTTACACTAATTGTCAACAGCATTTATTAAATTTTTGTATACATATATTGAGATGGTTTTGTGTTCTCAACAATTCTGCTAGCGAATTTAAATAGGATGCATTAAAAGTCAACCCGAGGCACAGAATTAGTTATTTTAATTGGTGCAAGCTTAGCTTACTTTTATTGAGATAAATGCACTGATGTGTGCAGCTGAGTTTCACAATTTGAGGGAAAAGGTAACATGAAAAGCTAGTTCAAAAGGGTTACGTTCTTAGACTCAGATTTGACGACGTTTTGGAAGTGCGAATGCAGTTAGATTGTATCTGACGATTGTAGCATTAACATTTGCAGTATTACGTTTGTTATTGTACGAAACGGTTTCTATAAGTACAAAGTATGAACATTATAGTAGTCAGAAAGCTAGTACCAGAATGGCAAAGTAACTGAAGGGTATAGCAACGCAGTAGGAGGATTAGAAACGCTGCAAGAAGCAACCGACAAGAAATGTTGTAAAAGAGCAACCTACGAATGGCAAAAATATGGAACGAAGGACATTATAAAGTGCATTTAAAACTTAAGTATCAAACTTTATTTCCTTTTACACAATTGTGGCGTGACGTTGCTATGATACGATATTGTCTTTTGTTTAACAACCACACACAGAGCTTAATTATTGTCTAAGCTGTTAGCACTGTTTCACATCAGCTCCCATTAAAAGGTTGAATTTGTTAATAAATAATATCAACTTTAGTACAAGTGTTGGTTTTATTTAACCAGTGAAGTGTTGTATTTGGTGCATATTGGTCATCGATAAAAACCAGGCAGTTGGAACCCAGGTTCGGGCTACGTTTGGGAATTCGATAACACCTGCGGGAGCGAGTTGGAGCCAAGTTGGTGCCTTCAACACTTAGAGGGGCCCTCCACGCAGAACATCAGGCAAGAATTCGAGACACCAGGCGTTTTGCAGCGAATAAAACGAGTTGGCGTCGCCCCGAGAGGTCCGCCCAGCAACGGAAACTTCTAAAAACCAGGTATTTCGCAAATTCCATCGTCAAAAGCTTGTTGATATCGCTGGGGACTTGCAAGATTGGGGTTTCCACTACACATTGCCGCTGTTCCCGAGTGTCCAGAGGATTCCAGAATTAATAAATCGATGTGGCGTCAGTAGAAATTGGAGAAATTACCGGAAAATCGTCCATTCGGTTGCAGCTAAAAACAAATGAAAGTTGGCGTCAGTTATACGTCGCGAGAGAACAAAGGCCGTTAGGACTGTTGCTATGTGAGTTTAAACATTGCTTACCTGCGGTAAATTTTGCGAGTTTGGGATTGATTAAAATAAAATTATTGCTAATTGTACGGGGCACTCTGTTTCGTGTTACATGCCAAATTTTGAGGTTATCTTCGTCAGAGTTAGTTTCTGTGCGTACGCAAGTAAGTATTCTTATTAAATGGGAGCTACTAGAAGTTAGTTTGCTCTACTCAGTATTAAATTTAGCGACCCAATCCCGAGAGAGAGTTTCACGTTCACCGGAGCAGCGGAATATTATTGCATAAATTAAAATAAAATAAGAGCACTAAAATCATTTAATTTTGTAGTAAAATAGTTGCATTTTTAATAATCCTAAGATCGGAACGGGCAGCAATATTCTTATTGAAATACGTGAAATTAGGAGCACCCTTTTTCTAATCATATTTCTTTTATTAAAGGGAAGATCGCCTAAGTAGGGGCCTAGTTCATTGTAATATATTACATTGCAGTTTGCCTTAGTGTTCTATTTTTGGAATTTGCTAGGTATAGAGCTACGAATTTTCGGATTTACACATCAATAGCAGCCGGGTGTCTTTACCTAGTAGCATTTGAAAAAAATAAGTAATATACATTCATTTGAAGTTTACTTGGTTCTTTTTACAATTATAAGCTTTTCCACATACACCACCCATTGTGTTACTATAATATAATATCAAATAAAACAAGCAATGGGAATTCATTACAAAAATGGGAAAAGTTAATGTTGCCTAAGCAGCGGTCGCAAGTTAAAATTTTTTATTATAAAATCAAATAGGCTTTGTTTCTGCTGCCACTAACTACGCACTATTTCCAAATTACCGACTAAAAATGGGAATAGGTACTGATTATGTAGGAAAAGAAAAAAAGAAAATATAGTTCCGAAAATGCTTTCTTAGGAGTGACAGTCTCTGACGCAGCAGTTAGCGAACAATTATATACTATTCATTTAACATATATGTATTTATGTTTCAATAAGTGCGCCATAGTGTCTTATGTGGAAGGTCACATCAATCTGTCCTAAAAATCACGTTTTTTCATACAAAGAACTCTTGTTGTGAGTTGTTATAATTACAAGAACATCTGGGTGTTTTCCTAGGAAGTGAAAATAATTTTGGGGGTACATTTTACAAATCACAGAAATAAAAATGTTCCAATAAACATAAATTTAGATTTTTCTGGCTTAATGCCTCCAAAAGGTGGAATAATTCCAACAGTTCAGATCTTCCGGATGTTGCCATTGATTCAAAACTATATTTATAGAAACTTTTCCTTTTTTCGCATACTAACAATAACTGCAAATAGAGTGCTCAAAGGGAGCATCGTTATAGAAGAAAAATACGAAATCGAAGTAAAACTGAGAACGGATTGTATTGGTGGCTTATTATATCTACATATTAGTCTGTGGCATTCATATTTAAAGGGAAATTTGAGGGTTTCCTGTAAAAGCGACATTTTTGTCTGGTGGTGGATTAACTGCTACATTGGGGTAGTACCTTGGAACTCCAAAAGCCACCTTGAACCATTTTTATTAAAATGTTTGGATTTTCCAATATTGGTGGCAGTGGACGCACCCCATAGTTGTAGCTCATATGCCCAAACAAGTATTCGTACCACCTAGTTGATCAGTAGTTTATTACTTGGCGATAATTGACATCAGATTTATTTGGATCTCCAAAACTATTGCGCAACACCTTAAAACACAACCTTTTTATAAATGTATCATACCCACAAAACATACTGAAGCGAAACCTGGTCTCTAACAAAATCCCATATGCAGAAATTGAATCTCGGATTCTCACTACTAGGCCGAAAATAGTTATTTATGTGGCCAACTTAGTAAATTAGTCGTTATGGGAGAGCTGAATAATTTGCAGGGTGAGCGAACTCTGTAATCCGGTGAGCCCCAATAAAGTCTAATTGCTACCGAGCAGCGTACAACGTTTAGCTTCATCTGGCTTATATTATTAGTGATTAATAAAGGATGTGTTTATTAGAAAATAAGGTGCTTGTAAAGTTGCCAGGACAACATTTTACAAACACCGTGCCTGTAAAGACTCATTTAGGGAGTGAGTTCAGACGACATTAACATTTTACAGGCACCGTGCTTGTACGGACCCATTTATCAAGTCAGTTCAGACGACAGTAAGAAGTCAAGAGGAAATGAACTAATATATGAATAAAGGCAAAACAAGTAGATGTGGTACAAACAATTGCAAATCTAAAATGGAGCTGGGCAAAACATCTAGCTCAAGCTAATGAAAACAAATGGACAAAAACAATACTACAGTGGCGACCCTGGGATTACAGGAGAAACAGAAGAAGGCCGCCAAGTAGCTGGTACGACTTAAAGAAAGTGGCCGAGTGGAAATAGATGCAGGCAGCACAGAACAGAACCAAGTAGAGGTCAATGAAGGAGGCCTTCCTCCAACTATGAACCGAAATGGTCTATGGAGGAGAAGAAGAAGGATTGAGACTTGGTAACCAGCAGTCGGTACATCTGCCGAAATTTGAGCTATAACTGATTTCGTTTGCCTTGAATGTGCGGCAACCATGTCAGTCTTCTATCGTGGTAAATGCCAAGATATTTAGATGTCTGAATAGATTTCAACTGGTCAACCTTAATTGTAACTTTCCTATTTCGTGTAGGTAAGGTTGTACATTTTTTCAAGCCATTTCATGCATTGGGTAGGAAACGAATGTGGCTGTATCGTTAGCGAAGGTTGGCAAGACTATATAGATCAGCCGCATACAGAAATTATAAAAAGAATTCGATCATCTCTCCGTGGTACTCCAGATTTGAATGACTGTAACGAAGCATATGCTCCTAGATATTTAACAAAGAAATAGCTTTTCTGTAATGTACAACTTTATAATAGTGTACAAACTCTATATAGTAAAGTTTTATTTTATAAATATGGCCGATATGACATATCAAATATAAAAAAGCGGTTCTTGTTAGAAAATCGAAAGTGGCATTCTAAAGCCGAATTGGTGTTTGGAAATTAATTGTATCTTGGGTATCAGATTTTGCAGCCTTTCGAACAGTAGAGTTTCAAACAACAGTACCTTCTCACGTAGTAGAAGTCGTAATATTTCTAGGAGTAGAGTGTCAGAAGCTTTAAACATAGTGAGAAATAGGATAAGAGGCATATGTGAAGTCATTTGTGTTTTGTCTTTTCCGGACTTAGATAGGGGAATAATTTCTGTTGGTTCCCAAATTATTGAGAAATGCCCTATTCTCAATATGGTGTTACGATGTAAATGATCTCTTAGCATTTGGTACAGTGTAAACAGATCTTTAGTGTAGATATTTGGTTCGCACTTGTCGAAATTCGGGAGATTACCTTTTTGGTGATCGCCGCATGACGTTTTGAGAGCTTTTCTAAAATTTGCAGCGAAGTAAGCAGCTTGCACAGTTTTTAGCTATAATCCGATAGAGGAATTAATCTGCATTTGAGCCTATCGCCTCACGCCGTCGGCGGATTTTGGGTTTAGAAGCGAATTTTTGGACATGTCCGTCCGCGTCATTGGTGGAATAATTGCAAGCAGGCTCCTGCGAATTTCTGAACATATGGCCCATATTCTTGGGGTGAGTTATTTTGGAATGTTCCTTTATTCGCTTTCGGGTGAACGCATGTGGCTTATTTAAGCGAATTTCTAGCTGCACTTACCAGCTACTCGCTTATCTACAATAGCTCCAGCAGATTAATCAGTTGCACCTGTCAGCCGCCGTTTCGTGATGCTTCGATTCCGTGACCCTTATCAAGTTTTGGGTATCTGAGTGTAACTGTAACAGTGATTACTGTCGAGTCCTTACTGCAGCTGGAAGCTTCATGCAATTCCCGATTTGCAGTAATTACGTCTGATGGAATTTTTTGCCGAAAACTCCCTTGACCCGAATACCTGCAGGTGTTCTTGGCTACAGTTAAGCTAATGAGCTAAGTATCTCTTGATCAATTTTACTGAAATACGAGAGTTTCATTAAGGCCGCTATAATAATTCTGTGATACCAGATGAAGTCGAAAGCTCTCTCGATGTCCAGAATGACAGCGAGGAGGCACTGAATTTATACCAAGAATGGCATCCATGTGGAGCTGAAACAGAACGTTGGTGGTTCTTCTTTGAAGGTAAAAGCGTATTGGAACCGAGAACCTTCCCAAAGGTTTTGCCAAAAACGTTGAAAAGGGCGATAAGACAATATGGCGAGGGAAGGTTGCGGTCCTTGACGACTTCGTAAGCATCGCTACGTTGGTTGTTTTCTAAACCACGGGAAAGAGACCGGAACAAAAGCAGTATTTGAAAACTTGAGAATACTTCGGAGTTCCCTAAATGATTCTTGAAATTTTGCTACCTGCACCCTACGAAAATGGAAAAAATCCCAAAAAATCTCGGAGACAAGACATCTTAGCGAGTATCTTTGTTTTGGGAAATAGAATTGGAGAATAGTAAATACACGGTTTAAGTTTGACCTAAAAATGTATTCTCAAATCCTTGATTCTCCGCCGCTGAATTAACACAATTTGACATAAGTATGTATAGTAATTCGTCAGTAGGAGTAACTACTTGAAATATTTACTTATTTTTAAATCATTATCTCTATCCTGGGCAACGATTTTTAATAAAATATGTTTTGTTTGAACTTCCTTTATCACCCTGTGGAACCCAAATAAGAAGGTTTAGAGAAAGATTGCATTTAATTATATAATAATTATAATATTATTCTACGAAAGTCCACTAACCTTCCAATTTACGGTATTTATTTCCTAAACACCCTGCATACATACTCTTGCTATAACTTGGGGACAATACAACTGGAGTAACCCTAATCTGAAAATAATATGACCTGATAATCTGCGAATAGAGGCGTAATAATATGAAGTATGTTAATGGTGTAGCAGTACAGAGCTAAGCTACTATAAATAATACATTTAAATAATCACAAAAACCTGATATTTAGGCAACTTAAAGCACCTAAGAGAAATGTAGGTTGCATACTCTTTCAATAGACCTCTTTGAATTATTTAGATGGCTATTGTAGATATTTTTCAGATTAATAATAAAAGAAGAAACAACTTCCTGTTTTGAATGAAAAACAGATAGAGGCTTCGTGGAGTTAGCAGAAGAAGCCAAGCTAATAATATAATCCTATCTTAAAAGGATAAACTTTGCGATTGTAAGGTTTTAATTAGTAAATTTTACAGTATACTAAGAAATAATGATTTTTCAGGCAAATAGGATTTATCCAATGGGCAGTTTCTCACTAGAAACGAGGTTATTAGTTAAGTGTTAGGGAGGAAGTAAGGCAATTCATACAAATCTTAATTGGAAGTATCTTTGGTTTAGCTTTTTTTTGGCCTCCCCTTTACTCCTTGCTCTTTAGAAGCAACTAGCCGTCATGATAGGGTAGAACGGTATCTTCCAGGGTTGTTACGAGACCTTATGGAAAGGAATAACCGGGAACGGAGGACCATAACGTATGTCCCAAAAGTTTTCGGAAAAAAAGTAATGGTTAAAAAAATTTTATAATTTTTATTTATTTTGCATGTTAACAAAATAACCTTATAACTGTGTTTATTACAAAACTGACATGTTATATTAAACGTCAATCAATTTGATACAATTTGTTTCTAGCGGCAACTGCATGGGACGTTATTTACTATAGGTCTATTTTGAAAATTTTCCGAAAACTGTTAGGACATACGTTATTAGAATCTTGTTCGTTATTAATAAATTAAACCTCACCAAAGAGAGCCACTTCATTGGTTTGGCCATGAGGGCCCTTCCAGTTACATGAAATTCAACTCGATGGGAAAGGCAGCGATAGCCGGCACCATGGATTATTGTTTTTTAACCATAGGTTAGTCCTAAAAACTTTAGGAATATTTAAATGATGTTCAATTAATTCATAACATAAAATATGTCAGGTTACTACCAGATAAGGGCATAGGCCATATTATTAACAGTTAATGACTTCATAATAACGTAATACGACCATTAATTACCTTCCTAGAGCCAGGCTAAACAAGTCAGGTTATAATTTTATAGTCGTCAAACCATAATGGGTTTAATGTTATAAAGTAGGCATATATTAAATACTGGGCATTTCTTATACTTTGGAAATATAAATTGAGTTAACCGTAAAACCCATTAACAACATTAATTAAAACTATAAATAGGTTAAGAGTGTATAGAGAGATCTTTAGATTTATCTTACCTGAAACTGGTTAAATGTTAGCAAAATATAGCAAACCTTCTATGAAACTATAACTTGTTTAATTGATGAACTCGAAATATTGGTAACTTTAATTCGACATTTCTTTAAAAAAGTACTCAGTAAAAATTGCCGTACTGGTTAACCATTTACCATTATAAGCTCCCATTTGACGGTGTATGATCCTTGAATTATAAGATTGAATGTAAAATTATATATAAAAGAAAAAACTAACAATTTAAAATAAAATTGATGGCACCCAGTACTTCTTGTTTAATGAACTAAGACCTTTATGCGAAAGTGAAGTAAACTAAAATATCACACTTATACTACCTTTATCGCAGCTGAGGATTGAGCTAGTCGGAGATGTGTGAGCCTTCTAAGGTAGGTTACAATAGTTGGCACAATGGAACGCTCATACTTTCACATTTCGTCTTCTAGGTACAGTTTAAATAAATTCCATGACATACAGCACCCTTGGAAATCCATTTTCTTCGTTCTCTATATTTTATGCTAACAGAGTAAAAACGTGTGTAAAATATAAAAATATTTCCTGGCTAAAATCATGTTTCAGCAATTTTTAAGAATATAAAAACAAAAACAGGGCGATTCTCTTAGGGAAAAGTCCTTAAATTGTATTACAGTCAGAAAACAGAAACACAATTATGGGAAATTTAATTAATTCAAGCTTGACAAATATTGGATTTACGAAGTAAACGGCAGTCTCCAGACACTTGATCTCGCCGCAAACATTGCCTCCGCAAGTCCGTAATTAATTAATCTCCTGATCTCGTGAAGTGATAGCTACCATAAAGACCTAGTAATTGGACGGACATGTGGGTTGCACGTCCCCATTTCTGAGTTTCAAAACTGCCCCAAACGAGAACGGTTATTAATAGCACTCTCAATAATGTAAATAATTACAATTTTAATTAAGTTTCCTTTCGTAATTTGGGAAATGTACAGTAAGCATTGTTTGCAACGAACATAACAAAGTAAAATCATTTATTTTATTTTAAACATAGAGGACTGTTTTTGAAATTTAAATTTTTCTTTCATTACGCTTGAAAGACTTAACTTAATTGCATTAACAACCACTATTTAGTATATCAAAAAACTTAAATATGTTTTTCATTTCATTTTAGGATTTTGAAAGAAATATTTTCCAAAAATTTGTTTGTATTGTTGATGAACTTTAATTCCAAGCTTTTGTCAAATGATTTCATAGTAATTATTTTTAATTTGAATTGCTTTATGCTGAAATGTTCATTAACATTGTTTATAACATTTAAATAAGTCATGCATGTAAATAATAATTAACAAAGCATGTAGTTAGTGCTGCGCAAATCAATTTGAATCATTTTCTCTTATTTCTTCATCTTCAGGCTAGGAGAAGTCTTGTTAGGCACGGCCCCTGTTATGTTGAGGAGGAGAACTAGTTGTCAGCCACCCTTTTTGGTCGACCTGGTAGTAACTAGTTTCCCAGTAGGTAGTCGGTCGGTTCTTCTGTTTTTCATTCGCTTTACGACATAGGTCCGACAATCTTATTCCAGGTATGTTTCCTAATATTTTCATTTTTATTGTTCGTATTTTGTTTCATGCTTTCTTGGTGGCGACTTTTGTTTCTCTGGCATATTTTAAGGTAAAATAGGTCGTACTGACATTTTTGATTTGGATACTGCCTGTAACAGACTTAAAGCTGGAAGAGGATAACTCAGACAGGAAGGACGTGGTCTTAGACTTACAACACAGGTGGTTACTTGCGGAAATCAAATCGATAGAGGCATATAAAAAGTATTATCATTGTTTAGACGCTACCGTGTTCAATTCAACGCCCTATGATGTACCAGAGAAGCTATAACAAGGAAAAACACTCCACAATGCTTCAGAATAATAGAAGTGCTTTATGTTCGTAATCCACCTACCTGCGGAAAGTTTGCCTTTTTGGTCGAATAATTCGTTCTGCATTTGTCGTGATTTTGTTTGGTGCATCAGCTGGATATCCGTTGAATACCATCATAGCGTTCGAATCGGGCATACTGTATGTACTTGACTCCATTGAGCGCTCAGATGTAATAAATTAATTAATAACTAATCAATAACGGGAATCATTTCGCGTGATGAGCGAATATTCATGCAATTTTAAGAAATACACTCTAGTTCACACAGCAGGTAACGTCTAAAAAATTGTCATGGATTTCGTATGTACCTCATGTCTATTAAAATTGACCCTATTTCTACGGATGCTAAGCAAACATGAATAGAAGAATGTTCGTATTTTTTACCAAGCTATAGGTGCCATCCATTTAAAAGGCTTTATACTGTAGCAATTTGAGCCTATTGTTTAAAGTAACGCTAATTAAGATCATCCGTCTTATAATAACCTTAAAGCTTTAATGTACACGAATGAATTGTTCCGGACATTTTTATTAATTAATCTACTTGACTTTTGCCTCGGGTATATTCAGATGTCCATGGGTTCGTTACCACTCAAATGTATAAATACAGGAATAAACAGTTTAGAAATAAATCGTATAACGTTTCAAACTAAGTACAAAATAAATCTCTTTTAGTAATGATATGTACATGGAGTTATAACAAAAAATGTCCTTTGGTAAATGGTCTGGATCGATGCTACTTGGCGGTAGGCAACCCACTATACACGTCGGTTCTACCCGGTTGCTTTCCTATATCCTCTCCAAGAAAGTTTGGATGAGGTAGAGCTCCGGTGTACTTGAACTAGAAACGATCGGTCTGAAAGAAGCTCTATGAATGTCACCGAAAATGGCGATTGTTGACGATTTTTGTGTGTGGGTCAGTTGGTCAATGAAATAACTAGTTTTACGGTGCTGGTCACATGTGTAATTAGGGTGTCAAGCTAGACAGGCCGCGAGGCTTTCTTGGTATATAAGTTTGGGTAACCAGGAATAACTTAAACAGGACATGTTCACCTGGAGCGAAGTCTACCTTTTCACTGCCATGGTTTCCGGCGAGCGATAGGTAAATCTCTTGTGCTTTCGTGCCTCGCCCAGCAAAGTACAATCCGCTTTCGAAGGATTGTCAGGGAGGTGTCGTCGAATCAGCCGCGTTCTTGCTACAGGTTTTTAGTTATAAGAACTTCGGTAAAGCTGGTGGATTATTGTCAAAGTGACCTAGTGGGCGCCGGATGCGTGATTTAGGTTAACAGAATATTCTACTAGAAGGGTTCCCGTCACAAAGTAGAACTCTGTCAAGCGCAGGTTAGGGGGGAAATCCTACGAGACGGGTTTCCGTCACAAGGCAGAACTGTGTGACGTCCAGGTTAGGAGGGTCAGTCTGCGAGACACGTTCCCGTCACAAATCAAAAGTAGATTAAGAAAAGGGGCTAGGCCCTCGGAGAGAGACCCATAGCTGGAAGTCAGGATCAGGATCTGAAGTCTCAAGTGCTTGAAATGGATGCGGAAGTTACTTTTATACTTTTCAGCCCTTCTTATCATTCCAATCGAGTACAATTGAGTTGGAAGCGGTGCTGTGCTTGATTGTACGAGATTCTGCGCACCGCTGGTGGACTTTTTCTTAGCTTATGTTCGAGGGTTAGAACGATGGAACCCCAGATTGTGACGGAAATAGACGCCGTACAAATTTCTGGCATAATATTGATGTTTTAGATAAATCTGCTACTGGCGCTACGTTACAAAGCTACTTACGCTTGTTTCACTTCTCGTTAATGCTTTAAAAATACATCAGAAGCGGAATGAACAAACTAAACATATTTTCGATATTTTTTATTGACATATTGGACTATTTACGGTCACCCCTATAGTATAATATACATGAGTAACAAGTAAACGATATTAGTATATGTTACTGGTTTGAGAAAGATCTATTTGCCAATATTTGAATAATACGTTTTTAGCAGCATACTAATTTCTAAACGCCTTGAAGTTGTCGGAAAGTCGCTGGTAAAATGACTGGTATTAACGACTAAGGAATTTATAAGATTTGTAATAATTGATGCTTCTATGTATATTACATATTGCATTCTTAGAGTGATATAATATCGTTTGCACTTGTGCTATTTTTAGAATTACTTTAACTAAATGTTATAAATATTAAAGTGATATTAACTTTTATTACTAGCCGCACGTATAATATATCTAAGTTTGAACTTCTATAACAATCAGCCCCACAATACTCCCAAAAAGTTCATGTATAATTACAAATATGTGCTCGTAAATTACTTACTGTGCAATTAATTATGTTACGTTCTCTAACTAACTCAGCTTATTTTATTTTAGATAGAATTGACTCATATCAGGTAGAGTAATGCATAAACCAATTCATCAGCGTAGCCGAGCGGTTAAGGCGTCAGGCTGCGGTTCCACGGTATGGGGTTGAGTCCGGACATCTGGCAACTGGCGGGCGGCCCACCCAGTCGCTTTCAAAATTGGGTACCGAAACCACAGCTGTGTGGAAGTAGGGAAAGTAAGTCAGTCGCCGAAGACGTGATTTTGACCACATCACCCAGTACGCCGTTAATGGTGTGCCAGATTACAGGGTTTCGGAAAGAGATATTTCAGCGACCCTGTCTCGCTTTGTCTCAGGCCATGTTCCTATATGGAATAAAGTGCTCGAACTTTACTTTTAATACATAAATTATAATTTTTTAATCTTTTTTTCAAATTTAATTTTTACATTTAAGTATGGCGTGTCGTGTTATGGTCTAAAACGACTTTTACGACACCGCGCCGGCGCATATAAAAGTTCGCGTAAAGGCCAGCGCGAACGATATTATTTTAAATCGGAACTATGACTCACCTAGGACCGCTGCCTAGCCCGTAACAAGATATGCTGAATAGACATCAGTAAAGCAGGGGTGGTCCTACACGAGATAACCTACGGGCAACTGCCAAAGAAGCGGTAAACATTGATAAAATTAATTGAGCGCCACCCGGTTTCATCGATACAAACGAAAATGCAAAGATAGACCCAGAGTGCAACCGGGAAACCAAATGCGCCTACCTTTTGACTTTACACCTTGGCGAAATCCAAAGCTCAATGGGAATGGAATATAAGTGCAGCCTCATGACCTTCAACACTGTAGCGACAAGCGTCATAACCTACCTGCGACGCCTAAACACTCAGGCTTCGCTGTACATTTATCATTACACAGTATCTAACATAAGCTGAAAATATATATGTACAAACTCTTCGGAGATCATAAGACCTCGTTCAATAAACCGTTTTATTGTTCTCACACATGTAAATCAATTATACACAAAAGTAAACACAGTAATACATGGAATAATTATATACCCCAGCTGGGGGCACCTTAATTCTAATCGACTATACTACATAGCTAGCACACTGCTAACTTAATTAGTTTTTAACAAACGGCCTCGGCAAAGCGGCAATGAGTCAGTAAATAAATACATACATTATGCATCAACAGTTAAATGTGTTAGGTTAATAAACAGCTTCGACAGAGCGGCAATGAGTCAGTAAATAAACACATAAATTATGCCTGAACAGTTGAATCAATTAGATTAATAAACGGCCTCGGCAAAGCGGCAATGAGTCAATAAATAAGCACATAAAGGTGAATTAGTTGTTATTAAATACACACGCTACCTGAATGGGTCAGCCAGGCGATTGCGTCACGGTTGCTGGCGAACTCGCCGCTACAATAAACGTGCTGTCGGCGGATGCGTGGGTGTCGTGCAGCTCTAAACAAGATTCCCTCAAATTGGGAGGTCTGGTTTAATTCCCTCCCGGGAAATCGGAACGGAAAGCTGGCGAGACCGAAGGATTGGCAGCTTTGCAGTTTGAATCCCTGCAGCTAACGGGAAGAAGGCCCCTTACGGCCCAACGATATTTTGCAAAGCTGGAGATCATACGAACAAACCAGGGCACACACACTCACTCCAAAAACAAACACCCCTTATCGCCTTAGCGCCCCGTGAAGAACTCTCTAACACAAAAAGCGAAACCAAAATGAATCAGTACGTCACTGACCGAAAATACAATTACGCAACATGCCAACGGACGCTCTTCCTCAAAAGGGGACGCCGCTGGCGTGCACCCTGCAGCACAACCGCCCGTGCCAGATGCTAGCTCCCAACTGAACTCAATGAACCTCGCGCGCAGTGCGGCAGTCCGGCAGGAGGCTGGCGTGCCAGATGGAGCAGACTGCAATCGAAGCGAATAACTTAAAAAAATATCTCACTCGCTCCCATGGTAAACGTTTCAAATTTTATTTAAACAAGCGTGCTAAAAGCAAACCTCACACGGCTACAGAAGCAACGGCAACCCAGGTGCGAGTCGAAACTTCTAGAAAATCTGTGTGCCAAATCACTGAAATTCTAAATAACCCTGTGTTCGAAATCTTTAAAATTCCCAATAAATTAAGGCAAATAATTATAAACGAGAAGATTAAAAATGGCCTGACAGTTGGTAATACAGACCTTCACCTTATCTATTCTAAATCAAACAATTTTTTTAACCTTACTTTAGCGAAGCACTTTACTTTATTCCAGCAGTAATTCACAAATAAATTATAGATTCCCTTAGCTTCCTATGAATACTAACTTGCATTGCTTTTCCACAAAGTTGACTACCTTTCTGTAGGTTACTTCTTCTTCACATGGGTGCTTAGAGTGAGCTGCATGCCCCTGCCGATGCTTGCACAGCGGGAACGGGGTCCTATAGTTGTCCTCGTTAAAGCAATACTTCCGTCGGACTCAATACAGCCCGATAACCTCGTAGTCTATGAATGTTTTTACATCGGCAAACTCGAAGCTGTAGTCGTCGAAACGGAATCGTAGCTTTTTCTGCGTGGTATCCTTAAGGTCCTACCTTTCAAGGTGTCTGTACAATTGTACATGGACCCGTGCTTAGGAACTGCCTTTGGGTGACCACTGTGCTTCGGACACTTTTTTTTTGTATCGCGCGGACTATATTTTTTTTATTTATTTGCATTTGCAATTAGTTACTGACAAAAGTTTATTTATTGTCTCCAATTTGTAAATACACGGGTCTTTATTCCTTTCTAGAAAAACAATTAATCTATTTTTGTTTAATTTTTCCAAGGCAACCAACTCAATTATTTCATATAAATAAACATGATAAATCACATTACCTAATTTTCATACTTCATCAATATTATACGTATAATTCACTTAAATGGTTGAGTTATTTAATTCACATTAAATGACAATTAATATGTACTGAACTGGTTACCATAACTTTCTAATTAATAGATTTTGTTGGTCATCATTGCCATGTATTGATTAACAATGAATATGATAAGTATTATGACTTCTTTTAAATAAAGTATTTGATGCAAAAAACAAATTGTTAAACGTTTAGGCACGTCTAGGGACAATTATAAAATGCGTTAATGTTTCGATTGTTTTTTGCATGAAATTGGTTAATTCTACATTAGTCGTGTAAGTTGTGTTGCCTAGTCAATTTGTTAATATATTCTCACGTAATTCTTTCAAAATTGTGAAAGAAATATTCATACAATGGCTCATCCCATAACTAAGTTACAACATATATCAGCACAGCTGGTAGTGTGTATCAACTTGAAGAATAAATAATTTATGTTCGTCATAATTTCTATCAAGTGCGATACCGGAATTGGGAGCGGTAATGTTGACCTGGCATGACTGCCGATTTAGAACTTAAATGTACGCATTGTCAGCAGTCGGTAGATTAGAAGGACATCCATCTTGAGGAAGAGGTGAATTAGGAATGTTAAAATTTCTGTGCAATAGCCAAGCGAATAATGCAAGTACCTTAAAATACAGTAAATGGTTGCTGTGCATAGAATAAACCAGTGGTAGCGACAAGAATTTCTCTATTCAAAACTGAAGTCGGATAATAAACAACCTGGTTTCAAGGAATTGTTAAAGAGCATTTTTTTTCAGATTTACACTTATTTACTCACAAATTAGACGTGGTTCCTGTTTCCTACAAACATTTATTAATAAAAGGCGCACAGCGAAAAATATATTTATTGTATGTTTATAAGACGATTCAGAAACTTATATCATTAGTAAATTTACGGTCTTCGTCCACCATAATGCATGCAAATTAAAAATGATTATAGCATCGTGAAGATGTTAAAATACATGATTAAGAAATATAATAATTTTCTAAATCGCTAGCGAAGTACAAGATACAGTACAATGTTTTCGATTATAAAAAAAATACCAAGTCGCACAATTACTTTTAAAACTCAAATTTTCCTTAACACTAATAAAATATATTGTTTCGTTGATCGTTTATTTATGGGTTTCATTAATGTATGGAGAATCTTCTACAATGACCCTTATTAATGAAAGATTTTTTATTAATAAACGATTTTTTAAAATCTGTTTATGGTGGTGGCACTGTAAGTCTATGTCAAATTCGAGGTTATCAGGTTAGGTTATGCGTCAGTTTTTGTCAAATTCAAGGTTATCAGGTTAGGTTATGCGTCAGTTTTGACACAAACTGAAGCATAACCTCACCTGATAACCTTGAATTTGACATAGACTTACAGTGCCACCAACATAAACAGCGCCAACCTAAGAAAAAAAATCACAACCATTAATGTCAAAACTTTAAGTGTCAAATTCTTCTCATGGAATAAAATTAGATTTTGTTCAAATTAGTAATATACGATCAACGGAAAAATATTGTAACTAACTCGTATGTTAATCAGCGATTAATAATCTCTACAATTAATCTCGATTAATAATCGCTCTCTTTAACATACTTGTTTGTTAAACAACTATTACCTATGTATATAATTGCTTAAACGTTTCAGAATATTTTACTATTAAATAATGTTATACTACAATTACAAATCACGCTAATGGAAAAGTAATTACCAATACTCTCGAAAATAATAATGTTTGATATTTAAGTACTCTTGGAAAAGGTCAACATTAGTCAATGGCGTTTGATCTCTAACATGTTAGAGCAAACAACTACTACACTAATGTGAGTTCACTAATGTTATTAGTCCAAAAGGAGCACACACAACTGAAATGAAATGCTACTATGTTCTAGCGTTACTTAAGATATGGCAAGTGCAATGTGAAGAAGATACCAGTGCAGATCTGAAGAAGTGCGTAACGCTTTCATTAATAAAAAATTATTCTCCTGGTGATACTATATATTACATCTACGAAAAATACATCGAATATTTAACATGGGAAAACATCCCCAATCCCCACATCATTGCTCAGTATACCAAACCCATTCGAGGCAAGGTAGAATTATTTAACAATTTCATTATTTTTGCCGACAATTCTTCGTCTATATTCAGAATCTTATCAAAACTCAAGTCAAGCATCATCTGGAACGAAAGCAGATCTCCTCGTGGCAAATTTTTGATTGTTATTTATGACGCCGATCATCCAGAGCAGGTCTTTGAAATTTGCTTTAAATTTGACATTATTAACGTTATCCTAATTATATCTGGCCATAGCAGCAGAAATTATTATTTGCACACATCTAATTTTTTCACGAGTCCCCAATATTGCACCAACGACGCATGTATGGGGAGCAAGCAGCTTTGCAACAGTCCAATTACAATTAAATTTCATAACACTATAAAGAATCTCAGAGGCTATCCTATCGTAGTTGTAAGTACTACTCCCTTACAGACCAATGTCCGCCACAGCGTCGTCATTCCTACTTTTCTATATAAATTAGGCGTAATTAGTAGTACTTTAAAAACTTACGTATCTAGTGTGGTTAGCAATTCTGTACAACTAGACATTCATGGGCATAATCATGACGTGCGACTACACATGCAGATAGCGCGTGTATACCAGCTGCTTTCAAATTATGATCTTAGTGACATCTTATATCAAGATGAAACAGCGTGGATTGTTCCCAAAGCTCAGAAAGTTTCTGGAGCCAGATTAATGCTTTACATTTTTAGAAAAGATTTACTGTGTTTCATTTTGGTAACCTTCGTCGTAACTATTACAGTTAGCTGGATGGTTGCAAACTATGTACTGGATAGACAGACGTTTAGAACCTTTTCCAAAAATGTATTTGCCGTATTATCCTTCACTTTGGGTTCTACGTCAAACATCATGCCAACAACAAATATACTTCGCTTTATCTGGATATTATATGTACTATACTGTGTTTTACTCTGTTCAACTCTTCAAGGAAATCTGATTAGTATTTTTACTCATCCCAAATACGAACGGTTCATTAATAACGAAAAAGAATTAGCGGACTCGCAGTTTAGTCTAATTGTACTACCCATTACAGCAAAAATGGCGACAAATCATAGTTAATGGCTTAAACTTGAGAAAAAGTTTATTTATCCAGATATATTCAACGTATCCTCTATTGTACGAGATGTTGCATATTATCGCAATTGTAGTATGCCTATGGGAAAGCAACATGTGAAAGCGCAACGAGAACTGAAAAATATGTTAGATGTAGTCGACTCCCAACAGTTATTAAACTTGGAAGCTGTAATGGTTATGAGGAAAGGACATTTTTTTATGGAAACATTAAATACTTTAAATATGAAAATTGTTGAAAGCGGTCTTTCCACTAAATTTATATCAGATGCAGTTGAATCATATTATATACTAGAACCAGAAAGCGCAAAAGTTGCTTTAAGTTTAAATCATTTCCAAGGAACATTTCTTCTTTTGATAGGTGGACTGACCGTTGCTTTTATTGCCTTTCTTGTAGAGATTATTATTAGTTCCCACTTTATTGCATGTATTTCCTAATGTTGCACAGTGAAAATTCGAAGATGAAAATCCAAATAGATGCCTATGATGTATTTTTAAGGATATTATAGGTATAAAATAGAACTAATATTATAATGAAACAGTTTTATTTATATTTATATTTTGCCAAAAAACAATTGTTCTGATTCTGATAATTACAAATTACTATTGTTACAAAGAAGTGCCAAAAAAAGAAGATATAATTAGAAGAAAGGGAGATGGAAGTTTGACCAAAAAGGACTACTTAAAAAAAATTACTCAAAATCAAAAGAAATGCACAAAGTTGAGCAAACGACAATAGATAAATAATTTTTCCATGCGAATCGATGGACGACACAGATGTAGAAAAAATTCCAACAGTGGATAACATTTAGCAACAAACGAAAACACAGTTAATTATAGAAAAAAATTAACTAAAATGGACAACAGCTCATATATTGGAATGGTCTTAGGCCCTACAACTCAACTCTGATAGCGTTGACAATTTAATGGACATTTCAATAAGCACAGAATTGAGGTGTTTTACATAACTGCAAGGCTAAAACTTCAATTTTACAGAATAAATGCATTGGTAAAGAGATGCCAGTAATATAGAGTAGTAATTGAATAGGGAACGCAAAAGGCAAAGCTTATTTCTCACAGGGATCTAGGTTGACTGTCCGATCAATTTAAATAATAGGTTTGTGCAAAAGTAATAGCCGAACCAAAAGAAAAAGGTATAAGCCAGAATACACTAATTATACGTTCCAAAGAGCAATTAGAAGGCAGGCACAATGAACAGGAAATAGCAATCGTAAAAAGTACACATGACAGGAGAAAAAACGAGTGAAGAGCAAACAGATGGACATCGAAAAACAACTGTGCAGGAAGTCAACTCTAAATAAATTAATCAGTGCAATTACGCGTGTGAACAGAGAAAAGCAATTAATAAAACGCGTGGTGGCACAAAGAGACATTTTAATAATTAAAAATGTAGACAATATTTTAGATATAAGAAATTTCTAAATATAATAGTTTATAAGCAGTTTTATTTTAAGTTGTAATTGATTTGAACTTGGTTAATTTCCGTTTATATTAATATTAAATTAGCTTTTGTTTATAACGAATTTTGGCTAGAACAAATAAATAAATTACAAGAAATGACAATGTAAATTGAGCTCTACTTTAAATCATATTTTTATATAATAAATGAACATTTTTCAACTTAAAAAGTATACCGTTTTAATTAGTGCACGTCCCAGTTGGTGTGGTATCGTTTGTGAGTGTTTCCGCAACTAAAACATAGAAAGTTCCATGAAGGGGCCCTTCCGAGAAGTTAGTAGCCGTTCAGCTCAAATTTTCGATCACTGCGTTTAGCCAAGGAAATTATCGCAGCCTAGAGGGGAAGATTCCAGGGCGTAGAGCAGCTCTGTAGCTACGTCTCCAGGAGGTTTCACCACGACGGGGTCCGTAGCAGCTTCCGAATTCCAACGGCGTCACTCCAGCGAGACGAGGAGTTCGGCGAAGTATCAGGTACCCAAATTTGCCTAGAATTAACTACGTTAGACCCGCAAAAGTTACGTGCATGATAAAGAAAACATTACTTAAGAAGATCCAAGCATTTCCGCGACTACCTCGGGTGCTGACGCTGAACTGTTAAATTATTATAATTCAAATTTAAAGCCATCTGTGTTTCATTAAACTTACGTTCAGTAAAACTTTAGAATCTGAAATCTTTGAAATTACTCGTGATCTCACACCTAAGTCTGCTGGTGTTGATGGTATTAGTTGTAAAATGATTTGTCTTTGTTGTCCATTTATTTTCCCGTATCCTTGTCATATTTTTAATGATTGTATTGAGCATGGTGTGTTCCCGTCACGCTGGAGAGAGGCGGTTATAACTCCAATCCCAAAAAATAGTAATCCCAGGGTATTAGCCGATTTGAGACCTATTAGCATTCTTACAGTATTTTCTAAGATTTTAGAAAAAATGTTGGCTATTCAACTTCGTGAACATCTTAATATTAACGAGATTCTTCCTGACACACAATCAGGCTTTCGAAGTGGATTTGCCTGCGCCTCGGCTCTTTTGGACGTGACCGATTATATTTTCAGAGCAACGAATGATGGTAACTTAACCGCTTTGGTTCTCTTGGATTATTCGAGGGCTTTCGACACTATTAACAATAATGTATTATTATCTATTTTCCATTTTATTAGTCTAAATGATACCGCCATACAACTCTTTTCGAATTATATTACTAATCGCTGTGAAATGTAAGTCTACCTTTTCTTCTTCTATTAATGTTCAATCGGGAGTGCCCCAAGGTTCTATCTTGGGTCCAATTTTATATACCATTTATACTTCCAATTTATCTTTATGTATTCAATATTCTAAAGTGCACTTATATGCTGACGTTGCCCAAATTTATTATTTATTTCCTGCAACAAATGTTACAGAAGCTGTGACCAAGTTAAATCTTGACTTAAATAGTCTACTAAATTTTTCTTCAAAACATAGCCTTCGTTTAAATCCAAATAAGTCGTTGGTCATGGTATTTGGGAAGCGGGGTGCTAGAGACGCTGTTTTGCCCGAAGTTAGGATTTTACTCGAAAACCAACTTTTGGTGGTATCTGATGATGCTAGAAATCTTGGAGTTATTTTGGATACACGAATGAGTTTCAAATCACATATAACAAAGTTACTTCAAAAATCTTACTCAACTTTAAAACTGCTTTACGGCAATAGACACATTTTAGATCAATAATCAAAATTTCATTATGCGACTCGTTAATATTATCTAACTGTAATTTTTGTGATGTGTTTTACCATCCATGTTTAGATAGTATGGACTCTGCGCGTATTCAACGAATGCACTCTCTTGCCTGAGATTTGTATTTGGAATCAGAAGGAGAGATAGAATCTCCCATACGCTTGCTTTGGCTTGTTGGCTGCGCATGTCGGATAGACGATATTTACATTATGTAAGCTTTTTTCACCGGATAATCACCACCAAAATTCCGCCATATCTCTATAATAAGATAACGTTTCGCACTGATGTCCATAACTTAAACCTACGTCTCCGACGACAATTAACAATTTCTCGTCAAAGACTACAATTTTTCAAGCGTTCCTTCTCATATAACATTGCTAATCTGTAAGTAGAAAGGGTACAGCTATCCCCTCCACTTTTTATTTGATTCGCGGATTCGCGGTTTAATTCGCGGTTTAATTCGCGGTTTTCGCGGTTTTATTCGCGGATTGACCCAATTAATTTCGCGGTTTGATCTAATTAATTTCGCGGTTTGATCTAATTAATTTCGCGGTTTGATCTAATTAATTTTCACATGTGCTACTGAATAAATTACGCAATAGCTTCCGATTAAATTACGCGCGGCGGCCATCTTAGATTTCTGGCGGGAATATTTGAAATTTGAATTTTTTCAGATTTTTTCTAAGTTTAATTTGTTGGATTTGAATTTCCCGGGGCGTCGGCCATCTTGGTGCGCGCGCACTTCTCACGGCGGTTGTTTTTAATTTTCGCGGAAATATTTGAAATTCAAACTGATAGATCTATTTCGCTCTTCGAAGCTGCTGTCTCTCTCTTGCATTCACTCGTGGAAATATTTAAATTTAAAAAATCTATTTGCGGCGGACCCGAGTGGGAATCGAACCCTAGTTTTCTGGTTAACAGCCTTAGCACCTTACCGTTGCGCTATCGAGGTCTGTTGAACATATAGGAATTGAACAAGACATCATTTCGCAGCTGTGCCGTCACACCGTTCGAGTTGAAACAAACTATTTTTCAAAAATTTATATTATGAGAATAGGGAATGTTTAACATATTGTGTTTACAGGCAGACACAATTTTTAAAAAAATTATATATGCAACAGCTTTGCTACTAATAATAATTTTATAATTTGCAATATAGTCGTTGTCCCAAGTTTCTGGTTAATTTCCATTCGACCGCGCATAATTTGAAAAGCTATATGAAATAATTACTTTATTTTATAATTAAAACAGCGAAATCCGCGAATAAATCAGCGAATCCGCTATAATTACTTCATTTTATATAGCGAAAGCTGATTCATAAATTTGACCGTTGTAAACTTTTAAAACAGGTCGAGACATGTGTTTTGTTCATTTAAACAACCTTGGTGACGAGGCTCCTTTGTTTGTTGCAGTGAAACGTAACGGTTTGCCCTCCAGCGCTTTCGCGAACCGCTTTCTCCTGCCTAAATCACTACAAGGCGAGCATACCTCGTTCATTCCGCCACATTCCTCACCTGAAGACGCATCGTAGTGCAAGTGCCAGCTATCTTTTGAAAGCGCAAGTGTAAGTGCTACAGTGTGTGAATTGCTTTTTCATCTGCAACGATGAACACATCCGAGTTAACCGCCTACCAAATTCTTGATTATTTCAAGAACGGGCTATATACAAATGAGGAATTTGTTTTACTAGCCTTTAAAATAATTCAACATAAACTAACTAACGAGGGCGTAGTTCTGGAACCGTCGTATTTTCATACTTATTTCGAATTGTGTCAAGCCGTAGGGAAAATTCGTGCCAAGCAGTCGTTTGCCTCCCTATCGGTAAGTAAAAATATATTTCCTATTTTTAGAAAATTATTAAATGTGCGAAAGTTTCCTACATTTTGCAGCAACAATTCTGAAAACCTATTAGTTTAAAACTCATTTGTCGTTAGTCGATTTAAAATAGCCCATAGACCCGTTACTTAAATAATACTCATATAAATTACAATTTTGCAGGATGGAGCATCGACGTCGACGGGGCTTTCTGCTAAACGTGGTTTGGAAGACGATACGCGTCAATCGCCCCTGGTCATTTCATCGACAAATGTAAGTATACCCGACATTTTTATATTTAAACTAGCCATTAGAAAATTCTGATTTATGTAATCTAAAATAAAACCCGTTTGGGCCATACAAGTAATTTTACGGTGAAGTGATTGTAACATATTTCTTTTTTAATTTACAGCAAATGAATAATCCAAGCCATCGACTTCATCCGCCATGCTGGAGACCGTTCATGCGGGGCAGCAACGACCTACCCCAAGGACTTCTGCAATTGGCGATATGTTAGCACATGTAAGTTTTGTCGAACTATTTTTTAAATGTGCGAAAGTTTCTTACCTTTTGTAACAACAATTCTAAAACCTATTAGTTTAAATCTCATTTGTCGTTATCCGTTTCAAATCATCACATAGGTGTCGTTACTTAAATAATGCTCATATAAATCACAAATTACAGGATGGGCCATCTACGTCTACTGGTTCTAATAAACGTTGTTTGGACGAAGATACGCGTCAATCGCCCCTGGTCATTTCATCGAAAAATGTAAGTATAACCGTCATTTTTATATTTAAATCGGCCATTAGAAAATTTTGATTTATGCAAGCTAAAATAAAAAAAACCCGTTTGGGTCACACAAGTAATTTTACGGTGAAGTGTTTCTAACATACTTCTTTTTTAATTTACAACAGATGAATAACCCAAAGCCATCGACCTCTGCGGACATGTTGGTTCTTGCAAAACCGTCGTCGGTGAAAAGACTTCAGTATATTACGTTGATGGACGAAGGTCGCAAGATGATAAAGAAGTTTAACACTGAAGCTCTCACCTTGACCTTCAAATTCAACGAGGTAGAGGCTGCGACGAGCAACCCTGTCATATGGCTTAATGTAAGTATAAAATATTGTATATTGAAAACAATCACTCTAAATTTACGCCGCAAGTTATTTATTGATTTTAAATGGATTTATAGTTTATTTTTTAGTCACATGTTCTAAATTCATGGCTGTATAGCGCTGTTTTACAGATTTGAAATTGATAGTTTAATTATTTCAAACATTTGCAACGTTATATACTCAGTTAATATTTTGAAATATGGTGAGCTAGACGTTTTAACTTATTGAAACCCTTATTTACAGAATGCATTCGATGAGATCATCACGCATATCACCAAGGGAGCAGCGGCTTCTGATAAGATAGGTTTAGTTTTAAGAAATGACAATTTTGCCGACAAGCCGATAGGCGTTTCTTTCCGCCGTGTTGACCAGCTCAACGCCGGTGTTGTAATGTCAACCTTGGAGAAAATTCTTCAATCTAACGCCAAGTTTTTTGCTCAAGATAAAATGACCTTGCATGTAAACCGTGTTACTTTGCCTGTTGGATATGGAAAATCATATATCAGAATGACTGGCGTTAGTTTTGAGGAATTTTCTCGAAGGAAACGTGGTATATTAACTGTAAGGAATGATGATAATTACTGTCTTGCCCGAGCTCTTATTCTGGCCAAAGCTTGGGTAGATAATGATCCAGATCTGCGCTCTTTCAAAGCAGGTCATCCAATCCTGACACAGAAATGTTATGAGCTTTGTGAAAATGTCGGTGTTAATCTAATCAATGGGGCCACGCGAGAACACTTGGAACAATTCCAGTTGTATCTAGCTAATTACACCATTGTCGTTTATAACTCGCGTATTGGCGCCAGTAAATATTACGAGGGGCCTAGGGAATCCACTAGAAAAATATTAAATTTGTTATTGGAGGATCAACATTACAATGTAATAACCAGTTTAACTTCAGCTTTTACAACCGGCTATTTCTGCGAATTTTGTTTAACCCGCACCAATAATAAGCAGAGACACAAAAATTGCTCTTATATTTGTCCTTGTTGCCATTCAAAACCGCCCTGTAACCTATTTTTGGACCCAATAGCTTGCAATAATTGCCATAGGGATTTTCGTGGTCAGGAATGTTTTGACGAACATACAAAATCATTATGCAAAACTTTAAAAAGGTGTGGAGTATGTCTCACGACATACTGGCAAAACAACAAGAAAGGTCATACGTGTGGTGTAAAATATTGCCATACCTGCGCGAAAGATATGCCAACCCGTCATTTATGTTATATGGCAAAGAAAAAGAGTCCTAAATTGTCTAAAAAGTTTATTTTCGTTTTTTATGATTTTGAGGCAAGACAGGAGACAGCTTTGGAAGGTGTAGATAATGTTTTTGTGCACGAACCAAATTTATGCGTAGCACAAAATGTTTGCAATTCTTGTATTAATCTTGGCGATATCGAGCAGGCTTGCAGAATTTGCGGTCCTCGTCAACATGTGTTTAAAAATAACCCCGTCCAAAGTTTGCTAGAATATATTTCTAAATTAGCCAATATCGCTAACGTTTGTGCACTAGCGCATAATATGAAGGGGTATGATGGCTCTTTTATTATGCAGCATATTGTAAAGCATCAGAAAAAGTGGGCCCCGAAAATTATTGCCACCGGTACAAAATTAATGTGCATCACCTGTCCCAATGTAAAATTTATAGACTCTTTAAATTTTTTGCCTGTAGCATTAGCTAAGCTGCCCAAAACATTTAATTTTGAAGCTACAAAAGGATACTTCCCCCATTTATTTAACAAGTTAGAGAATCAAAATTATATTGGAGTATTGCCCCCAACTCATTACTATATGGCCGATGAAATGTCTCCTATGGATCGAACAACTTTCCTTGCGTGGTATAATTCGGAAATTGCACAGAATGTAGTATTTGACATGCAAGAAGCAATAGTCAAATACTGTATTCAAGATGTCGATATATTGCGCAAGGCTTGTATACAGTTTTGGACACGTTATAACAAAGAAAATGGAGTAGATCCTTTTAGAGAGTGCAGTACAATAGCCGGCTGTTGCAGTTTAGTTTACAAGCGAAATTTTTTGAAAGAAAACACGATCGCAATTATTCCACCAGGCGGATACAGGTTAGGGGATAGGCAGTCGACGATTGCAATTAAATGGCTTTTATGGGTAGGGTACGAACAAGGTATCGCCATTCAACATGCCGGTAATAATAGAGAAGTTCGATTGCCTGAAGGTCTTTTGGTAGATGGTTTTTGTGCAGAAACGAACACTGTTTATAATTTTCACGGTTGCTATTTCCACGGTTGTGAGCAATGCTACCCTGACCAAACCGTAGATTTATCAAACGTGAAAAATGATACAATGTTTGTTCGTCGCGAGGCAACAGAAGCATCTGCATCGAGGATTAGAAGGGCTGGTTATACGCTTGTAGAAATGTGGGAATGCGAATTTAATTTATTTTTGAAATATAATCATAATGCAGCTAATTTTTTAAACAATCACGACATTATTAGAAATACCCCGTTAAATCCGCGAGATAGTTTTTTTGGGGGGCGTACTAATGCTGTAAAACTTCATTATAGATGCCAGGAAAACGAGCAGGTAAAATATTTCGATGTTTGTAGTCTTTATCCTTTCGTTAATAAATATGGCAAGTATCCTGTAGGCCATCCTAAAGTATACGTTGGTGATGCGGAGTGTAGACAGTTTCCTCTCGATTCAATCGATGGATTAATTAAATGCACTGTATTGCCGCCTCAAAATCTTTATCATCCAGTTTTACCCCTCCGAATGCATGGCAAATTAATGTTTGTGTTATGCAGGTTATGTGCCGAAACCAGCTTCCCTGGTGACTGCATCCATGCAGAAGACTCGCGCAAGTTTACCGGAACATATGTGTCCGATGAACTAAAAAAAGCTGTTCAACTGGGATACCGTGTGCTCGAGTTTCATGAAATATGGGCGTACGATATTGTGCAATATAACAGGGATAGTAAAACAGGCGGTCTATTTTCGGGATATGTCGATAATTTTTTAAAATCAAAACAGGAATGTAGTGGGTGGCCTGCTTGGTGTAACAACGAAAACGCCAAGGACCAATATTTAGCGGAATATTTAGAAAGAGAAGGCGTAACCTTAGAAAAGGATAAAATTTGTTTGAATTCTGGCATGCGTTACAGTTCAAAATTAAATTTAAATGCATTCTGGGGCAAATTTGGGCAAAGGGAGAATTTGATGCAGACAAGCATTCTTTCAGATTCCTATGACTTTTTTAAAATGCTAACTGATCCTTCAATACAGGTTCATTCAATCATGATAGTCGATGAGGAGGTGATAGTCGTAATCTGGGATAGACCTGAGGAGGGAATAGTTTCGCTCAAAACGGTCAATGTTGTATTGGCTGCATACACCACGGCCAATGCAAGACTTGAATTATATAAATATTTGGAACAATTAGGGGAGCGCGTTTTGTATTTTGATACCGATTCCATATTGCTGACCCAAAAGCCTGGTGAATGGGTACCTCCTGTGGGCGATTTTTTGGGGGATATGACGGACGAGATGAGGGAATATGGGCCAGGTAGCTTTATTACGGAATTTGTTAGCGGCGGGCCTAAAAACTATGCATTTAAGGTTTTCTCGACCAATAAAAACGCTTACGAATTTGTATGTAAAGTAAAAGGCATAACTTTAAACTACAAAAATGCAGAAAAAGTAAATTTTGATACCCTTAAGAGCATGGTTCTTGACAATGCCGCCGCGACGTATGTAGAGACCGACCGGAAAATTGCCCGTACAGGGATGTATCAAGTTGTATCTAAACCCGAAAAGAAAATTTATAGGGTTCAGTACACTAAACGTAGGCGTGTTGAAGATAGTTTTGATACCCTACCTTATGGGTTTAAAGCAGACTAGTGTTTATATTGCGTATAGTTTCGTTCTTTTTATAATCAACTGTTTTTATAACAATATTTTATATTTTGTATTTTTTTTTTTTTTTTAACTTTTATGAGTGTCTATATTGCGTATAGTTTCGTTGTTTTTATAATCAACTGTTTTTATAACAATATTCTATATTTTGTATTGTCATTTTTAACTTTTATGATGTTTTTATGCAACAACTTATTGCACTTGTAGCCACATATTTTTGTAAAACAAAAGTATTTAAACTAATTTTTGATTTATGCATTATGTTTACATGTAATTGCTTATTTGTTCGTACGTATTTTCGACGTATGGTTAGTGTTCACATTTCATAAGACCCGCTTTGTGGCAATTGGTTTCATAATATTTAATTTCAATCATTTTAGAAAACTAACCACGACTGTCGCAAAACGTACATTAAATATTGCACTTATTGTCACATGGCTCAATTTGCGCTAACTTTAACTGCATGTTAGATTTTAATTGCATGTTAGTTTTATTTGCATGTTAGTTTTATTTTGCATGCTAGGTTTAAGAGGCTGTTAATTTTTGTAAATAAACAACCAAATATTGTAAATACATTTATTAAATATTTTGTGTGTAATAAAAATATGTTTAATTACAAACTATTTGTGTTTTTATTTTCTAAATAACATTAAACAAGTTTATTAAGGTGAAGTATTGGATATATAGTGCTTTTACATATGTGTCATTAGAAACTAAATTATCAGTGAACAGGTTTACAAAACTTATCATAGATGCACCATTCATTTTAAAATATAAATACATTAAACAGTATATGCCGCAAACGTTAGAGCTAAAATCTTGCAAAATTTTTGGATTATGAGACCAGCTGATTGAATTTTGTTGTAAAAAATTTAAATGATAACCGCTTGGAGGGCGGCCGTATGAATCAAAGTATTCCCCATATCCATATTGGTCTATATACACTGCATTCCAATGTTGTCCAGGTCGGTTTGCTGGATCTGTGTTGACGATGATTGCCACAGGTCTTGCAATTCTTGTAGGGAGTTGATCAGAAGCAAAAACATAGCGTTTCACATTCAACAGACTCGGGATTGTTTGCAATATTTTCTGAACTTCCAGTGTATTCATTGCGCCACCAGTCGGATAAAATTAGTATGTTTTCCAATGCACATACAGGCGAACGGATGTTGTGATTGAGGCAACGTACGGCAGCAGTAGTTTTTCGCAAAACTTTTAAAGACGGGCACTCGAGATCCTCCAAATTTACGACGATTTTATTCAGAAAACTTAGAACCTCCTTCTTTTCTTGGCCCTTAACGTACACTTTTTCAAATTTTTTGAGAACTCGTGCTAGCTCTGCTTCAAATTCATCAAAATGTATAGTACCAGAATCCCAGGTTAGACCGTGATGTCTATACTCCAGATAGTTTATGCTTTTTTTAACGAAATAGGGCAGAGTGTCATATTTTGCAGGAGGTTTTAAAACGAAAATTGCTAACTGGTTGCCATCTGCTGAAATAACAGCCACTTCTTTCGGAATAAACTGTTTCTTATCACCACGGAACCCTTGCAGATCTACGAAGGCACTGTCCATACTGACGAAATGTTTGAGCATGACTAAATTTTAAAAAACTGTTGTTGGTTTTTAACTACTAAAATCCACCAGCACATTTCTGTGTTTGTCAATTTCTACGACGTGATCGAACTCTGCATAAACTAGACAATTAATAGTTTCTTCTAACGCGTTTTGAAAACCCACCTCTAAACGTAGAGCGCCATTTTTAAGAAGGTTCCAGTGTGTTGTTGCATTTGCAGCCAGATCGGGGGTTAAATCAAAAGCAAATAGACAGTAGCCATAAGGGTAATCTTCACGTTTTATAGCGTTGCCTTCATTGAGGAAGTGTATACCGCTACCCGAGAATAGTGTGTGATATGCTTGAACGTACATGCCATTCTTAGAAAAATCAGGCTGTAGAGGTTTTGAAGGAATTTGTTGACCGTCGATGTATAGGGAGAAATAATTGATTTTGTAGTTATTAAAATTGAAAGGGTTTGCTGCATAATGGCCGTTAAATGCTTTATTCGATACAAAACCTACAATGCATCGTTTTGGTAATTGCCCCAGAAAAATATTATCTAAAGATTTTCTTTGCACGCCAGCCGGAATAGTTAACACTTTAACATCGGATCTTGTAATGGGGTATTTAGCAGGCGCAGTCGCCAAAGCCTTGGTATGCGCTAGTAAAATAGACGGGTTTATTTTCATTTTTCTCACTAGTAAGCTGGCATCACTAATTTTCACTTTGAATGTAGATCCTTCGTCTGCCATTAAATTGAACGAATTTCTGGATCTGATAAATTTGACTTTCATTTCAACTCCGTTTATAAGAAATTTTTCTTGATTGAATAAATCGGAATGCACATGTCCCATCATTTCGACTTGCTTGCTTGCAGCAGTAAAAAATTTCCGCTTTACAAATCCTTCATTATGCGTAGTGATGTCATCCATGTTATTGGCTGTGTCGTTGTACCATAGTGTGCATGTTAAATGGGTTGATTTAGCACCATTGCCGTAATTCAGCAGAGTTTCAATGTATGAACGGTATGCGTATGTATTGTTTGGCGGGCTCACAAGCTTCTGATTCAAATACACCTCAACTTGATTAAACATAGAGTGCATCCAATTATTAACAGGGCCTACAACCTCTTTGTCGGTTAATGGTGTATCATCTTGTTTAACAATTTTAGCAGTAATGTATAACATGGTCTGACTTAAATCGATATAATCGTTACCGTTTCCAGGCACAATAAATTCAATCGGTGCATCGTCATTAAGCGAGGAAAGCGGTTTGTAAAAAATCCATTGTCCATTTTCGATACTGGTTTGAGTTGCGGGCAGAGCGAATAATTCTAACTCTGATTTAACACACTCACAAGACTGCGCATGCAAAAACGCCATTGTGAAAACTACTTGCTGGTGAAGATATCGGCGTATGCGGGTTTGACCAGCTTCTGCTTAGCGTTTTTTCTTGTAGACTGATTGTAATTCAGAGTGCGTTGCCTTTTATATCCCGATCCTTCCATTAGAGTATCTATTTTTCTGTCGGCTTTACGTTTGAGATTCTTTCCAGCCTCCTGTACACGGTTATGGAACGCTTCTTTTAGCGGTCGACTTTCACTAACATCTCCTAAAATGTTAGCGCCTGTCCTTAAAGCTTCCTTTCCAACAACTTTAGCACCGGTTTTAAAAAGAGGCAGGATACTACGAAATATTCCTCCTAAAAAGCTTCCGATACCATGACCTCTCTGGTAGGCTGCTCCTCTGTAGATAGCTCCAACGCCTTGACCTGCCTGATTGGTGTAGTATTGTTGGTAAGGACAATCCATAGCAGCTACTGTATCCTCTTAAAGTGTAGTTTTAAACTCAACGTTCCAAACTCGAATGGCATCACACCCGACGTTTCGGTCCTTATATTTATCTCGATATTCTCAAATTCCCTCTTCATGACATTTATATAATGAGTCGGCGAAAATATGGCGTCTTTGTGGCAACCGTAATTATAATTATCAGAGGTCACGTTAACAATACGAAGAAGCGGAGCCAAGACATCTCCTACAAGCTGTGGTTCCACAATATCGCAGTAAATAAACATTTGTGATGGTAAACCAACCCAGATATTTGCGGGGTGGCTTGGTACAGGTGCTTCAGCTATATTTATATCAGGTTTATAACCAAGTTGTAAGGCCAGACGTTGTGAAAATCCTAGCATTTTCAATGACGACGTTTTAATTTCAAGAGACACGCGTTTTGTTACTCTATTATATTGAAAATTCAGCAACTTTTCTAATAACCTGTGATTGTTAATTTCGGCTGTAATATGTTCAATGTTTTCATAATTGCCGGGCTGAATACAGATTACGTGCCATCCATCGCTACCATAGTAAATTTGTTCTCTATCACTTTTAAAATATGAATTAGCGTTTTGCAATACTTTTTTCAACTCAGTATACGTTTCTTCTCCGGCTTGCACTTTAGGTATTTCTGTGCGATAATAGACTAGATTTTCTGTATCTGTCACGGCCAAAAAGGAGCATGGATATTGCACTTCAGCAATACCTGTAACCCATTGCCCCGGTAACCTTATTCGTTTAGGGAGCTGCGTTATGAATTGTGCTGTGGTGTTATTTGGAAAATAGCTCATAGAACTATTGCTAAGTAATGTTAGATAAAATTCTTCATCTGTATTCATAGTTGCTGAAGATTAGCTGCAGGAATCCAAGAGTTGAACTTGTCGTTATAATTTCGCCACTTTACAAAGTACTCTTTGCGCTGACCGTGTCCTCTTTCTTTTAACACTTGTTCGACTTTAAACAAAGCGTTATCATCCAAAGTCACTGGCTGTAATTCCTCTTCATAAAAGACGCCCTCTATCGTATCGTTGCTTAAATCAACTATTTCGTACACAGGTGGTTTTCTAAGAATCACTTTTTTAATTATAAACACTTCGCCGCTCCAATTAGTTTCATATCCTTTCTCGAATGCGTCCTTCGTTCTACTAATTCTTACATGTTGGTTCACTTTATATTTAGGCTTCCTGTCGACTCCCATCCCCTTTCTGTACAGATTGTTCCACACTTCCAGTATATTACCATCATTTACTGCGGAGGGTGCCATCTTGATGCTTGAATGATAGCGGTTGTTATACGAAGTCAGTAAATTTTGTAATACGTCTATGTATTTGTATGAATTAGAGTATGTGAAATAGCGCCACATTCTGGTTTTTAATGTTCTATTGAAACGCTCAATGACTGCTGCTTTAACATCGGGGTTTTGCGTCACATAAAACGTGATATCGTGTTGTTTGAAAAAATTCTGTACGGCTCTAGCAACAAATTCTTTGCCTTTATCGGTTTGTAAATTTATGGACGTGTTACCGGCTTCAGCAAATATTTCACGAAATGCGTTTATTACTGAAGTAGCCGTTTTAGATTTAAGAGGCCTCGCCCATGTCATTTTACTAAACACATCAATTACGGTTAGAATAAAATTATAGCCGTCGTTGTGTGAGGCTAAACTGCGCATGTCGCAGAGATCAGCCTGCCATAATTCGAAAATGTTGCTAACAATGTACTTGTTTCTAGGGAATTTTTTTCTTGCAGTTTTGTGAATAGTATAGGCGTCCTGTTTCTTTAGCCATTCCTTTACTTCACCCCTGGGACGATTATTTTTCACGGAAGAAATTAACGAGTTTGCGCCGGCGAAGCCTGAAGGGTGAGCAACGTCATAATAGATGGCGTCCAAATTCATTCTGCTATGTTAAAGTTTAAGACGCTCCCAGGCAGAAATACCCTTTATTTTCGATATCGATCTTTGCGTTGTTTTCGGTGTTTTTCGCGTTGAACCCTCTTGCTTGGACGTTGTTGCAGGCGCTATTAACTTTGATTTAGGATCGACGTCACTCTCCACATCTGATTTACTTACGTCTGGTACATTTTGACGTTTAGGATCCCCAAATAGCACTTGAGGTACATTGTTCTCTTTAATGTAATCGAGGAACTTGTGTCGGCCTGGCGGATTTGTAGTTTTCTTAGGTCTTAGAACATCACGCATTAAATCAATAATGTTGGAGGACGGTAAAATTTCACCTTTTATGCTGACTGTGCCCTTGCCGTCCCACTCCACTTCATCCGACGTTCTTAGAAGCTGTAAAAAGGCTTCACCGTTTTTCTTAAAAGAATTAGGGAGCGTCGATAAAATATATGCATCTGAAATACCACTGTTGTTCGATTCTATAGGTATCTTGATTGATTGCCTCGTTTGATCCGCAAAATGAAGATACCTTTGTAAAACCTGATTGTACTGGATCCATTTATCGTGATCGGTTAATTTAGACGATAAAACCTTTTGCATTTCGTCATCAAGCTGAGATAATATATTTTGCTCTGATTTCTCTGTATCCTTAAAGCGATGCATGAATTCAGGCGGTACAATCATCATTTTTCGGGTATTTTCCATCTTATTTGAAAATAGAGCTCAATACACCAGTAATTAATGGAGCTAATATCAGTGGTAGGAAAGCGCCACCCTTCTGTATTAGTATTTGACGCTTCTTTTTTATAGACTCTCCAGGCTTGACTAAACTCCTAAGAACAGCTTTATGCTTCGAGATCGTTGATTTTTGATTAGGCGATAAAGGTATTTTTCCTTTTAAGGTATTATGCACACACTCGCAGATACAATGAATTTGTTTATCGCCTACGGCTTTTAATAATGCGGTTCGCTCCTTTGGTCCGAGTTTATGTAGAGCACGCAACAACTCCGAATTTCTAATTACTGATCGAGACATCACTAGTGAATGAGAGTAAACTGGTTAGTGTACGAGCTTTTATACCCCTTTTTCGGCATATAAATATAGCACGTCCCATCTTGGCGAAAAATCGATGTTCTATACCTCGCTATATCAGGTGTACTTTGCTTTAAGTCGAATAACAAATACCCGTGTGGCCTAGCTGTTGCGTCCTCGTATGCTTCTTGAAGGAATCGAGGATTTTCGGGACATATCTGTCTGGTTAAGTGCTTTATTTGAGCTCTATCTCGCGGATTTTTGAAAAGAATAATGTAATGGGCATTTAGGGAAATATCCCTCTGTCCTTTTCCTTGGTGAAAAATGTTTTGCGTAATAAAAAAAACACTGAGATTGTGGTGATGGCTCCCCTTGGTGAATATGTCTACGACTGAGCTATTTGTTTCCCTCATTAAATCGTCGATTATTAAAAGTTTGGGTTCGGACCCCTCAAAAGATGTCATGTCTGGCAGACCTTGTTGAAATTCGACTAAAGATTTTAAATCTTCGTACAATTTTTGCCACTCGCCATAACACCAAATAACTTTAGCGAAATTTACAGTGCAGAGTTTTTTCATATTTTTCAAGAAATTTATTACAAAAAACGATTTGCCCGATCCTGAGGGGCCTGCTATGATAGCAGAAAACGGATGTGAAAACTGATGTTCCATTTTTATGCAGTGGTCGATTATTACAGTAGGACCGTCGTGAATAAACTAACTTAAAAAATCAACACGCTCATAATAAATACATTTAAAATATGGTAAGTGCGGGAATCGAACCCACGACCTCTTTCGAGATCAGATCTTAAGTCTGACGCCTTAACCACTCGGCCAACCTACCGCATGTATAAACTAACACTCGCCGCATAATTAAAAAGAAATACAGTTTAAAACATTCTTTATTTACATTTTCATACAATATTTCATATAAACTAGGACATGTACGGTTTCATGCGCTCATCTGCATCAATCAACTTCTGCAGTTCTATAATAACATACATTTTAAATTTGAACACAAGTTCCCACAATAAAATATCGTTAGCGAAAGTCCAGCGCAGAGTATTAAAAATGATTGAATCATCAAGGCACAAATTTTCTGCATGTATTACTTTGTCAACGATCACTTCACCAAAATTTTGGAAATTGCACTTTACACGTTTCAAGTCATTTATTTTCACAACCATCAAGTTGTACATCGGCAATAAATTTGATAGTGTTTCATACGTTACGTAAAGAGTAAACTTGTTCTCGGGGTCCTTTGTAATAATCCTGCAGGTATCATTGTTCACGTACTCCACTGTGTGCTCAGTTAATTCACATCTGAAAGTCCCCTGCTTGGCCATCACAAACATGTTCGGTACCGCTTCCACAAAAGTCATGAACGACTCGGCTGTGAATGAAACACCTGCTCCAATGTCGGTCTTCAAAATTCTTGCAACAGGCGAAAATTGTTTATAAGGATCCAGTCCCAAATGAACAACCTTGCTGGCGCTATTGTTTAAAGGCACAGTGAGGTCGCATAATAACCGTTTCTTTTCCCGTCGGGTTTGGCGGATCTCAGGCGTCACGATCGGTGTTACGTCATAGGAAGGCATCGTCTCCTCAATGAACACCCGCAGGTCCTCCTCGGTGGCATCTAGACGTGGTGAATACCCCTTGGCCTCCACGTTCATGGCTGGAGGCTGTGGCGGTGCACCGTGTTGTTTTTTATTTAAAAGATGCGTTTTCTTACTTGTTTTTTCTGCTGCCGGTCTCCTGGTGTAGGGGCCTGGTTTTTCTTGGCACTTATTAACACTTCGAGGATCCATCTTAGGTAAAACTTGTGGTGTTGACACGACGACTAGGAGTGAAGCAATTCGATGCGCTATTGAGTCCGCAGCCACTTTTATGAAGGTACGAAAAACATTACGTCAGAGTCACCCCACTCTCGAGCCGGAGCATGTCGGTACCTGTGTTTTACAGTGCAGCCTCCGACGGACAAAGCAATTACGTTACCAAGGTTGAACAAAGAGCGACCAGTCTCGACCTGTTTTAAAAAGGGAACTTAGAAAAAATCGCGTAATTTAACCAGAAGCTATTGCGTAATATTATAATGCGTTTTGAATAAAGTAATGCAGTGATTTCGCTATATAAAATAAGTTCGCTGATTTATTCGCGGATTTCGCTGTTTTAATTATAAAAATAAAGTAATTATTTCATATAGCTTTTCAAATTATGCGCGGTCGAATGGAAATTAACCAGAAACTTAGGACAACGACTATATTGCAAATTATAAAATTATTATTAGTAGCAAAGCTGTTGCATATATAATTTTTTTTAAAAATTGTGTCTGCCTGTAAACACAATATGTTAAACATTCCCTATTCTCATAATATAAATTTTTGAAAAATAGTTTGTTTCAACTCGAACGGTGTGACGGCACAGCTGCGAAATGATGTCTTGTTCAATTCCTATATGTTCAACAGACCTCGATAGCGCAACGGTAAGGTGCTAAGGCTGTTAACCAGAAAACTAGGGTTCGATTCCCACTCGGGTCCGCCGCAAATAGATTTTTTAAATTTAAATATTTCCACGAGTGAATGCAAGAGAGAGACAGCAGCTTCGAAGAGCGAAATAGATCTATCAGTTTGAATTTCAAATATTTCCGCGAAAATTAAAAACAACCGCCGTGAGAAGTGCGCGCGCACCAAGATGGCCGACGCCCCGGGAAATTCAAATCCAACAAATTAAACTTAGAAAAAATCTGAAAAAATTCAAATTTCAAATATTCCCGCCAGAAATCTAAGATGGCCGCCGCGCGTAATTTAATCGGAAGCTATTGCGTAATTTATTCAGTAGCACATGTGAAAATTAATTAGATCAAACCGCGAAATTAATTAGATCAAACCGCGAAATTAATTAGATCAAACCGCGAAATTAATTGGGTCAATCCGCGAATAAAACCGCGAAAACCGCGAATTAAACCGCGAATCCGCGAATCAAATAAAAAGTGGAGGGGATAGCTGTACCCTTTCTACTTCTGTATAATAATGTACCTGCTATTTTAAAGAGTTCACCTTCCTTGTTGTCGTTTAAACGGCGAGTTAAATCCTTTTTATCAGGCTAGTGAGGGAATCTGCGTGTATGTACTGCTACTGCATTTAATGTGTGTTTGTTGGCCATAGTCTGAGCGCGTGCTTTTCTTTTTTTCTCTTTCCTCCTGCAGGGTGTGCTGGACAGTTTGAGTGCACTTAATTTTTGTTTTATTGTTTTGAGAAATGTGTGCAGGACTGGTGGGAGAACAGCTGGTTGCCTTTTGTGACCAAGCTGAACTAGTTCTTTTTATCCACTAACATGTTGATTTGTTAAGGAATGTGTTTTTTTATTATTTTTATTATTGCATTGTTACTATATTTACTTATATACATGATATATATATATATATATATATATATATATATATATATATATATATTCGTTTTTAGTTAAACAATTCAAAAGTTGTTGGGCAATAAATAAATTTTTATTTTTTTATTTTATTTTATTTTATAGAGGAGGTGCAGCTCGCAAAACAAGCGGATTCCATTATTTGGGGTTATGCGAAGGTGAAACCGAATACGGCCGAAAAACAATTGCTAATTTCCGCCAGCACCGTCTCTTCTGACGTCATAAACAATTAATTACCTGAAACAGAAAATAATTAATGCCGCCAAAGCGCGAAAATTCAACTAAATACCTGTACGAACTTTGATAATTTCACGATTTTAAAACGTCAACCACGCAATCTTGCATAAGGAATCCATTTTGTGTAATATTTAACCTACTTTCAAATATTTTGTTTATGCGTATTGGAACTAATGCGGTAGACAGAACCGTACTCAAATAAATTATAATTTACAATGCAACTAAGTAACCTAACCAAGATAATAGAGTGATTGCTTTACTTGAAAGCTAGCGTTTATTTATAACCATTTGCAGGTAGATAAAATACAAAAACGGGCATATAACCATTCATTTAGGCATTTAAATAAATACAGCTTACTTTTAATCTGCCTGAGAATTTTAGTTCAAACAAAATATTGTGTGGAGGCTCTAACAATTTAATATTTTATTTAATTAGAGAGAGCTAACCATCGCAAATTTATGGCTCCGCAACATGGGGCGACAGCGAATTAATAAACAAATAAGGGGCCATTGCAATATTAAGGGCTAATCCCTGATAAGTTTATTTTACTGTAAGAAAATGCTTAACTACACGTGGCTTTAGAAATGAAAATCACATAGTAAACTTATGAGCTAACATGAGTTAACATTTGCAAAGATTTATGGGGCCACCAGCGGAGGTCAAGAAGCGCAGCTATAATGGTAATAAACAATCCCAAAAAAATGCACCTGCTGCTCGTACCATCACGTCATGAGATAAGCGAAACCTTCTCACGTGTTGGCCTGAGAAACAATTCCACAGCAGAAACGTTTTGATTGGCTGGCGCAGAGCGTTTAATGTGTTACTGCGCTTCTATTGTGTCACGCCCCAAAATCCATTTCAAATTGCTAACTTACCTATCAAACACATAGAAGATTGGCCTGAATTTACCCATACAAACCTACTTTAGTCCACATTGAAAATTTGCGTGAAATAACACATGCAATACAAACACGCCCAACCTAGACTGTACAGTGTACAGTACTTCAATCGAAGGCAAGATGTAAAAATCAAGGAAAACCATGGTCATCGGCCGCTGAACCAAGAACTAAAGCTAGCAATGCCCCACTAGCAGACAACGGTTTGTTGAATAGAAACCGTACTTGACGGCCGGCTTTTGATGAAACCAAAATGAACAGTTTCAAGGCGACTAGTCGACTAGTAAATTGGCGTCGCTCTACAAGCGATATGACTGAAGACATTTCAGAGCTACATCGCACCAACTTGTGGAATAAAGAATCGACGGCAGCAGTTTGAAGATTGGCTACGACCCTCGACTTTTATCTACACGTAACAACAAGATGTTTCTCCAGGGCTGGGTTCCTAAAAATATAGCAGAACCTCTCTGCTTGAAGATAATCGCTTGACTAGATGGGTCACCCACACTAGTTTGACACAGAACAATCTTTACGGCACGCTCACGTCTTTTTCAGTGTGCATTTAGCAGTAGCGGCGTGAATTTTTAAACTAACCTAACAAGGGCATTCAGATCATTTCGTGTATTGTTTTTTAAATCATTCACCGAATTATTTTTATTAAGTTAACTTTCATTGTGTTTACTTACATATGTATATCTCTAGTATTCAGTATGCCTCTTTTTTGCGAATTAGCGAGAAAATAGCAGCTATTACTGCTGTAGTAAATATTAGGTATTATACCTTGAACACAATTTGTTATACTCGTAGTAGTTCTATGTTCTACAATGTTTAGAATAAAAACGTACATCGATCATTCTCTTTCAATATGATTGTACTTATACTTTTTTTTTCAAGTAATTATCGCCAGCTTAGGAAAATATTATATAATATTTTGATGAGAATAAAGAAAATAATGGCTTATGGATATAATTCATTGACAAAATCCATATCGTGCTGCCCCTAATTTTGAATTTCAAAGTACTTCTACGTGTGTTTATAATGTGTTACTTGTATTACTATTAAAATGTTAGTTTTTGCGAATGCTGGTACAATTTAGGGTGGTTGTTTGGGAATGAAGGAGAGTCACCATGGGGAGCGATGCCATTTCATCCTTCCTTCTTAGCTGAAGTAGCTTCTGCTTGCAGTTGCCGTTGCAGTTTGTAGTGTTTTTGTGTTAGGTTTCCTTGTTGTGGTATTTCCTTAGACTTTGGTCCTTAGGGCTTGTGTTCTGGGGGTGATGCCGAATTTCCTGACTCTTCTTTTGCGATTTTTCTTTATCTTCTAACAGTTATGTATGACTCATGTTAGGTTGCCTGCGTCCCACTGATTCTATTGTGTACGTTAGCTTGACTTAGGTCGACTTCAATTATTATTTTTGGTTAATAATTTTTGTTAACTTTTGGTATCTGCTTTTCGCAAATATTATAGGGGAGTGATTTCCTGTTCTCGTTTTGGAGACATTAATTCTTGATATTATTTTTATGCTGTGGGGCTGATTTTGGAAGGGTTGTTGACCGTCAACTTAGTACAGTAAAATTGTCGAAAAACGGCCAGTCACCTTAAAAAAATTGGTCGCGGCGATTCTTCTTGCCCAGTGGTTTAGGGTCATTAGACAAGTATAGAACCTAAAAGCCGTGACCCCACCCCCTGGCAAACAGCCGCCATCTTTAAACCATTTTGAAATCTTTTTTTTCTCACGAACCATTGGTCGCACAGAAAAAGTTATTGAACAAAAAACGTTGGAAATACAATTCTACACCTTTGGTCATTTCCTTGATTCAGAGAGGTTGGTATTTCGAACGACAAAGCTACCACAAATCGGTTTTCGCCATTCTAGCTCTGTGGGGGCCGGAAATATGAAAGTTGTAGTTATTGAAAAAATGTGCAATAATGTGATTTTGCTTTAAATAGTCTCGGAGTTAGAACACTTTAAAGTCCGCGCGGCATGGGATATGTACATTTCGGCGCAGCAAAGTAGCCATTTCTCTGATGCGTAGAATGCAATGAAATGCAAGTTGTAACTCGTTTAGAACAGCAGGTTTCCATTGAAAATACCTGGGAAAATGGTTTATCGCTTTTCACGCACCGAGAAAAATAATTTTTGGTAAGTTTTTCGCCCTCTACCGTTCAAAATACCAACTTCTTGGTATCGCGACACAAACAAAAAGTGGGTAGAATTTTATTTCCAACATTTTTTGTTCAATAACATTTTCTGTGCGACCAATGGATCCCCAGAAAAAGCGATTTCAAAATGTTTTGAATATGGCGGCTGTTTGGCAGGGGGTGGGGGTACGGATTTTTGGTTCTACACTTGTCTAATAACTCTATACCACCTGGCAAGAGGAATCGCCGGAGCCAATTTTTTTTAAAGTAAATGAAAATTTTAGTGTACTAACTCTAAGGATGAATTTTATCCTTCAAAATCGTTCATAACCGGAATAAGCATTCGTGTGTTGATTGCTCGATTTGCTGACATTTGACTGGTTCAGCCAGGATCTATCAGCATTTAAGAAGCAGCTCACACGTGGCCACCCGCCGTCTTGGTTGTGGCATGATTTTGGTCTCCCTTGCACGTTGTTTGATATGTTTTTGATTTATTTTAGGCCTTTTACAATTTTTTCTGCTACCACCAAGTGGATGTTTCAATTAGTGATGGGCTTATTCGAATGAAAAATAACCGGTTATACGGTTATTGAAATAACCTCTGTAACTCGGTTTTCGTTCCAAGTATTCGAATAAAAAATAACCTCATCGTGATACGTACTACGTGCCGTATCTCAGCGACCTGCGAGTGATCGAAATTCTGTAAATAATACGTCATTCATAACCATAAGCAAGGCAGATTGTACTGATTGACCCAAGTGAGACTCGCGGCTGCTTGTTGATGTTATTAACACATTTGAGACTCCCAGTCAACCAGTTAAATTTATGGGGCCGTTTCTATTAAAGATAACGCTTTGCTGAGTATGAGATTTGCCGAAGCTGTGTTGGTATTAATTTATAACGGCCTAAATTTTTGCTTCAAAACGTAGTTGATTATGCCTAATAAGGGATAAACAGAAAGCGAAATAAGATTTTCCAATATCGTAACAGATTTATATTTAATTTTTACTAACGCAGCAGTCGATGCCCATCCGTCGTCATATGATATGAACGTGGCACAAGAAGTGGATTTCGATGTTTAAAATTTTAAGTGTGCGTCCTTAGAACCGCGGCAGGCTGAACGTATATAAATTATGTATTCTAAAATATACTGGTATGATGTGCAAGCGAAAAGGGAAGGGTGGCTACTAGAGAATTTTAGGAGTCTGGAGAACTGTTGCGACAAGAGCCGTTCGTATCTCAGACGAGGAAAATCTAGAGAGAGAAAAGCTACATCTGTTTGACTCTTTACAAAGGAACGGATACACAACTACCGCCATACGAAAAGCTCTAGACAAGACTCTGACACAAAAGGCCAAAGAAGAATCTCCACCTCTGGAAGGCTTAGCATTTCTACCTTACGTTAAAGGCTCGACTGATAAGATAGGACGTGTCCTGCAACGATGCAACATCAAACCTGTGTTCACGAGCAAGGAAACTTTGGGTAACGGCTTCAGATCGGTAAAAGACAAGATTCCAAGTTTAAAAACCGCTGGCGTATATCGCATTCCTTGTTCTTGCGGCTCGAGTTACATTGGACAGACTGGTCGTTCCGTTGATCTAAGACTCCAAGAACACAAAGGCGATTGCAAACACAAACGCATCACAAAATCAGCCATAGCGGAGCATACATTTACAAATGGGCACACTCTAGAATTTGAGCATGCCAGAGTACTTGCCAGAATACCTCATTACTTCCCGCGAGTGATACGTGAAGCCATAGAAATAGAAAAACATCCAAATAATATCAACAGGGAAGATGGTTTTAAGCTTAGTAAAACATGGACCCCTGTGATACACGATCTAAAGCATTACAACCACTGTGCGTCATACGGCCACGCCCCGCGGATTACGTTGCACTCGGATGACCAACCAGCGTTGCGCCACTCCGCGCGCCTGGCACAGAGGACTATAAATAGCTCCACACCGACCTTCGGTTCTTAGTGCGACTTTCACTCTGATGATGCAAGCTGCAAGGTCTTGCGAAACGTTAGTGAATATGGATGCACAAACAGCAAAACGGCCAAATCTGCCTAAGTATCCTCGTTCTCAAGATACTCAAACAACACGAGCCACCAAAGAGCATGGCCATCGCGCGGGTTTTTGCTCACCTTCACAAGGTGCAAGGCACATTAAGCCAGAGAATGCTGGGTGTTCATCTACAAATACTACGCGGTCTAAGCCGAAATTCTATGCTAAGGAGAATAATTCGACTAACCGCGAAAGCCTCAAACAGTACATCAAATCGGATTACTTACCATTTAGAAAAAGCTCATGTAGTTTTTGGCAATCAACACAATCACTTGTCACTTCCTTTCTATTTACAGTATGTTAATAGTAATCCCAGTGTCATTTTATTGTATTATTGTGGTAATAATAGCTTTGGTAGCGGACAGTTATAAATAATGTGCAGTTATTTACCTTTTTATGCTTTATGTTCTTTTCGAATATTTTTTGTAGATTACACAGGTGCACAGGCCTATTTGCGTAACGTAATAGCAACTAATAATAGATATATGTTTACCTACATGCTAGAGAACTATTGACTTCGATGAATCATGGCTAGGTAAATTTGTAAACTAAAACTAAGTCAATGAAACAAACAAACACTTCTGTCAAATATTTTATCTGTCATTAAAAGTATAAAGTGAGGTTTAAATAATTAAAATAATTATGTCAATAATAAACAATAGTAAATAAGTTGCTGATAGGAGCAATTCGTGTATTCCAAGTGTGCAGATAAAATATTTGACAGAAGTGTTTGTTTGCTTTATTGACTTAATTTTTGTCTAAAAATTTACCTAGCCATGATTATATTCGATCTTTGTCCAGCTACTCTTTTTGTTTATGTCTTTCTTGTCGCACTCATTAATTTCCTATGTTCAAAATGGATTTCGAACAATCTGTACTATATGTCAATATATGCTGAAAAAAAGCTGTAGTTTTAAGCAACCTCTGCTAGCCTTTCTTTCGTTTTGGGGACTTTACGTGATTTGGTATTTGCGACGACACACATTCTGGTTTAGACAGTCTCGCACCGGTGGCACTTTCGACACCCTTTTCTTTTGCTCGACAACTAGCTAAAAAAACTTTGCTACACTCTGCAACAATCTCAAACAACGATGTATATATGTTTTAGGATTAAATTATTGATATAATAGCAAATGGTATATCAGATTGGAGAATAGAATGATTATCTCTAGTTTATTACTTTACAAAATATTATCCTCTAAGCCACCTGTATTTGGTACAGTCATCGATGAAAGTAACGATAACTTTGAAAGCATAATGTCTGATACAATAGGAGAATGCGGCAAATTAGGTTATGCCAATAATTTAAAACGAAATTTTATTGCTCTAGTGATGGGGAATACCTGTACTAACTAACTACTATATTAGCTGGGGTATAGCTTTTACAGCCAGATATAGAAATTTATACTATTCTCAAATTATTAAAAATTATATTTTTGCGCGAAGTTGAACGACAATGCTCCAGAATTCATTAAAATTAATATTACCTTATCAAAGCAATAATGAAGCAAACCGCAATATTCATTAAATTCTGAAGTTTATCAACTATTGCTAATGCTTCACTATATCCAGTGAAGTTTAAAAATGTAATTTCCTAAATGTTGAAACGGGCATTTTTCCCACCTAGCCTGAATTGTATATTTTAACATTTGCACTCTGGTACACAAATCTGGTGACATTGCTAACGTACAAATGCTAAGGAAAGATTCAAATAGGCCCAGAATGGGTTATGTATTTATTGCAACAATAAGAGTCACTATTAAACATTGATAATTACATAAAACATGATTAACAATAACAGTATTTAATTAACAGAGGTTAAGGATTGTGTAAAGCAGTATCGTCAGGATTGCGTTTAGCTTGTATTATAATTTGTGCTCGATATGGCAAATGTAGCTAAGTTTATAGTGACTGAGATTAATTCTGTAACTTCATAACACGATAATGAATTCGCTTTAGTATAAAGGTGTTTCGAACCGGTACATCGGTTTCATGCATCGTTTTCATCCATATCGAGGTGCCAACAATCGATAACGCAGCTGAAAGGTTATAAAGCATTGCAAGAAGGCATAGATTATTGCAAAGAGCATTTAAAAACCTGAGAATTAAAGAAGACTACACGAATGTGCTAATCGCTTGTGAATCAGTGTTTTTTTTACTAAAAGTCAAAAAGTGCAACGCATTGTGCGGTTAGAGTGTCCTGAATGACATTTATAAAAACAATTAGAAATTGAGATCAAAGATTGTAAACTTACTAAAAACAATTATTGTAAATCATGTTGCTATGGTGACCTAGAGTGTCGCTTGTTGCCTTTTTGGGGCAGCCAAGCCCAAGCCTTGTGTGTTGCTTGCCTTCCCGATTTTGATAAATTTTGTCGATAAAAAGGATATCATTGGTATCAAGTTTTGGGTTTTATTTATTTTCCGTTGTGTCGAGGCCAGCTGTGGTTAATTTGGCAGTGTTCGGAGTGCAGTTCTGGACCTGGAGCTTAACCTATGTGGGATAGCCTTTCGAGATATAATTCGACTAGTTTTGGAGCTACGGGAAGCAGAAAACAGAGTGCAGCTCCTAGAGAAGGCCTTGTTTGTGGTCTATAAGAAGGCAGCAGCTGCAGCTAAAATATCTCCAGGCGGCTCCAGGTAGAAGCTTGCCGTCCCTTCCAACTGTGCCCGATACAAGGTCATCTTTCGAGCAAGGTTCAACAATACTGGGAGCTACGAGAAGCGGATAGCAAGGTACAGGAGCTGTGGGAGGATTGGTTCGTACTCCAAAGACAGGCAGGAGCAGCTTACCCCTTTCCAGGAAGAAAATATATGTTTGGCGTCCCTTGTGCCGAGACCGGACAACAAAAGCAAGTTGGCGTCGTTTTGTACTTCAAAACAAATTCCAAGTTAGCCAAACGTACTTGATCATTTGAAATGCATTGTTATAATTTACCTGATTTATTGTTGGTTAATTTGTGTTCAAAATACTCTGGATTTTCTGTATTTCAAACAGCTTTGTTTACAGTGAAATATTTGAGGCTATCTGTCATTCGTTAGAATCGAGCATTTGCTATACAATGATTAAATTCATCTAAAAAATAACAACCCAACCCGGTAAATCTATTGCTAGCCGGAGCAAAAGTTATAATAAATTGCAAATGAGTAATGTATAGAAGGCAACATACATTTATTATAGTTAAACATAATTAAGTAATCATATTTAGTTAGCCAAACAGAGAAAGACAAAATAAACCATTAGCTGTGTTGAGTGTTCTATATTTATTTATTTAATTACCTAGAATAGGCAGATCAACATGAAATGGCCAGTTTGTGTTTGCATGTTTTTTATTGTTGATTAGGTTTAGTTACTGTGATCTAGCATAACAAACAGTATGGGAGTACGATCCTGCTCGGAGGAGCGCTTGATTTTGTATGTGCACGATAAAGGAAAGCTCAACGGTGTTTGCGGGGAACTTAAGTAGTTGGCAGCGGGTTTAGACCAAAGTCGCACATATGTAAGCAACGCCCAGTAAACTTCGCATGCGACGGAATAAATAAAAGCTGCTTGGAAACCTAGCAGTAAATAAAATTTACTGCTCAAAGGTTTCTGTGTAGTAAGCAGTATTTACACTTCAGGTAAAGTACAAATTGACCATCTACTGAGTAAGTACAACCCTGCGAGACCGACAAAAACCTTTGTGGCGTCCATTTAGTGTCGTGGCTTTAACCGCCAGAGAAGCGACAGCCAGCCGCTAGTGACTTCCTCGCTGCATTCGTAGGAAGTTTCCAAGCATCGTACCGTTCAAGGTGAGTGACGTCATACAGTTCGAAGGCTACGCTACAGTTCTCAGGCATCGCGCATAGGATAACCTGGTACAGAGCAATAATGTAGCTTGACCGATATGCGTTCAGTTATTCCGTTTGAACTCATTATCATCATTGTAATGTTACGGCAATATAATCGGGTATTTTCCTATTTATTTCAATTTTTGCTCATGGTAGATCAGATGCCTAGGGATCGATTCTCAACTTAAATGTATAGACAGGTAACACAGTAGATATAAAATGTAGATTGATCAAAATAATTACAAATTACATCTTAAGCTAGGTGTAATAACGTATGTACAATAAAATTAAAAGTAAACTTTAATTTTGGACAGTGGGCCTTGAACTCTGGTCCTGGGAGATCTGCAACCCACCGTAAATGGACTGGTGTAGAGAGTCTCGATAAAATTCGCCGGGAACCGGAGAGTAGTTCAATTGAACCGAGCCTGGATTTATAAGATCAAATGGGCTTTCCAAAATAACGGTGTTTACGTTTCTTGCATCGACGAATGCTACAGCCAGTAGTCTGTTGTATTAAATATATTGAGTGGTCAAACTAATTACGGTCGATGGCTAATAAAAGTAAAAGAGGTCGAGATTTAAATGGCAGCGAGGAAGGCAAGAAGAAAATCTTCAAAAGAAGCAGATTAATAATCAGATCACCAACAGAAGGAGAAACATCGGAGAATTGGAAAGAAAACCAGCCAGAGGAAGAGATAAATTCGAAATGTTAAACTTTATATGGGATAACCAAATAAATAATGCACGTAAAATATAGTAAATTGAAGCTGCACATATGATGCACAGAAGTTAGCGACAGGAACCTCACCTTTCAAACTGACATTTGATAATAAACAATTTGATTTCAAAAAGTGCTACTGATAATTGTTAAAGGGCATTTTATAGATCTATGTTTGCCATTTTACTTGCAATATAAATTAATTTATAGTTAAGTACTAACAGATTAGACGTGGTTCGAGTTACCAAAATAAATTTATTGGTACAAGGCGAACAAATAAATAGATTGAAAAACTTAATTGACCGGTAAGTTGACAATCTTCGACCATAATGCTTTTACGATAAAAATAATGATATGATCGAGAAAATGTAGGAATACGAATAATATAATAAAATAACATAGTACAATGTTTTCAATTACTTAGTTACTCAATAGCTTGTAAAATTCGAATTTTACATAACACTAATAAAACGCTACTATCTGAAGTATTCAATTGTCTAAACGCTTCAGAATGTTTTTGCTCTTAAATAAAATTGATGCAAAATAAGGCGTACACGCGTCCCTATAACAATTATTTTATACTACAATTACAAATCAGGCTAATGAGGGGGTAATTTCCTACATAGTCGTATATAATACTGTTTAATAATTACATACTCTTAGAAAAAGGCAACCTTAAGCCAAGGGAATTCATTGATCACTAATGTTGAAGCTACGAGTAGAAACTACTGCTTTAACGTAAGTTTACTGATATTATTAGCTCAAAGAGAACCCAACAAAGCTGAAATGAAATGTTACTATGCTCTCGCGCTATTTAGAATATGGCTAGTGCAATGTGGAGAAGATGATAGTGTAGATCTTAAAAAGTGCGTTACGCTCTCACTAAAAAAGTTGTATTCTCCTGGCGATACCATATATTACATATATGAAAAATACCTGGAATATTACCCATGGAGAGACACCCCAAATCCTCGCGTGATTGTTCAGAATACCAATCCTATTCGGGGAAAAATAGAGATACATAACAATTTTATTGTTTTTGCTGACAACTCTTCATCTGTATTCAACATCTTATCAAAACTCAAGTCAAGCATCATCTGGAACGAAAGCAGATCTCCTCGTGGAAAATTCTTGATTGTTATGTATGCCGCTGACCATCCAGAGACAGTTTTTGAAATATTCTTTAAATTTGATATTATTCGCGTTATCCTAATTACATCTAGCCATAACGGCAGAAACTTCTATTTGCATACATCGAATTTCTTCACAGATGCCAATTATTGCACCAAAGACGCATGTTTGGGGAGCAAGCAGCTTTGCAACAGCCAAATGAAAATTAAATTTCATAAAACAATCAAAAACCTTCAAGGCTATCCTATTGTAGTTTTAAGTACTACTCCTTTACACACCAATGTCCGTCTTAGTGCCAAAACTCCTTTACATAAACTAGGCCTAATCAGTAGTATTTTAAAAACTAACGTATATTGTGTGGTTAGAAATTCTATACAACACGACATCCTTGAACTTACTCATGAAGTGCGACTACACGCACAGATAGCACGAGTATACCAACTTCTTTCAAATTATGATCTTAGTGACATCTTATTTGAAGACGAAACCACATGGATTGTTCCTAAAGCTCCGAAAGTTTCTGGAGCCAGATTAATGCTTTACGTTTTTAAAAAAGATTTACTCTATGCCATTTTGGCAACCTTCTTCATAACTATTACAGTTAGCTGGATTATTGGAAACGTTGTGCTGGATCGACATAACTTAAGAAATTTTTCTGAAAATATATTTGTCATGTTATCTTTCATGTTGGGTACTACATCAAATATCATGCCAATAACAAATGTGCTTCGATTTATCTGGATATTATATATACTATATTGTTTTTTACTCGGGTCAGTTCTCCAAGGAAATCTCATTAGTATTTTCACTCATCCCAAATACGAACGATCCATTAATAACGAAGAAGAAGTTGCAGGCTCGCAACTTAGTTTAGTTGTATTACCTATTACAGCAAAAATGGCGACAAATCACAGTCTATGGCGTAAACTTGAAAAAAAGTTTATTTATCCAGACATCTTCAACGCGTCCTCTATTGTACGAGATGTTGCATATCATCGCAATTGCTGTATGCCTCTGATAAAGAAACAACTGAACCTGGAGCGAGAGGTGAAGAATATGGTAAATGTAGTTGAGTCGCAACAGTTATTAAACTTAGAAGTTATAATGGTCATGAGGAAGGGGCATTTTTTCATGGAAACGTTAAATGCTTTAAATATGCGGATTGTCGAAAGCGGTCTTTCAGATAAATTTATATCAGATGCAGCTGAATCATATTATATACTAGAATCAGAGAGCGCTAACGTTGCTCTTAGTTTAAACCATTTCCAAGGGATATTTTTCCTTTGGATAGGGGGACTGTTAATTGCTTCTATTATCTTTCTTGTAGAGATTTATATTTATATTTTTCACTGTTGTCTATATAAAGTTTTCAAGTACAATGTGTGTATATAACTGCTAAGTGCCGTTTTTAATTAATAAAACTTACATACCTGCTTGAAGAATATTCTTAAACATGTTATAAGTTTAAAGTTGTGCTATATTGGAATATAACAATTTTATTTTAATTCATAGTTTAATATTGATTCGAAACAGTTGGTTAGCATACTTTCTAACTAGAACTTGACCTTGCTCGCCTGAGTGTGTTTGAATAGCATTTTAATACACAACCGATTTGTACATGCATGCTTTGTATTGTTTATTAGTATATTTTAATAATTCGATTTAGTAAAGTGTGTAAGTGCTGTGCGGACGCCACTATACGAGAGGCTCTATGAAGAAGCAATGTTTTTCATATTGTTGTACGCACTGGTGCACGTTGAATTCCAGGGTGTGGCTCAGCGTCAGTTAAAAGTGGGCATTCCTACATTTGCCTGAGGAAAATCCTAGAACAAAAATTATAGTAATAGTAGCCTTTTAACATCATGGAAAATTTCGACATTATTGTTTGGCGACTCAAAGGTTCAGTAAGCATCTGCAGTGCCAGTGGGCTAATAATAGAGACATCGCCGGGAATAACTGCCAGGGACAAAACATCGGTGAATTATTTTTGCGAGATTCTGTTATTCACGAGCAGCCATCTCAGCCCGGATCTATGTGCATAACCGAATTCCTGTTTTGTGCGTTTGTTAAACAAAACTGCGTAGTAAACTATCGGAATAAGGGCATAGTGGTCGAAACAAATGTCCATTTCGTTGATTGCTTGATTAGTACTAGTTTAGTATTGTTCTTTTACAGTAAATATATATATAGCAATTGTATTTAAAACAAATCATTATTGAACCACAACAGTTCTTCTATCAAAATTTACTTTAAATTGTATTATAAAAAATGTATCTTATTATCCGCCATTTTGACGTAACTGAAAAAATGTGTGTTTTTATGTACTCTTTCAAAATACCTTAAAACTTAGTATAATAATTAATAATGATTAATTAATTTTCAATAATGTCGATCAGTCATCAATTATTAGAACAGCATTCTCTTTCCTCTCAAGTTGGGACGTGCGATTTAGTTATTTTTAATTCAATACTATTTTATATTCAAACTCAATATCTAGTAAATAGCCTTTTTTCAATTAAATTAAATCTTGAAAGTTCAGCAAACAGCTCACCTGAATATGCACAATAAATAACACTGCTCATTTATTTCAAGTAACTATTTATCATTTCTTGAATGATTTACCTGCTTATATTGCCCTCTGATCTGAACCACTCTTTATCCTTCAGGTCTGGGTGTTTCCTCGATGAATCTCAACCATACACACACCTCCTAATGGTATCGATTCAAGACGTTGAGCCACTGAATTTCCACAAACGTGCAGCAAACACTTCCAACTCGTTCACTGCAACGGCCCTTCTAATGATGGTGATCGTTGGTGTTAAATGTTACAATACTGCACATGTCTGCCACATTCAATTGTCTCGTTGCAATCTAGTTATTGCAGTAGTCTTAACACAGCCACTAATCCAAAAGGCTTTACCTTTTATACTCGAAGATATTCTTCTATTTAGTATTGGTTCATTTCCTTAGTTTTTGTTAATAGGCCTTCTATTAATTGAAATGGTATTTTACTTGTCAAATAATCTAATAAAAACGATTATTAGATACTTATAAACATGTTCGTTTCTATATTATAGTTTCTTACATTTTCAAATAATATTACCAAACCTTACTTGTTGTTTTTCTCTTTCTGTTTCTTTTAGTATATGCCAGTGGCCTGTTTAACCCACAGAGTGGTTCTATGAGCCGTATAGGCCCTTAGGCCGGGTAGATGGCTATCCTTGCCCGTCGAAAGTGAGAAAGAGTTGCCTTGTTGAGGGTTAACGACTACCACAGGTGTTAGCCTGGTAGCCGGGGAGAGTACGATTTTGAAACTCTAGCGTCACCGGGATTCGAACCCGTTCCGGGTGTCTGAGAGGCGATCATTTGCTCGCTGAGCCATCCCCTCACCTACTTGTTGTTTTTAATACCCTTATATCTTAACACCCCGCTTAGTTACTAAATTTATATAATTACATGGATTACAGGTTATTATAATTTCAATAACATAAAATTAACCTTTCTATTCTGTAACTGTAGTTAAAGTTATCTTTTATAATAATGCACATAAAACAATGTTTTCCAAATAAATCGATCATAAATTAAGTTGCATAGTGATTATGTAACTGAACTTGTATTATCGTATGTACTTGCAGTCTAAATAAAGTATTAATCATTATTTCAATATTCTTTGATTATAAATACATAATCGTAAGGATATATTTTGCTAATTTCTGTTTAAAATTTTTTTTATTTTATTGCACTGCTAGACAAGTCGAGCGTTAGCTTCTTACTCCATTGCAACAAAGACTTCCCGTAGCTACAAACTGATGTAGACAAAACAAAAGAGATCTCAATGATATTGAACTAGAAGACTATAAAGCAGGGCAAATTTTATAAATTAATAGTAATAATAAAAACGTAGAAGCATAAATAGGCCCGCAAAAACCGTTTCATTGCAATTTGATGTTAGCTAGTAAGAGTGGTGAAAAGACTGAACTCGAGCAAGTAGCCCTTCATAGGCTCTTTTTTACCGACCCCTCAACTTTTGGTAACCTTCGTCGTAACTATTACAGTTAGCTGGCAAACTATGTACTGGAAAAACAGACGTTTAGAACTTTTTCTAAAAATGTATTTGCCGTATTAACTTTCACTTTGGGTTCTACGTCAAACATCATGCCAATAACAAATGTACTTGGCTTCAAGGAAATCTGATTAGTATTTTTACTTGTCCCAAATACGAACAGTCGTCCATTAATAACGAAGAAGAATTAGCGGACTCACAGTTTAGTCTAATGTACTACCCATTAAATCAAAAATGGCGACAAATCATAGTTTATGGCTTAAACTTGAGAAAAAGTTTATTTATCCAGATATATTCAACGTATCCTCTATTGTACGAGATGTTGCATATTATCGCAATTGTAGTAGGCCTATGAAAAAGAAACATGCGAAAGCGAAACGAGAACTGAAAAATACGTTAGATGTAGTGGACTCCCAACAGTTATTAAACCTGGAAGTTATAATGGCTATGAGGAAAAGAATTTTTTATGGAAACATTAAATACTTCGTAGATGTAAAATCCACATAGATGCCTAGGATGTAATTTTAAGGATATTATAGGTATAAAATAGGACTAATATTGGAATGCAACAGTTTTATTTATATTTATATTTTTGCAAAAAAACAAAAGTTTTGATTCTGACTATTACAAATTACTATTTTTACAAAAAAGGCCAAAAAAAGAAGATATAATTAGTTGAAAGGGAGAAGGAAGTTTAGCCAAAAAGGACCACTTAAAAAAATGCTACTCAAAATCAAAGGAAATGCGCAAGCAAACGACAATAGATAAATCATTTTTCCATGCAAATCGATGGACGACACAGATGTAGAAAAAAATTCCAATATTGGATAACATTGAGTAACACAAACAAGTCAGTTGATTCTGGAAAAAAACTTAATTAAACTGGACAACACTCTGATCATATGACCATAAAAATCGGCGGTTAAGGTTCTCAGCCACAAATATTAAGGGCTAGCCTTGGAAACCCTGATAAGTTTATTTCACTGTAAGAAAATGCTTAGCTACACGTCGCTTTAGAAATGAAAATCCCATAGTAAACTTATGAGCTAACATGAGATAACATTCACAAAAATCATTTATGCGACCACCAGCGGAGGTCAAGAACCGCAACTATAATGGTAATAAGCAATCCTTAAAAAATGCACCTGCTGCTCGTACTATTACGTTCCGCGATAAGCAAAATATTCGTACGTGTTCGCCTGGGAAACAGTCCATTTCAAATTGCTAACTTACCTATCAAACATAGAAGATTGGCGTGAAATTACCCATACAAACCTACTTCAGTCCACATTGAAAATTTGTCGACTAGTAGAGTGACGTCGCTTTATACGCGATATGACGGGAGACATTTCAGAGCTACATCGTATCAACTTGTGGAATAAAGAATGGACAGCAGCAGTAAATATATCTGAACGAAACTCGATATAGTCCAGGGAAATTAGTCAAAATAAAAGCAAAACTTCGGAAAAATTCCCGGAAAGCTGGATTTTGGTACGAGCCTTGCTATTGTAGTTCTAAACAAAATGTCAAAAGTCCTCATCGATCCGAGTGCCGCTAAAAATTTTAAGGGGGGGCAAAGGTCACCAAAAACGGTATTTCGTGAATATCTCGTTAACAGTCACTTTTACAGAAAAAATATTAATTATCAAATTTGTAGCTTATGAAATTTCTAACAATAAAGATATCATGACTTTTATTTGTAAAAATAACCGTTTTGGAGATAATTCGATTTACAGAGTTGTAACTAATAGATGCACTCCTCAGTGGCATGCATATCTCATTGGAGTTGTGACTTGAAATATTCCAGAATTTCCTTGTTTCAGAGCCCATAAAAATAGAAAGAAACACATATATAGCACATTGTAGTCTAGATAGAGAAGGAATGTGCTACAAAAAGTTCCCCTCTGTTGTCATAAAACCTCAAGGGACATCTGCTTGCTATTCGTGTAGGAGCATAATAGTATATTATGTTATTAGGAGCAAAAATTATACTTTATTTGGCGTGGCTGGACTGTTTATAATAACCGAGCCACATAAAGATACTTTTGTTCCGAATAACATATAGTATTTTTTCTTCAAACGTTTATAACAAATTATTTAAGAAATTTTAAGAAACTTGGAATTATTTTAAGGTAGAGGATTGGGTAGACTGATAAATGTAGGGTGCTTTGGAGAGCGCCACTATGACTACACTATAAACAACGTTGTGAACAAAATTCGAAAAAAAAACTTTATCTCGTCAGTCTTGCTTAAATGTAACACCCGATATAAATGACGTCGATACTTGCGACTCCACTGAAGATGTAGATCCATCACGTTTCCTGACTGTATCTATGGAAATGAAGAAGAAGAAGAAGATGATGAAGAGGAAAGCGTACCGATTGAAATAAAGTCTGAAGATGAATATTAATAACTCTTGTTTTGAATCCAAAATTGACTAATGAACAAGTTTATAATATTTTTTTTTAAATACACATTTTTCAAACAAAAATAAACGTGGAATATGCCTACTGGAAACACCACATGAAAAAAAGCACCTTGTACACTACCTCGAAGGTGGTGTGGAAAAGAGTGCACGTTTCAACTCTGTAAATCGAATTATCTCCAAGACGGTTACTTTTACGACTAAAAGTCATGATATATTTATTGTTAGAAATTTCATAAGCTACAAATTTGATAATCAATATTTTTGCTGTAAAAGTGACCGTTATCGAGATATTCACGAAATACCGTGTTTGGTAACCTTTGCCCCCCCTTAAAATTTTTAGCGGCACTCGGTTCGATGAGGACTTTTGACAGTTGGTTTAGAACCACAATATCAAGGCTCATACCAAAATCCAGCTTTCCGGGAATTTTTCCGAAGAGCAATGTCTAATTTCTCTGGACTAATATGCAATTCCGTAGTACTCAACAAGACGGGATTGAAATTTCAAAAGGATGGGCTGCGCTTCAGGACTGTCCTATATAACGCAGATTGTAATTTTCCAACATTGGCCACGCTAAGGCTTTCTCAAATAGCTGCATTACCAAAATGATAACCGTCACCTAACAGAACCTCTCTGTTTGAAGGCAACCGCATGTACCAGTAGCGGCATGAATTTTTAAACTAACCTAACAAGGGCACTTTTTATATCATTTACTCAATTATTTTTATTAAGTTAACTTTCATTGTATCTACTTACATAAGTAAATTTATAGTACTCAGTATAACCTTTTTTTGCTAATTAGCGAGTAAATGGCAGCTATTATTGCTTAAGCAAATATTATTTGTTACTTACGTAGTCGACGGAAGACATTTTTGAGCTACATCGCATCAACTTGTGGAATAAAAGATCGACGGCAGCAGTTTGAAGATTGGCTACGACCCTCGACTTTTATCTACAAGTAACAACAAGATGTTTCGCCAGGGCTGGGTTCCTGTAAACATAGGCTACCGAGATTTCAGTACTGTCCTATATAACACAGATTGTAATTTTCCAACATTGGCCAGGATAAAGCTTTCCCAAATACCTGCATTCTCGAAATTATAACGGCCACCTAAGCAGAACCTCTCTGATTGAAGACAATCGCTTGACTAGATGGGTCAGCCCGAGGCAGTGTTGCCGTTTGTACGATTTAAAATTATTGGATCGTCGAGACAAAATTATCAGATTTTGCTCTAAATTATGTTAACACCTGTAGATGGCAACGCAAGCAGTTTTTTTGTCTCATCCGCCATTTAATTGAAATTAACGTCGCCAAATTAAACATAAATTGTGCTTGTATGATAATAGATGTCGCCAAACTAGATCAACACACTAAAGTATAAGTTACCGCCGTTAGTGATTTTTTTATATCTATCTTTGTCTCACAATTTTCTCCAACTGGGGATAAAAACACAATCTAACCAGAATTTGTCTTTACAGCAGTGCCATTACAGCAATAAGAAAATCCCCAAAAACTAGTGTCTTGGGGAATGTGTAGGTATTTGTTATCTTTATCTCAGAATTTTCTCACATTTTCACACGAGGAATGGAATGGCGGTACTTTACACTTAGTGTATTGATCTAGTGACCGTATACTTCCTAGAGTACCTGTATATAGGTTAGTAAACTATATACAGGATCTCTAGGAGCTCGCCGCTGCCTGGGCCCTTTATTGTGAAGCAACCAAAGGTGCTAAATAGGTTTCAAAATATGCACAAAAAATTTGACAATGACGATACGAGATGGCGCATTTAAATATTAGAAATTGCAGAAAGCCGACGATACGATAATAAAGAATAAATCATCCATGAAAATAAAATTATGTTAAAATTGATAATTATGTTACTTTATAATTTTTTACCAGAATGGCGATCGGCAACACTGGCCCGAGGCCATCGATAACTAAAAGGCCCGCAACTTCCCCTTCCAACTGCTGCATGAGTCAACCAATGTAGTCTGACAAAACTGCACGTTTAGCTGCAAAACGTTGAACGTGCTCGTGTTGTGAGTTGTGATTGTTATTACGTATCTCATTATTACCGGATATAAGTAACATTATATTGTTGCTTACTTCTTCCTGCAAAGTAATTAATTTTGCAAATTTTATATGTATATGTGAATATAGAGATTTCTGATTTATTTTCAGATGGGTAGAAAATGTTGTGTGCCATTGTGTCGGTCGAATTATTCCAGTAGTGAACACGTAACTACTTTTAAATTTCCGACTAATGATGAAAAACGTGCTTTATGGTTACGGAAGATTAATAGAGAGAACTTTACGCCGTCTATATATTCATCAGTTTGTATAAAACACTTCGATAAGAAATTTATTTTAAATGAAATTACTGTAACAACAGAAAATGGAGAAGTTCTTCGTGCTTCGCGCAAAAAACTAGCCTTAACAGAGGATGCTTTTCCTTCTTATTTTACTGGGCAACCAACTTATTTATCCCAAAAACCTCCTCCTAGACGTAAATCGCCAGCAACGAGATTCACCGAAGCTAAAATCCGTCAAAAACAATCCTAAGAAAAAATATCTAAAACCGCAGAACTAGAGAATATTATAGGAAGTTTCTTGAATTTTAAAGAAAAGTGTTTGCATTATATTCCGAATGACTGGATGTGTAAATGTGAAGATCAATATGTAGTTTTATTTAAAATGTATAAGGAGAATGTTCCAAAAATTATAAGCTCTTTAAAAGTAATGCAGAATATGAAATTGAGTGTATTTTATAATGGAAAAAAATGTGAACCGTATATTTTGAAAGAACTATTTGACAAGGACATGACGTTGTTAAAATGGAGTCAATTGTCGCAATTACTAATTTTCTTAAATTCATTTGACTTGCCCCTTGAAAACGATTTAGAAATTGCAACCTGTCTACTTGGAGAATATATAAAGAACATTATCGATATTGAAAGTGACAACGAAGATAATGATAAGTAGTGTACCTAGAGGCGTTCTGGACCACTTTGCATGTCACCCGAACAATCAAGGACGCGATAGGGATTGTAAAATATAGTGATGAGGCTGACAAATGGATTAAACATGTAAATAAAACCATTTTAATTGTTAGTCGATTTATCCGTAAGCATAGTATTAAAAATGAAAATCCATTCAGGCTAGAGGCAAATTTAAGTTTATTAAAGGGGCAACGGCAATTATTGAGAAATTTAAAAGCAAAATTAGCAAATAAGGGGGCGGGTGTAGGGAGTGGTCAGCAGCAGCAAAAGAACAAGTGGGTATGGGAAGATGTAGAATCGTGTTTCAATAGTAGAATAAAAACAGGTATGATTGTAAATTTAGGCTACAAGGGACCTCAAGAATTTCTTGCAAAAGCATACAGAAGTTTCTAAATAAAAGTAAAACAAATTATTGAAAATAACTTAATGCTTAAAGCTAACGTAATATTTAGTGCATATTTTATAAAACCTAGTAGTGGCGAGATAGATTTAAAAACGTTTGCTACTACCATTCTTGCAAGATGTTGTTGAACAATGACATCCATTGTTTTAAAATCAGCACGAAATTGGACAATAAAGCCATTGTTGTCTGGAGATTAAAATGTGCAAAGCTGGTAAAAATTCAACAATGAAAGCCATTGTTTGAGAAATCCGCACGATAATTGGACAATGAAGCCACTGTTGTGTGGAGGAATTTTTGCTGACCTCCATTATCAGATAAACAGGATGTTATTGTCTGAAGCTTCAGACTTGTCCAGACATGTTTGAGAAATGTGCAAAGCTGGTAAAAATTGAACAAAGAAACCTATTGTTTGAGAAAAATCTGCACAACCGCTAAATTGAATGGAGCCTTTGTTTAGAATTTTTTACTGACGCAGTTAATGGCCTCCATTATCAGCTGCCACGATAAATAAATAGACCGGCTCGGCTGTTTGCAAGACTTAGTATTACAACTGCACGCACGCGAACATGTCTGCGACAGACAGCGTTACTGAATTAAGTTCGAATTCAATAAAAACAATCAAGGACGCGATAGGGATTGTAAAATATAGTGATGAGGCTGACAAATGGATTAAACATGTAAATAAAACCATTTTAATTGTTAGTCGATTTATCCGTAAGCATAGTTTTAAAAATGAAAATCCATTCAGGCTAGAGACAAATTTAAGTTTATTAAAGGGGCAACGGCAATTATTGAGAAATTTAAAAGCAAAATTAGCAAATAAGGGGGCGGGTGTAGGGAGTGGTCAGCAGCAGCAAAAGAACAAGTTGGTATGGGAAGATGTAGAATCGTGTTTCAATAGTAGAATAAAAACAGGTATGATTGTAAATTTAGGCTACAAGGGACCTCAAGAATTTCTTGCAAAAGCATACAGAAGTTTCTAAATAAAAGTAAAACAAATTATTGAAAATAACTTAATGCTTAAAGCTAACGTAATATTTAGTGCATATTTTATAAAACCTAGTAGTGGCGAGATAGATTTAAAAACGTTTGCTACTACCATTCTTGCAAGATGTTGTTGAACAATGACATCCATTGTTTTAAAATCAGCACGAAATTGGACAATAAAGCCATTGTTGTCTGGAGATTAAAATGTGCAAAGCTGGTAAAAATTCAACAATGAAAGCCATTGTTTGAGAAATCCGCACGATAATTGGTTCGAATTCAATAAAAACAATCAAGGACGCGATAGGGATTGTAAAATATAGTGATGAGGCTGACAAATGGATTAAACATGTAAATAAAACCATTTTAATTGTTAGTCGATTTATCCGTAAGCATAGTTTTAAAAATGAAAATCCATTCAGGCTAGAGGCAAATTTAAGTTTATTAAAGGGGCAACGGCAATTATTGAGAAATTTAAAAGCAAAATTAGCAAATAAGGGGGCGGGTGTAGGGAGTGGTCAGCAGCAGCAAGAGAACAAGTTGGTATGGGAAGATGTAGAATCGTGTTTCAATAGTAGAATAAAAACAGGTATGATTGTAAATTTAGGCTACAAGGGACCTCAAGAATTTCTTGCAAAAGCATACAGAAGTTTCTAAATAAAAGTAAAACAAATTATTGAAAATAACTTAATGCTTAAATCTAACGTAATATTTAGTGCATATTTTATAAAACCTAGTAGTGGCGAGATAGATTTAAAAACGTTTGCTACTACCATTCTTGCAAGATGTTGTTGAACAATGACATCCATTGTTTTAAAATCAGCACGAAATTGGACAATAAAGCCATTGTTGTCTGGAGATTAAAATGTGCAAAGCTGGTAAAAATTCAACAATGAAAGCCATTGTTTGAGAAATCCGCACGATAATTGGACAATGAAGCCATTGTTGTCTGGAGGAATTTTTGCTGACCTCCATTATCAGATAAACAGGATGTTATTGTCTGAAGCTTCAGACTTGTCCAGACATGTTTGAGAAATGTGCAAAGCTGGTAAAAATTGAACAAAGAAACCTATTGTTTGAGAAAAATCTGCACAACCGCTAAATTGAATGGAGCCTTTGTTTAGAATTTTTTACTGACGCAGTTAATGGCCTCCATTATCAGCTGCGACGATGAATAAATAGACCGGCTCGGCTGTTTGCAAGAGTTAGTATTACAACTGCACGCACGCGAACATGTCTGCGACAGACAGCGTTACTGAATTAAGTTCGAATTCAATAAAAACAATCAAGGACGCGATAGGGATTGCAAAATATAGTGATGAGGCTGACAAATGGATTAAACATGTAAATAAAACCATTTTAATTGTTAGTCGATTTATCCGTAAGCATAGTTTTAAAAATGAAAATCCATTCGGGCTAGAGGCAAATTTAAGTTTATTAAAGGGGCAACGGCAATTATTGAGAAATTTAAAAGCAAAATTAGCAAATAAGGGGGCGGGTGTAGGGAGTGGTCAGCAGCATCAAAAGAACAAGTTGGTATGGGAAGATGTAGAATTGTGTTTCAATAGTAGAATAAAAACAGGTATGGTTGTAAATTTAGGCTACAAGGGACCTCAAGAATTTCTTGCAAAAGCATACAGAAGTTTCTAAATAAAAGTAAAACAAATTATTGAAAATAACTTAATGCTTAAAGCTAACGTAATATTTAGTGCATATTTTATAAAACCTAGTAGTGGCGAGATAGATTTAAAAACGTTTGCTACTAAAAATGAAAAAAATGATTCTGACACCAATTTAAAACAGTGGTATGAAACTAATGTTGAGAATAAGCTGATGACGAAATTAGAAGATTTTCAAGAACGTGGTTCAGGTTGGAGTTTGCTCGAGATATTACATTTAAAAGTAAATCTAAATCATTACACACCATTAACAGTAGATAAATATATTGAGTTACCTCAAGATATTAAAAACAAAAAAGCCGTGATTAACGTAAAAAATGATGAGGAATATTGTTTTTTGTTGTCGGTAGTGTCAGCATTATATCCTGCAAAGAAGCATTCTGATAGAATATCTTCGTATCCACATTTCAATGAAGTTTTAAAGTACTCGGGACTAGAATTTCCAATGAAATTAAAAGATATATCAAAATTTGAAACAATGAATGATTTACGTGTAATTGTATATACGCTAGAACGAAAAAACAAATTTGGTAAAAATTCAGTATTGCCCATATATATTAGTAAAAATACTCAAATTAATAAAAATGCTATACATTTATTATTGATATCCAACGATGAGGGGCAGTCCCATTTCTGTTGGATAAGAAACTTATCTAGATTGGTTACAACTCAACTGCATAAGAGACACGCTTAATCTTTATTATGTGATACATGTTTAAATCATTTCGTAACTAAAGAATCATATTTAAATCACATTAGAAATTGTAATAGTGTAAATTAAACTAAAATCAGAATGCCCGAAGAAGGTACAACAATAGGATTTAAAGACTATAAATATTAGGAAAAAGTACCATTTTTAATATACGCGGACGTGGAGTGTGTTTTAGAGAAAGAACAGAATGTTGTTTCCGAAAATGCGGGGATTTATCAAAAACATGTTCTATTTAGTATTGCATATTATTTAAAATGTTCATATGATGATAGTTTATCCCGAATTAATATATATCGTGGTGCCGACTGTATGGAATGGTTTGTAAAAGAATTACAATCTATAGCATATCAAGTAAATAATATATTACTAAATATACAGCCTATGAATATTAGCCAGCAGGAAAACGAATCGTTTCAAAAATCGGTATGCTGTTACATTTGTAAACAACCTTTCACCGATAAAGACGTGCGTGTACGTGATCACAATCATCAGACAGGTGAGTATAGAGGTAGTGTTCATCAACACTGTAATCTTAACTATAAAGATGCACATTATATTCCCGTTCTCTTTCATAATCTCAGCGGTTATGATGCACATTTTATTATAAAACCATTGGCAAAACTGATTATGGGAGATATTAATTTGTTACCTATAAATAAGGAAACATTTATATCATTTACAAAACATGTGGATGGTACAAATATTGATTTTAGATTTTTAGACTCGTTTCGATTTATGGCTAGCAGTTTAGAACAATTGTCATTAAATTTACCGAACAATTTTAAAACTATTACACGCAAATTTTGTAAGAGCGAAGAAGAATTTGAATTATTACTACGTAAGGGTATCTCTCCATACGACTACCTAGACAATTTTGAAAAGTTGAATGATAAAAGTCTTCCTGACAAAACGCAATTTTTTAGTCAGTTGCATGGAACAGCTATTTCAGATGAAAATTATGAACATGCACTGCGTGTTTGGAACACATTTAATATGCAAACTCTAGGTCAGTGTGCGGATATGTATCTTATAGTTGATGTTCTACTCTTAGCTGATGTGTTTGAAAATTTTAGAAAAAGTTGTATAAAAACGTATGGATTGGATGCTCTACATTTTTACACAGCACCAGGATTGGCATTTCAAGCAATGTCAAAAACTACTAAAGTTAAACTTGAGCTGCTGACAGATGTAGATCAACTGTTGTTCATAGAGAGAGGTATTAGAGGAGGGTTAGCACAGTGTTCGAATCGATACGCTAAAGCTAATAATCGATATATGGGTGAAAAATATGTAGAAGCCGATCTTGAATCATATATCCTGTATTTAGATGTTAATAACATGTACGGAGCCGGGATGTCTGAATATCTACCGTATGAAGGGTTTGAATGGGTAAATGACTTAGATATTCCTAATATTGATCATTTAAATACTCTGGAAAATTCTGAAACAAGCTATATTTATGAGTCGATTTAGAATATCCTCAACATTTATTTGAACTTCACAAAGATTTGCCTATATGTCCTGACCATTATACACCACCAACATCCAAAAAATCAAAATTGACAACCACATTATTTAAAGAAGAAAACTACGTAATACATTACCGCAAGCTGTAAGTTTAGGGTTGAAAATTGTAAAAATCCATAGAATATTAAAATTTAAGCAATCAGCTTGGCTTAAACCGTACATAGATTTAAATACAAAATTAAGGCAAGCTGCCAAAAATAATTTTGAAACTAATTTTTGATAAACTTATGAATAACGCTGTATTTGGAAAAACTATGGAAAATGTTAGAAAATACAAAATAATAAAATTAATTTCTAAATGGGAAGGTAGGTACGGAGCCAGTGCATACATATCAAAACCAAATTTTCACAGCTGTACTATTTTAGATAAAGACTTGGTAGTTATAGAATTAAATCAGTTGGAAATAGTTTTTAATAAGCCAATATACGTTGGATTTTCAATCCTAGATATTTCAAAAATTTTAATTTACGATTTTCATTATAATTATTCTAAACAGAAGATGGGTAATCAAGCAAAACTGCTGTACACAGACACTGATAGTCTCATATATCACTTTACCCTTTCAAATATATACGATTTTATACGAGAAGATATTCACAAATTTGATACAAGCGATTATCTTCCGAACACTCCATATAACCTTCCACAAGTTAATAAAAAGTAATAGGTCTAATGAAAGACGAAATGAGTGGTAAAATAATTACCGAATTTGTTGGTCTACGTGCAAAATTGTATGCTTTCAAAACATTAGAGGATGATGAGAATGGAGAATTTAAAATTTCAAAGAAAGATAAAGGTATTACCAGAGCTGCTTTGAATAGAATTACATTTGATGATTACTAAGACTGCCTGTTTAATAACGAAACAGTATTTTGCGATCAGAGAACAATTAGATCAAAAACCCACAACGTATTTTCTTTAAAACAAAGAAAAAAGGCTTTAGACCCACATGATGACAAAAGAATAGTAAACTGTATGTATACTGACACTTTGCCTTGGGGCTACTGTCCACCAAGCACACTATAAACATGTTCGAATATTTAAATACTAACCATATAAGTTATATATTTCAGCCTAGCGTTGTTCGCCACCACACAGATATTTTTAAATGGCTTGAGGAAAATATCAGAAAAGCTCAAAATGGTGAAGCCGTTGGTTGGAGACGTGGTCCATGTTTCGGTCCCTGGCCTTCAACAACACCTCAAGACTATATTGATACTTACACTTTTTTAAGTTCTGTCTTCACTTATGTATAAATAAGATGTGTATATTAATTAAATAAAATATATCCATGCGTACATTTATTCTCCCACTCTCCTTGTTAAGTTTTGCTTCGCTTATGGATAAATGCGATATATATATTAATGAAATAAAACACATATTAAAATAAAAAGTCTTTTATTTTAATCTCAAAAATTACATGTATAAGTTTATTACCTAACTTAATTTCTATTTTAATGAGACAAAATTTGAGGTGGCGACGGGGATAGTGGTGATACCTATTCCAGTTGTGCGGGGTGATGACGGTGTCCGCGATGTGGAAACAACCTGGATCGCTGGATTGCGGGGGTGTTTTTGCACAGGTCTGCGCGAAGGTTTTTGCAGAGGTCTGCGCGAGGGTCTGCTCGGGGGTTTTGGCGCATACAGGCAGATAGAGAGGTGGACAGGTAGACTGGTAAACAGCTAGACAGGTAGACATCTAGACTGGTAGACAGCTAGACAGGTAGACAGCTAGACAGGTAGACAGCTAGACAGGTAGACAGCTAGACAGGTAGACAGCTAGACAGGTAGACAGCTGACAGGTAGACAGATAGACAGGTAGACAGACGGACAAGCAGGCAGACGGGCTGACAAGCAGGCATGTGCCAATATGATGAGAACAAAAATTTATATAATTTGCCTCATACTGAGGGACAGTAACTACCTAAATTTGTCTAATCCTAAGTATTTAAAAAGTTTCTCAGCTCGTCTTAATTTATGTGAAAGTGGTCTGCAGGATTCCCATTTACACTATCTAAAGAAAAAATGTGAAATGATTGAAAAAAAGGAAAGAATTGTACATGCTATGTTTGATGAAATATCGATCGGAAATTCAGTATAAGGGTGGTAAATTGGAGGGATTTACAGCAAATAATGAGCCTGCAAAAACTATGCAGGTATTTATGTTAGGATCGATTTTTTCGAAAAATAAAGACGTAGCAATGTTTCCTGTAAAAAATATGACCAGTGATGAACTCAAAAATATGACTGTACATGTGATTAAAGTGTTAAATGAATGTGGTTACACGGTTTTGTCACTATGTTGCGATAACAACCGTGTTAACAGGAAAATGTATTAGCAACTTTCAGGAGGTGCACTGGAAAAAAGCATCATAAATCCATACAACAATTGCGACAGAATAGTTCTTTTGTTTGACACAGTACATCTTTTAAAATCAATTAGAAACAACTGGTTAAATCAAAAAGAGACCAATCAAACCTTTTTTATTCCAAACAATGTCGACAACATCTCTGAAAAACAGTTGATATCGAGCGTACAGCATTTAAAACGTTTGTATCAGATGGAACAATTTTCTATAATAAAAACAGCACCGGCTTTAAATAAAAAGATTTTATTTCCGACCAACTTAGAAAGGCAAAATGTATCGTACGCGTGTAAACTGTTCGATGACAAGAATATTGCAGCTTTAGAAATTAAACGTAGCGAAAACGATTATGGATATAGGGACGTAAGGGGAACAATACATTTCTTGAAAAATATATCAACGTGGTGGAAAATTGTTAATGTAAAGTCCCTAAGAAAAGGTGTTGCATTAAGAGATCAATACTGTGATGTTATTCGCAGTGCCTCTAGCATGCAAATAACTTTTTTAAAAGAATTTGTTAGTTGGTTAGAGGAATGGCAAAAATTAGAAGTAGAACTACCTCAAGCAGTTAAAAAAAATAAAATTGGAAAGCTGACACCTGAAACATTTTCGGCGCTAAAGCATACTACAGAGGTTTTAATAGAAATATGTCAACATATGCATTCAAATCTTAAATGTTCATATGTCTTACTTGGAAAATTTCAGAGCGATCCTTTAGAGGGTCGTTTCGGCCAATATAGACAGATGTGTGGTGGACAGTACCATGTTTCAGCAACAGAAATTTTGGAATCTGAACGACGCCTTAAAATGTTGTCTTTAATACGTTTAAAATCGTCTACACGAGGGATTTTCATTCTAAACGATTTTACAATTGCACCTAACCTGGAGTGCGTTGATGAAGAAATTGTCAATTCTGATTTTTCAGAAATACTGTTGGAAGAAATAAAATTGGATTTTGATAATAGTACCTGCCAAACTTTAACGTTCATAGGCGGTTACATTGCACAAGCGATCATCAAAAAGACCGATTGTACTGATTGCCAAAAATTTATAGCTAATCTGGAAAATTTAAATATTGACCACAAACATTTAGATACAACTTATTTACAAGCTCTGAACAGAGGAGGGCTTCGTTGTCCTTCAGATGTTACTTTAAATGTGTGCTTATACACTTAAAAGTATTTTAATATTTTAATTTGTGAACAATTTGAACAAAAATTTTTACGATGTAGAAGTCAAAAGGATCTTTTATTTTCATTGAGGATAAGAATAATTTTTAAAAACAATATTTACTCAGATGATTTCTGTATGTGCGGAAAAACATTTTCAGGGATAATTAAAGAGCCGTGAATACCATGGCAAATATCTTATTAAATAATTATTCAAAACAACAAAATGATAAGATTTCAAATAATTGTAAAAGCAAAAAGCTTAAAACGATTAAATAATATAATAACCATCTAGGAATATATGCTGTTACGTAGTACGTTTAATGTTAAGTTTCTAATCTATGCGTTTATATAAATATCTTTAATACTAAGTTTGTCATTTTTATGTTGTATTTTGTGGAACTAATTACAATATATTAGATTTTCGTGTACAAATGTGCGTTATTGGAGCGATTCTGCATAAGAAAGCGCGGCAGCGATCGCCTACATTGGATGACTCATGCTAAGGCAGTTGCAGGCCTTTTAGTTATCGATGGCCTCGGTCAGCCACACCAGCTTGGCACCGAACAATCTTTACGGACCGCTCACGTCTTTTTCAGTGTGCATATAGCAGTAGCGGCGTGAATTTTTAAACTAACCTACAAGGGCATTCAGATCATTTCGTGTATTGTTTTTTAAAACATTCACTCAATTATTTTTATTAAGTTAACTTTTATTTTGTTTACTTACATAAGTAAATCTCTAGTATTCGGTATACCTCTTATTTGCTAATTAGCGAGTAAATAACAGCTACTATTGCTATAGTAAATTTTCGGTATTATACCTTGAACACCATTTGTTATATTCGTAGTCGTTCTATATTTTACAATGTTTAGAATAAAAAAGAACATCGATCATTCTCTTTCAATATGATTGTACTTATACCTTTTGCTTCAAGTAATTATCGCCAGCTTTGGAAAATATTAGATAATGTTTTGATCAGGATAAAAAAAATACTTAGTTATGGATATAATTCATTGACAAAATCCTTATCGTGTTGACCCTAATTTTGAGTTTAATAGCTATCTAAGTAAAAAGGATTGTAAAACCTATTAACATTTGAGGTAGGCAGGTACAAGCAACGGATAATTTGCAGTTTCGCATGCATTAGTGAAAATTAACCGGTTGTATTTTAGTTTTAAGCATTTTGCTACTATTAATTGTGGTTTCCCAGACAATACCTCCAATAATTAACTAAATTCTACTAATCGCATTTGTCTTCTCTAAATACTCAATACATCCTGCCTGACCGGGTAGGCAACCCTATGTTCCTTTGTTGTTAACCAATTTCTAGCTTAAAATTACAATGATGTTATCATACTCCAACTTTTCAGTGATTTTTGTGGGTCCTCTTGCCAAAATTTTGGGAAGTTTTTGATAACCTGAATTGGTGGGCATGTGGCTGATTTCTCTCGTTCGTTTCCATTGCAAAATTCATGCAAGCAAGTTGTATGTCCCTCGGCGTAGTGCTTCAAAAAGCAATTGGTTTGGCTAAGCTCCATTGAATGTGGAGGATCTGGAAGCACAAATGCCTTTTTGAAGTTCGAATTATTGGTTTGATTTTAGAATTCTTACGTCTAACGTCTTGGCGGCATTATTTGGGCCAGATTTTGCCACTTGCACGTCCTCATTTGGCTGCCTTCTAACCTCAGGTTAGTTTGCAATAGCTCCTACATCCTTCTCGGAGCTTACCTAGAATTTGTACACTTTTAGCCAACTTTTCCCTGGATTTTGCAAGGGTATTGGAAATCACTCTGCCCCACACCCCTTGGAAGCGCTTGGAAGCGTCGTCTACCTGCCGTTTATTTGCTTGACCCCTGACCTCGAGGCAAGGCCCCTGCGATAGTCGTCCGCTGACTGGAGCTGGCGATTTCTGCTCCTCGTGCCTTTGATGTCGCTTCCCCAGGTGCGCCGCGGAAGCGCCTGCAGCTTCTAACACGGCACATGCCATCCGAGCCTGCGAGGATCACACAGATTGGTTATTGAGTTGTGTAAATGTATCTGCAGTTAATCGTATATATAATAATAGGGCGTTTCATGCGAATCGTCTCGCCTTGTGTATTTTAATATATATTTAGTGGTAGCTGCAAGTTTAGCGCTAGCTGCATTATTGTGCTTATTAGTTTAGGGCATACCTCAATTTGTTCTTGCAACAGCTACGGTAGCCGCATAACTGTGTGGTAGTTTAGAGCATGTTGATGGTTACGTTTCACGTAGGGCATTAGATGTAATTACAATACATGCCCCTGGGTTGTTTTAATGCGGCATTCGCTTATTATGCTGGACGTGCTCCTATGAGCTTATTTACTCACCCCCTGCTTTATGACAGCCCTTACGTTGCTACGGGATTTGGATCCTATAAAGAATTATTAATATAGTATTTTGGGGTCTCGGATAGACCATAAAGCTATTGTAGGACGTTTGTACTCACCTAGGACACGTTTTAGCTGTGGTTTTCGGCAGGAACCGGTGTATCTTGGACCATTTGTGCTCGAGCTCAGCGTTTAAGTTATATTCATCTCACTACTAGGTCTTGGCTACCGCCCGCGGTCGCTTATTTACCAAATTTTAAGTAAATCGTAATCCGGAATTATCAGTTATCGCTGTTAGGAGCGCATTCAAACCTTTGCTTGAACTGTTATAACAAGACTAATGCGTTTATCATAGAGATCTCTTCAAACCCTGTATGGCTATACAATCTGAAGATATTTCGCCCCTTCTAAATTTTGGGTACTGTCATAATGTCAGATCGAGCTAACAACCAAAGTTAAGGCTAGCTCTGTTTTGTGGCACCTTGCTTCACAGGGTGAGTGCTAATTTGCACATGCGAATTTATAGTTATTTGTTCCCCGGAATTATTCAAAATCTGGGTATCAGCTTGATTGCTGTTGCTTAAAACTAACTTCACCTTTTCACTATTTTACTCATGCTTATATTGTTATACAATTAATTGCATTTATGCAGCTCGCCCTTTCATATTTCCTTATGCAGCGCCTATTTTTTTTAATGTGTCTAGGCTAGTTATTGGATTGTTTGTGCGCATATTTATGATCGCCTATTTATGCCGATTTATTTGTCCATTTTAATTCATGTTTGCACTATAGAACCAGTTGTTGAAGTAAATACTGTTACTAGTTATTGGTTTTGCTATTATCTGGTTTGTTGGGTTTATCTATTACCTTGGGGAGGTCCGACCAAAGGATTTGTTGACGTCGACGACCTGGCGCCCTCTCCCATCGTTTTTTTTTGCAGCTTAGCTGGAACCCCGACCCTTCCCGACGAGTTAGTCAACTTAGGCCGATAATTACCAGCCGGAAAAAACCAAACATAACTCGCCACCAGGTAAGGCCGACCCTTACTCCTTCGTCACAAGTTATCTTATTATATTTCTCCCGCTGCTTATCGAAATTTTCCTAAATGTTTTAAAAAGTCGTTTGGTTTGTCATTTGTCACCAGGATTAATTTTCGTGAGTCGTGTTACCGGTGAGTGTCACATAAACACTTGCAATTTTAAACAAAACGTCTAAGTCTGCATCTTGCGATGTTAATTTTATTATCTTAGGAACTTAATAATAATATTAAGTTCGGTTGTCAAGGGAAAGCAGCAAATAAATAGAATCACCGACTTATACATTTTGTTACAAAGATACATGACTTACATTATCAGCAGCGGGAAAAAGTATTTAAATGTTTGTTTATAATGTGTTATGTGTAAAATTTTTATTACTGTTAAAATCTTAGTTTTTGTGAATGCAGGTACAATTTATAGTGGTTGTTTGGGTATGAAGGAAGGTCACCATGGGGAGCTATATCATCTCGTTCCTCCTTCTTAGCTAAAGTATCTTCTGCTTGCAGTTGGCGTTTCAGTTTGTTGTGTTTTCATATTAGGTTACTTTGTTAATACACTTTATTAGACTTTGGTTCATAGAGCTTAGGTTCTGGGGATGATCCCTACTTTCCTGTCTCTTCTTTTGCGAATTTTATTTATTTTCTAAAAGTTAAGACGTATGCTAGGTTGCCTACGTCTCACTGATTCTATTGTGTATATTATAGGGGAGTGATTTCCTGTTTCCTGTTTTGGAGACATTACTTCTGAATATTATTTTTAATGCCGTGGGGCCGATTTTGGAAGAATTGTTGACCGCCAACTCTAAGAGCAAATTTTATCCTTCAATATCGTCCATAATACGAATAAGCAATATTGGTTTCACGATTTGCTGAAATTTGATTGGCTCACCCAGGATCTATCAGTATTTAAGAATCAGCTCACCCATGGCCACCCGCCGTCTTGGTTGTGACATGATTTTGGTCCCTCTTGCACTTTAATTGAAATGTTCTTGATTTATTTCAGGCATTTTTCAATTTGCTGTCACCATAAAGTGGACGTTTAAATTATTTCCAAGTAACTGTTAAGTGAATCTGCAACACGTATTAGCGATTGTTTCACGTATGTTGAGAGTGATCTGATTGCATCCTACCGGCCAGCAGCTCACCCTTCGTGGTACATCCGGCATCCATGTGCAAAGTCAGACATGATCAAACTATCCCCAGCGCAAATGTTTCATCGTGGCCAGTCGAATTCATGATCTACACCGGAAACCCAGCGTATACTTTGCGGAACTTTGACATCAAATCACTTACCATTTAGAAAAGTTCATGTTGTGTTTGGCAATTAACACAATCACTGGTCACTTCCGTTTTATTTACAATATATTAATAGTAATCCCAGTGTCATTTCAGTATATTGCTGTGGTAATAATAGCTTTGGTAGCGGGCAGCTCATAAATAATGTACGGTTATATACTTTTTCATGATTAATGTTTTTTTCGATTAATTTTTTGTAGATTACATAGGTGTACAAACCTATTTGCGTGACGTAATAGCAACTAATAATAGATATATGTTTACCTACATGCTAGAGAATTATTGACTTTGGTGAATCGCATTCACACGCGGCTAATTACATTTGTTTTACCTATCTCAGTAACCATGTATTATTCAGAGCAATATATTGTGAAAAAAAGCTGTGGTTTTAAGAAACCTCTGCTAGTATTTCTTTATGTTTGGGGACTTTACATGATTTGGGATTTACGACGACACACATTCTGGTTTAGATTGTCTCGAACCAGTGGCACTTTTGACACCCCCTCCTTTGCTCTAGAACCAGCTGGAAAATCTTTGCTACCCTCTGCAACAATCTCAAACCACTATGTATATGTTTTAGGATTAAATTATTGATATAATAGCAAATGGTGTATCAGATTGGAGAGCAGAACGATTATATCTATTTTATTACTCTACAAAGTATTATCAATAGTAATATAAGAAGGGCGAGACATACTTACCGATAATTTTGCACACGCCAAGGGTCGAGTGCTGGTTGCAATGAAAACTGTCCCGAGGGTTGCCCGAGGGCAGTTTTCTAAGAGCAACCAGCACGATGACTCTTGGCACGGGCAAAATTATATGTAAGTGTGACGCCCGCGTTTATATTTTGAAGATTATTACACAAAACCCGTATACGAATTATGATTTAAAATTGATCTAATAATGCAAAAAAGCTCAAATTGCTTGTTTCTTGCAATTCTATTTCTAATTATGAGACTATCCACGGGGTCGATAATCATCCCTAGGGAGCTTATCGCTTGGTAAGCAGCCCACGGGCGCTTATCAGGTAAGCAGTTCGGGATTGGTTGATTTTCAAAAAATGCATGGTTTTCATAGGCTGATGTCAGTCATGTGACAGTTGTGTGTAATAATCATCTAAATCACCCGTATTTGGTACAGTCATCCATGAAGGTTACATTGCCTTTGATAACTTTAAAAGCATATTGTGTGATACAATATAATTATCCCATAAATTAGGTTATGCCTATAATTTAAAGGAAACTGTTATTGTCCTAGTAATGGAAAATACTTGTACCAACTAACTACTATATAAGCTGGGGTATAATCTTTACACCCAGATATAGAAATGTATAGTATTCTCAAAATATTAAAAATTACATTTTTGCGCGAAGTTGAGCAACAATGCTGCAGAATTTATTAAAATTAATATTACCTTATCAAAGCAATAATGAAGCAAACCGCAATATTCATTAAATTCTGAAACTTATCAACCATTGCTAATGCCTCACAATATCCAGTGAGTTTAAAAATGTAATTTAAGAATTGTTGCAACGGGCATTTGACCCACCAAAGCTCTTCATTGGTTATGTAATCTGTCCACCGAATTTTTGTGATTTTCCGCAGGCATCGGTTTATAAATGTTTTTAGTTTGCTGCCTATTATTGATGTAATTTTCCACGTTTCGCAGCCATATAATAGCACTGATTTAACATTGGTATTAAGTATTCGTATTTTTGTGTTTCTTTTTATTTCGTGGCTATTCCAAATGTCTTGTAACATCCCAAATGCCGCTATTGCTTTTCTTATCGTCTGTTCCACGTCTTCTTCTGTGCCTCCTCTTGTTGACACGATGCTACCCAGGTAGCAGAATTCATTCACATATTCGATTGGTTCGTTGTTTATGTGGAATTGTCGGTCATTGTTAGACCCGATTCGTAGTGCTTTGGTTTTGGCAATGTTTATTTCAAGTCCCGTTAGTGCAGCTTGTTCGGAGAGTATGTTAAGTTTAGTTTGCATGTCATTGTAATTGTTTGTATGCAGACATATGTCGTCTGCATAGTCTAGATCGTGGAGATGCGAATGCAGTTTGCATGAGATTCCTCTTTGTTGCTTAACAGTGTTTTCCATAATCCAGTCTAGCGTGACATTAAAGAATAGGGGAAACATTGAACAGTTTTGTTTAACGCCCTTGAGAATTGGGATGTTTTTGTTTGTTTTTTCCTTCATGGAATGCTTTGCAGTTTGCGTCTTTATATAACTCTTTTACTATATTAATGATTTCTATTGGTACTTCTTTCTTTTCTAGGATTTGACAGAGTGCTAGTCGATTGAGGGAGTCAAAGGCTCGATGAAAGTCTACAAATGTTATATACAGTGTGTTTCTCCACTTGATAGATTGCTCAATTATTATGCGCAGGGTGTTGATGTGATCGATGCATGATTTCTCCGGTCTAAACCCTGCCTGCTCAGCTCTCAAGGTTGGTTCTAAATGTTCAGACAACCGTGAATATAATATGTGGGCTATAACTTTGTTTATCATGTTTAGCAGTGTTATTCCCCGCCAGTTATCACATATACTGAAGTTTTCTTTCTTGGGCAGTTCGATTATTAAGCCTTCTTTCCATGGGGTAGGTATTCTCTCCTGTTCCCATATTCCCTTAATTAGTGGTTGGATTATTGCTGTGGTCTGTTGCAAGTCCGCTTTAAGCTCTATTTTCTCTGAGTTTTTTTTAGTGCTATTTTAATCTCTGATACGTTGGGAGGGTTCCTGTTAATATTCAATGTAGTTGCTTTTATTCCGTCTATGTTTACTTCTTCTGGGGGTTCGCTAAAAGTAGCAGCGAAGTGATCTTCCCATACCTTAATTGGTGATCGACATCTGAGATGAGGTTTCCGGAACTGTCCTTCAGTGGTTTGTGTCTATATGATCGTTCATTACCTAGTTGTTTGGTGATTCTATACACTTCTCTCATGCTTTTGCTTTATGCCGCTTCTTCTGCTTGCTGTGCCAGATTGTTTGTCCATCTTCTTTATCGTTTCTTGCTGATCCTTTGACTTGTCTATTGGTTTCATATAGTTGTTGTGCTAACTGTTGTTTACTTTCGATGTTCTGTGCGGCGTTTAGTCGACCTTTTATGGCTCTTCTTTCTTCTATGATCCCCCAGGTTTCATTCGATATCCAATCCTCTTTTGATTCTTTTTAATACCTATTACTCATTGTGCGGCGGTGTGTAGTGCTTCTTTATATTCTTTCCATTTATGTGTTTCTTGCACTCTCTCTTCTTCACCATCTGCGTTTCCTGGCCTTATTTCGTGAACTTGCTGGGAAAGGTTTTCTCTGATCTGGCATAATTAAAAGTGTACGAGTACGATCCTGCTCGGTGGAGCCCTTGATTTTGAATGTGCAGGATAAACAAAAACTCAACAGTGTTTGCGGAAATCTTAAATAGTTGGGAGGGGCTTAGGCTGAAGTCGCATATATGTAATCAACACCCAGTAAGTTTCGCTTGCGTCGAAATAAATAAAAGCTGCTTGGATACCTAGCAGTAAATAAAGTTGACTGCACAATTTATTGTTTGTGTGCAGCATGCAGTATTTACACTTCAAGTAAAGTAACCATTTACTGAGCAAGTACGACTCTGCGAGACCGACAAAGACTTTGGTGGCATTCATTTACTGCCGTGACTTCCACGCTTCACACCCTTCAAGGTGAGTGACGCCATACAGTTCGAAGGCTACGTTGCAGTTCTCATGCATCGTGCATAACGTAACCCAATACAGGGCATTAATGCACTTTGATCAATATACGTTCAGGTTATGATAAGATTGTGCCACCATAAATAAACACAAAGCGAAGACGGATTTTTGACGGTCACGTATAAAAAAAGTTTGTTCTCCGTTATATTAGCGGTATTTAAATGTATATGTATTGCAGCTAGAATTATGTAGCTATTTCTTGTTTTAAAATGCTTGTAACCAAGAGCTATTGTGCGTAGATTATTCGTTTTTAGTTAACACTGTTGTATTTTCGAATGGTCATTCATTTTAGATCTTAATTCGCTTTATAAGTCTAAGTGTATTTAAGGGATCAACATATTTTACTTCTGTGATGAAATTGGTTTTTCTTCAACAAATAAATTTCAGCACTCGGGTAGCGGCCAGCCTTTCCTATCCACGACTTAAGGCAAAGTATTGTGACGATAGCTTCAATAAAAATCCTTTGAAAATGTGTTAGGCATATATTGTAATTCACATGGAGCTATCCGGCCCCTGCTATAAAATCCTACTGATGACGCGTCAAAACTGATTATGCGGGGCAGCCCGGCGGCAAGCCGTCCCCACTTCTATTCCTAACGAAGTACTGCCCATTATTACTCCTTCGCATTGTCCACCAGGAGCAAACTCCCAAAACAGTGTAAAAGCATGGCCCCCGGGGCTTCTGCATCCAACTTCTTCCCGAGAAGTAGAACTGTCCTGAACTTAACATAACCTGACCTAACCTGAATATTTAACGTACACCGCGCCGATGTTAGTCTTCATCTCGTATAGGTGTTTCTTATAGCATCGGATCAGCCAAACTGCCTTTTAGCTTCGTATCCTGAAACCTAGAACTTTCCGATAACGTTCGTGTCCAAACTTTAGCGCGCCGGTGTAAGACTGCGATTTGTTTGGGTGTTTCCTATAGCATAAAGTTAGTCAAACTGCTCCTTAACTTCTTATCCTAGAACCATCATCATCATCATTATCAGCGCTTTTTTATATCCATTTCTGGATGTACGCCTCCCCTTGACGCCTCCATTCTGAGCGGTCCGTGGCAACTCCCATCCACCGAGTTCCTGCTGTTGTCATAATGTCGTCCCTCCATCGAGCTCGGGGTCTCCCACGGTTTCTTTTTCCCGTCATAGGTCGCCATTCCATCACCTTTCTACTCCATCTTTCATCTTCCCTTCTTGCCAGATGTCCGGCCCATTGCCATTTCAGCTTTGCGATGCGTTCAGCTACGTCTTCCACCCTAGTTTTGTTTCGAATCCACTCGTTTGTCTTCCTGTCCTGTAGATGTACACCCAACATTGACCTTTCCATTTTTTTCTGCGTTATTTTCAATCTCTCAATGTTTGTTTTGGTTAGTACCCAGGTCTCTGAGGCATATGTCAGTGTTGGAAGAACACATTGGTTAAAAACCTTCGTTTTAAGATGTTGCGGTATCTCTGATTTAAACACTTGGCTTAACTTTCTGAATGATGCCCATGCCAGTGTTATTCTCCTGCTTATTTCGGCTTTTTGTGTTGGTTCTGCTGTTGACAGTTTTTGACCCAAGTATATGTATTCGTCCACCACTTCTATCGTTTTCTCGTGCATTTGTATACTTCGTCCATCATCCGCGTTGGTCAATATTTTTGTCTTTTCGATGTTCATATTTAGTCCCACTTTAGTTGTAGCTTCGTTTAATTCTCTTATCATTTCCTCCAGCCTATTCATATCTTCGGCGAAGAGCACTATGTCTTCGGCAAACCTGAGGTTAGACAAGTATTCTCCGTTTATGTTTACTCCTGTATTGTCCCAGGATAGTGTCTTAAAAATGTCTTCTAAAAGATTCGTAAATAACTTTGGTGATATCGGATCTCCCTGCCTTATACCTCTTTTTATTTCTACTGCATTTACTCCTTCGACTGCTTGTATGGTTATTGTTGAGTTTTCGTACATATCTTTTATTATTTGGATGTATCTACAGCGCTTTAGTGCATTCAACAATGCCCATGTCTCCACGGTGTCGAAGGCCTTCTCAAAATCAATAAATGCCATATATAGACGTTGATTATACTCGTGGGACTTCTCCATTAGTTGCCTTATGGTGTGGATGTGGTCTACAGTACTAAATCCCCTTCTGAAGCCTGCTTGCTCGCGAGGTTGAAAATCATCTAGCTTTGTCGTTATCCTGTTCATCAAAACTGTGGTGAACAGTTTGCTAAGATGGGATATTAGCGATATCGGGCGATAGTTCTTTACGTCTTTTATGTTTCCCTTTTTAAATATTAATACAATATTCGCATTCTTCCAAGAGTTGGGGATTATTCCGAATTCGAGACAAAGGTTAAACAACATTTCCAGATGGTGCAGTATCTTGTTGCCTCCGTGTTTAATCATTTCGATTATTACATCGTCGGGCCCAGTTGCTTTGTTGGACTTCATTTGTTTAGTAGCTATTTTTATTTCGTATTTAGATATCGGTGGTAAATCTTCCGTGTGGTGTCTAGTCAACTGTGCCCTTCTGTCACTTGATTTTGGGTTTGGTTCCGGAGCTTTTGAAGAGTACAATTCTTTGTAAAAGCGTTCTAACACTTGGGCTATTTCTTGGCGGTTTTGCACTGTTTTTCCCTGTTCGTCCATGAGGCATATTATTTGTTTGCTTCCAGTTTCAAGTTTCCGTCTAAAGACTTTTGGTCCTTTGTTTTCTTCTATTGTTTCCCTTATAATTCTTTCGTTATATCTTGCAACATCTCGCCTGACGTTTCTTCTTATTTCTTTATTAAGTTCTTTCAGTTCAGCCTTTGTCATCAGCCCTTTCTGTGCGTTCCTTTCGCTTATCAAGTCTTTTGTTTCATTTCTCAGTTTACTGTCCGTTGCGTGTTGCTTCTTTGCTCTCGTTAAGAACTTTGCTGCTTGTACAAGATTGACAGCGATGTAATTGTTCAGCCCATTTACGTCGTCTGGTACTGTAGAATTATTTAGTGCGTCTTCAACTGCTTTTTTATAGTCCTCCTCATGTGCCTTCAGAATCTTCGATTTGTTGTATGTGTTTGTATTTGTAGAGTTTATTAGAGTTTCTCTATCTTTCTTTGTGTCTATTTGTACTTTTGCGCGCACTAGGCGATGGTCGCTGAGATGAATTTGGTTCAGTACTGTGACATCATTAACGGTTCTTGGTATATTGGTTATGATAAAATCTATCTCGTTTCTAGTTCTTCCGTCAGGGCTTTGCCATGTCCATTTCCTTTGTTCCTTTTTATAGAAAAATGTATTCATGGCTTTCATGTTATGCATCTCTAAGAAATTAACGAGTCTTTGGCCTCTCTCGTTCCGCGTTCCTACTCCATGGTTGCCCATACAGGTTTCACCTCTGTCGACCTTACCTAGTTTCGAGTTAAAATCCCCTATTACATAGGTGTGTACTGTTTTTTGTTGGTTTAAAGCCATCTCTATTTCGTCATAAAACTGTTCCACTTCTTCGTCGGAATAATCTAAAGTGGGTGCATATATTTGAACAATTTTCAACTGGTATCGTTTATTGAGTTGGAAAGTGGCGTACATCACTCTGGATGACAGTCCCACTGTCGAAATAATACGTTTAGCCCATTTTTTGTTGACAAGCATTCCGACTCCATTTCGACTGCTTTCATCCTCTCCCTTAAAATAGAGTGTTGTGCCGTTCCTGAGCTTTAACAGCTCCTCGCCCTTTCTTCTAACTTCGGATAAGCCAATGATGTCCCATTTTATATGTTTCAGTTCTTCCTGTAGCTGAACGAATCTGTCTTCTGATAGAAGGGATCTGGTGTTGAAGGTGCATATTTTAATCTCTACCTTATGGGTTTGTCGATATTTGTTGTTTTTGGTCCTAAGCGAATTTTTGCTTCCCCCAGAATCCTCGAGGCAGACCTTCGTTAAGGTGTGGGATTTGTCCTTAAAGGATCCACCCACCTGGGGTTTTACTCCGTGTGTTTTTAAATTCGCCATGTATATATGGGGGGGGGGTGGCCGTATTCTTCCACGCTGGCCGTGCGGGTTGGAAGAAGGAATAGGAATAGGGATAGGATAATGGGGAGTGTTGATAGGATTTAATGGGTTAAGGACATGTTTCCCCCTGATTAGGGAGATAGGGAAAAAGCACGTGCTCGCTACAGGCAGGGCCGCCATTCCCTGTGATAGGATTATTCACACCGGGATCGTGTAAAGTTCCTACCTGCTACCACAGCCTCCTAGAACCAAGATCATTCCAATAACACCGTCCTGTAAGATCCTGCCCACGATAGCAATCCTACGAGTCGGCGGCCAATCGAGTGCGAATCCAAGCTCTTCGAGGCACAGAGCTGGGCTCAGCCGCCCACCACTAGAAGCGCTGGCGCCGTTCATAAAAAACGAATTGCGACTTAGGGCGGATCGAAAATTACGAGAACCAACCTTGCGACCGATTTCCAAACCCATGTTTCAGGCGTTGATCCAGCATCCTTCCACGAGCTCCACCGGATGTCTTCTTATCAGCCCACGACCCGCACCAAAAGAAAACTTATCGTCTAGCAAGTGTCTAAATTTGAGAATAGATGCTTCATATTCGACTGGCGTCCATTTTACTCACTCCAAACAGTCTCATTCAGTTAGCCCATTTGAACTCATTATCAGCAGTGCAACTTTACTGCAAGTTACTGTGGTATTTTCAAAATTATTTCAATTTTTACTCCGGGTAGATGCCCAGTGTTCGATTCTCAAGTTAAATGTATAGACTGAGATAATAGACATAAAGTGTATATTGTGCAAAATAATTACAAATTAAGTTGTAAGCTCGGTTTAATAACATAGGTACTATAAAATTAAAAATAAAGTTTAATTCTCAACGGTGGGCCTTGCACGCTGGTCCTGGGAGATCTGCAACCCACCGTAAATGGACTGGTGTAATTAATCTCGGTAAAATTCGCCTGGAACGGAACAGTCGTTGTATGTAAGTATATGGAAAGTTTGGGTCGCATGTGTATGTAACATTTTTGGTCGATTTCTTGCTCCCCCCTCCCCCCACTTTCCATGGAGTAGACTGACAATTTCTGGTCAGTGTGGGATTTATAGTTTTTCGCTAGACCCACCTGAGCACTTTTTTCAGGAATCGTAATTTTTTCATGTAGTTTGTTTGTTGGAGGTTTTGGCCGGTACTCTACTAAGCCAGTCAGCTGCAGTTTGTAGAAGGTTAGGAAGATGTGTAGAAATGTTAAGTTAGGCAAAGGAAAGATTTGAAGGGGTACAGCACTTGACTCTTCTCAGTGAGGAAGAGTTGGGTGGGAGTTAAGGCTCGCGTAGTGAGAGTCGCATCACTGAAGTAGACTTACACTCCACCGGGTTCGCAAAGGGTGCCTACCCACTACCCCTTGGAAAGGGAAAGCAGTCTTTGAAAGTCAAGTAAATGTTGCAGGCCAAAATCGACCTTAACGACACCGCGCCAGCTCGTACAAAAAGTCACAAAAAACAGCTAGACGGCCATCGCTGGCGATACTACTCAAAATCGAGATAATTACATATGACCGTTGCCCTGCCCGTAACAAGATATTCCGACTAGACTCAGTGAAGCAAGGGGTGGTTAACACGAGATAACACATGGGCAACGTCCTATTGGACGGTAAACAGATATAAAACAAGATTGAGCGCCACCCAGTTCCATCAATAAGAACGAAAATGCAAGAATAAACCCACTGTGAAACCGGAAAGCAAATGAGCCTACCTTTCAACTTTTTACCTTGGGGAAATCTAAAAGCTAAACGGGATATAGTAGAATCGGTGTGTACAGCCTCAAGACTCCCAGTACTGCGACGACAAGTGCCCTGGCTTACCTGTGACGCTTACAACTTTATCCAGGCTCTACTTAACATGTATCTTACAGAATGAATAACTCACACTGAAAATACGAATGCGCAGGCGCGGGGGGAAGTTATAAGACAATGTATAACACACCGATCCATTAGTCTAACAGATAAATTTATATAGACAGGTAGAAAGAAAACATTAAATCGGTCTACAAATACGAGCCCAGAATGGGTTATTATGATTTAACTTAATGCGAGAATATGATTTAAAATACGAGCCTAGAATGGGTTACTATGGTTTAATTCAGGCCGAGAACATCATAGCGGACAGTTTTAACGCAAGCTAACGCACACAGCAAAAGAGTACAAATATTACATGCGCCTGGAAGTTATCTAACGGCTAACTTCTATACACACTACCTTATTTACTGCAGTTTTGCCTGTCCTCACGGTCGGTGTCGGGAACTCGCCTCACAAAGTAGGAAAACCGCAAGCCGTAGCTGTACTCGTAGATGACGCATACTCTGGGATACCTTTTCACAAGGCTTGATGCGGGACTCGCATGGTTAAAAGAAGACAGGAAGACCTTTTTTTTGCACGTCCTCGAAGATTTGATCCCAACTGATTAGCGGAAAATTGCCTTCATGGCATTCGAGACTGCGGGACGTCGGTCGATGAAAGCAGTAGCACAAAACCACACAACTTGCCACTTCAACGGCTAAACACGCTCTCGATAGGCCACTCACGCGCCCGAAAGCGTGGGGCGACCACAAAGCCACGCTCTAAGAACCGCTTGCAGTAGCAGCCTGCAAGTAACTGACTAACTCAAGCCGCATCACGCCACTCTGCCGATAGGCGAGCGCGGCCACAACTCAGACAGACGAAACATTTAAAAACCTCTCTGTCGCTCTCATAGGCTTGCGTTCCAAATTTACTGCAGAAAACACGTCAAAAGCCAAGCTCGCGACAGCGGCAGAAGCGATAACAGCCCACGTTCAAGCAAGACGGCTCAAGGCCAGACCGCAGCTGGGCGACGGTTTGAATAAAACTTGATGCACACTTAACTTTAGGCCGAAAAATATTAAAGAAAGCTATATATACGCGGAGTCGTAATCTTGACTAAAATTTAAATAACTCATACATACATAAAACTTGAAAATGTCCTGACAAGAAGAACATCACAAACATGGGCATCATTTGAAGCTACGACAAATATTGGGAAATAAAGCCATCCCAGTCAACCTCAAGAAAAAAGTTTATAATATCCTCCCCGTAACAACTTATAGGATGGAAACAATGACTCTTACACAAAAAAGTGCCGAAAAACTACGACTGGCACAAAGAACTATAGAAAGAGCAATGTTGGGTTTAAGTCTCCGAAATACAATAACAAACATTGATATCCGACGAAGAACAATAGTAACAGATGTCATGGAGAGAATGGCACACCTAAAATGGCACTAGGCGAGCCATGTTGCAGCACAGGATACAGGAAGGTGTACAATCTAGAGTGCTAAGATGAAGACCAGGACAAACCAAAATAGGCATTGATAGACCTCAAAAAAGATGGACCGACGACGTAAGGAAAGCTGCTGGTAAAAACTGGATTAGGTCGGCGGGACCGACAAGCATGAAGACTTATTGGGGAGGCCTATGTCGAAGAGTAGACGAATCCGGGCTGATAAAGAAGAAGAAGAGCAGTGGTTCAATTGAACCGGGCCTAGAATTATAAGATTAGATGGGCGTGCAAAAATTGCGGTGTTTACGTTTCGACGAATACTAAAGCCAGTGGTCTATTGTATTCGATAGTTTCTTCTATGAGAGCTTTGATACACTGAAGATGGTCATTTGTTCCAATGCCTTGTTTAAAGATGGCTTATTCTCTTGGTTTCTAGGAATCTGATTTTTCCAGCCTAGTAGTTACTATTGTAGTGACCATTACATTCACATGTCATCTGTCAAAAAGTGACCAATGAAAATCCAGAATTTGTCGTTTTCTAACCAATCAAAAAATATCAGCGGTTATATCTTCCTAGAAGGTATTCAAGTGACTATTTCCATCATACAATATAAACCAATCACATCAACCAACTTTCAAAATTTGAACCAATCAGAGTCGAATACAGCGAATATTTTGCACTAGTGCAATGCCCGGGAATTTGCACAAGTGCAATATCGAGTATTTGCGAGAAGAAGACCAAAGGAGCTACGTACACAATAAATTTCAGAAACAAAACTGAAAACTCTTTAAAAATTAATAGTGTGGTATACAAAGGAGGAAATTTCTTCGAGGAATAGTCTTGCAATATTCCCCGCGTGGATTCTGTATAATTTGAGTATTTCTCTCGCACGCTTCGCGTTCTCGAGAAATACTCGAATATACAGACTGCACTAGGGATATAACTACTGACTATTCCCCTCAGATAATATAAACCAATCCCATCAATCAATTTTCAAAATTTGTACCAATCAGAGTCAATACAGCGAATATTTTGCACTACTGCAACACCAGGGTATTTGCACAAGTGCAATATCCAGTATTTGCGAGAAGAAATTTTAGTTTTCTGTTACTATAGAAATTTCGTAGCTCGTTGTCAGATTTACTAAAAACTAATTTGAAACAATAATAGTTTGGTTTATTGAATAGTCCCTCGAATACCCTCGAATCGTTTTTCATTTAGTGGGTGTGGTGTTCTGATACAAGAATAGATTAAACTGCTTTCTTACTTTTTCCAATAGTGTGCAGCTTTCGGTTTTTATAGCTTCCATCACAATACCGTCCTCACCTGGACCTTTATTCTTTCTCATCTTTGTTAACGCGTATTTAATCTCTGCCAACGAAATGGCTAGTAATTCTTCAGGTTCTTGGTTGAGGTTGATTATGTCTTTTCTTTGTGGTTTTTTGTGCTATTGTTCTTCTCCTTCTCTTGCCCGTCTGGTGCTGTACACTGTACAGGTCGCAGTAAATTTTTTCTCCAACATTTAAGATCTTCCCTGTGTTTACTGTCCCTCGTTTTTTGCTTTTTGATTGATCCCATTACATTTCACACAGCAGAAGTAACGAAATTATTACGGTAGAATAGTGTTTTAAAACCGAAGCTCTATAAAGGATTTATGAGTGCTTAACTAATTACAAGGAGATTAAAAGAGGCAAGCCCCATAAGGTCCCCCGTTAATAACACGTGTGTCGGTCGTGGTCGCGACACCAGCTGGAGTTTTAAGATGCCAAACTGATTACGATCGACGGCTAATAAAGATAAAAGAGATCGAGATTTAAACAGCAGTGAGAAAGCGAGGGAGAAAATCTTCAAAAGAAGCAGATTAATAATTAGATCACCAACAGAAGGAGAAAGATTGGGGAATTGGATAGTGCACCGGCTAGAGGAAGAGATAAATTAGAAATGTTACACTTTATGTGCGATAGTCAAATAAATTACTGCACGTCAAAAATAGTAAATGGTTGCTGTACATAGGATGCACAGATGTTAGTAACAGAAACTCACCTTTCAAAACTGACATTTGATAATAAACAATTTGGTTTGAAAAAGTGCTACTTCTAATTGTTAGAGCGCATTTCATATATTTATGTTTGTCATTTACACTTGCAATATTACTATCAATATCAATTCTAGTTCAGTACTCACAGATTAAACGTGGTTGTAGTTACCAAAATACATATATCGATACAAGGCGAACAACTAAATAGATTGAGATACTTAATTGACGGGTAAGTTGACAATCTTCGACCATAATGCGTTTACGATAAAAAATAATGATATGATCTAGGAAATGTAGGAATAGAAATAATATAATAGAATAATACAGCACAATGTTTTCGATTACTTAGTCCCTCAATAACAGGTAGTCTGAAGTATGCAATTATTTAAACTCTGAAGAACTTTAGTGCTGCTAAATAAAATTAATGTAAAAGAAGGCATGCAAGCCTCCCTATAACAATTTTATACTACAATTACAAATCAGGCTAATGAGAGGGTAATTTTCTACATAATCGTATATAACACTGATCAATATCTACGTACTCTTGGTGAAAAACAACCTTAAGCCAGGATAATTCATTTATCTCTAATAACGTTCCAGTTATGAGTTGTAACTACTGCTTTAGCGTACGTTTTCTGATATTATTAGCTTAAAAAGAGCCCAACAAAACCAAAATGAAATGTTACTATGTTCTTGCGCTATTTAGAATATGGCTAGTGCAATGTGGAGAAGTTGCCAGTGTAGATCTTAAGAAGTGCGTTACACTTTCACTAAAAAAGTTGTATTCTCGTGGCGATACCATATATTACATATACGAAAAATACATGGAATATTCCCCATGGGAAGACATTCCCAATCCTCGCGTGATTGTTCAGTATACCAATCCTATTCGAGGAAAAATAGAATTATATAACAATTTTATTGTTTTTGCTGAAAACTCTTCATCTGTATTCCACATCTTATCAAAACTCAAGTCAAGCATCATCTGGAACGAAAGCAGATCTCCTCGTGGCAAATTCTTAATTGTTATGTATGACGCTGACCATCCAGAGAAAGTTTTTGAAATTTTATTTAAATTTGATATTATTCGCGTTATCCTAATTACATCTAGTCTTAACGGCAGAAACTTCTATTTGCATACATCTAATTTATTCACAGATCCCAATTATTGCACCGAATACACATGTTTGGGGAGCAAGCAGCTTTGCAACAGCCAAATGACAATTAAATTTCATAAAACCATCAGAAACCTTCAAGGCTATCCTATTGTAGTTCTAAGTACTACTCCGTTAAACACCAATGTTCGTCTTACTGCCAAAACTCCTTTACATAAATTAAGCCTAATCAGTAGTATTTTAAAAACTAACGTATATTGTGTGGTTAGAAATTCTATAGAACACGACATCTTTGAATTTACTCATGAAGTGCGACTACACGCACAGATAGCTCGAGCATACCAACTTCTTTCAAATTATGATCTTAGTGACATCTTATTTGAAGACGAAACCACATGGATTGTTCCTAAAGCTCCGAAAGTTTCTGGAGCCAGATTAATGCTTTACGTTTTTAAAAAAGATTTACTCTATGCCATTTTGGCAACCTTCTTCATAACTATTACACTTAGCTGGATTATTGCAAACGTTGTGCTGGATCGACATACCTTAAGAAATTTTTCTGAAAATATGTTTGTTATGTTATCTTTCATGTTGGGTACTACATCAAATATCATGCCAATAACAAATGTACTTCGCTATATCTGGATATTATATATACTATATTGTTCTTTACTCTGTTCAATTCTCCAAGGAAATCTCATTAGTATTTTCACTCATCCGAAATACGAACGATTCATTAATAACGAAGAGGAAGTAGCGGACTCGCAACTTAGTTTAACTGTATTACCCATTGTAACAAAAATTGCGACAAATCACAGTCTATGGCTTAAACTTGAAAAAAACTTTATTTATCCAGACATATTCAACCAATCCTCCATTATACGAGATGTTGCGTATCATCGCAATTGCTGTATACCTATGGGAAAGAAACAACTAAACATGGAGGGAGAGGTGAAGAATATGGTAAATGTAGTTGAGTCGCTACAGTTATTAAACTTGGAAGTTATAATGATTATGAGGAAAGGGCATTTTTTCATGGAAACATTAAATGCTTTAAATATGCAGATATTCGAAAGCGGTCTTTCAGATAAATTTATATCAGATGCAGTTAAATCATATTATATACTAGAATCAGATAGCGCCAACATTGCTCTTAGTTTAAATCATTTCCAAGGGGTATTTCTCTTTTGGATAAGTGGCGTGTCAATTGCTTTTATTATCTTTCTTGTAGAGATTATTATTTGTATTTCTCACTGTATATATATTGTTATCGTGATTTGTAACCAGAGTTTGACCTTGATCGCCTGAGTGTGTTTGAAGTAGCATTTGAATACACAACTGATTGATACATGCATGCTTTGTATTGTTTATTAGTAGATTTTAATAATTAGATTTAGTAAAGTGTGTAAGTGCGGTGCGGACGCCACTATTAGTTTAAATACGCACTGATGTGTTGTATTTTTGCATATCGCGCGATAGGGAAAATGAACAAGAGAGGCTCTATGGAGAAGCAATGTGTTTCGAATTGTTGTACTCACTGGTGCACGTTGAATTTTAGGATGTGACCCAGCATCAGTTAAAAGTGGGCATTTCTACATTTTCCTGGAAAAATCCTAGAACAAAAATTATCGTAATAGTAGCTTCTTAACCTCACGGAAAACTTTTTTTCGGCGTTTTTGTTTGGCGATCAAAGGTTCAGTAAGCATCTGCATCCTCAAGTGGGGTAATAATATAGACATCGCCGACAATACCTGCCAGGGACAGAACATCGGTGAATGATTTTTGCGAGATTCTGTTACTCACGAGCAGCCATTTCAACCCGGATCTATATGCATCACCGAATCCAGCATGTGTGCGCTATTGTTTCCTGTTTTGTGCGTTTGTTAAACAAAACTGCGTAGTAAACTGTCGGAATCACGGAATAGTGGTAGAAACAAATGTCCATTTCGTCAATTGTTTGATTAGTACTAGTTTAATATTGTTCTTTTGCAGTAAATATATATATAACAATTGTATTTAAAAGAAATCATTATTGAACCACAGCAGTTCTATCAAAATTTACTTTAAATGGTATTATAAAAAATGTATCTTATTATCCGTCATTTCGACGTAACTGAAAATATTTGTGTCTTTATGTATTATTTCAAAATACCTTAAATAATTAATAATAATTAATTAATTTTCAGTAATGTCGATCAGTCATCAATTATTAGAACAGCATTCTCTTTGCTCTCAAGTTGGGGCGTGCGATTTAGTTATTTTTAATTCAATTCTATTTTATATTCAAACTCAATATGTAGTAAATAGCTTTCTTTCAAATAAATTAAATGTTGAAAGTTCAGCAAACAGCTCACCTGAAAATACACAATAAATAACACTGCTCATTTATTTCAAGTAACTAATTTATCATTTCTTGAATGATTTACCTGCGTATATTGTACTCTGATCTGAACCACTCTTTATCCTTCAGGTTTCGGTGTTTTCTCGATGAATCTCAACCATACACACACCTCCTAATTGTATCGATTCAAGACGTTGAGCCACTGAATTTCCACAAACGTGCAGCAAACACTTCCAACCCGTTCACTGCAACGGCCCTCCTAATGATGATGTTCGTTGGTGTTAAATGTTACAATACTGCACATGTCAGCCACATTCAATTGTCTCGTTGCAATCTAGTTATTGCCGTAGTCTTAACACAGCCACTAATCCAGAAGGCTTTACCTTATATACTCGAAGATTTTCTTCTATTTAGTATTGGTTCATTTCCCTAGTTTTTGTTAATAGGCCTCCTATTAACTGAAATGGTATTTTACTTGTCAAATAATCTAATAAAAACGATTATTGGATACTTATAAACATGTTCGTTTCTATATTATAGTGACTTACATTTTCAAATAATATTACCAAACCTTACTTGTTGTTTTTCTCTTTCTGTTTCTTTTAGTATATGCCAGTGGCCTGTTTAACCCACAGAGTGGTTCTATGAGCCCTATAGACCCTCAGGCCGGGTAGATAGCCTTGCCCGTCGAAAGTGAGAAAGAGTTGCCTTGTTGAGGGTTAACGACTACCACAGGTGTTAGCCTGGTAGCCGGGGAGAGTACGATTTTGAAACTCTAGCGTCACCGGGATTCAAACCCGTTCCGGGTGCCTGAGAGGCGATCATTTGCTCGCTGAGCCATCCATTCACCTACTTGTTGTTTTTAATACCCTTATATCTTAAGACCCCGCTTAGTTACTAAATTTATATGATTACATGTATTACAGGTTATTATAATTTCAATAACATAAAATTAACCTTTCTATTCTGTAACTGTAGTTAAAGTTATCTTTTATAATAATGAACATAAAACAATGTTTTCCAAATAAATCGATCATAAATTAAGTTCCATATTGATTATGTAACTGAACTTGTATTATCGTATATACTTCCAGTCTAAATAAAGTATTACTCATTATTTCAATATTCTTTGATTATAAGTACATAATCGTAAAGATATCTTTTACTAATTTCTGTTTAAAAAAATTGGCTTTTTATTTTATTGCACGTTTAGACAAGTCGAGCGTCAGCTTCTTACTCCATTGCAACAAAGACTTTCCGTACCTACAAACTGATGTAGACAAAACAAAAGAGATCTCAGTGATATTAAACTAGAAGGCTATAAAGCTGGGCAAAATTTATAAAATAGTAATAGTAAAAACGTAGAAGCATAAATAGGCCAGCAAAAATCGTTTCATTACAATTTGATGTTAGTTAGTAATAGTGGTGAGGAGACTGAACTCTAGCAAGTAGACCTTCATAGGCTCTTTTTTACCAACCCCTCAAATTTTGGTTCGCCGTAACTATTACAGTTAGCTGGCAAACTATGTACTAGATAGACAGACGTTTAGAACTTTTTCTAAAAATATATTGCCGTATTAACCTTCACTTTGGGTTCTACGTCAAACATCATGCCAATAACAAATGTACTTGGCTTCAAGAAAATCTGATTAGTATTTTTACTCGTCCCAAATACGAACGGTCGTCCATTAATAACGAAGAAGAATTAGCGGACCCATTAAATCAAAAATGGCGAGAAATCATAGTTTATGGCTTACACTTGAGAAAAATTTTATTTATCCAGATATATTCAACGTATCCTCTATTGTACGAGATGTTGCATATTATCGCAATTGTAGTACGCCTATGGGGAAAAAACATGCGAAAGCGCAACGAGAACTGAAAAATACGTTAGATGTCGTCGACTCCCAACAGTTATTAAACTTGGAAGCTATAATGGCTATGAGGAAAGGATTTTTTTTAATGGAAACATTAAATACTTTAAATATGAAAATTGTCGGAAGCGGCCTTTTCAGTAAATTTATATCGTATGCAGTTGGGTCATATTCCTAAACTTAAAAAGGCATTTTGATGAACTGCAAGCGGAATGTAACGAAATGGTACAGAAATACGAGGAAAAAATCGATAATCTCGAGCAATACACCCGGTGAAATAACGTGCGCCTGTTTGGACTTCCCGAAGATAAAGGAGAAGATCTTGAAGAAAAAATTATGCAGGTGTGTAAAACTAATAGGCCCTGAACACACGGGATTCATTATCCGAGATTCGGTATGCGGGATACAGAACCTTAGTCTGTTCAGACACGGCGACTGAATCTCAGACGCGGGCCTTCAGTCACTTGCAGTGCCGTGCTGTTATGGACCTAGCATTGCTGTTCTTTGTTTCTGTTGAATTAGTCTAGATGTGCTGTATTTAAAGTCAGGGATTGGGCTCTACTAAGTTAATAAATTTTTTATTGTCAAATAATGTACGCTCCATGATCTTTGTATAGTAACGAACGCACTGATTATTCGATTTAAATACAAGGTGAAGAAAATCTGCTACGCCTATGATATGATATCGTGTGTTGTGGCTCGCAAAAATATGCGCGTCCAGACCCTGGACACAGGGGGATTCTGTATGTGAGATACGGAATCCCAGATACAGAAAATACACGCGCTCAAATGGAGCTGTTCACACGGCATTCAGCGACGCATACAGTATCTGGCTGCACATTTTCCTTATCTCTCTTTTTCGGCCGCCGGCGACAAATTCTGTATCTCGGATACCGATTTATCATTGGAGCATATGGTGCATATGAGTCCACGTGTACCAGGGCCTGGACACGCCTACTTTTGCCAGCCAGAACATATGATATCATATCATAGGCGTAGCAGATTTTCTTCAACTTCTATTTAAATCGAATAAGCAGGGCGTTCCTTACTATACAACGATCATAGAGCGTACATTATTTGACAATAAAAAATTTATTAGCTTAATAGAGCCCAATCCCTGACTTTAAATACAGCACATCTAGACTAATTCGACAGAAACAAAGAACAGCAATGCTAGTTCCATAAGAGCACGGCACTGCAAGTGACTGAAGGCCCGCGTCTGAGATTCAGTCGCCGTGTCTGAACAGACTCAGATTCTGTATCCAGCATACCGAATCTCGGATACGGAATCCCCTGTGTTCAGGGCCTAAAGCAAGTATAGTTATCACACGAGAGGTTATCGACAGATGTCACCGCTTAGGTCCTATTCAGGAAGGCAAAAACCGTCCGGTTGTAATAAAATTCACGAGCTACAGATATCGTAATATTTTAATGAAAAATCGAAGAAACTTTGCTGGGTCCAGTATCGTCGTCAAGGAGGATTTGACTAAGAAGAGATATCAGCTGTTTAGATACGCTTGTCATAAATTTGATGTAAGAAGTGTATGGTCTGTCGATGGTGTAATCAAAGTGAAGGTATCAAATAAAATAGTGTCTGTGCGCGATAAAGCGGAATGCGATGGTATTTCTGCTAAAGATTAGTAACTCATTTTTATGCACATAGGATTTGTAAACTCACGGATGTCGGCTGTTTTGGCTGTCACAGTGTTGCACGAGTTGATATCTTAACAATACACTTTTATGCAATACTGATCTTAATGTTGCCAACATGTGACAGGGCATTTGATTTGATATCCCAAAACAGCTGAAGCCGTCGTTTTATTTTTAAATTTTAACAGATGAATTTTTTACAACCGTTCAACGAGACAATCAAGCAGGTAGATAAATACATTTGTACTAACTATAGATTGTCTTATAAAATAAAAATCAAATAATGATTACAAAAACCTAATTGTAAAAGGAACTACAAAAATTAATTAAACAGCTGTCAAGGTAATCATTAAATAATCAAATTACCATTCATATTAGCTATGTTACATGCTGCATTACAATTATTTTGTCATACTTAATTTAGACATTAATTACTTTGTTATTTGTTGTGTAGAAGGAATATTTAAGTATGCTGATTGTTTATTTAGCCTAAAAGGCTTCGAAATATCCTTTATGCTTTATGAATTGCAATTATTTTCCATACCTAATTTAGGCATTAATTATTTTGTTATTTTGTGTAATAGAATATGTAAATATTTTTATTGTTTATGTACCTTAAATAGCTTCAAAGTATCCTTTATGCATTAAAATTATTTTTAATACTTAATTGACTCATTAATGATTCTTTTATGTTGTGTTGACAGAATATGTAATTTTGTTGATTGTTAATGTAGCTGTACATAGTTTCTAAATATCCTTATGCTTTATCCTTTATGCTTCTTATAGTATAGGTACTATTTAATAATATTTAATAATTTTTGTTATATGATATTGTAATTTTGCTTTTTATTAATTGGCCACATGCAGAAACAGATAATCAAATTATTTTACATTATATAAAGGTGGTGGTGAATAGTATGGCTTTTAAGTGTTGTCATATTAACGTTACATCCTTAATAACTAATTTTAATAATTTTGCAGATACCGTGCTACCTCTGAATTTTAATATTATTGGTGTGACGGAAACTCGTCTTTCTACTCAACTACCCTCACAGCTGGTATCGATGGATGGCTACGCTCTCATTAGGCAAGATCGTAATACTTTTGGTGGTGGAGTTGCAATGTACGTAAAAACCTCATTGTGCCACTCCGTGTTGCAAGCAAGTCGTGCAGCATAACAGTTGTGGATAAGTGTGGGTATGTCAAAGAAAAAGTATGCATTTGGTTGTCTATATAAACCTCCCGCAATGTCCTACAAGGAATTTTTAGACGTATTTGTTCTTACTCTTTCTGAAATTATTCCCAGTCATGATGACTTGTTCTGTTTTGGTGATATAAACATAAATATGTTAAACCTTTTGTATTGTATTTTTTGCTTTGTATTGATACTATTGCTCTATTGAATTTCCTGGACAGAACAGGTCTAACTCAAATTATTACTGAACCTAATACCTGCATTAAATCTACCTCGGCTACACTCATAGACCATATCATGACTAGCAATAACGACATTATTGTTGATAATGGCGTAATTCATACCCTACAAATTGCCGATCACGATTTGGTGTGGTGTTCAATTAATCTTAGTAAAATTCACAAAGCGCCAATCATTAGAACGTATATAGACTTTAAAGACTTTGATCAAGTACAATTCTATGACCATTTGTGTTCAATTCCGTGGAGTAACATTTATGATTGCTATAATATCGACGAAAATCAAGTTCTTCAATGAAAACTTAAACATTCTTTTCGATTTGCATGGGCCTTATAAAACATCCAAATTTACTAACCCACCTGCTCCGTGGTTAAGAGAAAACCTAAAATTATTAACGCGAGAGCGTGAGCGTGCTTTAAGAAATTTTAAGGTTACTAGGGATTCACATCATTGGGAATATTATAAAGAAATCCGCAACGTGGTTAATACAGTTGTACGTAGAGAAAAGAAAGCATTTTACGAACAAAAATTCAGAAATAGCGATTCTAGAACATGTTGGCAATATCTCAAACAACTTAACTTTGTTAAACACCGCAATAGCACCGAACTCCCTCCTCAGCTGTCTCATCCTGATGACACGAACAACTATTTCATAAAGTGTATTCCTCAGATGCGTAGAGATAATTCTAATGTAATTAATTACTACAATAATAATGTTAAATGTACCGTTAATAATTTGTTCAATGACATAGTAATTTCAAAAACTATGAATTTTATTAAAACCAAAGCTGTTGGATGTGATGGTCTTGGAATAACAATGCTCAAGCTATGTTTACCTCATATACTTCCTTTCATTACGCATATTGTAAATTTTTGCATAGAGCTGTCTGGAAAACATCATATCATATGTTAATTATTTGTTAATACATTTTATTAGACTTTGGTTCATAGAAATTAGGTTCTGGGGTGATCCCGAATTTCCTTTCTCTTCTTTTACGACTTTTATTTATTTTCTAACAGTTATGACGTATGTTAGGTTGCCTACGTCCCACTAATTCTATTGTGTATATTACAGGGGAGTGATTTCCTGTTTCCTGTTTTGGAGACATTACTTCTGGATATTATTCTTAATGCCGTGAGGACGATTTTGGAAGAATTGTTGACCGCCAACTCTAAGAGCGAATTTTATCCTTCAATATCGTCCATAATCCAAATAAGCAATAGTGTGTTGGTTTTGCGATTGCTGAAATTTGCAGCAGCATTTAAGAAGCAGTTCATGGGTGACATGGCTACCCACCGTCTTGGTTGTGACATGATTTTGGTCCCTCTTGCACGTTAATTGATATGTTCTTGATTTATTTCAGACATTTTTCAATTTGCTCTGTCACCATAAAGTGGACGTTTCAATTATTTCCAAGTAATTGTTAAGTGAATCTGTAACACGTATTAGAGATCATCTCACGTATGTGAGAGTGATCTGATTGCATCCTACCGGCCAGCAGCTCACCCCTCGTGGAACATCCGGCATCCATGTGCAAAGTCAGACATGATCACACTATCTCCAGCTCAAATGTTTCATCGTGGCCAGTCGAATTCATGATCTACACCGGAAACCCACCATCTACTTTGCGAAACTTTGACATCAAATCACTTACCATTTAGAAAAAAAAATCATGTTGTGTTTGGCAATTAACACAATCACTGGTCACTTCCGTTTTATTTACAATATAATAATAGTAATCCCAGTGTCATTTCATTATATTACTGTGGTAATAATAGCATCCTGTTTATCTGATAATGAAGGTCAGCAAAAATTACCCGAGACAACAATGGCTTCATTGTCCAATTATTTTTAAGCGATCGTGCAGATTTTAAAACAATGAGCGTTATTGTTCAATTGGTAGATAATAACATCCTGCATCTGCAAGTCTTTTTTATGCTTAATGTTTTTTTCGATTAATTTTTTGTAGATTACACAGGTGCACAGGCCTATTTGCGTGACGTAATAACAACTAATAATAGATATACGTTTACCTACATGCTAGAGAATTATTGACTTTGGTGAATCGTATTCACACGCGGCTAATTACATTTTTTTACCTAGCTCTGTAACCATGTGTTATTGAGAGGATACTTACGTGTCAATATATTGTGAAAAAAGCTGTGGTTTTAAGAAACCTCTGCTACTCTTTCTTTATTTTTGTCTACTTTACATGATTTCTGATTTACGACGACACACATTCTGGTTTAGACTGTCTCGAACCAGTGGCACTTTTGACACCCCCTCCTTTGCTCGACAACCAGCTGGAAAAACTTTGCTACCCTCTGCAACAATCTCAAACCACGATGTATATGTTTTAGAATTAAATTATTGATATAATAGCAAATGGTGTATCAGATTGGAGAGCAGAACGATTATCTCTATTTTATTACTCTACAAAGCGACTCCGACCGCTGTAATGCTTAGGCACGGATTGACTCCTGATGGAAGGCGCGCACAGCAAAACCGTATCTTGTCACTCGATCGGAAAGACTGGGGGGCCCCCGTTCGGCGGGAGTAACTCTCTTAAGAGAGTTTTAGTCATAGTTACTACGGCCGAACGGCTTGGTTTAATAACGTAGGTATTATAAAATTAAAAATAAAGTTTAATTCTGAACGGTGGGCCTTGCACGCTACTCCTGGGAGATTTGCAACCCATCGTAAATGGACTGGTGTACATAAGCTCGGTAAAATTCGCCTTGAACAGAAAAGTAGTTGTATGTAAGTATATGGAAAGTTTGGGTCGCATGTATATGTTACATTTTTGGTCGATTTCTTGCTCGCCCCCCCCCCCCCCCCCCGCACATATTCTATGGAGTAGACTGACAATTTCTAGTCAGTGTGGGAGTCCTAGTTTTTTGCTAGACCCACCTGAGCACTTTTTTCAGGAATCGACATTCTTTCATGTAGTTTGTTTGTTGGAGGTTTTGGCCGGTACTCTACTAAGCCGGCCAGCTGCGGTTTGTAGAGGGTTAGGAAGATGTGTAGAAATTTTAAGTTAAGCAAAGGAAGGATTTGAGGGGGTACAGCACTTGACTCTTCTCAGTGAGGAAGAGTTGGGTGGGAGTTAATGCTCGCGTGGTCAGGAGGTAAGACACATATTGAGAAATAAAGATATCCCAATCAATCTGAAGAAGAAAGTTTATAATATCCTCCCCGTAACACCTTATGGGATGGAAACAATGGCTCTTACACAAAAAAGTGCCGAAAAACTACGAGTCGCACAAAGAACTATAGAAAGAGCAATGTTGGGTATAAGTCTCCGAAATAAAATAACAAACACTGAAATCCGACGAAGAACAATAGTAACAGATGTTATGGGAAAACAGCACACCTAAGATAGCAATGGGCGGGCCATGTTGCAACACAAGGTGCAGACAGGTGGACATCTAGAGTGATAAGATAAGACCGAGACAAATCAAAAGGGGCATTGACAGACCTCAAAAAAGATGGGGCGGTCACGTAAGGAAAGCTGCAGGTAAAAACCATATATATAATACACATATATTGCTAGTAGGGCCTCGGAACGCTAGAAAACATTACGGCGCCGACATAGTCTCACTTAGAGTATAACGCGTCTCGTGCGCATGCGTGGTAATTCGAACTCCGCCTTTAGAAGCGAATTTTAAACTTCATCACTTCGCCATTGGGCGGACGACGCCGCCGCCCTTGCGCACCGCTCACCGTTATACATTGAAGAGTTGGTTGTCTGTCTCACTTCCTTGGTGAGTTTCCCACTCATAGCCGCTAGCAATATAGTAAGTATTAGATATATGGTAAAAACTGGATTAAGTCGGCGTAGGATCGACAAGCATTGAGACTTATTGGAGAGGCCTACGTCCAGGAGTAGAGAAGAAGAAGAGCAGTAGTTGAATTCAATTGAACCGAGCCTGAAATTATAAGATTAAATGGCCGTACCAAAACGGAGGTGGTTACTTTTCTTGTGTCGGCACATGCTAAAGCCGACAGTCTGTACAGTCTATTGTATTCGATAGTTTCTTTTATGAGAGTTTTGATACACTGAAGATGGTCATTTGTTCCACTGCCTCGTTTACCCCTGGCCTATTCTCTTGGTTTCTAGAAATCAATTTTTTCCAGGCCAGTAATTATTATTTCAGTGACTATTACATTCACATGTCATCTGTCAAAAAGTGACCAATGGAAATCCAGAATTTGTCGTTCTTCCCAGAAGGTATTCAAGTGAGTACTTTACTAGAAAAAATTAATTTTAGTTTTCTGTTACTATAGAAATTTCGTAGCTTGACAGATTTACTGAAAACTAATTTGAAGAAATAATTTGGTTTATTGAATAGTCCCTCGAATACCATTCTTAGTTAAAGTTAAGTAGATTATTTTTGCGGTGGTATCACTACTCATGTCTATTGCGCTTGGGATTAGGACTCATGCTAACGCATTCGTCGTAATCGTACCGAAGCGCAATGGACATTCGTGATACCACCGCAAAAATACTTGACATAACTTTGATATGCTTGAAAAAGCTTATAGGTCGATAATTTTCGAGGTCCGTTTTATCGGCTTTTTCTGAATTAGAATCGTTAACGCATTTTTTCATTTAGTGGGTATGATGCTCTGATACAAGAATAGATTAAATAGTTTTCTTATTTTTTCCAATAGTGTGTAGCTTTAGTTTTGTATAGCTTCCACCACAATACCGTCCTCGCCTGGACATTTATCCTTTCTCATCATTCTTAACGTGTATTTAATCTCTGCTATCGAAATAGCTGGTAATTCTTTAGGTTTTTGGTTATTTATGTCTTTCCTTGGCCGTTTTTTTATGGTATTGTCTTCCTCCTTCTCTTGCTCCTCTGCTGCAGTACAGGCCGCAGTAAAATTTTTCTACAACATTTAAGATCTTCCCCCTGTTTAATGTCTCTCGTTTTTTTTTTGCTTTTTAGTTTCATTATGTCCTGTTTCCGCGGATCGGAGCTTGAGACAGTGCTGACGTGAAATTATTGGGTGATGATAAATTACTCGGTTTACGTGCTTTATCGCATTACATTTCACGCAGCAGAAGTACTAATGGAATAAGTACGGTGGAATAGTGTTTTAAAACCGAAACTTTATAAGGGATTTACGAGTGCTTAACTAATTACAAGAAGATTAAAAGAGGCGAGCGCCGTAAGGTCGCCCCGCGCCCGTGTTAATTTAACACGTGTGTCGGTCGAGGTCGCGACTCCAGCTTTAGTTTTGAGAGGCCAAACTGATTACGGTCGATAGCTAATAAAGATAAAAGAAATCGAAATTTAAACAGGAAAAAGGAAAAAGATTGGTGAATTTGAAAGACCACCGGCTAGAAAGAGATAAATTAGACATGTTAAACTTTATGTGCGATAGTCAAATGAATGAATGCACGTAAAATATAGTAAATGGTTGCTGTACATAGGATGCACAGATGTTAGCGATAGAAACCTCACCTCTCAAAATTGACATTATAGTTGGAAAAAGTGCTACCCATAATTATTAGAACGCATTTTATATATCCGTTTGCAATTTACACTTGCAGTATCAATATCAATATCAATTCTAGTTAAGTACTCATTGATTAAACGTGGTTGGAGTTACCAAAATACATATATTGATACAAGGCGAACCACTAAATAGATTGACATACTTAATTGACGGGTAAGTTGACAATCGTCGACCATAATGCTTTTACTTTAAAAAATAATGATATGATCTAGGAAATGTAGGAATAGAAATAATATAATAAAATAATACAGCACAATGTTTTCGATTACTTAGTCGCTCAATAACAGGTAAAGCTCGACATAACACTAATAAAACGCATCTGAAGTATGCAATTGTTTAAACTCTGAAGAACTTTAGTGCTGCTAAATAAAATTGATGTAAAAGAAAGCATACAAGCCTCCCTATAACAATTTTATACTACAATTACAAATCAGGCTAATGAGAGGGTAATTTTCTACATAATCGTATATAACACTGATCAATATCTACGTACTCTTGAAGAAAAACAACCTTAAGCCAGGAGAATTCATTGATCTCTAATAATGTTCAGGTTATGAGTAGAAACTACTGCTTTAGCGTACGTTCACTGATATTATTAGCTCAAAAAGCGCCCAACAAAACTAAAATGAAATGTTACTATGTTCTTGCGCTATTTAGAATATGGCTAGTGGAATGTGGAGAAGATGCCAATGTAGATCTTAAGAAGTGCGTTACACTTTCACTAAAAAAGTTGTATTCTCCTGGCGATACCATATATTACATATACGAAAAATATATGGAATATTCCCCATGGGAAGACATCACCAATCCTCGAGTGATTGTTCAGTATACCAATCCTATTCGGGGACAAATAGAATTATATAACAATTTTATTGTTTTTGCTGACAATTCTTCATCTGTATTCAACATCTTATCAAAACTCAAGTCAAGCATCATCTGGAACGAAAGCAGATCTCCTCGTGGAAAATTCTTGATTGTTATGTATGACTCTGACCATCCAGAGAAAGTTTTTGAAATATTCTTTAAATTTGATATTATTCGCGTTATCCTAATTACATCTAGCAATGACGGCAGAAACTTCTATTTGCATACATCTAATTTATTCACAGATCCACATGATTGCACCGAATACGCATTTTTGGGGAGCAAGCAGCTTTGCAACAGCCACATGACAATTAAATTTCATAAAACCATCAAAAACCTTCAAGGCTATCCTATTGTAGTTCTAAGTACTACTCCGTTAAACACCAATGTTCGTCTTACTGCCAAAACTCCTTTACATAAATTAGGCCTAATCAGTAGTATTTTAAAAACTAACGTATATTGTGTGGTTAGAAATTCTATAGAACACGACATCTTTGAATTTACTCATGAAGTGCGACTACACGCACAGATAGCTCGAGCATACCAACTTCTTTCAAATTATGATCTTAGTGACATCTTATTTGAAGACGAAACCACATGGATTGTTCCTAAAGCTCCGAAAGTTTCTGGAGCCAGATTAATGCTTTACGTTTTTAAAAAAGATTTACTCTATGCCATTTTGGCAACTTTCTTCATAACTATTACAGTTAGCTGGATTATTGGAAACGTTGTGCTGGATCGACATACCTTAAGAAATTTTTCTGAAAATATGTTTGTCATGTTATCTTTCATGTTGGGTACGACATCAAATATCATGCCAATAACAAATGTGCTTCGCTTTGTCTGGATATTATATATACTATATTGTTCTTTACTCTGTTCAATTCTCCAAGGAAATCTCATTAGTATTTTCACTCATCCCAAATACGAACGATCCATTAATAACGAAGAGGAAGTAGCGGACTCGCAACTTAGTTTAGTTGTGTTACCTATTACAACAAAAATTGCGACAAATCACAGTCTATGGATTAAACTTGAAAAAAAAATTATTTATCCAGACATCTTCAACACATCCTCCATTGTACGAGATGTTGCGTATCATCGCAATTGCTGTATACCTATGGGAAAGAAACAACTGAACATGGAGGGAGAGGTGAAGAATATGGTAAATGTAGTTGAGTCGCAACAGTTATTAAACTTGGAAGTTATAATGATTATGAGGAAGGGGCATTTTTTCATGGAAACATTAAATGCTTTAAATATGCAGATTGTCGAATGCGGTCTTTCCGATAAATTTATATCAGATGCAGTTAAATCATATTATATACTAGAATCAGAGAGCGCCAACATTGCTCTTAGTTTAAATCATTTCCAAGGGGTATTTTTCTTTTGGATAAGTGGAGTGTCAATTGCTTTTATTATCTTTCTTGTAGAGATTATTATTTGTATTTCTCACTGTATATATATTATCATCATGATTTGTAACCAGAATTTGACTTTGCTCGGCTGAGTGTGTTTGAAGTAGCATTCTAATACACAACCGATTGATACATATATGCTTTGAATTGTTTATTAGTAGATTTTAATAATTAGATTTAGAAAAGTGTGTAAAAGTGCGGTGCGGATGTCACTGCTAGTTTAAATACGCACTGATGTGTTGTATTTTTGCATATCGCTCGATACGGCAAATGAACACAAGAGAATCCATGAAGAAGGAATGTGTTTCAAATTGTCTTAGACAAGGGTGCAAGTCGAATGCCCTTAGGTTCCAGGATGTGACTCAACGTCAGTTAAAAGTGCGCATTCCCACATTTGCCTGGGGAAATCCTAAAACAAAGATTATAGTAATAGTAGCTTGTTAACCTTATGGAAACTTTAAACATTTCTTCGATATCGTTGTTTGGCGATTAAAAGGTTCAGTAAGCCGAAAAAACGTGTCTGCATCCTCAAGTGTCGTAATAATATGGACATCGCCGGGAATACCTGCCAGGAACAGGACATTACTTAAGGTGAATGATTTATGCGAGATTCTGTTATTCACGAGCAGTCATCATCAGAGCCCCGATCTATGTGATCACCGAATCCAGTATATGAGCGCTATTATCTCTTGTTTCGTGCGTTTGTTAAACAAAACTGCGTAACAGACTGTCGGCGTAACGACATGGTGATAGAAACAGATGTCCACTTCATTGATGAGTACTAGTTTAGTATTGTTCTTTTACAGTCAATATATTGTTATGATATTCACTTGAACATTAAACATTTTTACAATTAAAGGTAATGAGTAATTAACAAAGTGTATTTGCCAAAGGATAATCAACAACACTAACAGATTTCCTTGCCGTACGGTTTATCGATTAATTTCAAATAGACAAATTTAGGACATAAGTCTGTTTTGAAAGTAAGACTTGAAAGCAAGATATCGGAGCCCACTGATAGACGAGATCGCAGACAACTCAAAGATTGGGGCCGCAACTTTAGAAGTCGAGGCCAATAGCTAGAGAGCATGTTGATTGTCCATAATTAGGAGCCTACAAATACAGAAAATTAAATACTGTACACATGCTAGCTGCGAGTTTACGTACTATTAAAGTTGAAGCTGTTGTAGGCTAAGTTTAACAACGAGTGTGCTGCATGGAGGCCATGGAGGGGCCCGTGCAGATTACAAAGCAGACACACATTTAAAGAAGGCGTTTATAGACATTTTTGAAGAGTTCATACACTGGCAGAGCGGTTGGACTCCGTGATTTCAGACGAGAGTACATGTCACAGTATTACATTTAGTAGTCAGATCTTTGTAAATAAAATTTCCCAGATAGATAATACTCACACAGGTGCAACAAGGGTGCGAGAACACTTTTCCAGCGATACATCTGAGTGTGGGACGTAGCCCTAGTCATGGTAAAACAGTGCGACATGACACGAGTGCAGACAGTTGTGAAATTATAATATTCCCTTATCTTGTACACAATACACAAACGATCTCTTGAAGTAGGCGATATTCCAAAGGTCAGGAAAAGTGCAGTAATCACACCGATCTTTAAAAAGGGGATAAGTTGAGTGTTAATAATTATCGACCGATTAGCCTTACCTCTATCGTATGCAAAGTGATGGAAAAACTCATAGTCGCTGAATTACTGCCATTTCTACTTGAGCACAACATTGTTCCACCTGAACAGCACGGATTTTTACCAGGACGGTCCATCACCACTAATTTACTAACGGCCACAAATTTGTGGAGTCATGCGTTAGATCTAGGGGTGCTTTTGGATGTTATCTATATTGATTTCTGCCGTGATTTTGAGAAAGTGCACATATAGTACCTTTTGCACAAAATGGAACACACTGGTATTTGAGGCAAATTCCTAAAATGGATTAGTGCGTTCCTGCTACATAGATTTTTTCGTATCAGAGTGTGAGAATCATTCTCCAATTACGAAGATTGTATAAGCGGGGTTCCACAAGGATCCTTATTGGGCCCTATCATATTTATTATATTTATCTCGGATCTTCATAAACCTATTAAATCTAACTGCCTCTTTTATACGAATGATCTAAAACTTATTAACACCCCGCATCTCCATTATGATACTATAAAGGAGGACCTTTCAAGAATACAACAATGGTGTGACATCTGGTTGTTACCTATCAACACCTCCAAGGGTAGCGTTCTACATATGGGATATAACAACCCTAAATCTTCTTATAAAGTTATTGGTGAAGACCTAGTAGCAGTGAACCAACAAAGTGACTCAGATGTAATAATTGCAAGTGACTTATCTTGGTCTCCTCAAGTTTTAAGTGCCGTTAAATAGAAAAAACAAGATGTTATTTCTCATATCCAAAGCTTTTCAGTCGATCTCTGTTCCCATACTACTCAAACTTTATACTGAGTATGTTCGTCCACATCTTGAATTTTGAATATCAGTGTGGTCTCCGTGGCTACGAAGAGATATCCAACTTCTTGATTCACTTCAACGCCGATCCACTCGCCTTTCACCACAGTTAAAAAGACTTTCTTATGAAGATCGGCTGAACGTCTTAAATCAACGACTCTTGAAGATCGGCGTAAACGTGGTGATCTCATTTTAACGTACCGTATCATAGTGGGTGATTTGTCGCATATTCTACCAAGCTTTTAAGATTTGAACAGAGATCTCCGTCTTAGAGGGCACGTATATAAATTACAACTTGAAAATTTTAATCGGTGTGTTAGAGAATTCTTCCTATTAAATCGAGCGTTTGCGCTGTGGAATTTCTTGAACAATTCAGTTGTGTCGGCTATATCACTTAATAATTTTAAAAACCGTTTAGACAGTACTGTACCTGTAGTAAATATCAGTGGCGTAGCCAGAGTTGGCCCTTGGGGGGGGATATACAATAATAAAAATATATAGTAACTGTTTACTTACGTTTTTTATAGATTGCATAAAAAAAAATGCAAATATTAAAAAATATTTTTAGAATAGTAGTCGTTATTCGACAAAAAACATTACAAAACAAAATCTAAGTGCCGCGGTTTTTTGGCCAGTTCGTCAAATATTTCATCTACTTCAACTAGTATTTGTGTGCAGGTCGATATGGTTTCTTATATTTTGTTACAAAACATGCAGAGTTTATATTGCAAGATTTTTAATGGAAATAATATGGCCAAATTTGAAAAAATTGGATTTTGACAAGCAATAGTAAATAATGTAAGTTGCTTGATCATTAATCATTTTAAGATTTCTAATTTTGTCAGCTTCTGAATTTTTATAGTTACAGGCATTTTTTTAAGTTTCTGACTCTTGGGGGGGGATATATCCCCCCCCCGTGGCTACGCCACTGGTAAATATGTAAATTTGTTTTCTTATGTATATTAGCTTCTTTCATGTGCACGTTTATGTAAGATATATTAATTTAAGATTTATCCGTAGTACTTAAGTTTTCTCATGTAATCTTGAGCATCACGAGCATTTGCTCCTATTAGTTGTTAAATAATAATAATGTGTGCTTCAAAATGCGGTTGCGCTTTCATTTTAAGTTTAACTAAGGTTGTTTTATTTTTATGTGACGTTTGTTAAATATTTGTGTTCTGTATCTATCACTTACTTCAAAATCAACAGTTGTTAATTATCTGTGGTCTTTTTCATCGAAGTGTGCTGCCGGTGTGTTGTGATTTGTAGCAATTTTATATAGTTTCTATAAAGGAATTGGTCCCAAAATGAGGTGTAACGGCAGACATTTTGGATATATGAGGTGCCAGCGCCGCGAGGTTGTTGTTTGCAGAGGATCATCAACCAGTGGCGTGGATAAGATAAAAGGTGGAGCAATTATCCTGTGCTCTACGTTTTTAGCTCGCGAAAGTTTATTGTCATTGATGAACTTTACAATAATACTCAATCTAGCAAAAATAGGGGCTTAAAAGTTTTTACGTTGTTCGATACTTATTTCATTTTATTAATGTGTTTCCGTTAACCCACGAAACATAATTGATATTATGTGCTATATTTCACGAACCCTGAGTTGCTTATGCGTAAAAAAAGAGTCTCAAAGGTGTCTTGCTTGTGAAAACTTTGCTGTGTGTGCCCGTAATAAATTAATTATTCACGATGAAGGCAGGTATCAAAATAAATTCTAAAGGTAGGTAATGTATATCTGTTAAAATCAAAGCAAGCAAGTAATTTTAAACTTTAATTACGTACACCATATCTATTGCAATGATTTTATGTAAAGTACGATCAAACATTTTTTTTCAAGTATGGCTATGGAATAGTTCCTAATTTATGAATTCAACTATATTTACATTTAAATGTCAAACTTGAGATTTAATTTTTAAATGACTTACAGTTGCATTCATAAATTAGGAACTATTCCATACTAGATGAAAATAATTTTTGATGATACTATAGTTAATTATCCCTCATTGTGACGAAACTCTAAATATGTGTATTTATATACTCTTTCAAAATATTTTAGAAGCCACTATAATAATTAATAATGATTAATAATTCTTCAAGAATCAAGCTGAATCAATAATTATTAGAACATAATTCTCTTTCCTCCCAGGTTTAGGTTTTGTTATTTTTAATTCAATATTATATCATGTTCAAACTCACAACGTCTGGTACGTAGCTTTCATTCTATTAAATCAAACCCTGACAGTTCAGCAAACAGCTCACCTCAAAATACACAATAAATAATACTTCTTATATCAAGTATTATTATACTGCCCTCAACCATACACATCAATGTTTCCTAATGGTATCAGTCCAAAACCATGAGCCATTGAATTTCCATAATAATCAAACAAACACCTTCAACTCGTTTATTGCAACGGCCCTCCTTATGCTACCGATCTTTGGTGTTAAATATTACAATACTGCACATATCTGCTACATTCCATTGTCTCGTTGCAATCTAGCTATAGCATTAGTTTTAACACAACCACTAATCCATAACGTTTTACCTTATATTCTAGACGATTTTCTTTTATCCAGTATTGGTTCCGTTCTTATAATTTTTTGTTGGTATTTCATTTGTCAAATAATCCAATAAAAAACTTTAATTGGATATTTCTAAATTTCTTCGTTTCCAAATTATATTGTCTTGCATTTTCAAATAATAATACCAAACTTTACTTGTTGCTTTTAATACCCTTATATCTCGACACCCCGCTTAGCTACTAAATTTACATAATTACATGATTACCTCTTTCAAAACAGATTATTATAATTTCAATAATATAAAATTAACCTTTCGATTCTGTAACTGGAGTTAAGCATCTTTTATAATAATGAACATAAAGCAACGTTTTCCAAATATATCTAACACAAATCAAGTTCCATATCGATTATGTTACTAAACTTGTATTATCGTACTTACTCGCAGTCTAAATAAAGTATCAATAATTATTTCATTATTCTTTGATTATAAGTACAGTCGTGTTCAAAAATCTGTTGTACAGCGACAGTTGTAAGTTTATTGCTGGTTGTGTTATTACTCAAGACAGGCTCACGCTTTATCATTAAGTAGGTAGACAAAGATGAACATTTTCAAAGTATATGTGTATACAACACCCTTTTTAACTTTGTGTAATTTATTTATACTCACACATCACAAATGCTGTACAACACTTTAATGAACACGACTGTACATAAGCTTGAGGATATCCTTTGCTAATTTCTGTTTAATACAACTGGCTTTTTATTTTATTGCAAGTTTAAAGCTTTCACATTTACAGTTAGCACAAGTCGAGCGGTAGCTTGTGAGTCCATTGCACGAACACAGCTACGAACTGAGGTAGACAAAACAAAAAACATCTCAGTGCTTCTGAGCTAGCGGATCATAAAAAAGCGCAAAATTTATAAAAACGTAGAAGCATAAATAGGCCCCCAAAAATTGTTGCGTTGCAATTTGATGCCCAAACCCAAGATTTGTTTCGTAGTAAATACTCCACGGAACTAGGGCCGCGCTGGGATTCGATCGAGCTCTTTCTGGGATCGTTTCAACGTAGTGTGGTAATTTTTTCCCGACGACAATACTGTATTTTATAGAACCCTTCAGCTTTTGCCCCAAAGGCGATCGATAGTTAGTAATAGTTGTGTGGAGACTGAAGTCTAGCAGGCCTTCGCAGGCCCTTTTTGCCAACCTTTTGTTACCCCTCAACCACCTCTAATGTCCCCTTCTCGCAGCGTAAACCTTCTAGATCCTTTAATGGCGATCAGGATATCGGCCCACGCTAGGGAGTTTAGCTCTTCCCATTGAAGCGTAGCTACGCCAAAATTGCTAAACCTCAGTCGCTGGTACGCTTCACATTCCTCCAGGTAGTGGAAGGATGTTTCCTTTTCCCTGCCGCAGCTTAGGCAAACGGGATTTTCCTTTATTCCTTTTTTTTTCAAAGTTTTATTGTCAGGTCAGCACGGGGTACTATTTCATGACAGCGTTAACAATTTAATTTGTACATGCTACTCACTACTTACTAATGAAGATATAAATGAGAACTTAGATAAATAATTCGCTAACTCGGGCGCATTAATCACTATCACTGTGCAGTAGGTCAACTGGTAGTTTACGTTTAAGTCTGGTATGCAACGATTGTTGTCCTAGATTATAATAAACCGCTCCGTCGCACTGGTCTAAGTTATTATAAAATGTTTTTCTCCAACCACACGAATAAGACGCCATATTGTCGAATAATTTTGTACAAAAAGTAAGTCATTTCGGGATGTTCACCAATTACCTTGGCAACTGTACACTTTTCGATTCATATTTGCACTAGTACAAAAATGGACGCAAGATAGGGTTTTACATGTAAATTCTATATAAAACAAAAACGCTTCGTCAATATTCCGCAATCGCCGTCGTTGTTGTTTAATTTTCCCGCATAGTGGTTGTTTATTTGCGCCATGACAGTTCTACAATATAACCTACAATGTTTGATTCTAAATAATAAGTCATATTACCGAATTTATCAGTAGTTGGAGAAAAAATAGTATGTTTCATTCGCACAAAAAATGCGTTTTCGGGACGCGTAAGACTCGCCGGACTCCGCTGCGCGTCGTCCGGCGATCTGCCTTACTTGTCCCGCATTTTTGTCATGCATTTTTTGTACTAATGAAACAAATAACTATTTAGCCACTTTTGTAATGTACTGGTGGATTTGCGATATGCCAGTTTCTCGGTGAAGTTGGGAATTTCTGACGAACCAGTCTGGTCCTGTAATGATGCGTAGCACTTTGTTTTGCAGCACTTGCAATTTATTGAGATTTGTTGCAGAGGTAGCACTTCAAACACTACATCCGTATGTGAATGTAGGCCATATGATTGAGGTATAAATAAGTGTACCACATTTAATTTTAAGCGGGGATTTTCTGTTTAGGATGTATCCGACATCATGCTAAGTCTTGCATATGACTCGGTCAGCTTTTTGTTAACATGAAGGCTCCAAGTTAATCTCCTGTCCATGTAGAAACCTAAGTAACGAACTGCTCTGTCTTTTCCATTCCAATGTATGGGGGTGCCATTCATATCTATGTTAGGCGGGTCAGCTGGGCGTCTTAGTGTGAAGATTTTGGTTTCACATTTTTTGGAGTTTATTCTTACGCACCATCTACCAAACCATTCGAGAATGTGATTGACACTATCTTGCAGCTCTACAGATGTCGTGATCTTGTGTGACAATTGCTGTGTTGTCTGCGTACATGGCCATGTCAGCTTTTGGAGAAATGGGCATGTCTGACATAAATAGATTATATAAAATGGGTTCCAGGATTGAGCCTTGCGGAACACCCGCAAAAATGCTGTGTGACGTGGAGAAATAAGTGTTTACCCTCACCTGAAAGGATCGATCTGTTAGGAATGATGTAATAGAGTGCACGAGGTATGATGGAATTTTCAGTCTAATCATTTTATAGATAAGGTCCTTAATCCAGACTCTATCAAACGCCTGTGCAACATCAAGGAACGTTATGAGTGTATGCTTTTTATGTTCGAAACCTTCTTCTATCCGTTCTGTTAACCTCAGTACTTGGTGAATGGTTGAGTGAGAAGGTTTGAATTCAAATTGTAAGTGCGGGGGTAAACTATTATCTTCAAGGAATTTATTTAGCCGGGAGTGGATGGTCCGCTCCAGAAGCTTGGACACTGTTGACAATAGGCTAATCGGTCTGTAATTAGCTGGGTTGTTATGTTGTTTTCCAGGCTTAGGTATCATTGCCTCCAGACAAGAGAAAAATACCCAGTTCGCAGACTTGCATTGAATAGTGCTGTTAGATAGCAGATAGACTTGGACGGTAAGTTTTTTAGGAGAGAGTTTGGGATCAGGTCCAGTCCAGGAGCTTTCTTGGACTTCAGATTTCTAATATACCTTTAATTTACGAAAGCGAGATTGGGTCTAGAAGCGATATGTCCATGGAGTTTGGAAGTTACAGATCCCTTTCCACTTGTTGAAAATGATTGATGTAAGATTGGTTCATTGCAGTGGTAAATGTATTTTGAAGGTGTTCCGCAACAAATTCGCATTTTTCTTGATCTTGTGGATAGTTTTCCCATTGATTTGGAGTGTTGGAATGATCATTGGGTGTCTTAATATTCTTTTTGTGGCTCTCCACATATTTCGATCTCCGGAGTTTAGTGATTCTACGTAGGTATTGTACTGTGCTATTTTGTGTTGTCCACATTCGTACTTGACGTGCCTAATGAGTCGGTTCAGTTTGGCCTTTATTTCAGGGTTTCTGGTATGTTGTCATTGTCTGCGTACCTTGTGTTTTTCACGTATGAGATTTAGCATGTGCGTTGGAAGAGTAAATGCAATCGGATGGGGTGGATCCGCTATAGTTATAAAACGTAGCCTGGCCGCGGTAGCGGTGAACTTAGAAAATGTCAGCAGCCTGGAAGCAACAGCAATAAATCTTACTATGGAAAACAACTCTGTACTTAGGATAGTATCTGCCTACAAGCCACCCAATAGTCAACTTTTACAGGACGAGCTTCTTTGTATATTCGGAATTCAACATGCTACAATTCTAGCAGGTGATCTAAACTGCAAAAACCAGAACTGGGACTGCAGGAAGTCAAATCCAAATGGGGTAAAACTAGAAAAAATTACGTTAAATTTGGAAGTGCAGATATCTGCTTCCCCTGACTATACGTATTTCCCATACAGAAAAAATCAACTTCCGGATATTCTTGACATTATTATGCACAAAAAATTTACAGATCCCAATACATCAATGAGTGCTTACTGAACTTGATTCTGACCACCTACCTGTGATATTTACGCTAAACTATATCCCGGCAAAGTACCCACAGCTTCGACGACTTATTAAAGGCAAAGTTGACTAGGAAAAATTCCGAGCTATAATGAATAGTGACCTAAAATCTCCTACCAACCTGGAAGAGCCAGCAGACGTTGACCGCGCAATGACGGAATTTCAAACAGCAGTAGTCCAGGATATCCATCAATCCACTGAAAATCCACCTCCATGCATCAATTTTATAACTCAAGGAAGAATAAATTATTTACTAGGTGTTGGTTATTTAGAGCCATTTTGGAATAATTTGGGAATTAAGGTCAGGAACTAGTATATTACAGCCCGAGATGGGAAGTGTTTCATTACTGTCGAGAGATTAGTTAGTCGATTAAGACGCGAAGCGTCGAAATCAGCTATTATCTCGAGACTAAAGAAACTTCCTGTCGAGGTTTGTATACTACTTTATTCGCAACCACTTTATTCTAAATAATAATTGGAAAAATTATTATATTATGATACGACAGGTTGCGACGCGCATGAATGGATCAACAAGATTCCCAGTATCCCTACCTACTCAGCGATCGGGAATGTACTTTCCGCACTTGAGCGGGAAGTGAGTGCGGGAAGTAGCGGGCTAAAATGTACGACTTCCCCCACTCAAATGAGGTCAGGAATGTTAACATTACATATATGGTTGCGAATAAAAGTTTTTGATCTAATCAAGGTATGGAGTGAGTAATTATATTATAAGTTGTACGAAATTCGTGTTAAGTAGGGTATCTGAGGAGACTGGATTATTTCTATTAGGGATATTCGTATTAGGAGTTTCTTCTTCTTAGGGTGCCAATCCGTTGCGAATGTTGGCAATCACCATAGCAATCCTGACTCTGTCTGCAGCAATCCGGAAGAGTTTTGGGGATGTTTTGTTGAACCAAGTCTTGAGATTCTTGAGCCATGATATCCTTCGTCTTCCTGGTTCTCTTCTTCCAAATATTTTTCCTTGTAGTATTGCCTGCAGCAGAGCGTATCTTCCCTCGTTTCGCATGATGTGACCTAGGTATCCTAGTTTGCGGGCTTTAATTGTGTTTATAAGTTCTAGGTTTTTTTCATTCTTCTCAGAACTTCCACGTTTGTTACTCTTGCCGTCCAAGGATATTTCAGGATTCTCCTGTACAGTCACATCTCGAAAGCGTTGAGTTTTTTAGTTGTAGTTTCAATGAGTGTGCAGGATTCTACACCATAAAGGAGAGTGGAAAGGACATACGATCTCAGGAGACTTACTTTTATGTCAAGGGTGAAGTTATGACTTTTGAAGAAGGCGCTTATGCGGTTGAAGGTTGATCTGGCTTTTCCTATTCGCGCTTTTATTTCCTGTCCGTTATTCCAGTCCTCATTAATGATGGTTCCCAGGTAGTTGTAGTGATGAACTGTTTCGATAGCAGCTTGGTTTATGAGTAGGCGGGTCTCTATGATTTTCTCTTTGCTGATTATCATGAGTTTGGTTTTATTTACGTTGACCTCAAGGCCGTATTGACTGCTGTGATGGGTGATTTTGTTCACCAGGGCTTGTAAGTATTAAAGATTGTCGGCAAAGGCAATAGTATCATCGGCGTATCTGATGTTGTTTAGCTGGAGTCCGTTTATCAGAATTCCCTTGTCCATGTCGTCTAAGGCTTCATTGAAGATGCGTTCTGAGTAGAGGTTGAAGATAATAGGTGAAAGTATGCAACCCTGTCGAACTCGCTTTATTTGTACGTATTCTGTGTGTTCTCCTTTTACTCTAAGGTAAGCGATCTGGTTCCAATAGAGGCTTCTAATTATTCTTAGGTCTTTGTCGTCGATACCTGTTTCTTTCAGTATTTTGACCATCATTTCGTGTTTTACTCGGTCAAATTTCTTCTGATAATCCGTCAGGCATGCGTATACATCGCAGTTCGTGTCTCGGCATCTTTGAAACAAAACTTGCACTGCAAACAGTGCTTCTCTAGTGTGAGAGCCGAATTTATGAAGCCGAATTGGTTTGGGGATATTTGGCTCTCACATACGCTGTATATTCTCTTGTGGATGATTTTAAGGAATATTTTTAAGATATGGCTCATGAGGCTTATTGTGCGATACATTGCTTTGCTGTTGTTTTCTTTGGAATCGCAACAAATTCAGATTTCGGCCATTCTGATTGAATTTTTCCGGTGTCGTAAATATTGTTGAACAATTTTGTGATCAACGTAATAAAATAGTTTGAGGAGTTTGTGGATGTTATTCGGGCCTGGTGCTTTACCCTCTTTTAGTTGTGCAATGGCTGTTTGTACTTCTTCTCGCAAGATTTCTGGTCCGCTTAGATTCTCCTCAATCTCAAAGTGTTCTCCTCTATGGTCTTCAAACAGTTTTTTTAGATACTCTTTCCAGGTGTTGATTTTGGTTTGTTTGTCAACGATAATTCGTCCTTCTGAGTCTGTGATATTTCCTTGTTATTTGTCTTTGAAGCTGCCGGTAAGTTCTTTAAGGCTAATGCACCTAAATGTTTGGCAGTCGTGCAGTCTTTCTTTCCGTTTTGGAGATAAAGACCACTCTGACCGCCTTCCATTGTTTTAGAACCCATCACATTGCTATATCATCATCCAGCCCTTAATGTCCGCTGCTCTATATAGGTTTCTTCATTGATTACCATTTTCCTCGGTCTTGGGCAGTCTGAACCCAATTATTTGCAATTCTTTTGATGTCGTCGGTCCATCGGGTAGGCGGTCTCCCTCTACTACGTTTGTCAGCTCTTGGGCGCCATTCAAGTAGTCTCTTCGTCCATCTATCACCGCTCATTCTGGCTATGTGACCTGCCCAGTTTCACTTAAGTTGACATATCCGCTCTACAACATCAGTTATTCCTGTTCTGTGCCGTAGGTCTTCCTTTGTAACATGATCGCTCAAAGATATGCCCAGCATTGACCTTGAGCTGTCCCAGATGTTAAAGTTTCTGCACCGTAAGTCATAACCGGTAAAATTCATTGGTCATAAACGTTTCTTTTTAGGCATATTGGAAGGTTGCTTTTGAAAACATTACGGAGTTTACCAAACGCTGGCCAGGCGAAAGATAGTCTTTTAGTTAACTCGCATGTTTGATTATCTCTTGAGATTCTAAATTCATGTCCCGAATATGTATATTATTCCATTTGTTCGACAACATTGTTATTATATTACCCACAGCGTCACAATGGATAGAACACCACAGAAGTCTCACACACCAATCCCAAAAAACTATTCAGCTTTCCTAGATGGTAAATCATTTTAAGCTGAGCCAATAGCAATTGCATGATTCAATCAGCCATCACAGGTCCAGACTTTTATTTACTCCAATAATAACTTCGTGACAGCATACACATTCTAATCAGTGTCAGATGTCTACGCTTTAACAGCAACTCAAACTGCAGCTCCTTCAATCACTTAGGTTCAAACAGATTTACATTACCAATTCCACTATACTTAATTCTTCTTCTAATTAATTAAATGATTTCCTTCTTCATGTCATATTTAGTCTTCTCTTAAAATTCGTATATATTACCTTTTCTTTCACCTAATTTTGTCCTTTGCGATCTTGTATATCAATCCATAAATAAATTATTAATTATAAAAGGGTTTTATTCATTATTTTTGTCGATACAAATGGATTATGTGTTGTTATTCTCAATTAATGTTTCACTATAGTAATCCCTACTTCATACAAAATGTTTGAAAACTAACATCCTGGGTTATTTTTAACTACATACAGTATATTTTTATTCTGAAAATCTTATACGTAACTTATTCAAATATGAATTCAGCTTAGAACCTTTATATTTCTTCAAACTAGTTTATTTTTTGTAATACTCATTAATTACTTTTTAATTATAAATACCTTTCTATTAACATCAACAACCCTTCATATAACTCCAAAGATGATAATTTTAATTTATATTGTAGAACTTTATTTTGAATATTAAATGTATTTCGTGATTTGAATTTTATATCTAATTTCTTAATAAATTTTTGAATAGTTTATCTGTTATTTTCTGCTTGATTTCACCCTTGTATTTTTTAATAATTACATAGTTTTTCTATCCATAAATACTTTTCTATCCAGAAATTAACTTTTAACAATAAATCAGCAGTCCTGATCTACAACCATCACAATATATTAGTTTTGAATACCTATAATAATCGACGCTGCATTCCTGTAGGGCTTTCATAGCAGCATTTAACTTGACAGTATAAAAAGCCTTATGGAAATCAACAAATACGAGGGCTAGTGGTCTATTATATTCTATAGACTCAATTAGAGTTTGCAAATGGGAAACCAGCCTGTTCTTCTAGCTAATAGAAGTCACGCTTCCTTTCTAGCCTTGAGGTTATTATTCCAGTGAATAATTTATAGAGATCTTTCACTAGACTTATTGGTCTATAATTCTCTAACTCGGATTTATCTCCCTTTTTAAACAGTAATATGGTTACCTCGTCGTTCCATTTACTCGGTATATTGCTGATGTTTAAGCAAGAATTTAATAATACTTTTACTTTCTACAACAGAAGTGGGCCTCCTACTTTTATTGCATCTGTAACAACGTTGTCTTCACCGGGCGACTTGTTGTTTTTGGACTTTGCAAGGCTAACCGTATTTCATCGATGGTGATCTCTGGTAACTCCTCGGATCTCTGATTGACAGTGACTTTGCTGGATGCTAGTGACTGCGGATCTAGGTTTTCATCCTCTTGGCTGTGGTATAATTTTGAGTAGAATCATTTTACTATATTCAGTATTTCTTCACGATTTGATGTTAGAATTCCCTTTTTATTTTTCAGTTTGATTACTTCAGGTTTCCCATTTCCAATTTTTCTACGCCTTCATGGATTTGTTCTTCTCGATTGTTTTTTTTTATCTGGTTGTTCTTGTAGTTTCTGATGTCACGTCTTACAGCTTTGGATATTTGTTTATTTATTTCTCTCAGATTTTCCCTACGATCATTATCTGTCATGTCATTTCATTCTTTCATCAACGTTTTCGTGTTTTCGCTAATTCGTTTATCTGTTTGGTTTTAGGACAATGGATATCTCGGGTTTTCTGTATGGTCTCAACTATTGCTTCGTTTGAGCTGTCTGTATTCTCTTCAGAACAATTTGCAGTCTCTAAAAGATTCGTCATATTTCTTTCGAATTTCGTAGTATCTAGAGGGTTTGCCAACGCGTTCCTAGTTGTTATACTAACCTGCATATTCTTACAACACTTGAAAGAAGGATATATAGGACTGCACCTTCTGTTATCAGACCCTCGGCGAACTACCAGATGCTATAGAAACATGTACCTGTTTTGCCATTTGGATGGTGCCATCTCCGGAAAACTGAACTTCCAGGAGGTGATATAATGATTCATCTCTGCATGTAATCCATGTCCCATTGGTATTTTAACGCTCCTATCGTTTGACTTGCTTCGCGACGTACAATTTTTATTAGTCTGGCAGAATCCGAACCCAAGCTTAACTCCGCACAGTATTTCTGTTAGCTGGTTCTCTTACTGCGCCTTTACTCTTTTGTATATCTACTTCTGGTTAGTTTAAAAGTGTCCCGTCCCTGTCACCTGCTTGCCGACTACTAGATCGTAGCTGGCAGCATCTAGTCCCCTACCCTATTTCTGTAAATATTAGATTCTTGAAGTAAGACTATTTCTCTTCTGCCAATCAGGGCCTCGATAAGGTTTGCCGTAACGCATCTACTGTGCTGAAGAATAATTTGCCTTACCCACAGAAAGTCCACTATGGGAAAGTAATAGTGCGGGCCGGTGGTTTTTAGTTATCCTTCTTTACCTGCTTTGGCCAGCTGGCCCCAGGGAAATCCTAGCGATCAATTTCTTGACTGCTCATCCAAAATCCCACCTCTCTGGCCATGGTGCCTCCGATGCCCTTATTAGGGTAAAGGTGACTCCCTCGACTCTGAGAGCCTACCAGCTTTCCTGGAGTCATCTCGGCGAACTCACTTCCTGGGTAGTGACTAAAAGTCAGCCCGGTGCCACTATCCCGAGTTACTCTATATCGATTTTAAGGAGGTTGGTTGGGGACTCAAGCCGTCGGTAACTTTCTGTCTACTCATTACTCTGTAAGCTAGACTGTGATATTACATCGTGTCCTACCTGAGTGATACATTTTTGCCGTCTCATTTCCAGAGTTCCGCCATCTGGTTAGTGTAAATGGTGTTTCAGTGTGTAGTCGATCCTGGGCTACATACTTTCCTAGACTAGCAAGGTGTAGGGAGTTCTCTTTTTTTGCAATCAGGGAAATTAGTTATATATATTCGCGATACATCCTTACGAAGACCCACGGTGGGAAGCTACGATCTGTGGCGGATTCATCCTTTTTCGGTCTTTTCTCATTTAAAATTTATTGTGAGCTTGCTTAAGTCTACTCTGCGTTGACAGACTGACGTGACATCGGACTTATCCTCTCTCATCCTTCTTCTGTGCTGTCCACTATTTTCTTTTCTAGAGCATTCAACTTCGACTTTGGTCATAACGCCCAACTTTTTTAAGCACATTTTCATAGAAATTTAAATTTTGGGCTAGATTCAAGTTCATAGCTGAAGACGTGCAGCCCTCAAGTAACTGTGCAGACCTTATACTTCCATATATTTATAACTGGAAATTGAATACTGTTGAATTTTAATTATTTTTATGCAACATGATTGACGTGGTCGGGTTACAAGTCAATAAAAAGATTAGACACACATACATTTTGAAAAATATATTGTAGTCGAAAGTGTTGAAATTGTTTGAAATATTTAAAGTCGCGGCTTTTTTAGAGCGTTTGTCCAGTAAGATTCTTGCAAGGTCGGTCGGCAGCGATGTTGTGCATACATTTATTTATATACACTTACGTTTTTGTTGTCTGTTTCCATATACTTTCTCAGGAGAATGTGGCTATACTAGTGAACTAATTTTCTTTTTCCAATACCTATTGTATCTGTGCAAATCTCCATGGTAAAGCCACATTTTAATGATGAACGACAAATTGTTACTTTCTTCACTAGCGAATAAAGTAGTCAATAATCCATAGCAACTTACAAAATACAAACATGTTACAGTGGGAACTAGTACACAACCAAGTAATATGATTACATATTTAAAATTATTTATTCCATTTTAAAACTTATTTATACAATTAATTGTAGGTATTGGAAAAAGTTTTATATGCTAAATGTGAATAAAGAGATTTTATCCATTCGGGAAAGTTTCTCACTCGGCTGTCTCGTGAGCTAAAGTTTGGCCCTTATGGATAAAATGCCTCTTTATGCCATTGTACCATACATTACTTTTTGCACTCATGATTTCAAAATTCATATTTCCCGGTCATTCCCGATGCGCCGAAAATGACTTTTCCCGCACCGGGGTGTTTTTTACTTTCCCACAAAAACTATGGCAATTGTGTGTTCCAGGGGCGCTGTAAACGTCAACAAAAGCTAACAGGTGCTAGCATACGCATTTAGTAATTTGTGCTGCCAACTCAGTAAAGTTGTAAAACACTAAATAATATTTTTTTAACTTTTCCAAATATTTTGAGTTATTCGTTACAAAAAACATTGTACCTACCTCTTTCGGGAAGAATTTTCCCGAATTCGCACTACATGCAGCACTCCCTTCGGTCGTGCTGCAAACAAAGTGCTCATTCGGGAAAATTAACTTCCCGAACTTGTTAGGTAAATAACTATTTTAGTAGAAATAGTGGGAGCAAATATTTTATTTTTCCAATTGTATAAAGTGCACCTTGTGTCTCCCCTATAGAGTACCCCGGTACTCTTTAGGTTTATATGAATACAAAACGATTTCTGTAATAATAAATGCTTAATTGGATAGTATTTAGTTGTATATTGTAGGTATATAATTAATAGTAAACAGGTAACTAAGATATAATGCGTGAGTTTCATATAAAGCATTCAAAAGTAAGTAAAGATACAAAAGTAAACAGTGATGCATGATTTTGGGATAAACACGTCGTATCTTCATTCCACACATTTTCTGCCTACAGTAGGAGTTGGGTTGGTGTCTTCATCGCACACTGGGTTCTTGCATTTGTAGCATCTCTTACGCGTTTTTTTTTCTCTTTTCATCCGCGGTGTTACACATGATGCAGCAACCAATAAACTTCATGCGCCCGGTCTGGTCACGTTCTTGGACGGGGGTCGGTGCTGGTGGTGAGTTATGTACGGTGGCTATTTTTACGCCAAGAATGTTTTCCATGGCGGTTTTCATGAAGTAACACCGCGTGACTAGCGATTCCTTCTTTGTTTTATTATGGAGGGTAGGCAGAGATCTCTTTCTCGATTTTTTTAGAAATAATCTACGACGATCAGTTACAGCTAATTTGTGGATTGTTTTCAGTATAAATGATGTGCGCTGTCAAACAAGCAATATTCAAAATGATATAGAAAAAAGCCAGTAGCCAACTATTTGTTCCTCTCTTAGTCGTGTATTGCGTTACCATCTGATACATTTGATCAACTCCGGCTTTGCTAGAATTATAGTACAGAATTATTTCAGGTTTCTTGGCTATAGCCGTGTCATCTATTTCTGAAGATGTGTGCATACTCGAAAGCAACACAACAGCTTTATTCTTAGGCATACAGGAACATAAAGTTCCTTTATCACGAAAATCAAAAAGGCTTGAGGTTACTTCCCTGTTCTTCAATGGTAGCAATTCTTTTGGGATGTAGAGTTTGTTTTTTCTCAATGTTCCAACTAAAGTAAGCCCCTGTTCTCTGAGGCAGTTTACCAAGAGGAGTGACGTAAAAACATTGTCGGTAGTGATGTTTCTTCCGGAGCCTTTGTAATACTGACATAGATTCATTAGTAAAGACAAACACTTTCATTATTGAAATGGAACGAGAAACATATTGTTTATTAGGTACTAAACTCATCGTTGTAATCGAACAACTGAAGTGCCAAAGCCACTCGGCCCAGCCACCGGTTCGTTTGGATTTACGTCCATTTTTGTTGAAGCACACACACACACACGAACTGACTGCACTCTAACTCGTAAATAACGCAACTGACGCTCTAAGTTTCACAATTTCATTATTCTAACTAATAAAATTTGAAAACAAACAATAAAAAATGAGCTATGACGCACGCAAACAAATGTCCGCAGCGATAACGCAGGAAAACTGTGCATGTTAAATACCATAATAGAGGTAGTACCCGGGTCCTCCGTATGGGAGATAGAAGGTGTAAGTTTTTATGGTATCATAAGGGCTAGAGTAACACTTTAATGATACTAGTCAAAATTTACTTTAATCACTAGCGAATACATTTTAGTTTATGTAAATAAAAAAACCATAGGAAATGACACAGTGTATTTTGGTAACTAAGGATATCATTGTGTCAAACTGTCGTGTCAAGTTTTTTGGAAATATTAAGTTCAAATTTTAATTAGGAAAATCCTCAATAATTGTAGGAGTTGGAAATAGTAATTTTTGTATTAAGTGCGCGAAATGAGTGTTTTTTTATGGCGCGTGAGAATGTCAATTTTCGCCGAGACCGTTAGGTCGAGGCAGAAAAGTCATTCAAACGCGCCATAAAAACACGAAGTTTGCCACGAAATACAAACAACGTTTCTTCTACAGCCGTCAAAAAAAGAATATTTGATTTTGTTTATGTAAATTCTAGAAATAAAATACGAACATTAATTTGCTAACATAATATGTAGTCACCTAATGTGTTGTAACTAAGGAAATGGTGTAATTAACCATTTGTTCACTGCTAGCCGTGAAGAAATATTTTCTTTCACGTGTTAAAAAAAAGTTAAACTTCGCGTATCTATCGCGATGCATAAATGTCACGTTTTTTTTACGGCTGTAGAAAAAAATATTTTTGTGTGGCATGCAAAATTGTTTCCAACATCTACAAAGAAAGTTTCTTTTAATTACCATTTAAACTTACACATTTACAAAAATATTGACTGACATTTAATTTAATTGCCTTACTTAGTTACTTATCCACCCTTGTCAATAAAGTATTACTTTAGGAACGAGATTTTAGTAGATAATAGTAGTTTGTATACCACGGCACTGAAGTTTAGCTTTTTATCACAAATGTGGATTTAGTTGCCCGTATGGCCAAGGCAAATAAACCACATGAGGAATAAAAAGAGTCTGCAGTGCCGAGGGGTGCATTATGTTTTTTTTTAAATCGAGAAATCGCGAAATAACATTTTAACCAACTTTTGTAGGTTATGTTGACGTCGGTTGGCGTTTACCTATCGCCCAGCCGCCTACAAAAGTAGTAAAATAATGGATTACTTCACTGCCGATTTCTCGTATTTTAATGACAATTTCGACGTTGTGCAGTTTTATAGATAGATATTGGAAAAACAAGTATGATTTATCTTATCAGAAACGTTAGTAAAGGGTTTTTAGGCTCGAACGAATAAAAAGTTCGTTTTGAATATAACAATATGTTTTACGGAATAAAATAAGGACCAGTATTTTCAACTGTTTCTATTTATTTACTATATTTACAATCTACTATTTACAATTTAAACTACTATTTACATTCAATAAATATACCAACAAGAACATCAGCAATCAGCAACTAATTTAACTAAAATAGTAATAACTAATACCAATACCAAGCTAAAAAATATAAAAGCACATGAACTAATAAAATATGATGGCCAACTAGTACTATAATAACCGAAAATCATAAACTTTTTCAAAAAATAGTGGAACTGATAGGAATACCAATCGACTGGCATAAATCTATAACAGTACCAGAATTCAAAAATGCAAAAAAAAACGTTCTTCTCAGTTACTGTAGGATAACACTATTGAACTCTACAGATTGGTGGTGGATAATGTGAACATAGGCAATCAAATAAGCTAGCATATAGTTTATGGGCTTTGTATGGGTTAGACAGAATAGAGTAATATGCGATTAACATCTAATATCCGCAGACTCCAGGTGCTTTGTTTTTAGAAAACACTGAATTCTCGGATACTAGATTTTAAATCATATATGTCTATTTCTGTCTAACGCATACAAAGCCCATAAACTTTATTCTAGCTCATTGTACTGCCTATGTTTACATTATTCACCACCAATCTGTAGAATATAACTTACACTGTCCGTCATAAATTTCTAACGCATGGATTTTTTTATTATCCATTTATCAGAAAATTTTATTCCTGTTACAAGTTTCTATATATTCTCAAACTAAAAATTCACTTGCCAAAAATTTGAATATTTTATTTCGTATACGGGGGAGGTTCAAAAATATGAAAATGGTTCTAGAATAAAGTACCCTTATTTTTCAAAATCGGCAAAAATGTTATTTGAAGAAGTTGCTTAGAATTAAACGTAGGTATGCAATATAAAGTCACAGTTACTTGCTCCGAAAACAATTTTTACTGGGTTCCCCTATGTTTTTCTTACAACCCTGTGTATTATCAAATGATATACTTCAAAGTTAGCTTATCAACGGATACGATAAACGTGTGCTGTCAAACCTGAGTTTCCCCTCACTCAGCAACCAGGATATTACGTGATTTGAAATTAATGCTAACAAATCCCATTTTTGTGTCAAAAAACAAGTCGTTTCAAAATAATTTTGTAACAAACGTATCAATTAACAATTCAAATCAATTATAATTTTTAATAGATATGTTATAACAAATACTTCCAATTAACATTTTTGTGTATTTTGAAAAATAAGGGTACTTGATTCTTCAATCATTTTCATATTTTCGAACCTCCCTCTTATATGAAGTAGAATATTTATTGTTGCAAGTGCATTTTTAATTTGAGAAGCTGCAGAGGTTTTAATGGAGAATAAAATGTTCTGATGAATGGATATTGAAAGAATTTTCCATGTGTCCAAATGTATGAAGGACACTGTATATACAACAATCAAACGTGATTAATACTGTCAATCAAACGGTGGTATTGTAACAACGCAAAAACGTTGTTTAATTACGTATATTCTGAATGGCATAAGCCTTCAACTAGAAAAACGACGAAATATTAAAAATTGTGAATTGTTGCTATAAAGTAGTGAAAATTAATAAATCGATCCCATACGATACATGTATCGTACATGTCACTGAAATGGGAAAAAAATTCTCTTTCTCAAAATGCCACAGCTAACTATGAGTTTCATATAAAAAATACAACATTATGTTATAATTCGAATTTAGAAGCTTTTTTTTGGAAAACTCATTACGCCACTGAACTATTATCAAAAATAAATAGTATTAATACTACTTACGGGAACTTGAAAATTTCCCTACCTGTTACATTTATTATTATTCATTTTAGATACACATTTCTCTTATTGTCTGTGCCGCCTGGGCGATATGACCAAAATCAAAGTTGGGCGTTGTGACCAAAACCAAAGTTTGGACGTTGTGACCAGAATATAATGTTGGGCGTTATGACCAAATTCTGAGTTGGGTTTTGTGACCAGTGGGCTTTGTGTCCAGTCCCCGAAATAAAGTTGAATCAATTTGCATGAAAAAGAAGAGAGAAAAAATACAAGAATTAGAAAAATCTTATAACGAAAGAAATTCATAAAGGCCTTCTACAGAATAATAAAAGGAGAAAGAAAAGAGTTTCAACAACAAGTTATAAATCGAAGATAACAGCAATTTGTCAACAACATTTTGAAAAGATATTCAGAAACCAAGAGGCACGGAGAATAGAGCAAAGGCGAAATATAGTTACGAAGGAAAAACTACCAAATTGGGAAGACATTGAAAGAATAATAAATCAGGGAAAACGTAATAAAAGTTCTGGCACAGATAAAATTCTCTCAGAATTAATAAAATATGGAAACGAAGAATCGAGACAAAGTATCTTTGAATTACTTTAAAACATATGGTTTAAAAAGAAATGCCAAAGGAATGGGAAACATCACTGATCTACCCAATTTTCAAAAAAAGAACCAACAACTGATTGAGAACTACAGGCCTATATCGCTGCTAAATACTACATATAAAATAGTAGCCCCATTAATTACGGAAAAAATTAGGCCCGAATCCAAAAAAAATCATATTGGATTACCACCAGCCAGATTCAGAAAGGAGAAATCAGCGACCGATTAAATATTCATCATAGGACAAATCCTCGAAGAAACTTAAAAACAAATAATATAAAAATTTACTCTCTGGACATAGACTTTAAAGAAGCCTTCGATAGAGTGAAAAGAAAAGAAGTAATAAAAGCAATGGAGGAACTACAATATAATCAAGTAACAATAGTCTTAGTATCAACTCTCTGAGTAGGACAACCAATAAGCTAAAATTCAAAGGCTAGTATTCACGGATTTCCAAAGCAACGTGGGGCTAAAACAAGGTGACCCCCTAACTCCACAAATGTTCAACACTGTTTTGGAACACATTACAAGAAAAGCTAGAATCAACGCAAAGACAAACATTGTTAACGGACCATATCAAATTCTGGTGCAAATGGTACAGTAATAATGGCAAGAACAAAGAAAAATATATGAAGGAAGCGCGACTACAAATAAGTCACGAACTGAATGTAACAACAAAAACCACAAAAGAAGAGATAATCTTCAAAATAACAAACAGTGCGATATATTTATGTGTTGATGTAAACGGTGAAGGAAAACAAGAAGAAGAAATAAAAAAAGATTCCGGTTGAACGAAACAGTTATTAAACCAAGCCTGACATACGCGAACGTAATCTAGGCGGTAACAAAAGTGGAAGAAATTAAACTGTTAATGTGGGAAAGGAAGATATTAAGAAGAATTTACGGAAGGGTAAAAGAAGGGCAAAATGGGCTTAGAAAACAAACAAGGGATTAGAAGACCTATTTAAAAACCCCACATAAGCATACTGATAAAACAAAACCGATTAAGATGGTTCGATCATATAATGAGGAAGAGAAAAGGCGATCCAATACGAAAAGTACTCGAACAGAAACCAGAAGGAAGACGGAAAATAGGAAGATCAAAGAAAACGTGACAGCAACAAATGGATGAAGATCTTCAGGAAGCAAGGTTAAGGGGCTGGAAAACAGAAGTTAGAGATAGAAAGACATGAAAGGTGAAGAAAGAAGCCATAGGCCAAACTGGCCTGTAGTGCTGTTAGATGATGATCATTAAACGATTAGGTTTGAAAAAGTTTTACTCATAATTGTTAGAGTGCATTTAATAGATCTATGTTTGCTATTTACACATACAACATCAATTAATTTTTAGTTAAGTAGTCATATACTAGACGTGGTTCGAGTTACCAAACTAAATTTTTTCATACAAGACGAACAACTAAATAGATTGAGAAACTTAATTGACCGGTAAGTTAATACTTTTACGATAAAAATAATGATCAAGGAAATGTAGGAATATGAGCATATAAAATATAATAATATAGTAAAATAGCAGAGTACAATGTTTTCGATTACTTAGTCGCTCAATAACTGGTAAAGCTCAAATTCGTTATCTAGATTAATACTGATTGATATTTACATATTCTTGAAAAAAACAACATTAAGCAATGCGAATGCATTGATCACTCATAATAAAGGAGTTACGAGTGGAACCAACTGCTTTAATGTAAGTTTACTGATTGTTAGCTCAAAGAGAAACCAACAAAGCTAAAATGAAAAGTTACTATGTTCTCGCGCTTTTTAATATATGCCTAGTGCAATGTGGAGAAGATGCCAGTGTAAATCTTAAGAAGTGCGTTACGCTTTCACTACAAAAGTTGTATTCTCCTGGCGATACCATATATTACATATACGAAAAATACGTGGAATATTCCCCATGGGAAGACATCCCAAATCCTCGAGTGATTGTTCAGTATACCAATCCTATTCGGGGAAAACTAGAATTATTTAACAATTTTATTGTTTTTGCTGACAACTCTTCATCTGTATTCAACATCTTATCAAAACTCAAGTCAAGCATCATCTGGAACGAAAGCAGATCTCCTCGTGGCAAATTCTTGATTGTTATGTATGACGCTGACCATCCAGAGAAAGTTTTTGAAATTTTCTTTAAATTTGATATTATTCGCGTTATCCTAATTACATCTAGCCATAACGGCAGAAACTTCTATTTGCATACATCTAATTTATTCACAGATCCCAATTATTGCACCGAATATGCATGTTTGGGGAACAAGCAGCTTTGCAACAGCCAAATGACAATTAAATTTCATAAAACCATCAAAAACCTTCAAGGCTATCCTATTGCAGTTCTAAGTACTACTCCGTTAAACACCAATGTCCGTCTTACTGCTAAAACTCTTTTACATATATTAAGCCTAATCAGTAATATTTTAAAAACCAATGTATATTGTGTGGTTAGAAATTACATACAACACGACATCCTTGAACTTACTCATGAAGTGCGACTACACGCACAGACAGCTCGAGTATACCACCTTCTTTCAAATTATGATCTTAGTGACATCTTATTTCAAGACGAAGCCACATGGATTGTTCCTAAAGCTGCGAAAGTTTCTGGAGCCAGATTAATGCTTTACGTTTTTAAAAAAGATTTACTCTATGCCATTTTGGCAACCTTCTTCATAACTATTACAGTTAGCTGGATTATTGGAAACGCTGTGCTGGATCGACATAACTTAAAATTTTTTTCCGAAAATATGTTTCTCATGTTATCTTTCATGTTGGGTACTACATCAAATATCATGCCAATAACAAATGTACTTCGCTTTATCTGGATATTATATATTCTATATTGTTTTTTACTCTGTTCAATTCTCCAAGGAAATCTGATTAGTATTTTCACTCATCCCAAATACGAACGATCCATTAATAACGAAGAGGAAGTAGCGGACTCGCAACTTAGTTTAATTGTAGTACCTATGATGACAAAAATTGCGACAAATCACAGTCTATGGCTTAAACTTGAAAAAAAATTTATTTATTCAGACATATTCAACACATCCTCCATTGTACGAGATGTTGCGTATCATCGCAATTGCTGTGTGCCTTTAGGAAAGAAACAACTGAACATGGAGGGGGAGGTGAAGAATATGGTAAATGTAGTTGAGTCGCAACAGTTATTAAACTTGGAAGTCGTAATGATTATGAGGAAGGGGCATTTTTTCATAGAAACATTAAATGCTTTAAATATGCAGATTGTGGAAAGCGGTCTTTCAGATAAATTTATATCAGATGCAATTAAATCATATTATATACTAGAATCAGAGAGCGCCGACATTGCTCTAAGTTTTAATCATTTCCAAGGGATATTTTTCTTTTGGATAAGCGGACTGTCAGTTGCTTTTATTATCTTTCTTGTAGAAATTATTATGTGTATTTTTCATTGTAGTATATATAAAGCTATAAAGTGAGAATATGCGTATATAACTGCTAAGTGCGGTTCTTAATTAACAGAATTTTCATACCTGCTTGAAGCACATTCTTAAGGATATTATAGATATAAAGTTGTGCTATATTGCAATACAACAATTTTATTTTAATTCATAATTAACCGGAGACAGTTTTTTATCGTGACTTGTAACCAGAACTTGACCTTGCTCGTCTGAGTGTGTTTGCATTTTAATACACAACCGATTTGTACATGCATGTTTTGTATTGTTTATTAGTAGATTTAAATAATTAGATTTAGTAAAGTGTAAAAGTTCGTTGCGGACATCACTATTAGTTTAAATACGCACTGATATGTTTTGCTTTTGCATACCGGCGATACAGCAAATGATCACCAGAGGCTATCTGGAGAAGCAATGTGTTTCGAATTGTCGTAAGCATGGGTGCACGTCGAACACCCTTAGTCTCCAGTGTTTGGCCCAGCGTCAGTTAAAAGTGGAAATTTTTACAATTGCCTGGGAAAATCCTAGAACGAAAATTAGTAGCTTGTTAACCTCATTGAAAAGTTCGACGTGTTTTCGGTATTGTTGTTTGGCGATTGAAAGGTTCAGTAAGCCGAAAAAAAGCGTCTGCATCCTCAAGTGGCATAATAATATGGTCATCGCCGGGAACACCTAGCAGAGACATGATGATTTATACGAGATTCCGTTATTCAGGAGCAGCCGTCAGAGCCCGAATCTATCTGAATCACCGAATCCAGCATGGGAGCGCTATTATTTCTCGTTTCGTGAGTTTGTTAAACAAAACTGTGTAGCATACTGTCGAAATAACGGCATCATAGTGGTAGAAACCGATATCCACTTCGTTGGTTACTTGATGACCACAACAGTTCTATCAAAATTTCCGCATTAAAAATGTATCTTATTATCCATCATTTTGACGTAACTATAATTATGTGTATTTATGTACTCTTTCAATATACCTAAAATCTAGTATAATAATTAACAGTGATTAATTCTTTTTCAATAAGTCATCAATTATTAGAACATATCTCTCTTTCCTCTCAAGTTGAGACGTGCAATTTACTTATTTTCGCACGTTGCCATTGGTGGCGTGTTTTAATAGTATATTAAAACACACCCGTAAAGTTGAATATCAACATAAAATAGAATACCTAACACAATGTTACGGAAAAAGTGTCACCGAACTAAGTTTTTATATTTTTGTTATGATCGTAGAAAAAGTAACGTATGACGCTTCGCGTCGTGCTGTTAAACTCGTCCCACGTGCTTTAAAAGCGTACTTATGCACTAGTATCACAATATACTATTATATTCAAACTCAATATCTAGCAAGTACCTTTCTTTCAATTAAAGTAAACCTTGACAGTTCAGCAAACAGCTCACTTCAAAATGCACAATAAGTAACACTTCTTATTTATTTCAGATTATTATTTATCACTTCTTGAATGATTTGCCTTATTATATTGCTTTACTCAGAACTTCCCTCGCAAATGGACGTTGTGCCACGAAACAATTTTAAAATCAATGGAAAATAGAAGTAAAAATATCGTTCGTAATAATACTGAAAAAATAAAAGGAAACACTTGATAATGCGAATTAAATCAATTTTAAAAAAACTATTACCAGTGATGGGATTCAAACTGCAGTACCTGCGAACCCGAGTTTAAATCTGGTTGTGTAATCCAAGGGCCTATCGAAGACCTCTCCCGGCTTGGCGATGCGCGGCTGTATTTAACAAAACAGGCTTATCGTTAAAACTTACGACGTTACCCTGTATCTGTTGCGTCCTGGTCTATGTGCAAATTATTAATATCAATCGATTTCTCAGTTAACGCAAAAATAAACAAAATTTAATTTTTTAAGGTGTTCAGCTCTATATATTTGTCCGAAATTTTCTAGGTTTCATCCCAGGTAGACATATAATCTGCATGCAAAATATCGTTTTCTTCCAACAATTAGATTCGAATTATTATACCCCCAACAGACACACAGATAGACGGAATTGAGAAAACCTGTTTTTCGCCATCTAGGGACTCTGAAACGTGAATATCTGGAAAAATCTTGGAAGGTGATTTTTTCGCGATTATAATACTTCTTTCGTCTTTCAGACGAGGGAAATAAAAATTACGGAATTTTAACAAATAATAGACCATGAGATCACGTTTTTTGGATAAATGGAACAAACGGGACGTATTTAAAAAAAGGCCTACGATTACTTATTGACCATTGCACCGACAAGTGTGGAGTCGGAAAGAGCATTTTCTGCGGTCGGTCAAATCTGCACAAAAAATTCGGTCCTCCCTTAATGATGAAATTATCGATTGTTTGTGCTCTCTGAGAGCACGTTTTATAAAGAACATTACTATTTTATGGACTGTATTAATTTATTTGTTAGTTGGTGTATTAGTTACACAAAAATCGTATTTTGTTATATTTCTAAAATTTATTATTTGTTATAGTTTTCATTAACTTTATTTATTTATCTGCTTATAAAGAAAAAATGTTAAGTTAGTAGAAATCATTTTGTAGTCAACGCTAAATTTTAATAGTTATGTATGACACAAGTGAATAAAAAGGCATTTTATCCATAAGGGGAAAATTTTAGCTCACGAGGCAAAGCCGCGTGATATAATTTCCCCGAATGGATAAAATCTCATTATGCACGTGTGGCATATCAACTTTTTTCCAATGCCTACATTTAGTTATATAAATAAGTTTTTAAATTGAATAAATAATTTCAAATAAATATCATTGATTGCGGCGCGTACAACAATGAATTTAATTAATCAATTAATAGATCAAGAACAAGAAATAATAAATACACAAATAATAAATTGCCTTGACTTACCAATCTGATGAAAATAGCAGGAGCGGGTTCAACGGAATTATAACAATTTCGTCTTCAACAGAAATCGACTGCTGTTTCACACAAGGCAAAAAGTCGTTGCCGAGCGCGGGTTACACATAAGGCGTTGTCTTAGTTTGAGGGTAGTTAATGGAATAGTGGTGCGTTTCCGGAAGAGGACCAGGTATATGGGTTATTATGCATTCAAGGCAACACATTTTAAAAATACGAAAATTCATCATTGTTGGTCCCTCTATCAGTGATAATTTTAACTAACGCCGTTAATATAATATGCAAATGCGGAAATAATTAACTTATAAAATAATAACTATACTAAAGCTATACTAACCTAACAATCAACTATTTTATTCACTAGTGAATAAAATAACATTTAATCCACACTCATCGTTACTTTATCATTGAGATATTCTTACATAAAATACAGCTTTATAAGTAGGTATTCGAAAAAATAATTTTTTATTTGTTTTTTGATATTATTTTTAAATGTCATAATAACTAGGTAAAAATCTAATTAGTAAATTTTGTAATAGTAATGCCGGTGTTAATACCGGTATCCCGATATTAACGTATTTAGCTTGTTTGTCAAATCACATAAGTTGTCACTTCTATGACTTTTGAAGATCAAGGATTTTCTAAAACATAGCTTGCTTCATTATACAAGGAGTAAACGGAAAGGGTGTGAAGGTCGGCCCTTACCTGGTGGCGAAAGTTATACTGGGTGTTTTGCTAGCTGGTAAATATCGGCTTAGGTTGGCTAACTCGTCGTGAAGGTCGGGGTTCCAGCGAAGCTAAAAGAGAAACTAAAGAAAATGGCACTAGGTCCTCGTCGCAGACAAATCCTTGGGTTGGACCTCCCCAATGTTAAGATATACCAAGCTAACAAAAACAAACTAGGAACGAGATTTATTGAGTACTGGTTCTATAGTGCATTCGTAACCATAACATATAAACACATATATAAATAAAATAAAGGTGCAACAAATATCATGAAAACGAGACAGTTGCAAAACATTAAAAAATAGTGCTGCCTATATAAACAGTGCAACATATAGTATAAATATACAACAATAAAAGAGTAGAGCTGCCTGATAAAAATTAGCAATAGGGCGATAAGTGCCAAGTAATCACCTAATTGTACTTCTCAATCAGAATTTGAATAAATAAGCTTGCAAGCATTTATGACTTCTATTACAATGAGGATCTCCGTGAAGCGGAGATCTAAATACGACGTAGTACGTCGGAATAATTCTGCAAACCAATATATCTCTAAATGTTAAACTGATCTCTGTGAGGCAGGGAGCGGTCTAGTGCTGAACCTGTGTCATAACGGCGCAAGTGAAGGGGGGCGCTTACGTTTAACCCCAAAGGTTAGCTTATTGAGTCGATTTCACAACGCTCAACATTTTTTATCGGGCGAATCATTTTATTTTATAAAGCTCTACAAAGGTTGTTGTATTTCCTAAAGGAATTTTATTGTACGTTCTGTGATATTTCAAGCAATTCACTTGCTATCGCTCTAAAACGTTGATCTATTAAGTTCAATTTTGCAGCGGGTGGCCAAATTAATCACAGCAAAAATTCCCGCTGGCGGTTGCGTAGCACCAGCACTATCAAATCGCGACGATAAACAAATCGAGGTTATTACATAGGTTGTTACGCGGGTGAAAAAGTGATTGCGGACAACCCGGCACATGGTCAATAATATCAAAGGCGATTGCGGAAGCAACCGGGTAAGTACACTAAATAATCCAATACATAATTATGCAGCTATTGCCCAAATGATAGCTAGATAAACGCAGCTTATAAAACGTCTTACAAAAAAGCAGCCACACCAAATTCACTTATAGTTCATATACAACTATTCATTGCTAAACTATTATGAAACCTTGCAGGTGCGAAGCACGGGTGCAGAGCGGGTAAATGCGGCAACCAGGCAGTTCGCCGGACAGCTGGGGGCAAGGAAGTGCCACCAGGCTAGCACTAGGCTGCGGGAGTTCCTCCTCCCAGGAACAGCGATGCCAGTGGGAAAACGACAGCAATCAGTCACAGGTACGGCTAGCACATAAGCTCGTTATCCCACACGTGCATAAGATGGGCCCAAGAGGTCGAGCGCTTTGATCTCATGCAGAAAAATAATCCCAAATGGAAAAAGGCTAAAAATATAAATTCCTAGGTATACAGCGGAGGTAAAGGGAGAAGCCGAAGAGAACTAACCTTAACGGGAGGTGGACAGCCTTACATGCGGTTCTATCGAAGAGGAGGCCATAAGCACTCTAGAGAGCTGTGATGCTTCCAGGTCCCCCAAATGAGCTAGCTATGCCAACCTTTGACGAAGCAAACCAACCCAAAGACAACAACTCATCTCGATCGAATCTGCAACGGAATAGACCAAAATATTGCTAAAACGCAACCAAAAATTGAAAAATTATTTCCAGAAAAACTATTAGAATACAGACCAGTGGGCCAAATTGATAATATAACTGTACATTGCCAAATTTATCAAAAGATGTAAACAGGGCTGCCTAACCACTCAGGGAAAACTTAGTTAATTCGTTCTTAAAAGTAAAATCCAATTAGCTATTTCGAATATTGCATGCACCACTACAAACTAAGCGTAACAAGGGCAACATGCCTAGACCTTGTCTATTATAAACAATCAAACAAAAATTATCAAGAATCGGCTCTATCTGTGGTCAATGTTCATGTAACATAGCAACGTTGTTCGTTTTTCATGTCAACGGTTAATAAAGCTTTCTTACATAAAATAAATTTCTTCTTGTTCTCGTCTTTTGCCAGTTCAGCATTATGTGCTATTCATGGCATTGTTCATTAATGTTTGTATCACGAATATCACTGTCTGGTTTGGACACCACAATCACTAATATTTAAGTTTTACTATTTCAGGAATTTATCGCGCAATGTATCCGGCACAATGATGATTAAATGTCTAGTAAGGATGCAACGGTGTTTAGGGTTATTATTATTATTATTCACTGTTATCATTTATGAGATCTACCGGTAACTTTCTTTTTAATCTATTGTGTAGCTGTTTTCTGCCTATATTATAATGTACTGCACCGCTGCATTGGTCAATATTATTATAAAAATTCTTTACAGACTTCGTTATAAACTCTTGTACCGTGGGAATACCTGTTTCTCTGTGTATTTGGGAATTTCTAACAAACCACTGTGCATTGGTTATGATGCGCAACACCTTGTTTTGCAATACTTGCAGTTTGTTCATGTTAGTCTTTGAAGTTGCGCTCCATATGCTGCAACCATAGGTGAAGATCGGCCTAATAATCGAACTGTATATAAGATTTCCACACTCTATCCTGAGGGGTGACTTCTTATTCAAAACTGGGTAAAGCATGCTTAGTCTAGCATATGACTCCGACAGCTTCTTATTAATGTGATAACTCCAGTTTAATTTTCGATCTAAGTAAATTCCTAGATAGCGAACGGCGTTATCTTTAGGATTCCAGGGTATAGAGGTGTTGTTGATGATTATGTTTGATGGATCTTGAGGTCTCCGAAGGGTAAAAATTTTGCATTCACATTTGTTTGCATTTATTTTTAGACACCAGTTATGGAACCACAGATTTAATTGATCTACACTTGTTTGTAGTTTTCGTGCTGCTCGAGTAATGTCAGAGTCTTGAGTAATTATAGCTGCGTCGTCAGCATACATTGCTAAATCTGCATTGACAATTTCTGGTGCGTCCGACATAAAAAGATTGAAAAGGATGGGGCCTAATATGGATCCTTGCGGAACCCTTGCGTTAATGCTACGAACTGATGAGTTATGCGAGTTAATTCTAACTTGGGAAGTTCGATGAGTGAGAAATGATTTTATGAGGACGTGTTTGTGGTTATTAATTTATATATTAGACCAGCTGTCCAAAGACGGTCAAACGACTGGGCCACATCTACAAATGCTACTATAGTGTGCATTTTCGCAGTAATTTGCAATATTTGATGAATTGTCGAGTGGGAACTTTTAAAACCGAACTGAAATTGTGGAAGTATGTTGTTTACCTCTAAAAACACTTTCAATCGAGATTGGATGATTTTTTCAAGGAGTTTGGAAACGGTTGACAACAAGCTAATTGGACGATAATTTGCTGGATCATTGCTCTGCTTGCCAGGTTTAGGAAACAGTAGAATTACTGCATGCTTCCAGGTAGTTAGAAAATATCCAATTCGTAAGCAGGCGTTAAATATGGCTGTTAGAAACGCTATGGATTTGTTTGATATTGGGTATCAGATCTATTCCAGGTGCTTTTCTTGTTTTAAGTGCTTTAATATATTGCTTGACTTCTAAAGGAGATGCTGGGTCTGTGAGTTCTATATCGTTTGTTCTTATGCTGCTTACTTCCTGTTCTACGTGGTTAATATGATTTACATTGTTGTCATCGAATGTAGTAGTAAATACGTTTTCTAACTGGTCAGCAAACAATTCACATTTGTCTGCATCTTTTGTGTAACTACCATCGTTAGTTCGAAGCGGTGGAATAAAGGTGGGTTGTTTTAGGATCTTTTTGGTAGCTCTCCACATATTGGGGTCCCCTGGATTAACCGATTCTATGTAAAGATTGTAAGATTCTATTCTGAATTTATCCAGTTCATTTCTTACAGCCCGTATCAGTCTGTTAAGGCGGGTTTTAACTTGTGGGTCTCTGGTATTTTGCCAAAATCTACGTGCGATATGTTTCTCTTTAATGATTTTTTGTATATGTATTGGGGGATTGTAGTCATTCGATGGTCTACGAGCTCGGGTAGTTACATTGGCTTTTTGGACTGCGTCAGTGGTTGCTTCTTGGAAAAATTTTATTCCACTATCTATATCTTCCTGTGACGTTAAGTTTGTTGGGCATTTTATCCGACTGTCCATTGTTGCTCGGAAATGTTCCCAGTCAATTGGTCCATGTATTAATTTTGGGAGTTTGGGATAGTAGTGAGCGGCACAATTTAGAGTGAATACTACAGACAAATGGTCTGAATCAAGTTCAGTTAGGACAGACTGAGTTATTGGAAGGGTAATGTTTTTATGTAATATGATATCGAGAATATCTGGCAAACGATTATGTCTATAGAAAGTAGGTATATTCGAGGGGTGCCGATATCTGAACTGCTAACTGTGAAGTGATATTATTTAGCTTGACTCCATTTGAATTATTTGTTCTGCAACCCCAGTTCGTGTGTTTGGAGTTGAGATCGCCAGCTAATATTGTGGGAATAGAATCTGTGAAAATGTTATTGAGTTCATTGTGATTCAGTTGGTTGTTGGGCGGCTTATACGCAGACACTATTTTAAGTGGAGAATTGTTCATCATAGTTATTTTGATTGCTACAGCTTCTATCTGATGAACATCTTCCAGGTCAATTGAGTTTGCAACAATGTTTCGCTTTATAATTATTGCAGATCCTCCCCATCCTATTGCAGTTTCTCTGTCTTTTCGAAAAACATGATATCCTGGTATAGTGAATCTTTCATCTTTAATTAGGTGCGTTTCGGTAATGCAAGCGATGTCAATGCCGTGTCTGGCGATGAATGAAATAAAAGTTGATCGTTGGGTTCTTAACCCATTGGCATTCCAATTAAGGAGAGTTAACTTGTGAATGGGATAATGATTATTTGCTGCCATGTTGAAATAGCATAGGGATGAGGGACATAATACATTTTTTTATTTTATCAAGATGTGGCGTTATTAATTCAAGGATAGATTGGAAAATTTTTGAAGTAAGTGAGTCCGGATTTCCTGTGTTTTGATTATTGTTATTGATGTAGAGAAATTGGATGTACTGGGGTTGTTGGCTACTGTTTGTGCATACGTACGGTTGGAAGTAATATTGCCAGTTATTAGAGCGTTGGGATTTGATGGTCTAACCGTAGGAAAGGAGGGCTTATTGTTTAGCTTCCTGATATATGGGCAACCCCTATAGTTGGCCGTATGTTCCCCTTTACAATTCACACACTGTGGTTTGTCTCTATTTTTTAGTTTTGCGCATTCTGTGTAGTGATGGTGCTCAGTACATTTAACGCAGCGAGGTGCTAGGTGACAATAGTTTTTAGTGTGACCAATTAATTGACAGTTTGTACACTGTAGGATGTCATTGCTTTTCCGTCGCGGTTCTACCGTTACTACACAATATAATAGCCTGTTTAAGTTAAATATATTTTTAGCTTGATCCGTTTTGTTTAGTTCAACTGCAATTAATGGTATTGGCACTTTTTTATTGTTACGTAATCTAGTGGTTTTGATAACGGGGTACTTTGAGATTAATTAATGCGGTATTAATTTCGGCTTCGGTAATAGATATGGGTACATTCCGTATTATTGCTGAGATGCCGGAATTCTCTGGGTTACGATAAGTATAATAACTTACCTTATGCTTGTCATAGAATTTTGTAAGCTTCCTGAAGTCGTCAATATGTTGTTACGATTTGCGTTCTTTAATGAAATGAACTATGTAGAACTATACTGTACTTTAGTTAGCTGTAAGCCATCTGTATAATATTTTAAGGTAAAATTCGTAGGAAAAATGTCATCTTTAAATTACAACAAGCGGATGTTTAGAAACGTGCCTTTCGTTTGGGAAGCTGGAGATATTCCAATCTCACGAATAGATTAGAGTAAGTTTATGCAGGGTTTACTTCTAAACCGAAATATTCAGTGATGTATATGACCGGTACGTGATTAGAAGAAGCAACGGTTGCAACTCGATCATAAAAATTATTTGCAGCTGGGACCAAATGCTTTTAGTAGAATTGTAATCCTTTATAGCGGTAAATTACGAAGGGTTCGAGCAGACCACATTTCACCGCGGGAGAGCCTCAAACTTTTAAAATTCATAAAACTATTATGAACTGTCACGTCCGTATGTACGTGCCAAAATTCCAAAATTTAGACCAGCTCTGATAGGTTATTGGGAACTTTGTAAACGCCCACCGAGCTTTCTTGGTCAGAATGGACTTAGAATTAAGTTAGTTAATAAGAAGATGTAAATACGTAAAGTTAAGAAACAACGCTATTAAACTTAAGTGTTCTGTAAACGGCAGAATAAATGCAAGTGTTTGTACTTAAGTGTTCTTATTAATCTCGCAACAGTAGCTTTGGTCTTCGTGTCCGAGTGTGTTTTAACTAAAAGGATTGCCAGTCACCCCGACTTTAGGCGTCTCGCAATAGTGGTGCCAGCGGTGGGATTTATAACTTATTTAAATCGCACGACAGAAGATTTCTTTTGCTTCGAAGTCGGTCCAAGTGCAAGCGTTGAAATATACAAGGGGAAGCAGGTGAACAGGACAGAAAAAGCATCTAATAAATTGAGGCGGTAAAACGGAAGCGGTCATGTCGGGGAGCGGCGTAGAGGACTGGGGACGGCGTCACGTAAGAGTGGAAACGTTGGAAAACCAGCAAGCGTCGAGGAGGTGACGGCAAGGAATCCGTGGAGGTGGCCAGACAACAGGAGGGCGGTCATTCAAAGGGGCGGCGAGGCAGCATTCTGGGAACAACGTCAGTAAAACTGACAACGAAGAAAAACCAGTGTAGTGCAGTAAAAGCCAGTAAATGTGTCGAAGTGAGTAACGGCGGAAACTCCAGGAAACAAGACAGGAAAGCGGCTTCAGGACAGGGAGGCGGCGCGTCCAGATCTGTGGGAATAAGACGACAGCACAGCGGGGAAAGCAGAAAATTGCAGTTGTGGGTAAGTAATACTTGTTGTTTGTTTCGGAATTATATGGTCTTATTATGCGATTTAGTAAGGTTGTGTATATATTTTTTTGAAATAATAGGATCAGGTATTGCTCGTAGTTGTCAGTAATAGTAAATTTTCGACGGGTTGTGAACTAGTTAAGTTTTTACAGCAGCGGTAGGTAATTTACGGGTTACGCAAAATTACTGGTTTACAGAATTTAAATGTTATCAAGTGTTTCATTTAAAAGAAACAATGGTTTCTGAATACAGTATTTTTTCGGTGAACGAATTAAAATACGTTGCTAATCTGTTGGAATTACCGGAGAAAAAGAAAAAGGCAGAGATCATAGAAGAATTGATTAAGGCTCAACATTCGGTAGAGGACATTAAAGTAGAATTAGGTGCCTGGGAGGAAAACCCTCGGAAGGACAAGTGGGAAGAATTAGCTAGCAGGGAACGAAAATTAGCTGAAAGGGAACGAAAAGAAAAATTAGAATTAGCTGAAAGGGAGCGAGAAGAAAGATTGGAGGTAGCTAGATTAGATGCTCAAGTGAAAATTTCTCAGGCCCAAGCTCAAACGGCAAATGAAAATAATGTACATGATGTCAATGCAATTAGGAATATGTCCTTGAATATGACAAAACAATTGCAACCTTTCAAGGATGACGGTGACATGGGATTGTATTTGACGAATTTCGAGCGGGTTTGTGTGCAATTGAACTTCTCCAAGGAATCGTGGCCAATTCGATTGACGAGTGTGTTGTCACTAACAGCGAATGAGGTCGTGGCTCGATTAACAGAAGAGGACAGCAAAGATTACGACAAAGTTAGGGCTAGTCTGCTCAAGAAATATCAGCTAACAGCAGAAGTTTTTAGAACGAAATTTCGGTACGGGAAACGAAAAACTGACCAGAGTTATGCGGAATTTGCATACCAACTAAAAACCAATATCCAGGAATGGATCAAGAGCGAAGAAGCGGAAGGAAACTTCGACAAGCTAACTCAACTGATGTGCTTGGAGAAATTTTATAGTTCGTTGCCAGGGGAGATGAAATTTTGGGTGGAGGACCGAAACAAGTCCAAGACGATGGAGGAAGCTGCAGAGCATGCAGACACATACGTCACCAAAAGAGGACCAGGTACGGAACGGCAATATAATGGAAACTTCAAGACATCGAAAAATAAGTTCGAAACTAAGCCAACGACGTCGAACTTGAAAAATGACTTAGGGAAAAGTCAGGTGCAAACGGAAAGTGTTGTCAAGGAAAACTTGGACAACCGCAGTTTCGACAGACGAAGGCCGGAGAAGTGCTTTGGATGTGGGGCAGTAGGTCACTATGAAGGTTCACCGGAATGTCCCAAAACACAAGTCGTTTTAGCAACGATAGGCCAGAGCAAGAACGATGAAGGTCTGCTAGAACCTTATACCATAATAGCCAAAGTAAATTTAGTGGAAGCAAAATTACTACGAGATAGCGAAGCCAGCTATGATATCGTGCACACAAATTTAATCAAAGGAGCCGATTATACAGGGAAATATGTATATGTGCAAGGACTCCTGAATGAAGAATGTGTGGCGTTACCAGTTGCGAACGTAAAATTAAATTTGCCAGAAATTCAGGTGGAAATTGAAGCAGCTGTAGCGAATCGTTTGCCTCGAGATTATACGTATCTGCTATCGAATAAAACGTGGGAGATGCTGCCGAAGGAAAATGATGTGGTAATTCAACAAGTGCTCGCATTAACGAGAGCGCAGACGAAGGCTATAATGGAAAAGGAAAAGGTTTACGATGAAAATAAAGAAACGAATGCCGAAGTAAAGAGTTCAGAAGACGGAAAAGATTCCGACGAACCGGGAGAAGAAGCGGAAAAGGAGATTGGGTATAAATCACCGAGCCTGGAAAAGGACGAACAATTTTCAATACCTAAATCGGATATCGACTACTCGGACATAACACAACTTACACCGACAACCTTAAGAATGCTGCAATTAGAAGACCCAAAATTAAAGGAGTATTTTGAGATGGCAGAATCAAAGAAGGAGAACAATGGAGCAAAATTCTACATTGCTTATGGAATACTGCACAGGAGAATTACTGACAAATTGGGTCGGAGCTTTGAGCAAGTGATGGTGCCAGAAAAATTACAAAGCAAGTTGCTAGATATCGCACATGATAACATGTGGATGGGACACTTGGGTTGTAACAAAACCATTGACAGGATCAAGCAGAATTATTGGTGGAATCAGATGGGACGAGACGTGAAAAACAAGATCAAGTGCTGTGACGTTTGCATGCGCGTAGGGAAGCCCACTGATAGGAAAAAAGCTCCAATGTGTAGAGTGCCAGTAATCACCGAACCGTATAAGCGAGTAAATGTGGATATTGTAGGACCTTTAGCGAAAACCGAGAAGGGAAACAGATATCTTCTAACGCTAATTTGTAGTGCCACAAAATTTCCTGACGCGATCCCATTGAAAGTAGCAGATTCTGAAGCGGTGGTAAAAGGGTTATTAAATATATTTTCACGAGTAGGATTTCCATCCGAAATCCAGATCGATTTGGGCACTGTATTTACCAGCAATCTAACGACCGAATTTCTTGACCGATGTGGTATAAAAATCATACACAGTTCAGCATATCATCCGCAATCAAATGCAGTAGAACGATTCCACGGCGTATACAAGCGAATCCTAAGAGCGTTGTGTTACGAAAACGGAAATGAGTAGGATGAATATATCGATCAAGCGCTTTTCGCTTTGAGATGTGCACCGCACGCGGCACACGGATTTAGTCCCGCAGAATTGGTTTATGGACGTCAGATTAGATCTCCATTAAACATGATCAAGGAGTTGTGGGTTGGAAAGGAAACCAACGAACCGGTAGTAGTATACATATTAAAGTTACTCAATAGGCTAAGCCAAATGCAGGAAATCGCGAAAACGGCGACTTTGGAAGCGGAAACCAAATCAAAAGGTTATTATGATCTGAAGGCGAAGGCTTCATATTACGAGGTTGGCGAGAAGGTTATGTTGTATCAGCAAGCCAGGACCAACAAATTGCAGATACAGTGGACTGGACCCAAAGAAATTGTGGAGAAAATTTCCGATACGAATTATATAATTAAAGAAATTTCGTGAAAACGTAAACAAACTCTTGTCCACGTCAATTTGTTGAAACCTTATTTTGAAAAGGCTGAAGTCATTGCGATAGTAATCAAACAACCTGAGGAAGAAGGAGCAGAACTCGATCTTCCAGAACTGGAAATAGAAGACACCGAAATCTGAAGTGCTTCGGAAGTGTTGAAACAAGCCAAATGGGGTAGGAAAACTCACGGAAATCCAAATGAAAAGCTTGGAGGAATTAATCCAAGAATTTCCAGGGTTATTTTCAAATCGACCCGGAAGAACCAACCTAGTACAAACCGATTGTTCGAAGCGAGGAATGGGGGTGACTTTATCGCAACGAGATGCTAATCAAGAAGAGCATCCGGTACTGTATCTGAGCAAAAAACTCACGGATAGGGAGCTTATAGTGCAAGTGAACTCGAATGTGCAGCTTTAGTCTGGGCAGTCGGAAAATTAAAACCTTATTTGTTTCTGAGCCATTTTACCTTAGAAACGGATCACTGTTCTTTGACCTGGTTACGGCAGATGAGCAATAAGAATGGCAGATTACTGCGGTGGTCATTAATTTTAGAAATGTTAAATTTCACTGTTCTCTATAAACCGAGAAAGAAATGCGGAAACGTGGATTCCTTATCTAGGTATTTTGTTTAGTTAAGTCACCGAGAACCAAAGTAGTACTGACAATTACACCAGATAACTGATGTTAATTCACGTAGGTTAATTAAATTAGGGTAAGCATGATGAGACCATATAGTTCTGAGATTTATGACTGGTATTGCTTAAGTGCGAAAGAAGAACGTCTTGTGGTGTAAAAATCGATAGATTTAAACCCCAAAGACTATCTTAATCCGGGTGCAACTGTTACGATTTGCGTTCTTTAATTAAATGAACTATGTAGAAATATACTGTACTTTAGTTAGCTGTAAGCCATCTGTATAATATTTTAAGGTAAAATTCGTAGGAAAAATGTCATATTTACATAAATTACAACAAGCGGATGTTTAGAAACGTGCCTTTCGTTTGGGAAGCTGGAGATATTCCAATCTCACGAATAGATTAGAGTAAGTTTATGCAGGGTTTACTTCATAAACCGAAATATTGAGTGATGTATATGACCGGTACGTGATTAGAAGAAGCAACGGTTGCAACTCGATCATAAAAATTATTTGCAGCTGGGACTAAATGCTTTTAGTAGAATTGTAACCCTTTATAGCGGTAATTTACGAAGGGTTTGAGCAGGCCACATTTCACCGCGGGAAAACCTCAAACTTTTAAAATTCATAGAACTATTATGAACTGTCACGTCCGTATGTACGTGCCAAAATTCCAAAATTTAGACCAGCTCTGATAGGTTATTGGGAACTTTGTAAACGCCCACCGAGCTTTCTTGGTCAGAATGGACTTAGAATTAAGTTAGTTAATAAGAAGATGTAAATACGTAAAGTTAAGAAACAACGCTATTAAACTTAAGTGTTCTGTAAACGACAGAAAAATAAATTCAAGTGTTTGTACTTAAGTGTTCTTATTAATCTCGCAACAGTAGCTGTGTTTTAACTAAAAGGATTGCCAGTCACCCCGCTTTAGGCGTCTCGCAACAATGTGTTAGATTGATTCTCAACTGATTACCTTTATAGGTGGTAGTAAAATCCTCTTTAACATGTGTTTTAATATCTTGAACTATGTTCTGATAATGTGTTCCGTTGGGTAGTAGTATTGGGGGTATTTTAGGTTTTGCTGCACAGTTGTTAGGAGCTTGAGCTTGTGGGGGATTCTCCACCTCTGCTGATAGCGAATAAAATTTGTTTTCGGTCACGAGATCATCCGTGTTAAATAGGTATCGTTTGTTTACATCTCTATCGCCTGGTGATGTCAAAGGTCGCTTATTGTTGTTAGAGTTAGATTCCCTGCTTGGCAAGTCCTGATCATCCATAGGCGTTGGATCAGGGGTAGCATTTGCACCTTTATAGATGATAGTTGGTGGATTTAATTTAAAACCGCTTGTTTCAGGCATGTTTGTTGGAATTAGTTATGCGAAAACTGATATCACTATCTTTTACACCGGAAAATGTGACGGTTAAATTTATATTGTCTGATTTATCAGTAGGTACCCGAGCCAGACAAACGCCGCATCTGCGGCGATTGCGGCGTGTCGCGCACAGATATTTAACTACTATTACGTTAATAATTGTTTATGGATTGCTATGCAGTAATTAAAGTTAATGTTTAATTAAACGATTAGTGGCACAAGAGAACTCAAAACACGTCCGAACGTAACTCTGTCGCACGCGGAACTCCAAAATAAATTTGAAAATAAGCAAAATTTGTATAAATAGTTCATGTTATGAATCAGCGCCACAAAGAAGTTTCAGAGATTTGATAAATTTGGTGAAACGTCAACATAAAGAGAACATTTGTACTGATATGTTAATAAAACACTCATAATATTTTATTTGGGTTAAAACTGGAGTTGGTCATTCGTAATTCTTCATAACGTATGTAACAAAAGTTTTGGGAATTTGTTTAAAGATAAGATATATAATCAGAACTTGTGATAATAATCACTCACATTGATCTTTCAAACTTGATACCCGAATGAGTATTTATCAATTTGTTCTGCGAATGCCCAAGCGCGATATTGTCAACATCTTCATAGACCAAAATATGTTAGTTTCAATAATTTATCAAACTAGACAAGAAATCGAACAAGGAATACCTTTTGTAAATTTACATAAAAGTCCACCCCAAAATATGGCCGCACGGTGGTCGACCGAATGGTAAGAAGTGCTGAAAGGGGGGTAAAAACATCAGTTTGGAGGTTAGGTCGACGTTTTCTTATTTCATACATGACTGTGCATAGAGAATTGCATCGTAATGTTTTAAACTATCACAAAAGACGTAAGTGCCCAAAATACACATACTGACAGTGACGTAATATTTTGGCCAAACTTAGCTTCTTGCCACTATGCGAGAGCCACAGAAGATTGACTGAATGAGCATTTTACATAAGGAAATATTGGTAGTGAAAAAATTATATACTTTACACAGGATGTAGGAAGATTTACACTACCTAGCACCTTGCTACCCTTGTTCGCTTCGCTCACTCAGGCATCAAACAGTCCTCGTAGTGTAAATCTTACCTACATCCCTTGTAATACTAATTAACATATTAAGAGGGGTAACCCAGTCTTAACATTCGAGCCAATAAAAACATTATTATTATTATTATTAGTATTATTAAACTAAGATTATGAAAATAATGAACACGAAGACAATTAAACACGTCGTTCAGTACAGCAATTTGTCACAGAAATGTCATTAAAAATCAAATGACTTAAAATGCAAAAGTACGTAAAAGCCTACGTTTGCTTTTAAATGTGAAAATTGTATTGCACATTGTTGCAACATTTTTGGAAAACTCAAGCATTGCAGAAACTTCAAAGTTCTGATGGAAATTCTGCGTAAACTAGGGGTATGATGACTACAATTACAGATTGCTGTTTCCTTTGGTGATTATGGTACAGCTAAAAATCATTATTTCATAAAAGTATCGCACGATAAGTTACCCGCAATTTAACTTAAGACTGCCAAAAACTCCTTCATCTAAGAGGCTAACAGCAAAATGGTATAAAACTCTATTGCTCAATCTTTGATACAGATTCAGATGCTATGTCTATTGTTCGCCATTTGGAGTTCACCCTGTATTTTGTTAAAATTAAAGTTGACAACAACGCATATTTTTGGTCACCTGATATGAATAAAAAATAAAAAGGGAAAAATTCAAAAGTCTTAATGTCAAACTTTAACTGTCAGTTGAGACATCAGATTTGTTACAGACTGTAATTTCACTTGCGCTTGTTTTGCTTCAACCATAATTTGTTGTTGTACCGTGCGGCATATGAATAGACAGACACTATATGGGTTTTACAAAACTGTCAAGAACATTTGATTAAACCTGCAAGAATGTACGCTATATGTTTTCCCAACAGAAGGCATCCCTCTCATACGGTGATAAGAGCTGAAGATCAAAGACTAAGAAAAACTGGAACCATTATTCCAGCTCATGATATGAACGGAGGTCGCCCAAGAATAAGAGTACCCAAGTCAGAGGAAAACGTTTTTCTAATAGTAGCTGAAAATCCAGAAACTAGTATACGAAGTATTTCTAGATATTTGGGTTTTTTTAAAAATCGCATACACGTGTACATAGGATTTTAAAAGATGATGGACGGTGTTCTTAGCACAAAACAAGAGTTCAGGATTTATTGCAGAAAGATCATCCACATCGATTTACCTTTTGCGAGTAGTTGTTAGAAGCCCATAGAAGAAATCGTTTGTTTATAAGCAATATGTTATGGACAAGAAGACTATACCAGCGTACATAAATCAAACAAGTAGAGACACTCACTGTCGGTTCCTTTGATGTCAAAGTTCTGATTTGGATGACCTTGCACGGTTCCTGCATGGCCAGCTTTATTCTACCCGTTGACGCGTGTTCGCGTTAGCGGACACAGATGAAGCTGGCTATGGTTCCTGGGGGGTACTTTCCGATAGCACTAACAGATGGCGCCACTACTTGATCACATCTATAGATATATTAAACAAGATACAGCCATGCGGCGACATAGTTCAAAATGACGTAACTTTTATTGCTGTCACTCTCAGTGCTTGAATTACGTATAGCGCTATCCTTTAGAGAGGTACCTTTGCTTGCATAGAAAAAATTTGTGGGTGGCTCTGTGAGTCTATGTCAAATTCGAGGTTAGCAGGTTAGGTTTTGCGTCAGTTTTGACACAAACTGACGCAAAACCTAACCTGCTAACCTCGAATTTGACGTAGACTTACAGTGCCACCGACAAATTTTTCAAAACAGAATTTTTTACTGTTACACTTTTCTATGCAAGCAATGCTACTTTGATGCGATATTGAGAGAAATTCGAACAAAATACACGCACCGATGGAAGGATAAATCTTCATAAAAATGACTATAAGAAATGGAATACAGAATACAAGTCCTCATTTTGATTATAAATATTAATTGAGCTCTTTATTATTTCAATAAACTACGTGAATTACGAGTTTGGCGTAATTTGAAATTTGAATGACACTTCAAAACAAAGCACTCGAAATTCGTGCGACTTACGGCTAACTAGTAAAAAGAACAAACAAATACATTACATGTGTGGCAGAATGAAATGGAGAGATGATATGTTTTCTAAGCACGAACATACGTTTACCGCGCATGGCTGTATCTTGTTTAATATATCTATGATCACATCATGATTTGTAGCAGAGCCAGTAACTGGCTCTGATTGGTAGTAGGTACTCTAATTGATAGTACGGCCAACTAAATTACTATGGCCTGCACATAGGGAACACCTCCTGTAGCCACCTATTGTGGGAATTTAAAAGCATTTAGTGTGTTTCTTAGCTCAAATGTCAAAATCTGACGTTTAACTTTAAAAGGTTAGTTGCACCATGAAATCTCAGTTTATCGCTTTTGTTGAAATTTAACACAATTTCTAATAAATCAATACATAAAGTAAGTTTATTTGTGGAAGTTTTAATCCACGGTCTTGCAGATAAATTAAACATAGCAAGGGTCCTGGCACAGTAGTTGACAATAATGGGGAGATGCAATTATCACAGGTAATCTTTTGTTGTATTTTTAATATGCAAATGCTGTGGATGCTGAATAAATGTCGGTTTCAGGCATATCATTGATTGCTAAACTTTGGATTTTCAACCGTAGTTCTACTGGTAATAACAATTCTTCGCTATTGATAGATGTTGTTTGGAGAGATGACAGTTGGGCAATACTACTAATAAAACTAAAATGTTCTGCGCTATTTGAACTGGCAGATGATTAAACTATTCTACAGCGCAAAATTTGCCTTAGTGCATATTTTGCTGTTCGGGCATCTGTAGCTTCATTGAGAGAAAGTTGCTTAAACTGCATCAGAACTGAATACTCGTGTTAATACATAATAGAAGCCAGCTTGCTCAAGAAGAAATTCTATGCATAAATAAGTAGTACTTTCTGAAGGGAATTCTAGAGCGTGTGCGGTTTCCTTTGTCAATCCTGGTAATCCCGTACTACATGAACGTAAAGTGCAATGCTGCTATCCAAGGAACGAATGTATTGATTTTTGTTTGAAACGTGTATTTGGAAAAAATTATAAATATTCCCCATGTATGTTACTGTAGTATTAACGTTATGCAAATTATTGTCACCGGATTCTTTCAAACATTTAAATGAACTAGTCACTGTAGGAGCAAATAACGGGATAGCTCGCAGAACATTCATCTTTTCAAAATGTGTGGGATATAAGTGCATTCTTGTTAAATATCGAACAGATTTAACTGGTAATCCCTTCTGTAAATTATATAATAATCTCAAATACGTTGAAGTAATTTTCCATTCGAGGAATACATATCACGTTCTAAAAACTAATTTCTGCCAATTTTAAAGCACGACAATAATCGAATAACAAAACTAGTGGTAGTGGCGAAAGAAAAGGATGCTCAATGTAATTTCTAATTGATCCCCCACTTAACATTTTAAAAAGTGCGACATTAGATGAAAAGTTGTCCGTTGCCAGTCGTAACACAACAAAACCACAATCAGTTAAAAGTTGCAGAAATTACCACTGTTAACAAGCTGCTGTAGTTGGAAATGATTCTTACATAAGGCTGTATAGTAGGGCGGAACGAGAAAACTTATTTTTAAAAATCATTCTGTCATAGGCGTTAAAATGTGCCTTTAGACAAATAAAAAAGAGTCCCTGAAGCTGGTTGACCTATTTTAATATTTTCAGGTTCCTCACAGAACTTGAAGTTTCAAGAATTTCAGAATTTTTTATGATTTTGCAATTCGCGGCGACTTAAAAAGTTATCAATCACTGTTTGCCACAACCTTTAAAATGCTTATTTTAGTAAGTTACAGAAATTTTCAAAGCCAAGTTTTATTAGTTCAATGTCTTCTGGTTCCTCATTAGCGTTAAAATTCAGTGTATATAGCATAGTTTACGTCTTAAATTATGCGTTTTTATTCAATTACATAAGTGGTAGTTATCGCGGTAATTGTGGTAAGCTGGCTGTTTTTTTGTCTTCAGTTGTACGTTGGCTGTTATAATATGTAATAAATTAAATATGAAAAAAAAATTGACTACTAGAAGTGAGATTTCTAGTGAAATTTTTGGTCGTCCTAAACTAATAGACAATCGGTCTTATCCAACTACCGCGATGTTATGTTACATCATTTATTTATTCAGCATAATTTAGAATATAAAAATAACGGCAAAGATCCCAGTGTTTGTGAGATATTAAAAATCATTGTACCGAAAATGAAAGACATTTTGGCAAAGTGCGTCAATTTCTACCGTTTCGTCACGTCGCAAATGGGATAAGTTAAAAAGTTTTCGAGAACGTTATAAGAAGGCCCAGAAGAATTTAAAAACCAGAAAAATCCGTGCAGCCATCCAGCTTAAAGTAATAGTTTTTAGAAAAGAAGCGTCTAATTAATTAGCAAGTGCAGTTTTGAAAACTGTAAATGTGAAAAATCTAACAAGGTAACTCATGGAGAGCAAGAATTTATGTTAGACCATAGAACCAATAGGATTATGAGCGTAGCAACCGTAGAGGCAGAAGTTACAAAAATAATGGCAGATGAAAGAAAAGCCAAGACAACAGCTCGTTTGATAAAACTACAATACATGCCGTCATATTGTCGTTTCATCTATAAAAAAAGGTCATCGTCTATTAGCTCCAACAGTGGTAAAAAGGAAAAATGGAGGAAGAAAAAAAGAATGAAGAAGAAGTTTACTTAACCGAGTTCCATATTTACCTGTAATTATTGTGCACGTTTATTTTATGAGACGAAGGTAAAATAAAATCCAAAACGTCTACACAACTGAGAGTTAAGTTGTCTTCTGTAGCGCTTGATTGTGATAGAACCAAATCAAGCAGCAGCCGTAATTGCCAGTGCTGTTTTGGAAGATATTGGCGTTTTATGAGAAGCTCATTCTACAATCGCTATTGACAATGAAAATCAGAAGAGCAAGAAAAACCGAAAGTATGGTTTGTACTAGTAAAACAGCAAATTCTATGCCGCCAAAACTTGAGATTTTTTTTAACAGATGAAAATACCAACTATGGTCCATGTAAAAACCGCATAATATCCAGAATTACGTTCCCATCGCCTGATAAGAATCAGATTATTTTAGTATATTACTTTTAAGTTTAGTTTTAGTTGCAGTATTTATTTTTATGTTGAGTTTCGTTAAATGTTTTTTATGATAATAAGTAAAAGTATAGTAGTTTACGTAACAAGTCCGAAAAGAAGGCGAGAACTGAAAGCCTACAAGTCCTGTAAAAGGGTGTTTCCGGATGAGTTACATACATTTTTTAGGCAATCGCCTTTCTTCTTAATTTTACCTAAATATTGAAACATTACAATAACAAACAAGCATTATACCTTCGGAGATATTTGTAAAGTAATGAAAAAAATGTACAGTAATGCATGATTTACAGAACGGGGGCCTAAAAAATAATTACAGCAAATAGTGCCAAAAATGGCATTTGGTAAAAATTTGCTTTTGAACGCACACTTTGAGCCTCTTGAGGAACCTGAGGATGACAAAATTCCACTTCCAACCTTTACACAGTGTTATATACATACAAAAGGCACCTTTTGGTAACTATGACATCAGTCTTATATAAAAAATTGAAAAACCCAAATGCAAAATATGCGTTGACAAAAATAATTTTTGCCCAAAACTTTGATTCACTTGAGGAACCTGAAGATGTCAAAATATTCGTTTCAGTTTTTGCAGAGTCTTTTTTTATTATAAAATGCACCTTTTGAAAACTATGACATAATTAAAATTAAAGAAAAAATAAAAATACAATTTTTCGTTCCACCCTACTGTATAGTGTTACAGTTTATTAATACCACAAAATTCTTGTAAAAATTCAACCCATTGCTGCCGAACACACAATTCACTAGGCAGTTGGCACTAACCATTTTAAAATTTAGTAGAATATTTCACAGAGCTGGTCTGAGTGTGGAGTGAAAGTTAAAAAGTTTTTCAGCGATAACGAGAAGACCTGAACTGTTACGATAGTGATAACCTTATGGGTGCCAATGGTTAACTGCACAGCTTGTTTAACCTTTATCAGCAGAAACCCGCAAGGAGTTTGTTGCTTCAAAAAACAATACCATGCTTCTTATATGGCAAAAAACGACGATATTATTATACCGGGGCTACTATAGAAATTCTCCCAATGTGCAAAGAATTGTCTGGTGCTTGATATTGCAGGTGTTCAAAGCCTGGTTGAGATAAAACTGTTTTGTAATTGGGTATTTATACTGTAAAACAGGTTAAAATAAAATAAATAAAATTATATTCAATACTTTTAAAAAGCAGAGTACTAATAAGTGCTATAACTATTTTGATTGTTAGAATAACATTTAAGTTGTCAATACATTTTCAAAGGTGACTTAATCTATTCATATTTCAATTTTCGACATTGGAAAAATAAGCATTTCTATAGAAACAACATATGCTATTGTATTCCATATGTCAAATATTTAAATTTGCCGCCATACATAAAATACGTTTCAGTATTAATTACTAGATGTCTCTAGGTGGTGTTCCCTATGTGCAGGCCATAGTATTTAATTTAGTCGGCCATGTTGGTAGAACTTTGTGCTGCCATCTGATAGTCAAGCTTATAAATACCCCCCGAGTCACTGTCCCAGGCACTCTAGACAGGTTTCAACATTTGGCATGAGTGTCTCTACTTGTTTGATTTATGTACGCTGACTATACTAAGGAGATGTAACTTCTTATGACGGCTGTGTATAAAAGCGGCCTCTATGCCGGGGATAGCCGTCGCGGCACTGTCGACAGCGTGTACTGGCTTTGGTCATTTTCGTTCGTTTTCGCTGCCGTTCGAGAGTTGGAAGCGAGCTAAATTAACTTGTAATCGCGGTTAAAAGTCAGTTTACGGTTGTTAATTAAATGGAGTGTATTTCAAGTGTGTTATTAATTGTTAAAACATGGTCCGAATTTCCAGCTACACTCAGCAAATATTTGACATTGACAGTTCACCAGTTTTATGAATGGATAATAGTACACGACGACCGCCATATTTTCCAACTCTTAGCGATCCGCTTCGAGACGCGAGTTGCGTCTCCTTGTACAGTCTTCTTGGTTATGGGCGAACGACGCTACATTTACAACAAACTGCATCTTTAACTGTCCCAATGTGAGCATAACAATATTCATGCAGTTTAGGAAAGAAAACTACCAGGTACATTTTTCAGTAAATGTATGGGAACGAACACTTGGAGACAGGCTGATTGATCCCTTTATACTTCTTGGAAGGCTAAATGCAGAAAATCATTTAGAATCTTTAAATGATAAGCTTCCGGGCCTGCTAGAGGATATTCCTCTTGAGCTCCGGCGCGATATGTGAAGTCCGGATTTAACACATTTGGATTTTTCCTGTAGGGCACTTGAAGAATTTGTTTTATGTTATTCCTGTCCAAATTCGAAAAGATCTGACCGATCAAATTCATGAAGCTGCCAGGAAATTGATTGAGAATTATTTTTGCTTATTACTTAATTTTGTAAGCAAAATGTTAATGTGTGTATTATTTTTCTAGATTGGATAATACTTAATAGGGCATTTAAATTTGTCACTTACAAACGGCCTTCTTGTTAGTACATTCATTAAAACACGGCCTGCTGAATTATGTAACAAACGACACTTTATACAGCCTGGGCATTTCTTCGATATCCATTGTGGATTCCATTTCTGGGAAAATGCTAATTTTGGACGTTTTGGCGCCACATACCCACGATGACTACAGTGACTATATAATCACAGTGTGGCCATACGGTGGTCATGTTTTCTATTGGCTGAAGGCAAAAGGATTCCAAGTTATTGTCATTTTTAACAGTGTACAGAATGTTTAGTTACAAAAAGTTACTAATGTCAAAATAAGACATTGGCATTTTATAACTTGTCAAAAGTTTGAGTGGACGTATCACGTGATGAAATCCGCTATTAGTTTTCCCGCGGCTGTGAGTTTTCCAAATTATAGTTTGTTTCTACGGAAAAGAACCATATTTTGACGTTTTTCGCAAATTAGTTGTTTACGATATTCAGAACAGTATTAACATCAAACAAACCAGAACATTTAACAGAGAAATAAATATTTTCCTGTAAGTTTTATATTGCTTAAATATTCGTAAGTAACTGCTCAATAGATTATTGCGGTGTACATTTGCAATTCCAGGTTAAACATGTATAGCAAGTAGTTTAGTGTCGGGAAAACTCCAGTATAGCCCCACTGGTACATTTTGACATTTACGGAATATGAACATAAAGGAACTGTTATGCCAGTGGTGAAACTAGATTTTAAGCTATAAATAAGAGAAATACTCATTGGGAAATTCAAATTCAATATTATTGTCGACAATTGGACTAACTGCTTGTTTTATGGTGATGCACAGGCATTTTTCTACTAAGCACACACAATTCTTAAACAGCAGCTAACTTAAATTCGCACCTTGACGGTAGTCAAGATTGGGTCTGGCATGAGACTCCCGTGTTTTACCTCCATTGTCTGAACATTTGTAGAACCTCCGACAAACTGGGAATCACATTATCACGCGCATGCGCCTAAGCACAAATGGGCTATATTGGGGTTTAGCCCATGTATCTATCTAATATAATTTAGATGTTAATAAAGCATATTAAATTACCGAGAAGATTTTTACAAATGATGCTATATCATTTGTGTTTTGGATTTGAACTTTCCAATTTCCATCAATTGTAATAAATTGAAGACACCGTATGACTCATATTTCTTCAACATTTAAACCCCTTTGTGGTATTTTATTGTATTTGAGAGATCAGTTATTTTGAATAACATTATTCACTTCAGCAAATGAATAATTGTCAAATTTTATTTTGACTTTAGTAATTTTTTGTTACCAAATGTCGCTTACACCGTTAAAAAAATTCTATTTTTTTATTACATCACCATGGTTTTTCGCAAAATCTGATTTTGACATTGGATTCAAAAGTACCAGCCAACAATTGTATGGCCACACTGTGATTATATAGTCACTGTAACGATGACTACAGTCGCTTTATATACACTAACGTTAACAGTCTGGCCATACATGGTCACGATTCTCATTGGTGCCGCCATTTTATGTCTTGCGTAATTTTGACAATAAGATTTAAATTGCAAAAGTGTCAAAGTCACAGTTATTCAAATAAAATAAGTTGACATTCAATCAAGAAAAATCGTTTAAAATGCGAGTACATAGTTAAAAACTGATCATAATTTTTAGAAACAACTAGAACTATAATTTATTAACGGTAAGCTGACAAGATTTAAAGAAATTTATCAATTTCAAAAATTTTCTTCAGATAAGAGGTATTGCTGTGCAGTCGGATGCAAAAGCAAATCTGAAAAATGTGTGCAACGGAAACTTTCCTTAGGAATAGGGACAGACGGGACTTATGAACAATAAAATTAATAGAGAAAATTGGTACCCGAATGGAAATTCAAGAATTTGTGAAAAGCATTTTACAGATTGTATGTGTGAAAAAGCACGAGTTGGTGACAAAAAAGACGTAAGGATAATGCTGTTCTAACATTATTTACTTTTTCATCGTCTGCTTCGGAGCCTACAGCCATTGAAAATACCAATGTCTTTATAAACAACTGGTAAAATTTGAAAATATTTCCGTTCGAAAAACTGATTTTATCGACGTTTAAGTTTTAGGTATGGAGTCGTGTGCATTTGAATGCAAAAATAGGTCTGAACATGGTATTAAGATGAAAAGCTTTCCTAGAAATAAAAAAGCGGGGCTTGTGGTCAAACAGGTTTATCGAGCATATTAGAATGACATAAAAGGTCAGAATAGAATCTAAATGTAAAAGCATTTTATATAAATAAAATGCATATTGTTGATGTAAAACATATTGCAACTTTTAATCAATTAGAAAAGTTTATTATCTCCAAAGTTATCGGTGTTCGTTTAAGAATAGCTGAAACGAAAACGCAAAATACACAACGAAGCAAATACAGTTGTACTTCTGTGGCAATGCACAATTTAGGCTATATAAATTAAGTGGGAAGTTATGAAAAGTAATTTTAAGCGTATTAGACTGTATACTCACTGTTTTATTAGTTTTGGGATCACTGTAAGTTCTGTAGATTTGCTATTATTTATGTGAGCACTAACTGTAAATAAAATTTATAATATCTCATTGATACGACATTGTTTGTTTTACTATTTAAGTCATATATGTACTTATACTAAGCATTTATTTAATTAAACTATTTTCCAACACTAACCCCGCCACTGCTTTTGACCCGCCACTGAAGGCGGCCATATTCTGTCTTATGTCATAAGTGACATTTCATATGGCCAGACTGTTGTATATAAAGGGACTGTAACGATGACTACAGTGAAAGCCACTGTAACGATGACTAGAGACCCTGTATGTTGAAATTAGAGACGGGAAATACAGATGATCAATCAGATTGGTTGGAACTATGTTCCATGGCAGAAATTATTAATGCCGTTTGAAATTTCTAATTTTTGTTGCAATGACAAGTGACATTTCCTTTGTGTGATAGATAAATCATGTTTTTATACATCAGTGTTCATAAATTCAACTTGAATGACTGGTTGTTTAGCAGTTGGATGTAAGAAATTGTGTTTAAGTTTCGATAAAATGACCCTTATATGTGAATATTGAGAAAAAGGTCTATTATTAAGAACTTGAAGTGTGCAAATTGTACAGATTATGCAAAGAAAATTTTACGTCAGACTAGTTCTTAATTATACATAGGCAAAATCGCAATTAGGAACCTTATATATAAAGCATTCCATTTGTACAGTTGTGAGAGTGAAATACTATATTCAGAAAATCAATATAAAAGAATTCAGCAAAATTAGAAAAAAGAAATTAGTTTTGCCGTTTGGAGGTTATACACACCAATGGAAGAGCTTCCAAAAACAAAAGAGTTCTCAACTCCGAAGTGGTAGCTTCACCTCCAAAAACTACCCCTAACAAGCACTGCTGTGGTTTTTAGCGTTTTTCTCAGAAACCATTGGTCGTACAGAAAATATTATACTTACCAAAAATATTCCCTATCAAATTATCGATAAAAAGGTTTCTTTTACCAATTTCATTTTTTCCAATGGATTTTGAGTAACGAGCCATCAAAAGTGGGGGGTTGCTTTCAGCGCAGATTAGTGACGCGAATCTTTGGTCACAATTCTTCACCCGACCTTACATTTTTTGCATTAATCCTCTTTTCCTACATGGCAAGGATTTATGACAGAAATTACTTCAACTCTGCCACATGTGAAGTCAAGGGTTCTCGCACTACCTCCGACCGAGTTAAGTACTATACTGACCGTTTTGACCTACGCAGTAGAGAAAAGCAAAAAAGTGGGCAATCTAAGTGCATCATGACCTTTGACTAACCAAATTTATGTCGCGACATATTCTGACAGCGCAAACTATTTTGGCACAAGAATTGCTACTGTAAGATAAAACGTCGTATATCACACGTGAGGGAAATGCCATTATAAGCTAAATTGTATCGCTCGTGCTGGGGCACTCGTGATTCAAAATTCTCACTCGCAAATAATGATGCATTTCTCTCACTTATAATATAATCTACTATTAAAGCCTCGACTAGTCAGTTTTACAAGTAATGGGATTCCTGACTCCCACCTGAATGGGTAAATTTTTAACTAACAACTTTCTCTTGTAGGTAAAGACTGAATTACTTTTAAAATATAAGAGCTATTTGACTTTATGAATCAAATACACGTTTCAGATACTTCACAAAATTAAATTCATACTTTCAGTTTGTTAGTAGACATCGAAGTTTGAACTAACATTACAAAAATATTTTAAAAAATAACCTAATCCCAAAATGTAAATTTCAAATTATAATGGTCGAAAAACTTCGAGTACTCGAATCACTATTAAATTTAGAAAATTAATTCTTCTAAATTAATTTCTAAATATAATTACAATTAATCATGATTTTCCGCACCAAACTTGCTATATAACTTTTGCAGCTAAATGGAACATATTTTGTTTAACTTCTGAACTACTATTATTATTGGAGGGTAAAAAGCTTTTCAATTATTACAGAATCTTCAAAGTCAGATTGAAATTTTCTGAGAAGCTTACCTATGTGAACGGGCGAGTTAGAACTTCATCCAGTGTAGTGCCAGTTTTAGTATTCATTTTAAAATGTGAGTCTTTGACTTAGAAAGAAACTGTAATGAAATGTAAATTGGTAATTAATAACTAAAAACAATGCATAATATATATCCTACTTTTTCAAAACCAGAAGGAATTTTTATTAATAATGAACTATTATTTTCATAGTTTGACATTTAGAACTTTGACATTTTAGGTTAATGTCAGTTTGGCAATGGCAACATCTTAAAACATTCTTTCAAAAACATAGCAATTAATCAATTTATCCTTGAAAACTGGTTCCACTTGTCCCATCTCTTATCTTACTTTGTATACAGGGTCTCTAACGATGATTACAGTGACTATATATGTATATAGCCACTGTAACGATGACTATAGCCCCTCTTTTGTAAATAAAGGGGCTATAACGGTGACATTTAAATGACAGCGACTGTCAAGACTAATACGTGTTTTTAAAATTATTTTTTAAATGCAGCATCAGTAAGATAAGGACCTATTGTTTTGAATTTAATATAAATAGGGATGGTGTAATATATCTGTATCAAGGATTCTGAGTGGATAAGATTCGGAATCCTTAAATAGCCAACCAGGTCTCTCAGTTTCAAAGATGTGGCCTGTTCCAGCCTTGTAGCGCTCAATGTTGCTACGCTCCTCACATACAGATGCCTTGGTATTCCCAGGCAATAACATCTCTGTACTTCTCTTTGGGGTTGCTTATTGTTGTAGCTTGTTCAGTTTTGGGCTACCATATCAATGCAGTGTAGCTAATCATGTGTCTCACAACCATTTTGTATGACAACAGCTAATTCTAGGTTTCATCCCCCAACTCTTAGCAAAAAACCCTTTGGCATGTCCATAGTGCCCATTGTCAAAATGAAATAAATTCTCAAATATTTGACCTCGGGAGCCGTCAGATTCAGTTTTCGTCTAAGAGTAAATGGAATAATAGTTGTTTTGCTCAAATTTTCGCTTAATTTCTGGGTGGCTTGAAACAACCTTTTCATGTTTTTCCCCTATTATAATCACAAGCTCATCAGCACAACCTTGTACATCAAAGTCACTATTACTTATCTTCTCCAGAAAGCCATCGACAACTACTGACCACAGCAAAAGTGATAATACTTGTCTTTGTGGACAGCCATTTACTGCGGCCACCTTTGCTAACACGCTATCGATCGTGGTAGAGATTTCTGCTTCTTAGCATGGATTTAATTCACTCTATAGTCGAGCCTTCTATTTTTCTCTCAAGTGCGGTTTCTTGCTTACTTTTATCGGATCTAAACTGTGAAGGGCACGGTTTAATTTATTCAAGTCACACTACCCTATAGCCGAGTAACGGCACGACATTCAATTTATTTATTTTGTTTTTGTAGTGTAACCTCACCAGACTTTATAAAAAAATTACATTATAAATTGCGCAACTGTTTTGTAAATTCGCATCATGCAATGTTCGGAGACACACGCAATTGAAAAAAGTTAATTAGGGAGCATATAGCTAAAAAGGTGCCTAGTCCGGAAATATAAACGATCCCTTGCACTTCGCCAAATCGATTCCGAGCGCTCTTATTTAGTCAAATGTTTCCGTGTTTGCATAATCACCGTATTTGTCCGTTCAATCTTTTGCAATAATTTATATAAGAATAATCTGAATTCAGATTTATCTTGAATGAAACGAAGCTGGTATTATTTATATAACAATCACTTATAGCTAAACTGTTTAGTTAAATCCCTAGTTTATTTTGCATATAATAATTTGGGGTTGTTTACATACCGTATTTTTTAAGTTATTCGGTTGAATCACCTATGTACGTACATTTCCTGGTGTTAAATATACTAAAGTTGTTTTCTTAAACTCTGTGGCGGCTCGTGATAGTTGGGGGCTCTTAATTTTTAACAATTACTAAGCAAAAAATTATAATTTATAACTCATCTACATTCCGGCGATGTTTTAATCCAAAAATAGCAATGCTTTTAATTTTAATAATTCAAAAGAAGATATATGTACAAAAAAATTTTCAAACACAACCCTAAATGTGCATTTGCTACAAAACAAACTAAAGCAAGGTTTTTTTAGCATTGTAAATTAGAATTTTTATTTGGCAACTAAGATTTTCATAAATTTAAAATTGTATAAAAAGTCACTTTCAATCATGCTTAGAGTAAGTCTAGTTTCAAAAGTGAGAATCATATATTGCTTAGAAAACTATTCGGCAAATTGCACATTTACTTCAATTAATAATTGTTTTATATTGTAGCTTTTTATACTAAAATTTTATATGTCATGTAACAAGTTTGAATTACTTACATAACAGTGAAGGTCATTTAATCAAGTAAAATAATAAAAATTCATGACCAATGGATCTAAAAGTTGTCCCAGCTTTTTGGTAGCAATACTACATAAGTATTAAAAAACGAAACAAAAATTTATTTAATAATAGAAAGAACAGAGCATGCATCACATGCATAAATCCATTTGTTTTTCTTGTGAATTTCTACAGCAAAATGTTTGCTAAATTACGAGTTCCAACTTTATTTTGAGGGTTGAAATTGAATCTAAGTTTTTTTATTTTAACCTTTTGAACTAACAGTAGACCTTTAAAATTAATGTTGAAAACACTTAGTTATACGAGTTATACGAGTACCTAACGCGTGAAAAGTATCAAATCTGGAAAGGCTCGACTTCACTTCTCATTGTGCGGCAAGAGGTTATACCGACAGGAACGAATTTAATATCAAAACAGTGCTCGGAGCTCGAATACATTGATTTTCAATGTCTACTATTGCACCACATTTGCTTGTAGGAACCCTCCGATGGCATTACATTTTGGGAGCACTGTGTGTAACTAAGCCCGCCAGTTAACTATGTGCTCGGCTACAGCGCAGTACGCCTTTTCATCAGATTAAAACTGCTCACATCAATTCTGATGCTTTAGCGTTTTCGTTCATAATTGCCATATAAGTTTGGGCCCTATTTCGTATAACTCTCATCAGCTGCCAGCCGCTCTGTGCATTTATAGGAGCGAGTGTGTTGACACATAATTCATGTTCTTTTGACATACTTCGTGAATGTTGTTTTACATGTTTTAAGCGGTATTGAATAGCTACTTCCGGATCTCATTACTTAAAACCTTATTATACTAGAAACGTAGGAGAAAAAATAAAATATTTTTTACGTACTCTAGGGATATGTATATATGTTACCGGAAATGTATGTAATCCGTCATTATGTAGAATTCCTAGGAAATGTATATAATGCCTAAAATCGTCAGGAAATGTGTGAAATAAATTTTATTATACACATTTCCTAGGAATTGTGTACATTTCCTAAACTAGAATCGGAAATGTGTTAAATTCGGGATGTTATGTCAGTAGGTTAGGTTAGGTTAGGTTAGTAGCACTGAAAAATCGTCTCACTGCTAAGGAAAACTTCAGTTCATCTGTATTTTATTTTTCATTCATTCACAAATTCTACAGTATAATGTTGATTTTCATACATTTCCTAGTGCTATTTAGGAATTCCACACAATGCCTAGGAAATACATATATTTCCTAGGAAATGTATGTATTAAAAAACCTTTGACTAATTATTTTACACATTTCCTAAATTGGCTCGGCATTATATACATTTCCTAGGAATTGTATACAATTCCTAGGTTTCATACATTTCCTGTAACATATATAATCAAAAAACCTTTCTACCCATAGGGTGTAAGGTTAACATTTGACAATACACATCATACACAAATTTTGTCCATTTCTTCTTGTTTGTCGCAGTCTTCTTAGCCTCCGCCCAGCTTGCTTTTCGCTTCTTGAGTATAGCCGCCACTTCATCATTCCAGGTCTTCCTTGGCCTTCCTCTTGTGTTTTTCTTTTGTACCTTGGATTCCCATACTGCTTTTACTGTTCTGCTGTCCTTCATTCTGGGTAGATGTCCAGTCTAGGAAATATTTTTTACGTACTCTAGGGATATGTACCGTATTAATAAAAACAAAATTGTTTAGAAAGGTGGTACTTTTCTGCATAATAACGCCAAATCGTTTAGAAAAGTGGATTTTTATACATAACAACAGTTTTCTGCATACCAACACATAGTTTAATTTTTAAGTGCACATTTTACATGATTTTCGATATTTTATATTAAAATTTTTGGGAATTTCCCTATAGTACTTGAAAAAATAGTATGTGCTACACGTTGCTTCGTCTCGATTAAGAAGCTTGCGTCTTGTACGGAAAAACTACATTTTTCTCAACTTGTACAATATACCATTCAGTTACAGCATAGTTACTTTTTTAATGCTATATAAGCTGTTGACGGCTGAGATGCTGGCACGCCTGCGTAAGGAGAATCCGCCACTGCTTAAACTCTGGTAGCTCATGAATCTTGAAAATATTCGTACAATCAAGGAATTTGGTAAAGATGTTACATTGACATTCGTAATGAATATACTAAAAGTCCCCTAAAATCTAAGCGGTGCTACGACCACTATATTAAAAATGGGGGTCATTAACTTTTCTTTCTATATAATTCCATATTTCATGCAAATACAAAAGGCAGTTTCAAATCAAAACTATAATACAATGAAGAATTCTTGCTATTACCATTTTTCCTCTAAATCGAACGGGCATTGAATTCTGAGCTGTAGAAGTACATTAGCAGATATAAATATCAATGAGAATACTGTCGCTAAAACAAAGCAATTGGATAATTCCTCAAAGTTCTTTGTGGTGCTTCAATAATCATCTCATTTGTATGGGTATTTCGCCACATTACAAAATGAAAAATATTAAAACATGAACGTTTCGGAAGACAATTCTACTTCCGTTATCAACATTAACTAATTAAATTCAAAATCAACAGGAACTTAGCTTATTTTATTAGAGATCTAGCAGAACACGACTAACCTCCCCAATAAATAGCTGTGTCTAGCGTATCAGGAGCTACTGAGAAAGCAAAGGATGGTTCTCGAATAGGTGGTTGTTGTTTGCCAAGACTTGAACCTAGTAATTCTCTTAACCATCTTGTGATTGCAGATGAGATGCATCTTTGGTTTCTTCGGCCAGGCTTGGCTATACAAACGCTCAATCTTCTACATACCAAAACGAAAGCTACAACAGACTATTAAATTATTTATTGCGGATACTGTATCTCACAATAACACTTCAGCTGCAGTGGAAAAATTTTTACTTGCCTTTCGGACAACAAAGCCCCAGTCGCTCGATAAGTATAAAAATTTTTCCTACAATCGTTTGATTAGGAAACGGCAATTATATTCTAAATTTTACTTGTCAGTTTTATCTCCTAGAAGTGAAGCAGCTGTGAATCATTCATATCACACATCAGGTATTTGTGATATGGATGTGTAAGGACAATTTTTGCATTTAACGCTTTGCTTATTTTTCCCGTTTTTGTATTCCAAATATTAGTATTTTCCCGCATAATTTAAGTCCAAATTGATAGTTTAGTTATGTTTCTCTGCATATTTTATGATCGTCAATTTAAATTCAGATGTATTTGTGTGCCGCATGGATGACATAAGTCGGCTCATCTTATTTGAATTACCCTTCGTCGCCGAAGCGTCGCCGTTTCGTTTACCGGGGCTCCTCTATTCTTCGCACAAAATTCTGTCAGCGTTGAACTAATTTGGACAACATGACGCAATCCTTACATTTTATATGATTTAAAGAGAGAGAGAGAGAAAGAAAGAGAGCGAGTTCAGAACCGGAAACCTTTGTTACAGCCCATCGTAACGTAATTGGGTCAATTTATGCGAGAATTTCTCGATTTTGTGTCGTTTCATGGGCTCCGTTTCTATTCGCCGGATTATTTTCACCGAAATTCATCACGCCGGAAGTCTTTTGACCGGAATGCATTTTGCCGGATATCAAGATCGAGGACACTATGCTGATCATGGGGACAACACTGGCCGTGGTAGTGAAAAAAATATCAAAGACTACAACTAACCTAAACAGGCTAGAACGAGACACAGTACTTTGCCGAATTTCGTTATATGACACCTACCCTACAATCCGGCGAATAGCTTCCCGGTGAAATAATCACCCAGCGAAACAAACTCCGACGAGCCAGAATGCGGCGAAAAAGTTCGGTGAATGGGAAGCCCACGGTTTCATGTCGTAAGGTCGATTTCGGCCTGTAAGAATGCGTACTAATTTAGAGTCAACTGCCTGAAGCTGGCAGCTATGTCTTTTACCTCCCTTCTTATCTGAATTATATTTAGTTATGTCTAACTTTGACTGAAGACATTGTAGGCAGTATTTTACAGTGTATTTCGTCCAAAATTCATATTTTTTCAAACATTAAAAACATTCTATAGCTCATACTCAAAAACCGTCAGGTTTAGAGGAAAAATGGTTATAAAAGAAACTGTTTATTTTATTATGGCCTAAATTGTGTATTTGAACTTTTTTTCTATATGCAACGGTTAAGGAATTATGTACAAAAAAAAGTGAGCCGCACTTTTTCAACATGGCGGCCGTAGCAACGTTTAAATTTTAGGAAACTTTTAGTATATTCAATAAGAAGGTAAATGCTCTCCCAAATTTCTTGCTTGTATTAATTTTTAAAAGGTCAAAATCTATTTTTCTGAGTGTCTAAAGGCTGACAAAGGTAATTTGTTATTTTAGATAAACAGGTTTATTTTGATAGAGAAGGTAGATTGCTTCACAATGGACCCTACAAAACATTAAAAAACCTCTCCTAAGGAGCATGATTGTTAAAACACAAGATGTAATGAAGTCCTGTCCCACACTTATTAATTACTCCAGCCCTTAGATATAAGCTGACTCCTTATACATAATCCAGAAATGCCAAAAATGTATTGTTTACCTAAGATACATAAGCCAGGCAAAATGATGAGACCTATTGTTTCTGGTACTAACTCCGCGACTTACCTCCTATCTAAATAGTTAACCAATGAATTTAGAAACTTGCCAAAACTTCAAAATAATTTCTCGGTCGAAAACTCGTTGGAGTTTATAATAGTATATTAAAGTATGAGTGGATAACAAGGTCTTTAAAACACGCGCGAGTTTTCGAGCACGACGGCGTAGCGGAGTGCTCGAAATAGAGCAAATGTTTTAAAGACCAGTTATCCACGAATACTTTACGCTATTTTATATTATACCTCCAACACTGGAAATAAATTACGCACTAAAAACTTAGAAATAATTTTTGTCGTGATAAATCGAGAGAGCATAATAATATTGCTACTATAGTTACGAGAATTATTTACATTTTTGTCGCGTCCACGTCCGTTGTTGCATTCAGTCGTTTCCTTGACAACCTTTAAAGCTGGGCGAGCTTTAATCGCCTGTTTTCGCACGCTCAGGGGTGCTTTAAACGGCGATTCTGATGCAGGTATAATAAAAATAAAATTAAAGACTTGGAACTTGGTGAAAGCGAGATTCTAGTTTCATTTAACGTATGTTCTTTGTTTCCAAGCATACCAGTCCCACAAACTATGACTTATCTGGGGGAATTGCTTACGGATAATAATTTGGATTCAAACAAAATTGGCGAATTACTTAGATTAACTACACATTGGATGTCCCTGAATTGCTTTCAAATAGATGGAAAATTCTATAAACAGCACGAAAGAACAGCAGTGGGAAACAGCCTTTCCCCTTTCGTTGCCAACCTTTTTATGTCAAAATTCGAAACTGAATTTAAGAATAACACAGAGTATTTCCAAAGGATTTGGTTTAGGTATGTGGACGACATTTTTGCTGTTTTTGATTTATCTAAATGTAGTATTGATATTTTTTAAATCAGTTAAATTCCAAATTTCCTAGCATAAAATTCACATATAAAATGGAAAACGAATTACAACTGCCATTTCTAGATACCTTAGTAATAAGAAATAAAAATAAGTTGGAATTTGATGTTTATAGAAAAGAAACCAATGTAAACAGATTCATTTTAGCGGATTCAAATCATTGTTTTCAACACAAAATGACTGCCCTAAATTTCTTAGTGCATAGACTGTTAACCTTTTCCTTTAAACGAAGATCGATATACCACTGAATTTCAGACCATAAAAAGCATCGCTGTGTACAATGGTTTCTCTTCTAAAATTATCAATAATTTGATTAGGAAACAAAAAAGAATATTGCACGTTCGAAATTCCACAACTCTCGCCAGGCTTAGAAGTGAAGGACTCAAGCACATCAAAATTTCATTTCACTCGCTTACAAAGGGCCTAGCAAACATTTTTAAAGAATCGGGCCATAAAGTTGTGTATGGTTCAAACAACAATATTAGAAATTTGTTGGGAAATCCAAAAGAGAAACTGATGACTTTAGAGAGATTTGGAATTTAGGAAATTAAATGTTCCAATTGTGATTCTAAATATATTGGGCAAACACGTCGTAATTTTGAAACTAGGTTTAAAGAGCATTTAGCTCATTTTAGATTCAACAGATTGGAAAAATCGAGTATTGCCCAACATATTTTCGAAACGGGTCATAGTATAAAAGAGGATAACCTAAAAATTGTAAAGGCGTTAACTTCAATAAAACAACTAAAAAACTTTTGAACAAAGATGGCGGACCAATACCGTCCTCCGTCCTGTATGATTTGTTGACCGTCGGCCAAGTTCATTGGCCCTCGGCCACGCCCTCCGGGTCAGACAGTATAAATAGATGTAAAATGCGAGAACATCGCCCACTTCCATTTGTGATTTGGTCACGAGTATATCGTTGCTTCTTTTGCTGTGGTTTTCGTAGCTACCGATGATGACAGCGTGGCTGTCAAAATACGTATTTAGCAGTTGTTAAATATTTGTGTGGTGAGGGGTTTTAATGAATTTGAATATCAATATCACTTGATTAGTGGTGTTTTTCTGTTTGAATATTTGAGATGTCTTAAACAGCAGACTTCTTACAATTATTCTAGCTTGCTAAGTAGTGGAAAGAGGCATAAGTTTTATGTGCGACGCAAAATATCTTGTTTGCTTTACAGTAATTGTTGATAAATATTATATTTGCATAATATGCATTTTACCCTACATCGTGAGGAATGCAAACTCAGCACTGGTGTCAAGCCAGAGCAGCGTTGCTAACGTCAACTCAACCTACGACAAGCTTATAGTTATCGTGTAGTTTATAAACGCGTTACTAACTATGAATAAACGAGTCCTAATTCAACTGCGTTTGACTTCGCTTCTATAATCACTCCCTAAGCTTAATATTTGGGGTGCGAGGCTGCACTCTGGTGATTATCCAATGTTATCATCCTGCTCTGAGTGCTACTTGCGCAATATCACTTGTACGCTTAGAAGCAGAATAAACCAGGCCAAAAGGTAGGACACTTAATAGCCTCTAGGTCCAATTTTGTTCGTTGCTTATTAGACAAGGCACCACATATCCTCGAAATAAAGTTGCTTAAATAATGGAAAAAAGAAGATGTGGTTAGCGGTTATAGTACAGGCAAATTTAGTTAAAATAAATTATATCCATGTCTATGCTTCAGCTTTTGTATGTAACAAGAAGCAGATCGCAGTCTTCTCTGACAAACTGACCAAAGTAATGCTACAAACTAAGAACAGGGTTATCACGATTCCAATACGGGACTTAAGTTCTAAAGTAGAAGAGAATTTCTGATGAGCATTATCTTGGCATCAGAAATGAAAAAGGACAAAGACTAAAAGAGATGTTTATACAATTCTGTCCCCGGAGATAGATCAAATAGTGTGTTAAGAAATCAAATCGATTACATCAGCATTAACAAAGACTAAAGTAAGGGCACTTCATTCCACACGTAGGAATATGACCTGAAACTCGGCCGACCAAGGCCACCGAAATATTTCTTTCCGAAACACAGTCATCTGGCACACCGTTAACGGTATACTGGGTGATGTGGTTAGCATCATGCCTTTGACGACTGCCTTACTTTCCCTACTTCTACAGCCGTGGTTTCGGTACCCAATTTTTAAGACGACTGGGTGAGCTGCCCGCCAGTTGCCAGATGTGGGGATTGAACTTCGTACCGTGGAACCGCAGCCGATTTCCCTAACCGCTTAGCCACGCTGACGACAACAAAGATTAAGAAACATCATTACATCACCGATGCCCCTTCTGACCACAATTGCCTGTTGACCCGAATCGCAACAGCAGTTGCAGCGTTAGCATTTAAAACAGACAATATAATTCAACCATTTACCTGCAATTGCACACGAATATCGAATGAAAGGTTATAGAGTTACCCCACACTGAAATTTTTTGAAGAAATGATTACGCTTCCATTAAACACAAAGTGCCATAAATATCTAATCATTTTGGCTACTGCTCGTAATATGTGCAAAGTAATATAGGAATCAATGAAATATTATAGGTATTCACAATTCAAAAGCATTACTTAGCAAATGATACAATCTATTTCATTTACTAGAAACATAGCTATCTATCAATTTGAAAAGACACTAACGTTAAGTAGAGCTTTAGCTAGAGACGGCAGTGTTGGAATTGTTCTAAAACTATTAGACATTTTCATCGATATTCCTAAAGCCAATGTGTCGGTTTTTATTATCGATTTTGAAGATGAAACTATTTCTGAATACCACCAAGAACTACAGGTAGGTGCTAGCCACTGAGTACGACTTCAGTGATATTTTCCCTCAAGTCCTACTTACTTGAGTAATTTCCAAAGCCACTAAAATCACAACATTGTTAAATGTATTTATACATATATTTAATTATTTTTACGTAAGTATGGTATATTAGTACAGTATATTAGCTACACCTAGAGTCCCTATATATGCAAGATTTGGGACATGCAGGTGATTTGTTTTGGACCCACAAACCATGGAGTACTTGATTTTGCTGATTTTATACTTGATGCATACTTGTTTCAAATAAAATAAATGAAATGTATTGTTCTTAATCAAATGGTCCTTGATTTTCGGATCCAATGGCTCATCTCTTATTACATAATTATACAATCTCCAGCTATACCCTTAATATAAAAGAAACAACAGATATAGCTATAATCAACAAAAAGCTATATTTCTAGATAGAATCAATGATTTTTTAAAGATAAATACTCACCCAAGCCTAATGTTGGAAAAGTACTTTAAGTTACTGCTATTAAAAGAGAATTAAAGCTAAAAGATATTTATAGTCAAGTCATATTTTACTTGTTTAGAAACGCATACTACTAAAATGAATAACGATCAGGTGTTGGCTGAAAGTATTGGTCATTATTAGTAAATCAATCATCTGCTTACCTACATTATACCTACTCTAAATACCTATAACAAACATGTAACAATAAACTTCTAGGTAAGTAAATAAAAAGCTTCGCGTAAGTTTTACCCACAGTTGGCAAGGAAACAGGTTTTATGTGTCTGCTATTAGTTCTTTTATTGACAAAATCCTAATTTCATTTTCACACTATTCAAAAATTTTACAAAAATAGCCCTTCAAAAACAAATTGTCGAAGTTTACTACATATTCGAAAAGCAACTGCCAGAAGCCGCGTAATAAAAATGGAAAGAACAAAGTAGTTGCTGTATTAGAGAAATGCAGACAACCAAAATCGCATACTGGAGTACTGCACGTCAGCAAGCTATTTACACCACGTGAACCACTCGCTTGCAACTTTCTAATAGCTCTTACTTACACCATCGGACGATTATAGCATTAACTCAGTTTAAATATCCCGAAAGTGTAGCGTCGTCAACCATTTTGAAACGGTTATCTCAATGAATATGTTCGGAATCCTGGCTTAAAGGAGGAAGGGGTAACCGGAAAGGTTAACGGGATGGCCCAAGGAGTTCGACAACAACCTGGGGCACCCTCCAGTGCTCGAGAGGTTTGGTCAATAGTTGGAAATAAGCCAGCCGACGAAAATATTATGGGTGACGCGTGATTCTGGTCCGATAGAAATTGATCTTCGGGGTCCGACGGCAATTCAAATGGAACTACAAGGGTTTAATCACCGCAACAATATGATAATCCGAACTAAACCAAGCGTATTTAAGCGGTAAAGTGACACTTTTCGGCAAACGTCAACTTTGCATCACGTTTGACAAGCGCAAAAGTTAGCTTTGTACCATTATTGTAGACAATAATTGTTTGTATAATAAGCATAATAAGTAGAATTTGCTGCACTGACTGCGACATTTACAGCCCTACCTACGGTTGGGTTGCAAGACCCCGAATTTTTAGGCAAATGCCTATTTTGTAATTTAATAGGCACACACTTGAAAATATACTTATCCATAAGAAGTATTAAGACTACATAGAAAGCTGCCAATACATTTCAGAAAGAATATTGTATATAAAAATCATAATGGACCATCAAAAACTGCACGGTCTTCCCATCTATAACCCTGAAGACTGTAAACGGATAAAGAGGAGAGAAATGTTCTATACTAAACCTACAGACCACCTTGGACTCTATATCTACTGAAGAAAACATGATCCTACTAGAAGACTTCACGTATTGGCAAGAAAGTGGTTAACGAAGTTAAGCAACTTTAACGAAAAACATATTGATGCAAATGGAGAACTGATAATCAACTTTTGTGCCTACAATGAACGAAGGATAAATCATACATTTTTTCCTCATAAATATCAATGTAAATATACGTATGAAAATAACAGTGGACACAAATCAATGATGCACTTTATAGTTACTAACAGAAAGATACATCTTACCCAGGTTCTACGAGTTAGGACCTTAAACTCTGCAAATGCAGAGACCCAGTACAGCTTAGTATTAGTGAAAATTAGACTGATAATGAAGCTAAAAAGCAGATGCAAACAATAACAACAGAAAAAAATTACGTAGAGACTATGTGGCATACAGCAACCAAACAATTATATCAGAAAAGACTAGCAGGGAAGATGAATGACGACAGCTGGGAAATAATAACAAGTAATATAGAAAGTGCTGCAAATAAAGCCTTAAGTACGCGTATGGTCACAATAAACAGTAACAAAGGCACTAGTAGAACACCGTCGTTCCGCCAAGATGTAAAAGATAAACGCAGAAAAAAACGGAAAGCCAACTTACCTTATCCAACCTAAAAACTCGAGAATCCTATAAGCAATATGAAACAATTCGAATTTGCACTAAATGCTGGCGCAGCATAAGGTCACTAAAAAAATATGGAGTGATAACTTATACGCTAACTGAGAACAAAGCGAAGAAAAAACTGGCCATATACCTATCATAAAAAAAAGGCACTTGACAATTCTAAACGTGTAGGAATTTACAAATTTCATTTTATTTCATATTATTTCAGCGAATTCCGAAAATGGCAACTATTTTGTCGTGTATTAAAGCCTAAAATGCATACAGCTATGCTTCTAAAGCCTAACTCAATTCATATCGTTGTACCACCCTTAAACGAAGGGGAGGCACAGCCCTAGTAGCTAGTTCTAACTCTCGGCAGAAAATATGGTGTGGGTAAGGACTAGGTAGCAATCCTTACGATTAAATACAATCTATGAAGCAACAAAATTTTGGGAGTCTGTTGTTAAACACAACAAAAAACACATCCAGCTAACAAAACAAATCACCACCTACCTTGTAAGCCTCTTACCTCAACCTAAATCTCAAAATAACATTATCAGGTTTCTGAGGGATCGTAGTACACCTCAAAAAAATCATAAACCAATAACATGAACTAGACTTTTAGTATTGAACAATAGTGTAACAAATATCCAGTATAAGTAAAGCTGGAGGCTTAACTAGGGCAAGAATGAATAATTAACAAATAATTGAGTTTGGAGTCACCCAAATCATGGCACACAAATATTATGAATTATTAAAAAGTGGAAGTGGGTATTAGGTACATACAAGATTAAACTGATGAAATACTAACGCTTCTAATGTTACAAACAAGTTAATATTTATCGCGTACAGTTTGTTAATTGAAGGTGTTCGTGTAACTGTTTATTTTTAGGCAATAGCCATTTACTGATAAATGAAACAAGCAAGCTGAAAATCAATGCATGTAGTACTTACGAAACGTCGTTGGAGGCACTATCTTGCGATCCTAAATACGGTCTTGCCAACCCTTGCATGGAAATGTTAGATTGGGCCTTGAAGCGGATACGGGCGTTGCTATAGTCAAGCCGTCGCCAAAACTGCTCGCATGTGGGCCACATTCTGCAGAAGC
>OW679199.1:79036301-79101309 GCA_940337035.1 Agriotes lineatus
TTTGTTTTGGCTAATTAGATTGAAATTAAATTTTAGGGATTGTGTTTAATACGGTATTGTTTTGGACTAATTTCCATTGTTAAGTTGTGGTTTTAACAAGTATAGTACTCGTAGTAGTACTAAGCTTATGTAGGTTGTACCTTACCGTAGGTGAAATAACCCTAACCCTAAGCATTTGTCGATTTATTGATTGATTTGTGGAAGTAGTATCTTATTTGGATATTTTATAATTCTGGATGGTTTCATTTTTATTTGATTGAGTGGGTGTGTTGCTTTTTAGATTTAGGAGCTCTGTGTGTGTTTATAAAAGCTGGTTTTATTTTTATTTGAGTGAATGGTGAAGACATCACGCTATTCAGGTATCATGATGAATTATCTTTTAGAGTTTTTCATTGAATGATTGCGATTTTCATTGATGGAACATCGGGGATATACTGGCCAGATGTGCTTGAGTTTTTTTTTCATTGAATGTTAGAGTCCTGGTGGTTTGATGTGCTTGATTTTTTTTATTGAATGTATGTCTGAAAGGTTTGTGGTGGTTCCTTCGGTGGCTGCTTTTGGTGAGTGGTATCTATTTTTCCTGGGGGTGATTCTCGTTCCTTGTTGTGTAACGATTTTAGACATGTTTGGGAGAACGGTTTGGTGATGTCATGGTTGTAGCATACCTTCTTCGATTGGCTCTTTCATCTTCTTCTGGTTTGTTGGTAAAATAACGTGGGTTGGTGTTGGTGTGTTTGGGAGATTTTGCTTATGCAGATATCACGTCTCTTAAACCATCTTCCTAGTTTTGGTTATGGTAGTTATTATTTGTGGATCTTTCACTTTATTTTTCTTCGTTTCTGATGAGGTTCGAGTACGGCCGTTGGGCAAGATAGGTTTTTGATTGTGATTTCTGAATCGTCGATTAGCTCTTTAGTTATCGATATTAGGTTTGTGGTGGTTCCTTCGGTGGCGGTTTGTGTGTCCCCGAATTGAGTGGTATCTATTTTTCCTGGGGGTGATTCTCGTTCCTTGTTGTGTAACGATTTTAGACATGTTTGGGAGAACGGTTTGGTGATGTCATGGTTGTAGCATATTTTCTTCGATTGGCTCTTTCATCTTCTTCTGGTTTGTTGGTAAAATAACGTGGGTTGGTGTTGGTGTGTTTGGGAGATTTTGCTTATGCAGATATCACGTCTCTTAAACCATCTTCCTAGTTTTGGTTATGGTAGTTATTATTTGTGGATCTTTCATTTTATTTTTCTTCGTTTCTGATGAGGTTCGAGTACGGCCGTTGGGCAAGATAGATTTTTGATTGTGATTTCTGAATCGTCGATTAGCTCTTTAGTTATCGATATTAGGTTTGTGGTGGTTCCTTCGGTGGCGGTTTGTGTGTCGCCGAATTGAGTGGTATCTATTTTTCCTGGGGGTGATTCTCGTTCCTTGTTGTGTAACGATTTTAGACATGTTTGGGAGAACGGTTTGGTGATGTCATGGCGGTAGCATACCTTTGATTGTGTGTACACCATTAGCCCTTAGCGATTGGTGAATTGTTAATTGGACCTGATGAAGCTCCGTTGGTATGCGGATTTTTGGGTCCTGGATACTGTTATGGGACGATTTCCCGGAGTCTGTGTGACTGGTTATTTGTCATTGGGTTGCTGACTGTCTTTGTAAATTGGAACTTAATTCTTTTCTCAATACATTGTCCTTTCCTTCGACTAATGTAATCGGTTCTTTTTCTGTTACTTCTTCCGCTTTCGATCTTCTCGTGGTTTCTGTGTGTGGTAATAGAATTTGTTTCTTCGGTTTTACTTGTGGCCATTTTGTGGTGTGGAGCTCCAGCAGTGCATTGGTGTGTGGTTCTTTTGGTGTCGTTCAGTCTTCAGCTGGATTGTTAGTATGATTGTAGTTTTGTGTGAACTTGCGGTTGTGGAATGTTCTCTCCTTTCTTTTGATTGGGTTTATATTTTATGTAACGCATAGGGTGGTTGGTTGGGCACTGTAGGCAAGCTCACTTTAGGGAGCATTTTTATCTTGCTTTCCCTCTTATAAAATATAGGGTGGTTGGATGGGCACTGTAGGGAAGGTCACTTTAGGGAGCATTTTTATCTTGCTTTCCCTCTTATAAAGTATAGGGAGTTCCCTGTTATAAGGTGACGATCCGCTGTCTGAACATATTCGTTGGTCTAACAACTGCTTATTTGCAAGACTACTTTGGGAAAAAAGGAAGAAGCAATTTGGGCACGACACAGTTGACACATCACAACAACGGCGTCGTCTTCAAGCACCAGTATGAATGTTGTTAGGGAGATTGAGGAGTTTGGCAGATCTAACTGCGGCAAAACTAACATAATGATCAGCTTGTTAGAACATCCAAACGGTTTACGATTCGAAAACGTTTATTTATATTGTAAATCTCTGGATCAACCAAAATACCAGTACCTGAGGAAACTTCTAAAACCCATAAAAGAAATTGGGTTGTATGAATATTTCGATGTGTCTGTAATTGAACAAACCACACTACGCGAGGAGGGGTGGTGGGAGGCAGAGCCCGAGCCGCCGCACTCCTCCATGGTTTGGCATCAGATTTTAATAAAAATGCTGATTTAAGACCAATTTGTCGTTCGTCATTCAGCCCTTATCTCACGCACGGGGCGGGAGGAGGTGGAGGGAAGATTCAATGTCGCATCATCTTTTGTATATTAACATAGAATACCCATTACTGAACATTTTTAATAAAATGCAAATTTAAGGTCAATTTTCGTTTGTCATTCAACCCTTATGCTTGTAAACCACATCCACATATTTTACGGGGGACACCTAACAAACCCCAGAAATTCATGTTAAGGGGCTGACATTATAATCAAATCAAGTCTTAAATTACATTTATATCCTATGCCGGCAGCGCTAAAAAAAACACTGCGTAATTAGCAGTCGCAAAGTTGAACTTGCACTTGTTATGTGAATCGAAGGTCGCGCTAGTCGCTGAATGCCAAGCGCATTAAATTAGAAAGGTAATATTATGAATTTTAAATACCTGACTATTGATGCCTAGATTTTTTACAAATTTAAAATCATTAAAGGATTATTTCTAATTATTTTTGCAAACGCAAACCACCACTTTAAGACAAAATCAACCTTGAGTTCGTATTCATTGCAATATAATTAATATAAATTCATACTAAAAGCAAAAATGACATCTACATTTACAAGTTACAGAGTAATTAATTACAGTATAGACAAATATTATCATAAAAATAGTCAATCATGCAATAACAATATGATTTAAAAACGCGGAAGGGTGGTTTTAGAATTTTATATTTTATTTTCATTTTCAGTAATTGCGTACTCATCCGTGTATTTGTTAATTTAGGTACATTTGTCAAACCTTTCTATTTTAACATAAAAAAACCAAGTGTTTTGCAAAGAGCCAACATTTGGTCTTAAACAGTTATTACGGATATTTTGTTTTATGCGCACGTTTATTTTAACTATGCATGGAATTACACCTCCTAAAATCAATATATTAAAACAGGAACCATGTTTTTTTATTTTAAACATTCTTTAATAATTCATTACCGTCAATCATGCAATAACAATGTAATAAAAATTACGCGAAGTCCTGGTGCTTTAGATGTTAAACAAAATACATACCAGGGGGTCATTATTCCTTAGAACTGTAAAAACACGTTTTTAAAAGTTGTTTTATTCCAATATATAGTGTTTTTGCAAATGATAAACATTGGTTAAGGCGCAGTAACAAATAGGTTGCGAATGATGCATGCAGGCCGGTTGTGATGGGATGAGGGCCGGTTGTTCTTCTATCTCGACGATGGGTTTGTTGATGTAATTTCTTAAAAATGCGGCCTTTTCACGTCCTTTTACGTATATAACATCGACATCTCGAACAAGTCGTTGAAGGATCTTTGAAAACATGAAGACCGCAGTAAACCCTTCGTTCCAATTAATGCAGTGGTGGTTGTTCATGAGCCATTTTGCTTCTTTTTGTAAATGCGGTGGTAATTTTGAAAACTGGAACGGAGCCCTGAAGATATAGTGCGAAACGGCGTATCCATCGTAAGCAGCCAATTCTTTCGGGCTAAAGTTCTTATCGCTTGTCCTGAAGCTTTGCAAATCTATTATAACAAAGTTCTTGCTGTTTTCGGCCATTTTAAAAATATAATTCACTTAACTCAGATGCAAGCGCAATTTTGTCAACGCTCGTAACGATTTTTGTATATATAGAAAATCCGCTTTAAAAATAGAGAATGTGAATTTACTTAAAGCAAAAATTAATTATGTTTATTCGTTATCAAGGATACCTTTTACTCTTGCAACCGTTTATTTAGATTTTTATTATTTATAGGTTAACTATTACATCCGCCACGTTTGCTTAATTAATTCCTTTTACTTAGATTTTTAACATTTTTAGGCAGCTAGTTGTACAGTATATATAGGTTTTTATTTCATATTACACTAGTTTCAAAATAGAAACAATTACAAATCGAATTCTTTTTTCGAATAGGTTAACAGTGTCGAGCACCAATTTTAAGAACAAAGCGAAATGGAGGGCAAAGATTGTTTTAATATTAGGCATTTATTTCGCGTATTTACTTGGTAATGGAGTGCAATTCATTCAACCTATTTAGCGAGCGTTCATGGTTTAATGTGTTTTGTTTTTAGCTCGCTATGTATGAGTGAATTTTAGTAAATATTTAAATTAACCCTGTTAACATTAATAAAAATGATTCAAATTGATACAGAGTAAAATACATTTAATTACAATAATAACAGGTACATTGAAAAGTGCATACTGCAGTAAAAAAGTCCGCTAAAATGAATAATTCGAATGGTCTTGATATTTACAATCTAACTAAAATTGTGCAGCTAATTTACTTAAAAGTAAAAAGTATTTAATAGATTCGTTGCATAACGCACTAACAAGGATACCGTTTATTTAGCAGAATTTTTTATTTTAACTGGCCTTTCAAGTAGTAGATATGTATTATTTGCAAATCAAACATGAATAAGGTTTATCATCTCGATGTGTCTTCATGTCCTCCACTAATAAAACCTTTCTATGCTGCTTTATACTCCCAAAGACAACACATGCAAAATCAATTGAATCGAAGGATAATCTACCTGTGCATAATTAGAAAGGTGGTTACTTGTTTACTGCGGAGTAGATTTTTTAATAATTCTAGAGAAAGCAAAGGCCAACCGATGTACTAACGCCCACATTTTTCCGGGCAGCTTATTCCTATATAAAGGACTGTTCTTTGTTCATATTATATTAGTACCAACTAGTACTTTTAGATAAAAGCGATCATAAAATGAATTCATTTTTCGAACAAGTTAACAGCGTCGGGCTTCTCAAGTCAATATTAAAAATAAGCGAAATGCAAATAAACAAAAACTACATTATCGAAAATATTCAATCGGGTAATCATCCACAATTTGGACGGAACGTTTTCATTGAAACCGAGGATTTACGAATTTACCTTCTAAAACGAATTTCCGAAAAAATGACTGATGAAGATATAACTAAACTTAACAAATCCGCGAAAAATACGCTCTGGTTTTTATTGGTCGAAAAAATGTGTCTAAAGGGTCCGATGCCAACTTGGTCAAATTTGTGGAACTTTAGGATGTATACAGGTAAAACTCGCTATTGTAGTTTATAAGGGGTATGGCACTAACTTAGTAAATTTGCCCAGGTAAAACAACAAATTGCTTATTGTACTAATCTTTTAAATGAACATTTTACAAAGTTGCAGTTTTTATTACAGCTCAAACTGGAATGTAAAAGTGAACCGCTATTTTCAATCTACGCAGATGTGGAAAAACACAAGACCGGTGTTCCAAAAATACTGAGATTTATCAAAACAACCAATTGCTTATGCTATTAATTTATGGACCATTAAGATATGTAAAACAACCAATTTTTAAAAATAAAACATTTATAAAAAGTTGTCGTTTTTATTACAGCTCATACTAGAATGTAAAAGTGAAGGTTTCAACATAATATAGAAACGCTATTTGCAATATATGCAGACATGAAGAAACAAAAGACCGATGTTTCGAAAATACTGAGATTTATCAAAAACACTTTCATATGATAACAGTTTATTGACTGCTTATTATCTTTTGCCTCGCATTGAAATTTTGTATATCTAATAATAATAAATATACGAAAAGAAGCGGCTTTTATATAATAATTAGTTAAGTCTCCTACCTGTAGAAAAACAACAACAACAACAACAACCAAACCTGATGAAGGACCACGGGTTAGGCAACCAGCTGACCGAGGTGAAATAAATAGAAAGGTGAAAGAAGAGTTCTAAGACAGTATTTAATGTTGATACCATTAAACAAATATATTAGTGTGTAGCAACATTCTGTGCGACGTGTATCTATTAAACACGTAAAATGTATCGAATGTTTGTTTTATTGTTAGTAGTAGGATATGCAGTTGACAGCCAACAAAACTGTAACGAAACAGGTGAAGTTATCAAATACCTACAGAGTTTTGGGTTTTTGGAATCTAGCAACAACGAAAGTGAACATGGTTTAACATCAACAAAATTAATTGAAAATTCTGAGTCTTTCACATCTGCATTAAACACATTTCAAGCCCGCTACGATTTACCAATATCAAATACTATTAATACGGAAACTTTGAATTTAATGAAGAAGCCTAGATGTGGTGTTAAAGATATAATAGGGTTATTTCAAGTGCATAAGTCAAAGTGGAATGCACATGTTATAACGTGGAATTTTCAGCCGACTACCGCCGAACTACTTCATGTGGCCAATAGGGCTTTCAGCATATGGTCGCAATATACAAACCTAGAATTTCAGTTTAGGTACAATAGAACCGCTATGATAGCAATCTCTATGAGAGATAAGTATCACACACATACAACAGTTGATAAAGTGTGCGGGTTTGACTTTGAGGATGGCATACTAGGTCACTCTTACTTTCCAGGGCCTGAACAGAAACCAGTTGAAGTGCATATTAATACACCGGTTAATTGGTATACCGGAGTGGATGGTATTGTACCTGAAGGTCAAACAAGTCTTCTTTCAATCTTAACTCATGAAATAGGACATGCTTTAGGCATGCGTCATTCGGCTGTGAAAAAGTATTCGTATTATCGGACACCAAGCAACTTGTCAAACATTGGCCTCTCTCAAGATGATATACTGGAGATACAAAGTGCATATGGAAAAAAACCGAAGAGTCAAACTATTATTACTGCGCGTTCTACAAGCACAACTGTTCGGGCGAATATTACGGCGCGTCCCACTACTACTACTACTACTACTACTACTAAACGTCAGCAAGACACGCTAGAAAAACAGACAGAAAGGAAACCGGATCTATGCGCTTTAACTAAAACAGTAGATAAATTTCTAATAGTTAATCAAAAATTCTATATATTCTATGGAAAGTATGTATGGATGATAAATTTAGGCGAAAAGACGTATAACGAACCGCTTTTGCTTGATGACTGGTTAACGTTTTTACCTAAAAATTTTACAGAAATCGACGCAGTATATGAGCGGCCTAATGGGCAAATAGTGTTTTTCATAGCCAAATATATTTATGCGATGGAATTTCCTTCGATACAACTTGTACATGGTTATCGGAAACTAAACACAGTTCTAGGCCAACGTAATATAATTGAGATAAACGGCGTACTTAATACGTACTCTGGTCGGACGTACATCTTTTATGAGCCGAACCTTTACATGGAAGTGGACGAATGTAGTTTTAAATACTCAAAACTCGGTACGACTAACAAAGATTTTCCAGGGGTACCCATTGACTTTAAATCTGTTTTTCGATATACGAACGGGCACATATATTTCTTTAATAAAAAAAATTTTTATGAATACAACGATTTTTCAGGTACACTAGTTCAAGCCGGTAAATGAATCTCGATATTTTCAGTCTGAATTGTCCGCATGAAAGCCTTTTACAGCAATTATATAATCTAGTAACAAATCTAATGGCATTGGAAAACGTAGGATCGCATTAGCGTGCCTCGATTTACAAGATGATTAAAAGGTTTAAACAGTTATCGGTACAATACCTATAGAAGATTATTCGGGTACATACGGTAAAAATCAGTTATGCTATGATCCTTGACCGACCAGAAGATGAGGTGCGCATATGCATAAAAAGACGATTAGAAATAAGGTTACTTGTAGAGTGAAAATATTTAATAAAGGCATTTATGAAATATCTGTGTGTTATTTGTGTAAGAGGTAATATTTCGGTGGTTTTATTTCAAAGTTATAAGCGCTCTTAGTAGCTGCTGTGATCTTCGAGAGTGTGACCTTGAATTTTTATAGATTATAAAGACCATTTGAATTTGAAGTATATAGAGTTTCAGACCGCCCATAGTAATTGCACCTAAATTTAAAAACTTCTAGAATTATTCCCGTGGTGTTTCATAACCTTAGCCAGTTCTTTGTTAAACCCTAGTAAAAGCTATTCCCCTAAACAAGGAGCGCTATATTTCTTTTACGAAAACTAACGACGGAGATGGTATTCAATTTAAATTTATAGATTCATTTCGATTTATGACTTCTTCTTTAGAAAGATTGGCATCCTATTTGTAACCGGCAAACCCTAATCTTTTAGTTAGTGTATTATTAAAGCTGAACTCCTCGGCAGAAACACTGTATACAATTAATCGTGTGGCTGATGTAAAAGAAACCAGCATCTGTCTACAATTCTGGAGTTTGACTCCAATCGCTAAATGTCCACAGTAGTTTACAAAATGTGAATATCGAGGTTCTGAGATCATAACGGCAATTGACTAACTATGTATAATTCAAGATCACGGCGTTTATAACTTTGAAATATTTCTAAATATATTTATTTTATTTCCAAATATACGTAATAAATAAAACTTCTCCGTCGTCCAGTCTTGCTAGGTGCCGCTCCACCGGCTTAAAGACGTTGGTCTGCCACCACACAACTGACGATCCGTCGAAGGCTGCAGGCCACGTCCGTAAGGTGGTCGTCTCCGCTAGGGTCTCTCCTTGTAGGTTCAGGGCGTACTCCATTGTGACCACTGCCTGGAGAGACCGCTGAGAGGATGCTGGAGGGCAACTAGCCAAAAACCGACGAAAATGACGGTAAAATTGTTCTGCATTCTTGAAGTTAGAAATAGCTGCTGTTGAAGGATTATGATGTCTGTTACAGAAAACAGGCAACTTAATATAGGGATGTAGTCAAGGGTATCTACCAGTTTCCAAGCAATCACCGTTCTCTCGATTAACCCTAGCGTTTTAGTAACAAATACTACTACAGTTGTATGTGAAAAAGGTTTCCTTGTTAGCGCAATGTATATATTAAATAATTTTTACTCTAACTAGATTGCAAATATCAAGGAAAACCTTTTCCTAATTAGTATGCTAATCAATTGCACATATTCTCTTTTTACAAAATAATAACATATATAAGACGGTAGGTGGTTGATGGTGTTCATGAAACGGTGGCGAGTAAGCAAAAGTAATATGGAAAGCCAACGCGAATTAATGGAAATATCCGAAGAAGAAGAAGGAAATATGGACGTATGGCCTGAAGGTACGCAAAATACTTATACTTTGCCGTGGCATGTAAATTTTGATTATGATGTGTTGTTAGAAGATCAGAAAAGGAAATCGGAAGAAGATGTTACAGCAGTAAAGAAAATGATAGTAACGGAAGAGGAGGCGATAGAAGCACCGCGATTTATGTCTGCTAATGTGAATTGCGCGACGAAAATAATTGATGGGAAAAAGTACATATGGTGTCCGGGGTTTGGCATAAATAAAGATAAACCAGACGGGATTTTAGTATGGATGTTTAAAGGTTGTGTCGTGCCATTTTCTCGGAGTTATTGTGGTTCTGGGGGTTTGGATTTATATTCTGCAGAGGATATCGGTGTTGAAGGAAGAAGTATGGTGAAAATCAGGACCGGGTTTGGTATGAAATTACCTGTAGAAACGATAGGGATGATTTGTGATAGATCTTCTGTTGCTAGTAGTACTAATTGTGTAGTAGTAGGAGGAGTAATAGATAGCGATTATTTAGGAGAGATTAAAGTTATGATGTACAATATGAGCGATAGCAAAGAAAGATTTTTAAAAGGAGAGAGGATAGCCCAAATGTTAATTTTAAAAAGGTATCATGAAAACAATGTAATTTTGTTGGACAAACCTTTAACTACCCAGTTTGGTAGAGGGGATAAAGGATTTGGAAGTAGCAATGTTTTGCCCATGTCGGCAGTAAAAAATAATACATATTAATTAATCAACACAAATTCGGCGCCGGATTCAAGCTGTTGTTTTTATTTTCAGTTTTTAAAAATGTCAGATGTGGGATTCGAACCCACGCTATATTACCAGAGCTTGAATCCGGCGCCTTAGACCACTCGGCCAATCTGACTACATACAGCTAAAGCATGCATGCATGCATCATTTTCAATCTTTTGCTACTGCGCCTTATCCAATGTTTGTCATTTACATAAACACTATGCGACGCAATATGTATAATTAAAGGCAAATAAAAAACTTTTATAAACGTGTTTCTTTATTTTACAGTTCTAGGGTAACCATGGACAGACAGACAGACAGACAGACAGGTAAACCCGCAAACATGTCGAAACAGCAATGGGACATTTGAAAAGGTACCAGGTGCTGTTTAACGGAATTTCAAAAACTGGATCTGGGACATCTAGCGGTCGAGTAAATTGGCAAGTCCTGTCGAAGAATTAGCTGATTTTTAGTGTCCACGTTTTTGTCAATTTACTCGGCCGCTAGATGTCCAAGCCCCAGTTTTTGAAATTGCTGTTGTTTTTTAAAATGTCAGATGTGGGATTCGAACCCACGCTCCCTTACAGGAACCAGAGCTTGAATCCGGCGCCTTAGACCGCTCGGACAATCTGACTACATACAGCTAAAGCATGCATGCATGCATCATTTTCAATCTTTTGCTACTGCGCCTTATCCAATGTTTGTCATTTACATAAACACTATGCGACGCAATATGTATAATTAAAGGCAAATAAAAAACTTTTATAAACGTGTTTTTTATTTTGCAGTTCTAGGAAATAATGTCCTCATGGAATGGTAACTATTCTATTTTCTAATATGGCGTTTATCATCTAAAGCATTAGGAGCTACCTTAGTTTGTCTTTCACTATGCTTGGTAGAAGTTATTTCGGTTTATTGTGACGGTTATACGGTGTTGAGTCATTTTGCGGTTGTAGATGCTTAATCGCATTTCACGCCTTTAGGGCAATTTGTTGCTATGTCAAAACCATTTTCAATCTTTCCGCACATTTGAGTCAGGTCATTTTGGTATTTTAAATAGCCACAGGATTTAGAGCAGCGTGCCCGTATGCTAGACCCTTTTAGTTCTTTATTTGGCTCCATCGCCTAATTCCAGAATCATGATTTCGCACATATTTGGCCCCAAACGCAGCATTTCCCGTCGGTTGGAGCTCCCCTCTGATGGCGCTGTGGCAGCCGAGCGTATCGCCCGCAAGAATTCCGAATCTTCTAGAAAGCACGCCGTTGTGGCGTGATATTATGACGCCGGCATTAATTTGTTTCATTTTATCGCCCCGCGATTGGCTGCCGAGGTTTAGTCACGTGGGGACGCGACCAAGGTGACCCGTGCCAGCGCTTCCCTCTGGACATTCAGCCGAGAGCCGTCGATCGAGTAAGAGGTCGGATAGTGTGTGTGAGTTCGTGCGGCGCTCCCGCCCTTGGCGGGGGCGTCAGTCTTTTTTCCCGGCGAGTGCTGCTTCAGCAATTACGTGACAAACGGTTTCGCCTTAAGGGCAGTTGACCGCAGCCCGTTGCAGAGAACGCTTGTGTGGTGGTTGTGAGTGTGAGTTTCGAATTGTCTTCGGCGTAGCGTGGGTGTTTTTGAGCCCAGTTCCTGCTTCCGTAAGTAAGGAGTCGTGCCCCCTTCATCTCGACCTACGAGGATCTGTCCCGCAGAACGAAAGTGGCCCATTTTTCGTCGTCCCGTCGTACGCGTCCTGACGCGTCTCTCGTCGCCATTATGGCGGATGTGCACTCATCCCTATAGCCGTCGAACATCGAAGGTACCTGCCACCTAAGACTGCAGCCTGTCGCAACTCAACTGTACCAGGCTCCCTAACCGCCTACATATTAAGGTATGTGTCTTTGAACTGATTACCGCTGTGAACGCGAGCGAGCCGTCACATCTCTGGTGCCTACAGGCACTGTCGTCATATTTGTCCATGTCGCGAGTGCTAATTTGATCCTTGCTGTTCGCTGCATAAGGCGTCGCGCCAGCATATTGGTGCATTCATTCAGAATTGCAGACTGTCCATGTCGCGAGTGCTAATTTGATCTTTGATGTTCGCTGCATAAGGCGTCGCGCCAGCATACTTGTGCATTCATTCAGAATCGCAGACTGTCCATGTCGCGAGTGCTAATTTGATCTTTGCTGTTCGCTGCATAAGGCGTCGCGCCAGCATATTTGTACTCATTACTGCTCATTACTGTTCATTACTGTTCATTAATGTTCAACATCTGTCGCTAGGTTTAAAGCGCGCGCCAGCTGGTGTCCTTAGTTATAATCTAGTTATAGATATAGTGCGACGCACTCTGCTGCCCCATTGTAAACCCGTTAGTCAATACATGATTTGTTAGCTAAGGGAACTATTGTTTTGTTTCGACTTGTGCATGTTCTGTTTCAGATAAGCGCCCCCTTCATTGTACTGATTATTGTGCGACGGAACGAGGGAGCTTTGAGCGTACAGGTGGGTGAGACAGCTGCGTAGTCGCGGTCGGATTGACACCTAATTACAATCCTTGCATAAGGCAATCCCGAAATTGTTATTTGACCTTGCAATTCTTGAGTAATCCTATCGGCGGAGTATTTTGCGTGCTTCGCTCCCGTCTAACCGTCAGGCCCGGTTAGCCGGGTTAAGACAGGCTTGGTGGCGCCCTCATGATTTCGACATACCCTATATATATATCATGCCGCAACACGCTTGCCCAGAACGTATCGTGTGACTCACGCCCGACTCCCTGAGCGTTCCAGCCGTGGCCTATTAGCCTATTTCGAACCGATTTCAGGGCAAGTGTGCCAGATTTTCAGGACTGATTCCGTGGTGCGATGCTCACCTTGGGTGGGTGTCGTAAAGTTCTTTTAATACCGTAACAGGCTAATTTTGGCTATCCCAACGCGTGGGCCTGTTTTTTTCTGATATTCGTCTTCTCGTTAAGCCCCTTCGTTGTGCGTCTTAATTTTGTCGCTCAACGCGGGGCCTTTCAGGCCTTTCTGGCTTTGCTTTGCTTAGCCTTGTTGTGTCATTTATATCGTTGTCACAAATGTTTTTTTTTTCGTCATGTCGAAGTGGTATGGACTGGTAAACCGTTTTTTTCTTAGTAGAATATTTTACCGAGCTTCTTTTCTTGTTTTCTATTTGTCTTTTCCTGTTTTCTTCCGTTTTCTATATGTCTTTTCTTGTCTTTTCCTGTTCTTAGTTTATTTTCATTAGTTTTCTTGACAATGTATATGTTTTTTCTTAGTTGTCATTTGTCTTTACGTTTCTTTTCTTGTTTTCTATATGTTTTTTCTTGTCTTTTCTTATTTTCTATTTGTAGTTTTGTGTTTTCTTGTTGTTTATCGCCTTTTGAGTTTTATTTTTGTGTTTTTCCATGTCTTTTCATATTTTGAGTATCTTTTTCGTTATTTTTACCGTCGTTTCTTGTTTTTCTTAGCCAGTTCATACTACCGAGATCTCTCGTTGCATTTAGTGCAGATTTTATCCCGTATTAGTCGGATTTAGTACCAGATGTTGTTGAGTGAAGGTACCGACCTTGTTTTTTTTAAGTCTTTTCGAAGGCTTAGTTGGGAGTCTCGATTCCCTGTCGCTTACATTGTTTAGCCTTGGGCTAAGTTGACACTTTTGTTGTACCGAACTGACGTTTATCGATTTTGACGTTCACGTTAGCGAGGTTTATCGATTTTGACGTTGATGATTACCGATTTTGACAATTTTTTTTCTCTATCGTTTGGTGTTGTGCCGCGTTGATTTTTGGTGAGCAGGTTGGAATTCATTTTCAGCTTCATCACTGCGTTTTGGTTTGTTGATCAGTCGTGGATTGTTGTTGGTGTGCTTGGGGAGATTCGCTCGTGCGGTTATTACGTCCCTCAGGCCACCTTCTTAGTTGGTTTGACGTAGTTATTTTCGTTGGACTCCTATTTCATTCTCATTATTATCATGTACCGCCCAACCTTGTTCATCGACTTCTTCGTGGACACCCCTAACATTTTTGTCGCAGTGTCTTGCACACTTACCGTTAGCATTTAATGAGTCTTTACCGCTGGTCGGAATGCTTCGTATTTGTTGTCATTTACCGTACCCATTTTGTCTGATGACGTCATGTTGTCAAGTATCGTGTTCTTTGTGAACAGTTTCGTTGAAGCTTCTGAGCTTTGTGTGGCGGTAATGGCCTGCTGTCCGCATGAGGTTTCTTAAGTGTAAAGTGTTTGAGTATTTAAAGGTTTTTGACTTTTTTTTTGTAGTGATGCCCTGTTGTTTTTGTGGCCTAGCGCTCTTTTACCGTACCGTTGGCCGTCGCCATTTTCAACCACCTGTGTGGGATTACATAAAGAGAGCGTGTTTCTGGTCATTTTGTTTCGTGCGGACCCTGTCGTCGTAAGGTAGTCCCTTTGGGCCGCATGGAGTTCTGAAAAGGATTTATTGGGCATGCGTCATCGAACGCCTACACCCTTGGAGACTTGGTTCTTCCGGATTTTCTTTTGGTGTTCGGTGTTGGAGTCACTTTCGAGCTCGCGCTTTGCGGTTTAATAGTCGGCTTGGCTCCGGCATCGGCATTGATTGAGGATTTCGGTGGACTGAGTTTTTCCTATTACTGATTATGACTATTTTGACAGTTTCTGTCACAACCATTTTCCCTTGTTGGTTGTTCATCCTCTCCCCTTGGGTATTCATACCAGTTGTGGGATCCACACAATGCGCCGATCTCTTGACGCGCAGCGTGCCCTCTTCAGGTAACCCTTGGGTGGGATTTTGGACTTTCATTTCTATACCCCCCCCTCCCTGTGTTCTTTTGGAACGGTTGGTCGGAAGTGTCCACAGGTGTAAGACTTATTTGTACCCCATTTAGACCCATATTTTGTACCCGATTGTGACCCAATTTACGTATTTGCTACTGGCGTATCCAGTCTTTCTTCTTCCTCTTCTCTCTTCCCACCTTTGCACCCTATCTGGTGGCCAGTGTGCGTAATCCCTTTGGGGGTGCACTCTATCGTATCGAATGTTTTTTTTTGTTTCGTTCGTTTTTCGTTGTTGCGTTTTCGTTTGAGTTCTCGTTACGTTGTCGCAAAATGCCTCGTTGTTTTATAAGAGACTTCGGGGAACTCTCTTTCAAGTAAAGGGAGTGTTAAGTCATTTTGCGGTTGTAGATGCTTAATCGCATTTCACGCCTTTAGGGCAACTTGTTGCTATGTCAAAACCATAATCTTTCCGCACATTTGAGTCAGGTCATTTTGGTATTTTAAATAGCCACCTAGGCTTTAGGGCAGCGTGCCCGTATGCTAGACCCTTTTAGTTCATTATTTGGCTCCATCGCCTAATTCCAGAATCATGATTTCGCACATATTTGGCCCCAAACGCAGCATTTCCCGTCGGTTGGAGCTCCCCTCTGATGGCGCTGTGGCAGCCGAGCGTATCGCCCGCAAGAATTCCGAATCTTCTAGAAAGCACGCCGTTGTGGCGTGATATCATGACGCCGGCATTAATTTGTTTCATTTTATCGCCCCGCGATTGGCTGCCGAGGTTTAGTCACGTGGGGACGCGACCAAGGTGAACCGTGCCAGCGCTTCCCTCTGGGCATTCAGCCGAGAGCCGTCGATCGAGTAAGAGGTCGGATAGTGTGTGTGAGTTCGTGCGGCGCTCCCGCCCTTGGCGGGGGCGTCAGTCTTTTTTCCCGGCGAGTGCTGCTTCAGCAATTACGTGACAAACGGTTTCGCCTTAAGGGCAGTTGACCGCAGCCCGTTGCAGAGAACGCTTGTGTGGTGGTTGTGAGTGTGAGTTTCGAATTGTCTTCGGCGTAGCGTGGGTGTTTTTGAGCCCAGTTCCTGCTTCCGTAAGTAAGGGGTCGTGCCCCCTTCATCTCGACCTACGAGGATCTGTCCAGCAGAACGAAAGTGGCCCATTTTTCGTCGTCCCGTCGTACGCGTCCTGACGCGTCTCTCGTCGCCATTATGGCGGATGTGCACTCATCCCTATAGCCGTCGAACATCGAAGGTACCTGCCACCTAAGACTGCAGCCTGTCGCAACTCAACTGTACCAGGCTCCCTAACCGCCTACATATTAAGGTATGTGTCTTTGAACTGATTACCGCTGTGAACGCGAGCGAGCCGTCACATCTCTGGTGCCTACAGGCACTGTCGTCATATTTGTCCATGTCGCGAGTGCTAACTTGATCCTTGCTGTTCGCTGCATAAGGCGTCGCGCCAGCATATTGGTGCATTCATTCAGAATTGCAGACTGTCCATGTCGCGAGTGCTAATTTGATCTTTGCTGTTCGCTGCATAAGGCGTCGCGCCAGCATACTTGTGCATTCATTCAGAATCGCAGACTGTCCATGTCGCGAGTGCTAATTTGATCTTTGCTGTTCGCTGCATAAGGCGTCGCGCCAGCATATTTGTACTCATTACTGCTCATTACTGTTCATTACTGTTCATTACTGTTCAACATCTGTCGCTAGGTTTAAAGCGCGCGCCAGCTGGTGTCCTTAGTTATAATCTAGTTATAGATATAGTGCGACGCACTCTGCTGCCCCATTGTGAACCCGTTAGTCAATACATGATTTGTTAGCTAAGGGAACTATTGTTTTGTTTCGACTTGTGCATGTTCTGTTTCAGATAAGCCCCCCCTTTATTGTACTGATTATTGTGCGACGGAACGAGGGAGCTTTGAGCGTACAGGTGGGTGAGACAGCTGCGTAGTCGCGGTCGGATTGACACCTAATTACAATCCTTGCATAAGGCAATCCCGAAATTGTTATTTGACCTTGCAATTCTTGAGTAATCCTATCGGCGGAGTATTTTGCGTGCTTCGCTCCCGTCTAACCGTCCAGGCCCGGTTAGCCGGGTTAAGACAGGCTTGGTGGCGTCCTCATGATTTCGACATACCCTATATATATATCATGCCGCAACACGCTTGCCCAGAACGTATCGTGTGACTTACGCCCGACTCCCTGAGCGTTCCAGCCGTGGTCTACCACTACTACTAACAATAAAACAAACATTTGGTACATTTTCCGTGTTTAATAGAACCACGTCAGGCAAAATGTTGCTACCATTCAACTGGTTGCCTAATCCGAGGTCCTTCATCAGGTTTGGTTGTTGTTGTTTTTCTTCAGGTAGGAGACTTAACTAATTATTATACAAAAGGCCTCTTCTTTGTTATGATTATTAGATACTCAATTTTGCCTACAACTCTACTAAAAACTGGAATATACAAATAACCCTCAAATGCCGAATTACGCAGATTCTCTTCCGAATTCTATTGTAAACAATTAATTGAATAATATACTAATACAACTGCCGCTGCTTCATCTGAACCACCGTTTATTTCAAGGATTCTTTGATATTTACGTTGAACCAATTTAGATCATTTCTTATTAATTTAAATATTTGCTAAAATCCCACTAAACAGTGTACACCACCACTGTGCGTTTTCCTCATAATGCCCCACTACCTAGGCTGAATGAATTGCGCTTTATTACCAGGTAAAAAAAAAGAAAAATATTTTCGACGCGAAAGAAATGTCTTGCTGATACTCCAAAGTATGAGTTGCAAATAAAAAAAGTGGACGTGACTACCTCCCTGGGCTTTCCCATACTGGAAACTGTTCATATCGTCTTTATTCAACAGTATTTACAACATATCAAAATTTCAACTCGATGCCTCACGTCTTCACCGTGATAAGCGTTTACACTTTCACGTAAATATTGCGGGTAAATATAAAAGAACTAGTGAGCCACCCGAACTACGTTTCGGTTCGCAAAATTAAGAGAGATTTATTAATATAAATTAAAAAAAAAGATGCATCTACGGGATCGAACCCGGGGCTCCCGCGTGATAGGTCAGCACGCTTACCGCAGAACCACACTCTCCTGTTTGAATAATGCGCGCACCCGAGCTAATAGTAGACAGCGATAGGCGCTCCGCTCTGCTGCCTAGAGAAGTTAATTAAATTATACTGCTTCCTAGAGAAGTTAATTAAATAAGTCTGAAAATTAGCAAACTTTTAAGCCATCGTACAACTTAATCGGTCCAGTATCTTCGGAGGAGATAGCGAACAAACATAGTTACACGCAAACAAAGAGAGCTACGATTTTATGTTATAAGATGTGTATTTCAAAACGTGACCACCGAGCTTCTGTAGATGGCGCCAAGTGGACAAGCCGCCACTGTGCTATTTATGTATTATTTTCCTCAAAACGGCTGTAGCACCGAGGTGAAATTTTCTAAGTACCTGGAAATTATATTTTCTAGGGCATACAAAACCGATTTTTTTATTTTCGCGGAAAAAGATTCTTTGACGCAAAAATATAACAACCGTTAGAATAAAAAAATTATTTTTCAAAAATAGAGGGGGCAGGGGGCCGGTGCGCTTACATATATCCACGAGTGTAATATTTTTTTGCATATTCATATGCTCCATTATGCACTGAGCAATTCAGTGAAAACCCCAGCTACCAATCTTGTTTTGTTTATTAATTAAAGGGGTTTAAATTTTCAAGCTTCAAAGCTTCGTAGAGGGCGCCACAGATAATTCATGAGATTCTTTAAAAAACAGATCGATAGCCCTTTTCGGAGTCTATCAGAGTATGAAGTTTAAACAAATTCCTGTGGGCAGTTTTTGAGAAATGATTTTTAGAAAATTTCCAAAATTTTGAAAATTTGTAATTTAGGCCCCTTAATATTTTTCAAAACACTTTTTATATCACCTCATGTTAGCCTTCATATACTATTCAGAAAACAAAAATCAATTGAATCGATTCATCCGTGTTTGAGTAATAGGGCGTTAAACTCAAAATTTTCAAAAAATCATATCGCCCTTCATTTTAAACCTAGCGAGTTCGGAAAAAAACTAACAGATTTTTCTTATGACTCTCTATCGTTATCCGCGATAAAATTTTCAAAATTTTAATCACGAAAACAGTGATACCAAAAAAACATGCGTAACTTCCGCTTCCGGTTTCGGATTTTTTTGAAAAGCTTATTTTGTCGATGAATTTTCGATACACCCCCGCATTCCAAAGCGCATCAAAATCGGAGCAATACTTTCGGCTGTAGGAGCGTCACCCACCCACACACACACCCACACACAGACAGACATTTTTTAAAAACCACTTTTTTGGGTTCCTGGAGGCCCAAAACGGATATTTCTGTGAAAATCTCGATTTCCAAAATTTTCATGATTCCAAGACTTCCCTATACCTATGGGTATGGGAAAGTAAAAACGGGCAACTTTTAAAAATATTTATTAAAAAATGGGTTGTTTTGCCTTAATATTGTGTCATATCCATTAGAAACTACAAACAAATAAATTATTAATTAGCGAGTTTAACCTGTATACATCCTAAAGTTCCACAAATTTAACTAAGTTGGCATCAAACACTTTAGACACATTTTTAGCGGATTTGTTAAGTTTAGTTATATCTTCACCAGTCATTTTTTTGGAAATTCGTTTTGGAAGGTAAATTCGTACATCCTGGGTTTCAACGAAAACGTTTCGTCCAATTTGTAGGTGATTACCCGATTGAATATTTTCGATAATGTAGTTTTTGTTTATTTGCATTTCGCTTATTTTTAATATTTGTTGGCCTTCGAGTTATTAAAAAATCTGCGCCGCAATAAGCAAGCAGCCACCTGTCTAATTATGCGCATTCTTAATAGATTATAAAGCAGCAGAGAAAGGTTTTATTAGCGAATAAAAAATTTAACTACGGCTGTATATTAAATAAGTTTTGCTTTAACTAGATTGCAAATATCAAGGCCCTTTAGTGGACTTTTACTGTAGTATGCTATATTGAGGTTTATTTTCAATATACCTATTGTTATTGTAATTTTACTCTGAATCATTTTTTATTAATGTTAACAGGGTTAATTTATTAAAATCCGCCAATACATGGCGGGACTAAAAACAACGTACGCCTGCTATATAGGTTTGAATGAATTTCCCTACTCCGCCGGATTTTTGTTGCGGCTGCAATTACGCTGTCCTTGTTTGGAAGCTGTAGCTACTTATAGCCGCTATCTCTTTGTTATTTGTATTTTAAACCTCGTTTATATATTGTTGCGCATTATCATGGTCTCGTTAGTTGTTTTTAACTTGCGTCAAGTTCGCACACTATTCGTTTACGTATAAAATAATGGATCTGACTCCAAGTGTCGATTCTTCGCATGAAATCACATTAAAGCACGCTGTAAAGTTGTGCTGTGCTTTCTGGTTTGAAGATGCAAAAAACGATTTAGATAAAATAGTGAGAAATTCCTCGCGACTCAGAAATTTAGAATTTGACGCGTATGTAGTGTGTGCTATGGCTGGCGATAGCCAAAATCAACAAGAAAAACGGAAACGACTGATTGCCAATTTGGAAAAAAACATTTTTAAATATTTTGCTAGAGAAGGAAATACATCGCTAACGCTGGATGTGGACTACCACTCAAAGCATCCCTTTGCTCAAATGCTGGAAGAAAGTGTCTCAGTATTCGAACTACCGTGTAAATCTACAACGAAAATTAACTCTTCACCAACAGGCATGTTCACACTTCAAGTTAGGAGCGGACATGGTTCGCTCTTCTGGAGATATATTTCAAATATTGATCACCTGTAACATTTTATCTTATCAATTCTATTTTTGCTCGTCAGGTACACAAATAAAAAAACATAATAAAATTAAAATGTGGTTTTATTAATCCATTACAGACCGTCACTTATTATATTTTGATACAAAGATTTACATTGATACAAAGCACAATGACATAATTCTAAATAATGGTTAAAGCATGCTGGGGCAGTAGATCCATTTCAAAATTGTAATCTGCAACTGCAATAACCTTATCTCCAAGAAACTGCTTCAGGTATTTCTCCTTTTGCAAACCCTTACAAAATACCGTGTGGGCGTTCTCAGTTTCATGTAGTAGAATTTCGGGTAGCTGTGACAGGGAAACGAATCCTCGGCTCCATTTCAGACCATGATAGTTTTTTCCAACCAAACTGCTTGTCGTTGCAAATCTACCGTTAAGTTTGTGAATCGAAACGGCGGCTTGAATAAGTAGTGGCTAGTTCTTTTTCCATCGAAAAGTGATAGTTCTTTTACAGTAAATTCCGGAGTATTGAAACCCTGCACATCGATTGACAAAAACATTGTTTTGTACTGTTACTACACCACTGAATACAGTACAGAATTTCTTAGAGTCTTATATTAAAAGCCATATCAACATAATTAGAAATTCGTAAAAATATTCACAACAATCGAACAAGCGTTTATAACGCAACCTTCGATTTTTGCCGAGCGTTACATATCCGCTAGTGCAAATTCCAGCCGTAATAACTGTTTAAGACCAAATGTTGGCTCTTTGCAAAACACTTGGTTTTTTTATGTTAAAATAGAAAGGTTTGACAAATGTACCTAAATTAACAAATAAACGGATGAGTACGCAATTACTGAAAATGAAAATAAAATATAAAATTCTAAAACCACCCTTCCGGGTTTTTAAATTATATTGTTATTGCATGATTGACTATTTTTATGATAATATTTGTCTATACTGTAATTAATTACTCTGTAACTTGTAAATGTAGATGTCATTTTTGCTTTTAGTATGAATTTATATTAATTATATTGCAATAAATACGAACTCAAGGTTGATTTTGTCTTTAAGTGGTGGTTTGCGTTTGCAAAAATAATTAGAAATAATCCTTTAATGATTTTAAATTTGTAAAAAATCTAGGCCTCAATAGTCAGGTATTTAAAATTCATAATATTACCTTTCTAATTTAATGCGCTTGGCATTCAGCGACCAGCGCGACCTTCGATTCACATAACAAGTGCAAGTTCAACTTTGCGACTGCTAATTACGCCAGTGTTTTTTTTAGCGCTGCCGGCATAGGATATAAATGTAATTTAAGACTCGATTTGGTTATAATGTCAGCCCCTTAACATGAATTTCTGGGGTTTGTTAGGTGTCCCCCGTAAAATATGTGGATGTGGTTTACAAGCATAAGGGTTGAATGACAAACGAAAAATTGACCTTAAATTTGCATTTTATTAAAAACGTTCAGTACTGGGTATTCTATGTTAATATACAAAAGACGATGCTACATTGAATCTTCCCTCCACCTCCTCCCGCCCCGTGCGTGAGATAAGGGCTAAATGACGAACGACAAATTGGTCTTAAATCAGCATTTTTATTAAAATCTGATGCCAAACCATGGAGGAGTGCGGCGGCTGGGGCTCTGCCTCCCACCACCCCTCCTCGCGTAGTGTGGTTTGTTCAATTACAGACCCATCGAGATATTCATACAACCCAATTTTTTTTATGGGTTTTAGAAGTTTCCTCAGGTACTGGTATTTTGGTTGATCCAGAGATTTACAATATAAATAAACGTTTTCGAATCGTAAATCGTTTGGATGTTCTAACAAGCTGATCATTATGTTAGTTTTGCCGCAGTTAGATCTGCCAAATTCCTCAATCTCCCTAACAACATTCATACTGGTGTTTGAAGACGACGCCGTTGTTGTGATGTGTCAACTGTGTCGTGCCCAAATTGCTTCTTCCTTTCTTCCCAAAGTAGTCTTGCAAATAAGCAGTTGTTAGACCAACGAATATGTTCAGACAGCGGATCGTCACCTTCTTTCCAATCATGAACTACCACGTGACATACAAAGCACACAATAAAAAATCTGGCGCGGGCTAGAGAAGCAGGTAACACCACACTGTTGGCCCAGTTGGAATATGTAAGTAAACGTGTTTCAAAAGGTAAAAGATTTAGTCTTATGTCTTCAATACACATTTCTATCTCCCATTTGTAATAATCAACGGATGGATTGGTGAACCACCATTCCCCCTTCCACCCCGCACACAAAAGATGATGTAATGTGACACTCAAGATAACGAAGATGTCGCCTTTGCGTTCCGGTTACCACGCTCATCAAAATTTGGCAGTTAGCCGCAGCGCTGGAATAAATTAGCCTTAAATATACAAAAATCTGATGTGACGTTGGGCATCCCCCCTCACCCCTAACTTAAACATGAGGGTCCGGCGGCTAGGGCTTTGCCCCCCTGGGGTTGATGTTGCGCAATACCTAGAACATGTTACGCAATATCTTACCCTAAAATAGATACTTGAACATGGGGACCCCACAATATAGCGGCACAAACTCCGATGAACTTTGACATTTGGCATTATGAAGATGACACCTTTGCTTTCCGGTTCGCACGCTCATCAAAATTTGACAGTTAACCGCAGCGCTGGAATAAATTAGCCTTAAATATACAAAAAACCTGATGCGGGCCCCCCGGCGGCTGGAGCTCTGCCCCTCGGGGTTGGTGTGACCTTGAAACTTACTCCGCTCCCGAACTTGCACATGAGGGCCCCACAATATGGCGACTGGGGCTTTGCCCTCCGGGCTCGCTTGAGTTAGAGAGAGAAAGATGGTTTTTTTGTAGAACCCTATGTGTTAAAGAGAGAAAGATAGATTTTTGGTGACTGACAGACACCGATGACCTTTGACATTTGGTTTGGCGCACTTGAGATTGCGCAATATTGCGTCAGCCGCAAAGTGGCTCAGAAATGACATGGGGTGGCCTAGAACCCGCCTATCTCTACTACTCACTACTTAGTGTTTTGGCCACTAAACAATAGAGGTTGTTCTATATCACGTTTTGGGACTCCGGACCCTTTTATTCACGTTATTCCTGATTGTTTCCCGTGGCGACGGTGACGTCTGGAGCCTACGTGCATTCTATAGCGTATGCTTCTCTATGAAATATGGTGCTACCTTGTGCAAGGCGCTTAGCACATATGTGAAAGAGAAGGAAAGGTAACGATGCTCGTCTTGCATAATTTCAATTTCAGGGCGCTTCAGGGTTCAGTTACGAGAACAAACTTAAAGAGTTTAAACACATTACTGTGTACGGCCCTCGGCAGCCTTCAACTGTCAGGGACCCGTTGTAATTATTAGCCTTTGTGCCGAAACCCGATATTGAGTTGTTTTCATAGTGACGTTAGTTTTCGTTAATTTTCGGAGGTAGTCGAAATATAGCGACCTGAACACAAGTTGCCGCTGATTAGACATATTGCTTTTGTTTGTGCAATAGAGATAGTAACCTCGTGTTTGGGTATGCAGAAATTGGGGTCGTAAGCCTTCTGTTGGCACTTCTTGGTTAAAAAAGCACCTTGGACAGATTATAAATCGAAGGTGCCCCGTTAGAAGGGCATAGTAGTCAAGCCGTCGTCGTAGTGCCTATATCTTTCACTTCTCATTTTTGAGGATCTGCAATTCTCAGCCGTTCAGAGGAAATCACCCCATGTTACGTGTTAAAAGCATATGGCACTAATACTAGTAGTTTACGGTATATAAATAGGGAATAAAAGATCAAGTGGGAATAACGCGGTGAAAGCTCATATAAAATTAATATCAGAGTGGCAATGGTTGCTACTAGAGGGTAGAAAATAAATAACGGATTTTGTTTTTGAAAAACGAGTGACAGCATTTTAACGTGCAAAAGGTTTCGTGGAAAAAACGTGATAATCTCGCAATTTCTCGTGGTTTTGGTTATAGTAGGTGAATAATACTGACCGACCGTCCTGGTAGGGAGTTATGGGAGCGAGTGTCATTTACCGACGAATGTAGATTCGAGCATAGAAGCGATATAGGAACCACGGAAAATGTTTGCATAGTTTATTGCCTGTTATCAGGGTACGTAAAATTATTCGGGCATCTACCTCATTCTATCTTGAAATTCGATATTATAGCAACAATTACTAGGCGTAAAACCTACGGGAAGTAGTCTGCTGAAAATCATCACGCAGTCTTGGGGTCTACGTGCAGTAGGTGACAGCCGGCGATTGGGGCCTATCAAGCTGACATTTGTTAGGAGTCATTGAACTTATTAAGCGTCTGCAAGTATAACGACAAACATATAAGTGATTTAATTAGAATCTGATGATCTTTGTCATATAAGAACACTGTGTACTCATTAAACGTATTGATTTAAGTTAAGTGGGGTACCCCGTTCAAATAGTAGAGCCGAATTGAATATTGGTCAACGTTTGAGTAACAATAAAGTTAGCACCTAATCGAATAATTGTCCACGTTTGGGTAACAATAAAGCTAGTTAAAGGTAATGATCTCTTTCATTTTAATTTCAATCATTGAGTTCGATAATTGTTTTATTATTTATAAAGTGAAGTTACAAGTTTCTTGGCCTATATCAGTGTACCTGAGTAAAACTTGTTGGCGCTCCCTTTAACATCTTAATCAAAGAATTAGCGACGTCTTCACTGTTGCTAGAGACGGGCCTCAAGTACACTTTTATGGTGATCAATTGTTGAGTTAAAAATACAGAACGCCGACCTAAAGGTAAGTAAAAAGCTAACAAGGTTTGGCCCCCAACGTAGGGCTATAATTTGGTACATGCACCTTTAGATCGCACAATAATTGAAAAGAGCAATATTTTCAGTAGTTATACTTAATTAAATAAAAACTAGATAGGGTGTAATTAGGATCTGTTTATTATATGTATTCGTTTATGTAAGTGGGAAATATCATCAGAACGTGACACGCTAAGAATTACTTTGGCAAAATTTTGAGAAGTTTGTTTTGGCTAATTAGATTGAAATTAAATTTTAGGGATTGTGTTTAATACGGTATTGTTTTGGACTAATTTCCATTGTTAAGTTGTGGTTTTAACAAGTATAGTACTCGTAGTAGTACTAAGCTTATGTAGGTTGTACCTTACCGTAGGTAAAATAACCCTAACCCTAAGCATTTGTCGATTTATTGATTGATTTGTGGAAGTAGTATCTTATTTGGATATTTTATAATTCTGGATGGTTTCATTTTTATTTGATTGAGTGGGTGTGTTGCTTTTTAGATTTAGGAGCTCTGTGTGTATGTTTATAAAAGCTGGTTTTATTTTTATTTGAGTGAATGGTGAAGACATCACGCTATTCAGGTATCATGATGAATTACCTTTTAGAGTTTTTCATTGAATGATTGCGATTTTCATTGATGGAACATCGGGGATATACTGGCCAGATGTGCTTGAGTTTTTTTTCATTGAATGTTAGAGTCCTGGTGGTTTGATGTGCTTGATTTTTTTTTTATTGAATGTATGTCTGAAAGGTTTGTGGTGGTTCCTTCGGTGGCTGCTTTTGGTGAGTGGTATGTATTTTTCCTGGGGGTGATTCTCGTTCCTTGTTGTGTAACGATTTTAGACATGTTTGGGAGAACGGTTTGGTGATGTCATGGTTGTAGCATACCTTCTTCGATTGGCTCTTTCATCTTCTTCTGGTTTGTTGGTAAAATAACGTGGGTTGGTGTTGGTGTGTTTGGGAGATTTTGCTTATGCAGATATCACGTCTCTTAAACCATCTTCCTAGTTTTGGTTATGGTAGTTATTATTTGTGGATCTTTCATTTTATTTTTCTTCGTTTCTGATGAGGTTCGAGTACGGCCGTTGGGCAAGATAGGTTTTTGATTGTGATTTCTGAATCGTCGATTAGCTCTTTAGTTATCGATATTAGGTTTGTGGTTTTTCCTTCGGTGGCGGTTTGTGTGTCCCCGAATTGAGTGGTATCTATTTTTCCTGGGGGTGATTCTCGTTCCTTGTTGTGTAACGATTTTAGACATGTTTGGGAGAACGGTTTGGTGATGTCATGGCGGTAGCATACCTTTGATTGTGTGTACACCATTAGCCCTTAGCGATTGGTGAATTGTTAATTGGACCTGATGAAGCTCCGTTGGTATGCGGATTTTTGGGTCCTGGATACTGTTATGGGACGATTTCCCGGAGTCTGTGTGACTGGTTATTTGTCATTGGGTTGCTGACTGTCTTTGTAAATTGGAACTTAATTCTTTTCTCAATACATTGTCCTTTCCTTCGACTAATGTAATCGGTTCTTTTTCTGTTACTTCTTCCGCTTTCGATCTTCTCGTGGTTTCTGTGTGTGGTAATAGAATTTGTTTCTTCGGTTTTACTTGTGGCCATTTTGTGGTGTGGAGCTCCAGCAGTGCATTGGTGTGTGGTTCTTTTGGTGTCGTTCAGTCTTCAGCTGGATTGTTAGTATGATTGTAGTTTTGTGTGAACTTGCGGTTGTGGAATGTTCTCTCCTTTCTTTTGATTGGGTTTATATTTTATGTAACGCATAGGGTGGTTGGTTGGGCACTGTAGGAAAGCTCACTTTAGGGAGCATTTTTATCTTGCTTTCCCTCTTATAAAATATAGGGTGGTTGGATGGGCACTGTAGGGAAGGTCACTTTAGGGAGCATTTTTATCTTGATTTCCCTCTTATAAAGTATAGGGAGTTCCCTGTTGGGAAATATTAATATCTCTTTTTCCCTTTGTTGTATTTGGAGAGCGTTGTGTTATTCTGCTTTCCCTTGTGTGAATTAAGGTTGACGAGGATAAGTGTTAAAGAAGTACAACTTCTTAGTTAATTTTTTTTTAGGATTAGGTATGTGCGTCAGGGATATATATTGTGTAATCTTACACTATTCTTCGTTTTGGTATTACTATTTTGGTCTGACCATGCCTGAAGCTGTGTGGAGGTGTGTTTCCTCCTGGGGTCATTACCGTCTTTACAGTGTAGTTGCTCTTTGGTGGTGTGGGTTCTGGGTTGTTAAAGGTGAAGTGTTAGGGACGTCTTATAACAGACGGTTTCCTTATTCTCTGGTGTATCTGTATATATCCTTATAGGATAAAATTACTCTTAGTTAAAAAACTCGTTGAAATTTTTCCTTTCTGGTAAGGGGGGAATTTGGTAACGTAAGGTAAGTCCAAATCTAACACTCAACCTTGTCCTTATCAATGAGGAGCAACTGCGCTAAAGACGCGCGCTGCGTCGACGCATACCCCACTACTCCTACCCGAATAGTGCAATAAGCAAATATGTCATCTGTCACCCCTAGCTAATAAACCAGATATTTCTACGCAAAGTTTTCTGTGATGTATAATAGTCTTCAGTCGATTAGTATTACAAATTGACTATTTTATGAAAATGCATAATAATACCAAGAACTGTCCACTTCATGTAAAATTACAGTTTCATACGCTAGTAAATCATCTTAAGTTACAATGTCCCGTGATTGAGCATTTTTTAAGTTGTAAAGTTTATATTACGGAGTTTTTGCATAACGTTCCGATAAAATGACGTACCGTTAAAGCTTATGTTACCTAGCGACGTCAACGTTACAGCCAATCCAAATTAATTTTTTTGAGTTTAACGTAACGTTATTTTAACGCGACGTGGTGCAAAAACTCCCTATTATTTAAAATATTACCTCATTTTAATATTACTAAGTCAGTTTTAACACTAATAATTGCGTTGCTTAACTCTATTTTCTCGGAATTGTATTTATTTATTAAATTAGTGTATAATAGTTTTTACAGATTTCTCAAATAAATAATTCGACTTCTGATTAAATTTCCGAGTAATTAACCGTAGAGTCATTTCCATGAAGGTGTAACAACTGAGGACTGGAGTAACAAAAATTATCTTATAATGTTGCATAATTTCAGTTAATATTTCTATTATTATGAAAAAGAAGTCAAAACAATAATTATATAATTCACAAATTGAAAAGTTTGGTTGCAATCTCTCCTATGTAATATAAATGGGGTTTATTTCTTTGCTTTTTTAAGTACTGCCACCGCCTAAAACAGTTAGTATTAGCTAGAAGCTATGCTGTTGGTTTCAAATGTCTCGATTTTACAAAGAAGGTGCTTGACTGACCCAAAGGGAAAGATACGATCCAGCGAATGCCTGTCTTAAGTTAAACAATGTTAAAATTATAAGCGCGCCAGAAACAAGGTTGCTCACATTAAAAGCTCTATATCGTCGAAGCTGACTTTGACACTCTCCACATCAAATCAGGTCAATCTACTGACAACAGCAACTCCAGATCTGACCCTTAGGCAACAAGAACATCTTAACCAACTCCTCTCGCGCTACGATGACGCGTTTGGCGAGAAGGAAAGCTCACCGGCCCACCTGCTACATTGCATCTAAAACCATGCGCAGCACCCGTCTTTGCAAAGATGAAGGAAATTCCTCTGGCCCTGTGGAATGCCTATCCTAAAGATATTGATGGTCAAAATCGTGTCGGAGTTTTATAAACAAGTAGATTAGTCTGAATGGGCATCAATCACCAATGTCGTGGCAAAGAAATATTGAAAAATTTGAATAACCGAAAACTACAAGCCAACACTTAACCCAAGAATAATCATCAATGAACACCTATCCCAAAAACTGAACACCTATTCAACCAAAAGAGGGGTGCCACAGTGTTTTGTCATCTCGACATTAGGGACGCTTATACACCTGACGGGCGATGACTTCAACAACTTATTGACGCCTCTCGAAACAACCTTGGAAAGAATGCGGTAGCATAGCCTTCGTTTAAATCGCTTCAAGTGTATCTTCGCGTCTTCTGCAGTCAAATCTCTAGGCCACAAAATAAACGCGCAAGGAGTGCATAAGGGTCTGATAAACACAGCAAAGCAGTACCAGATGCTCCAAAGTCCATCACACCAGAAGAACAGCAGCTTTTCTTACGTAAAGCAACGTACAACAATGCTTTAATTTCAGATCTATCCACCAAAGACAGGCCTCTGCGTAACATGCTGCTAAGGGAGCCTTTTACCTGGACGGCTGATGCCGAGGAATCGTATGTCGACATCAAGAGCAGACTGACCTCACCTCAGGTCTTAATGCTATACGACCTATCGCCACCACTTCTGCTGGCTATTGCCGCTAGCAAAACGGGACTGGGCGCTGTCCTTTGGCATAGCTTGAACAACGGTATTGAGCGCCCAATTGCCTATGCAAGTCGCACAATAAGTGCAATGGAACAACGCCACCCACTGATCGACAAAGACGCCTTATCCATCGCCTGGGCCGTACAGAATCGTTTTATACCTGTACGCCTATCACTGGCCGCTAATAACGGACCACAAACTACTGTCACAAATCGCGTATCGCAAATTATGCAGAGTTTTTGGAAAATTTCTACTACACCGTCATTTTTAGAACAAAGAAGAAGGCGAATGCAGACTACTACTTTCCTGCTGCACTACCTGGCAATGTTCAAAGTTTGGACGCATTAAACAACTTCCACTTAACAACAGATATTTGGTTGGTTAAGTCGCGAGTTACCAATTTTGTGGTTGCGCAACTGGAACCATTACGTGGTTTTTTTACTGTGGAATTAAGTTCAGCAAAAAATACAACCGTTTGTGGAACACAATAACATTCCTTTGGTTTCTCTAGAACACATGAACAAAATACAACATATACAAATTCGATAATATTAATTTAAAATACAAGTACAAATTTGAGTAGCCTGGTTTACGGTACCGAATTAGTTATTAATTAAAGACTTTGGAATCTGACCTCAGTCTCGACTTTTCTCCAAACTGGAACAAGTCGTTATATGCCGAAAACGTGGTATTCAGTCACAGTAAAAGTGCAAGTGATAGGTGAATTTTAAGTAACCCTCGAAAACTAAGCAACTCTTTTACATTGCAAAGGAACCCCTATCTGGTGCCTGTTTGTGATTATTTATTTTTTTTTGTTATAAAAATAATATAAGTTAAAATTACGGGCAAAGATGCTATTACACACAATTTTCGGTTTATATATTTATACTGTGCTCAACCTTTGTCTGTTAGTAAATTAAGGCTGATTAAAATGAACTGCAATAATTAACTGCACAAATAAAACGGTTGAATGCCCTTCTTTCTATTTTATTTAACTGCAATACTAATTACGGTAGCTCTCAACAAACACAAAACTTCTTATCTCATGGGTTGGATTCATAAACGGACTATATTCTGAAATTTTAGGTTAGTTGTCTCAACGTAGCTCGTTTGCTCGTTATTAGTAGATAAAATTCACAATCTCGTAAATTGACAGATGAACACAAAGTGGTTTTTGCATACAGCGTGAAATTGAACGTTTAAAATGGTGAAGTACAGTAAAAACGCGTCAGGTAAATTATTTGAGTATTCCCGCTTGGCAACTATTAAAACATCGCCTTCATTGTTTCTCAGGATGACGTCAAGCTCGCCTTGATTGTTATTCTCAGGATGACATAAAATGCACGCCGAGCTTTCATTTGTTTATGAAGTTCGATTTTGGCCGATTTCGCCAAAACCTGGTGACGCCGTTCGATTTTTGAAAACCAAGAAGTAATTGGAATTTTGGAAAAACGTTAGGCCTCTTCGACAAGGTTTAATCTTTGATTTAAATCGTTTTCCCGAACGCTGACACCCAATTTCTAGATCTATCCTACCTCGTGAAGTCCGCTTCGTTGCTGACTTCGGAGCTGGTCGTGGTGACGCTGCTGGAATATCTCAGGTTGTAGCTGCTTCCCTGTCCGTTAATGTTGATTCAGACATTCTTGGCCTACGGCTTCCGATTTTCAATTCCGTCGTATCAAAGATCGTAATTTTTAGTTGGACGGCTCCCGACTCCTCGGAGATGACATTTGTAAAAATGTAAATTTTTGCTTTGCAGTAACTGCTGCAAACGTTAGCACAGGTACACTACCACATTGGCAATCAAATGGGCCACTTTTTATATTATAAAATGCTCATTTATTATAAAACGTTAATGAAATGTGAAGCACAAATTCGACAACCTTTCAAAGTAATTTTATTCAATTGCTGTTTTTGATAATGACAAAGAAGCATCATGTTGCTAAGATACGGTGCAATTCTACTATTAATTGGAAATTAGGTTTGATAACCTTTATCATAAATAGAATACAATTTGATTACATAAAATACAGTCTAACATTTTCTTAAAATCTAAAATATTGTCTTTTTGCTTATAACTAATATTGTTCCATAACGTTGCACTCACAAACGTTTTTAATTTCACTGCTTTGCCTTTGCACTGTGTTTTTAATTATTAAAGCACTGATTTCGAAGTTCCGCAGTTTTCACGTCGCTTGCCTCTTCTCTGTTGCCTCCATTCGGGAATTGCTCTTTGCAATTTCCTAGATTCTCCTTCATCTTGCTTTACGCTTCAGCTTGCTCACAATTTTCACAGTTCTTTGTTTATATTAATAACTACGCTCCTTTTATGCACGCAACAACCTTTTTGTGTCAATTACTTTCGTTTGGTCTGGCTTTACATGTGCACAAACCTATCATTTTAATTATATTACTTTATTCACAAGCCAAATTTAAACCCTCCGAAATATGCTTTGCTTTTGCTTGGCTTTATTCGACTAATTACTGTTTCTCGCATCTCATAATCAATGGATTTAATATTTTTATTTTTGTTTAAAATCGCAATTATATAAAGTATCCTAACTCTGTGCTTTATTGACTTGGTTGAATATATTGTGCTGCGAACAGAGCAAAGTTGTGGGCCTAATACCATTTCAATATATGGGACGCCTAAATGAAAAGGAAATTCCCTATTATATTGACTACAATAGAAGTCCAGTTATATTGTAGCACGAGAGGTTGAAATTGTCAGTCGAAAAGAACTTACCCTTTTCAAACGTTTACAACTGTATTGTTGACTTTCCCTTTTTTCGTCTGGTTTATTCTTATTCGGGACGAAAAAGGTTTTTTGGACGATATTCCTGGTTTGCGACATAACCCCGCTGTGTTGGGAATTGCGTCGTGAATGTTAAGACCTGTTAGCTTTGATTGTTCAAATTAACTACACAAATCGCATTTGACATTACAGATCTATTATTCTTTCACCAGCCCTGTCACAATGTGAATTTCACCTTTTAGTTGCTTTAGCAGAGAATAGATCTGCCACGACGTGAAGTTCACTTTCTGATTTAAAACTGCACTTAGTGTCAAGTTTCAGTTTATGGCTGTCTTTTTCTCGACAGGCATTTTCAGGCCAATTATCACGTTACGCTACAGACACATCAGTCAAGAGGCAAGGAAAAATTCGCATCTGAAGGATTATGCGACTACTCGAGTCGGGCAGCGGAGAGAAATTACAGGATAGCTGCTAATTAACTCGTTTTTGAACATAGATTTGTAATCCGCCAACGCTCCGGAACGCAGTACTAAACGACTTTCACACAGCACATCTAGGAATGATAAAAATGAAAGAACTGCCCGGGCATCGATGCAGACATCGAGCGTACAGCAAGATCATCCAGCAACTGTACCAATAACGCTCACGCTCTACCCAAGTTTCGAGAGCATCATTGGACCCCAAAGGACCATGGAAACATATTAATGTAGACTATCCCGTGCCATTTGCATGCACGATATTATTCTCTCCTCATTTCGGATGCCTACAGCAACTGGCTCGAGGTGAAAGTCGCTAACACAAATAGACGGCTAGTGACATCATCTCCATTTAGACGAACTGCTTGCTACTTATTGGGTTCCCGTAACAGTGGTTTCGGATAACGGTACCAATTTCGCCTCCGTCAAATTCGAGGCCTTATTGGACAGTGGGTGTTAAATACCATAGGCTAGTATCCTAGTAACACCTACCCACAAATAACCAAGCCAAACTCTAAGGGATGCCATGAAAGCCATGAAAGCAACAAGGAGTTCTCTAAAGCAGAACCTGAACGATTTTTTTCTGCAGTATTGAGAAGCACCACATTCGACCAGAATCAGTCACCGGCTCAAATTTTGCTGGGATGCTCACTTCGTACACGATTGGGCCTCGTCAGGGCGGACGATTTATACACCACGATGACTGCAAAACTATACGCTACATACAATCCAACGTTTCGCACGTTCTGCTTCAGCAGTGTTCTTTATTTCAGATAATCTTCTCATCGACAAATGGGTTCCCGGAACCATACGGAACCTTCCACTACAAAATCGATTATTTGAGAAAAAGACATAAGCGTCACATTAATCAAATACGACGAAGCGGGAACGAACACCCGTTTAATCTTAATTTTTTAATCGCATTTTCTGACGACACAGCAATCCTATCATCAGTTAGGAATCGTGAGAGCGCATCTGAGAAGCTATCATTTATATATATTGCAGACAAGTTGAGACGTTGAAAAATTAAAGTTAATTATGAAAAATCCACAAAAATCATCTTTACCATGAGATGGACAACTGATTAAATATGTAAAACCGTATTTGGATCAGAAGCTTAATTGTAAAGGTCATATTACGGCCAAAAAGGCCCAACTAAATTTAAAAGTGAAATAAATGTATTCGCTACTTGGTAAATAGTCACAGCTATGGCTTGAGAACCAATTAATCATTTAGGAAAGTATCCTGAAATCTATATGGACTTATGGAATAGAACTATGGAGCTTCAGCAAACCAGCCCACACAAAAATCTTATACAAACCTTTCAATCCAAAACACTGCTCATTGGTATGTGTCCAACTCTCCATGATGGCCTTAGCATACTATCCATAAAGGATGTAATCAACTCCTATACTAACAAATAAAATGAGCGCAGTACTAATCATAGTAACCAACTTGTAAGTGATCTCTACTAGTAGCACTATATAGAAAGGAGATATAAGAGTAGCTAGCCGAAAGACCTAACTAATTCGAGAAACACTACTGTACAACCGTCAATGGATGGTGCGCAGTTCAAGCCAACAATATTTCAAACTATTTATTTATTACTCTGTATATATATTTATATTATGTGTATAAAGTGTAAATTTGAAATAAATTAAATAAAAGCAATATGGTTTAGCTTTATATTGAATATGATTACAACAAGCAAAAATCATCTGCACCTACAGAATCTCTTATTGTTACACATACGGGTACATTAAAATATTCATTCAAATTATTTACTAAAGCTGTTTATTGGAATCTATATCGCTAATACTACGCACAATGCGGATACATTTCTAAGAAATCTACAAATCAAGTCATATAAACTGGCATGTGTTCCATAATAAATAATTTTAACTTATCATTTTAACATGACCATTTTTGAAATATAATAATTCTGCCAAAAATGTAATAGCTGCCAATGATAATCCAAACGAGCACCAAATAAATAACCCCTGAAAATGTTCTATTGTTAAACTGAGACTGTTTTCTAATTCCCTTTGTTCAACTTGCAAATTAGTTTCAGTTGCAATGTCAGAAAATAACTTGTCGTAAAATCCGCTCTCTGTTATTCTTCTGATAAGACCATCTAAGGTCTTTAGCAGAAAATGCCCTTTCCTCATGTACACAATCAGTTCTAGATCTACGAAGCCTGCATGTTCGTTTTTTAAGATATCTATCACTGGCATTTGCTTAGCGTATAGTTTAGATAACATCATTCCACCCAAATAAGTTGTCGAATTTCTGAAACGTACGAGTTGGATTATGTTGTCGGTCATATTAAAAGTCTCGCTCTTTCGTTCAATAATTTTATTGAATATTTTTTTGTAAATATCATCATGATGGTACTTCTTCAAATTATCTTTAACGCCTTGCACCATTATTATTGGAAGGTTTAAATCAGCAAATCCTTCAAGAGAGACAATACCTCTCTCAGCGCCTGGGTGTGTTAATAGACTAAATAATTTGCCTTGAAACACATTGCTCATGTGCATAGTGTAAATAATATAAAATAGTGCCAGTAAATTTAGAGTTGCAGTTATGGGGAGAAGGTTAGTTGAACCATTGAACGTATACATATAAATCGATAGGAAACATCTTTGAAAGTTTTTAAACGCAAGCCTGTCCGGAATATATTTTGCAATGCAATACCAGACTGTGACTGTTATAATAAAAACTACCATTATCAATCCCAATGCTTTGCCATCAAAAGCTAAAAACAATAATTTTACGTTGGCAACCTTTGGCGGCTTGGGCATTACCCATACGCCCTTATCCTGAAAGAAGTATTCACTTACATCGAAATCCTCGTATATACTCAGAAGGCGGTACAGATTAACTTTAACCGAAATATCTCTACTGCGATTATTTAAAATCGGTCCAGGATCTGTTACATAATCAATCGATAGGTTCATATTCAAAATAGCTGCTATTAAGTTTAATATGCCGAAGGTACATGAAAAGAGATAGTTGTAAGTAGCATCTCCACTATTGCTCACATGTGGAAGAATAAGAACGTTTAGTGTACATCCGTTCATTCTTCCTACTGTCTTATTAAAAGTGACATTTGCCTCCTTACTACAGCTTTGAGCAAAATACAATTGGGCATTTCTCATACATTTACTTTCTTTATTGAAAGGGTCGGCCACGTATAATTTCTGGTAGTGCTTGTTATGAAAAACCACAATAATGTTTGATATATCTGAGTGCCATAACAGTTCTATAATTCCATTCAGCTGCTCGCTGTTCGAAGTAACTATGAGAAATTTTCCTCGCGGAGTTTGACTGTTGTTCCATAAAGAAGATTTCTTTAGGTTTCCAAGAGTAGCATTCATGTAATCAAGACCGTCAGTAAAAATTACGTAATTATTGTATGATTTGTGTGCCATTTTCACTGGTTTGTTCATTAATAGAATTGTTCTGGGATTTTCAAATTCTATCCAAAAAATCTTACTGTCCTCAAAAATATACTGTATTGTGTCATCAGGTAGAAACAGTTTCTTAATAAGATGACGTAAGCAGACGTTTAATGCTGACGTTTCATTCTTTTCCTTCTTTACGTAGTCATAAAATAGGGAGGTGCAAAGGGATATTTGAAAAATAATAATAGGTATTATTTGGAACTTCATTTCGCTGCGAGTACCATACTACGAATACTTATTATGTTTGCATCTGTTACAACTTCCAACTTCCTTCTTCCCATAATAAAATATTGTTTTCATACTATACAGCTCTATAAAACATTCTGTTATGACATATAAACACCATATATTATTAATACACAGTAGTTACTAGGGAATGTATATGGTATATTGACTTCCCTGCTCCCAAATCGAAGCAATTCAAATAAGTACTGATATAATTTGGTACGTTTTAATTTCTATAACTTGTTGTGCTAGGGAATTACTCAAATACATTTAGACGTTTCATTTAGTCAACCATAAAAAACTCATAAAAATAACTAAAACGTTGCTACTACTAACGTATAAAGGACAGAAAAAGTTTCAAACACATTTTCCTTAATTATAACGAACTGTGTGTAATAACAGTTCTTGCATATGGCTATTTCAACTCGAAGAGAAGCTTATTTCCCCAAGGTGATTATTATGAAATTCTTACTACGCATAATACCATTAACACCATATCATAACTGCACGGTAATGGCACTCCATTTCTGAAACCCTTAATATGGGTTGAACTTAATATACATTTTTTTAAATCTGTAAAGTGCTTTACTCAGAACTTCTCTCGCAAGTGTACATTGTGACACTAAACAAGTTGAAAAATTAAAAATAATTAGAGGTAAAATATCATAACGATCCTAATGCTACGGAAACAATAAAAAACACGTGCTAATGCAAATTACATCAATTTTCAAATTTAAAAAAAATACTGCGAATGCAATTGTTCGCCAGTTGCTCACCCTATATATGTTGGGTCCAAAATATGCAATTTTTCGTCAAGGCTGAAAACGTGAGCTATGTGCAAAATTCTGGGTTCACTTCGTAAGTAATAGGAATAATTTTAACCTTTCGGTACTGAGGGGACCTAGTGTACCACGAAATTTCAAAAAATTCTAATGCTATCTATTGGTCCCGCAAATTCATGTAAATTAAACCTAACAGTATTTCTAAACATTTCTTTGTTATATGCAACCAATAATTCGACATTATAACTTCACATTTTCCAGAAACAGGTGTTTAAGTACGTCATGGTCCAGTGTTTTGCTGCTGTGTTCCATATTTAGCGATTGTGCATACAGAAAAACCACTTCGAATAAGTTCTGGGAGCGTTATTTCTCCAAAGTAAGTAAAATTCTGGGTAGAAACTGTTTTTTGTCATTGTATTCGCACAATTTTTGTAATGGGACACCGATGTCCCAGTAGTCTTTTTGCTCGGGGCACCGGTGTCTCAGTAGTGGTTCATCTCGACTCAAAATAGAGGCGATAGTTTTATTGATTGCAGGCCCTAAATTTTGACTAGACGTTTTCTAACCCAAAAAGAATTACAAAAAGTCGCTGAACACCTGAATGATTTGTCCGAATCAGAAGAGCCTTTTCCTGGTTCAGACTCTGATGAGTACCTACCCAGTAACGAAAATGAAGAAAACCAAAAATATTCAAATGGTGATGTAAGTTTGGATCAACAAGAAAATCCTTCACAAAATTCTGAAGACGATTCTGCATAGGTTTTCGAAAGAGAAGAGGAGGAAGAAGAGAAGGGAGAATCAGACGCAGATGACGACCAGTCTGGCCCTGTACTGTGAAACCAACCACATGTCAGATTCAAACCAAAACATAAAATTCCAAATCAAAGTGAAGGAGTAGTCAGTTTGAATGTTGGACGAGGTGCAAGTGGATTTGAGGTATTTCTAACGTTATTTCCGCGTTCTTTATTTATGTGCATCGCTCGCTGCACCAATCTAAAACTTGGTTTACGCCAGAAGAGTAAAAATTAAAAACTAACTTTGAAAGAAACTGATCAAGTTATCAGTATGGAATAATGATCGTTTTTGGTTGTACCATGGTTATGTGCTATAACAAACTACCCAGTATAAACGGTTATTGGTCTCTTGGCAACCCTGTCACAGAAAGGACTGCAGTACGCGACCGATGTTGCTATTTACCATAAAAAAAGTACTACGACCATCCTGAAAAGCCAGCTAATGCATCTAAGATATATACTTTTCAAGAAGCCAGAAGAGAAAGTTCCCCTCAGTCCATTGATGAAACCATTACCAAATTCAATGGAAGGTCTTCCCTAAAACAGTATATTCCACTAAAATCCATAAAAAGAGGAATAAAAATGTCGCAGAGATCTAACTCTTTTACCGTGTACATATACGACTTCAATATCTACTCTGGTGAAGAAGCTGAAGCTGTAACTGGTACTCTAGGGGAACGTATGGTTTCAAAACTAGCAAGTACAATACGTTCTCCTGATGTGCCTCTGCTTTGATAGGTTTTTTACATCTGTCAAATTGTTGAGTGAACTAAATTGGCCGTGTGTTGGCGCATAGATAATCCATTGCAAAAATACACCAAAATTTGAAGTGAAAAAAAATGTTTAAGAGAATAGTCAGATTTCCAAGTTTTGAATGAATGTATTGTGAGTACCAGATGGCAAAATACTAAAAACATGCTGCTAATGTCGAACTGTCAAGATACATCTACTGGAGTTACCGGGAGAAAACTCCGAACTGGTGAATATGCTGAGACTGAATGACCTGAAGCGATTATCTTCTATAATCAATTGGGGGGAGCGGACTTGTCGGATCAAAAAGTATCTACCTATGACTATGACCGCAAATCCGCTAAATTATGGCGAAGAGTTTGTTATAAATTACTGATGTCTGCTATTGTAAATTCATGGATAATACACGACGACATATATAAGAAAAAAGCAGTCTACTGATTTTTTTGGTTCTATTGGCTGAACAACTAATCAAACATGTAAGATCCAAAGCAAGAGTAAAGAGAAGCTTGAGTGGTAGCTGTGGAAGAATTTTTAAACGTCACAAAAAGTTGTAAATGTCGTGGACCATTTGCCAAAGCAAGTTGCAGCTAGAAGATGTTATCGGTGCTCTCTCACCAAGGAGGAAAGCAGAACCACGACCGTTTGTGTTGCATGCGAATTTCCTCTGTGTAAGATGTGTTTTACCACATTTCTTAATTCGTTTATATCATACTTTTGAATTGTTTCAATAAAACATAGCTTTAGACTTCATGTTTTACTAATGGGACACATTGGTCTTAAAACAAAACACTACAGGGACCCAGTTGTCCCATGTTCATCCGAAGGACTTAAATATATAAAAAATCTTTGTTACGGGCTAAAAGCATATTGTACTAATGGTAGTAGTTTACGGTATATATAGTCGTGAATAAACGAACAATTGGGAAAACGCAGTGAAAGCTTATAAAAATTAGTATCAGAGTTGCAAGGTTTGTTAAAAGGAAAAAGAGGGTAGAAATTGGATAACAGTTTTTGTTTTTCAAAAACGAGTGACGGAATTGAATTGTGGAAAAATAATGTGAAAGTCGTAATTTCTCGTGGTGTCGGTGATAGTATTTGGATACTGGCTCACCATGCTTGAAGCAGATTCCGTCGGACGGAGATCCGAGTCAATTTTGACGATATAGGAACCACGGAAAACGTTGCATAATTTATTGCCTGTTAAGTACAGGGTATGTATAGTTATTGTGCATTTATCTCAGTCTATTTCGTAATTAATTTTTATAGCAACAAGTATTAGGCGGAAAACATACATTAGTTTGGGGAAGCTCGTCTTCTGAAATTCGTCACTCAGTTTTGGTGTCTACTTGCGGTAGGTGACAACCGGCGATTAGTGGCTGTCAAGCTGAGAGTTGTGGGAGAGAATTGACCGGCGATGCGGGGTTAGTGGATTTCTTAAGCTTCTTAGTGGTGGTCATCGATACTACTAGTACAGCGACAAAATTGATAAGTGAATTAAAGATAATCTGATAATATTTCGCATATTACTAAAATAAGAACAGTTTGTACTCTTTAGAAATATTTGGTATAAGTTAAGTGGGGTATATTTTACCGAAATTTTCTGGGTTTCATGCTAACAAGGCATATAATCAGCATCGTTCTCCTCCAAAATATACTTTTTGAGGTATACCAGCAATAGGCAGACATACAGACGGAATTGAGAAAGCACGTTTATTGCATTTCATTTGGTAATGTACTACTATTCTACATTCAAAATCGTTTAAAAAGTTGATACTTTTCTGCATTAGCAACAGTTTTCTGCATAACAAGGGCGATTCATTTTACGTTTGGCAGTATTGAAGTGTACGTATTGTTGGTGGCACTGTAAGTCTATCTCAAATTCGAGGTTAGCATATTAGGTTTTGCGTCACATTTGACACAGACTAACCCCTATATCGGGACATTAAACTTAAGTAAGACGTTTTTTACACCTTAGTATAGCTATTTTTCCTGTTTGCTTGCTTTGCTAGCTCAGTAAAAATAGCACCCTTTCAAATATCGCAGTCGTGGTTCCGAACGATCACTATTTTCCAAAAAACTGGAAGCTGATCTGCACCTGTGGTGTTCTCGAGCTAAGACTGACTTGAAACGATACAATATAAGAAAAGCCCACTTGCCTATACAAATATATTAAAATTTAAAACATGCAAATTCTAACTAAACAAAAGAAAATAGAAGGAAACGCCAACTGTTTGGAAAAACCCAAGAGTTAAAATACCCGAAGCCGACCCAGTCCACGATTGCAAGCTGAAAAACCAGGCATAACACAGCTGTAGCGATTTCCTATTGCTTTAAGCTGCAAACATTTTCTATTGCGCGTTACGTTCTGATCCTCGAGGCTTGCATATTGCGTGTTGTATATTAGGCGCGCGCTCAAACTGCGTCGCCGATATGGAGAACTCTTAGCTGATAGCTGGCGTCTCAATGATGGCTTACGTCACTTATCTACAACATACGTCACGAATATACGGGGCTATTTAGCAATTTGTGTACTCACCGGAACACGATAAAAATGGCGGTTGTTGAATACTATTTACTGCAAAGCTTCTAGCCGTATTCGTCTATTTTGCCATAGGCAGTTACGCGCAATGCACTTGCAGCTGCGCATCCACATCTAAGTTGGAGCAAAGCCCGCTGGGCAATGAACTGCTCCCTGCATAAAATGTTTAAGTTAAAAATCTCCGCAAACAGGCCTTGAAGTTGCGTTTATCGCTGCACCAGCGAAATCAAACCACACACAGACATTTGATCGATGTATGCAGAGTGCCGCGTTCGCTCCTTCGGCTATGCTAAGTTACAATTAAAGCCTAATTAAAAATGAAAAAGCAGAAACATAAAAACAAACCATTTTATCTAGCAAGATTCTCGTTTCACGCTGAAAGAAAGCATGAACAATTTCATTAAAAAAATCTAAATTAATGCTTCTACTAAAGAGGGATTTAAGGCCAATCAAAAATATGTGTTCTGATAAGAATGAATAATGAAAAATAAAAGTAAGCTACACAATTTAGGAGCATAATATCTACGCAAACACTGACCTAACTATACCAGAGAGGAAAAATTTGTTTCCTAATAATTGAATGTGTATATGTGTTGGTTGTGATTGGTACACATATTGCTACACACTTGTTTTTCTAATTCTCTGAATTGCTATTTTTTGTTTTTATGCAAGTTTATTATTACGATAATCAATATTTGGATATACAATTTTATTTTCGTTCTTTCAAAGCTTGTTTAAGATACATTCGAGATAATTGTCGGCTGCTTCTATTAGGACTGAGTGCTAAATATTGAAGCGAGACAAACTTTTATTATTAGCCTCACTTAATAATCATTTATTTATGTAATGAGCTATGTTTGAGCTTCTATAATATATAGGCCCCACATTATTACCAAATTACTTCTGGAATGAGAAATGTTTATTCTGCCCAGTAAATTATTTACTGTACAATTATTTTACGTTTTTAACCAGCTCAGTATTTAGATATCAAAACATAATTTTAATTTTTATTAAGTAATTGTTTGCAGACATACATACGTCAAAAGTGTATTACCAGCAATCAGCACTTGTTGACTGACCTAGTAAATAAACACAATTATATTGAGAGTGCTGACGATAATATTACCGTGTGTTATCAAATGTAACAAGTTAGGTAGAATTGCAATTAAAGCTCGATGCTTAACCATTAGAATTTACTTCATTAATACGGTGTATAAATAGAAAATTTTCTAGTCAATAAACTGATGCAGTTCGATATTTGTCTGTTTCCGAACCTCTGCCAAACGGGTCTAAGTCTTTACTATCTTCCTTATTTGAGGCCGCATAAGGCCGGTTGGCACACCATCCTCTACCAACGGGACCAAGGTTTTACTACCGTCCTTGTACGACTGCATAAGGCCGTTTAGCACGCCATCCTCTACCAACGGGACCAAGTCTTTACTACCCTCATGTGAGACTGCCTCAGGCTCTTGGCACAGCATGGTTTTACATTCCTCCACCCCAAAGAATTATCTTGTAACTATCTAAGCCACTTAAAAATAAAACATACAGCCCACCAGAAGTTCCAACCAGCTTATTTTATTTTAGATACAATTGAATTTTATATTCGATTGGGCAATGCATAAATTATAATTCGTTACTCTGATTTTCAAAGCAAAATTTTTACATTTAAATATGGCGTGCCGGTAATATAGGTGTCTACTTTATCTATTCTAAATTTGACTTATTTTTCTAGCCTTCACTCCAACGAAAACACTTTACTGTATTTTAACAATATTTCACAGGGAACTGACAGATTTTCTAAGCTTCATATGAATATCAACTTGCATTGCTTTTACAACAAGCTTGACCTTTCTGTAGGTTTCCTCTCGCTTACATAGTTCCTCAGAGTAATCCACAGGTGACGCGTGGCGATGCTCGCACAGATGAAACGGGGTTCGATGGTTCTCTTCAAAGAAGCGCTACTTCCATGATGCTCAACATAGCCCTCCAACCTTGCAGTTTATGGACCTACCACTTCGTTACACTCGCAGCTCCAAGTGTAGATTCAAGATGCCTCGTAGGTACTCAGACTCACACCCGTGCTCAGAAACCGCTCCCAGGTGACCATTGTGCGTCGGACGCTTTTTCCGTATGTCACGAAAACCACACTCTCTGAATTTATCCACCGTCCCTAACCTTTGTTTAGCTGAGTCCTTTCTGCCACGCATATATTTATTAAGACGGTAAATGAACACTTCTGCTGGCAAAATTGTATTTATTTGACCCCAATTAGTGACATACAAACAGTTTTATCCTTTTTTGCACCATGCGCCTACCGCCTACCGAAAAAATCTAAGTGAGCTGATATTTTGCATACATCTTTATTTTGACATTACAAATAATGTCTCAAAGGTCAAGGTCAAAGTTGACTGAAATAAGTTTTTTCGCAAATATCTCGATTGCTATGCGTGATATCATTTTTTGCCTATTACAAGAAATAAAGACTAGGATATAATCTACACAAAGGTTATATCGGCTTTAAACGTAGAATCAACCGTTTTCACGCAATTGGCAGCAGTGAATCCGTTTCCACACTACCCCGGAGGTAGGGTGTAGGGTACAGGGTACAGGGTTTTCGCAGTAGGCTTAATCCATGTTTTCCTTGTTTAAAGTACATTCTACAGCTCGTTCTCGTTTTCGTCCTCTCCCTCCCCTTCCATATCTTTCTCTTTATTGTCTTTTCTCTCTTCGTTAACTTCTGCCTCGTCAGTCTCTTCTGCTTCTGTAATATTTTCTGTGATGACCAAGATTAATCTCATTTCGCAATTTGTGTTACATCATTTAAGTTACAAAAGGTGGTGCATCGAAGTTATCTGGCGCAGGTGATAATAGTGTCTTAATGGGTACCAAAAACCGATGCACAGAATTAATTATTTTAATTAGTGCAAGCTTAGCTTACTTTTATTGAAACAAATGCACTGATGGGTGCAGCTGAGTTTCACGAACTGAGGCAAAGGTAACATGAAAAGCTACTTCGAAAGGGTTACCTTCTTGGGCTCAGATTTGAAAAAATTTTGAAAGTGTGAATGCAGTTAGATTGTATCTGACGATGGTAGCGTTAACGTTTGCAGTATTATGTTTGTTATTGTACGAAATGGTTTGCACAAGTACAAAGTTATGAGCATTATAGTGGTCAGAAAGCTAGGACCAGAATGGAAAACTAACTGAAGGGTATAGCAACACAGTACGGGAATTAGAAACGTTGCAAGAAGTAACCGACAAGAAACGTTGGAAAAGAGCAACTTACGAATAGCAAAGAAATAGAACGAAGGATATTATTAAGTGCATAATGAACTGCAGAACATAACAATGTGGTTAAAAATACAGTGAAACAGCAGAGTATTAAGTGCAGTGCATTATAGCCTAAGAAAAACACTTATTTAGCCTGTAAAAATTAAAGATGTTATCAAAATCTTACTCTATAAGTAAATTTTAGGTATCAAATCTTATTTCCTTTAAAAATTCTGGTGATATGTTGCTAAGATACCAGTCCTTCTTTTGTTTAACAACCATAGAGGGAGCTTTGAAATTGTCCAAGCTGTTAACGTTGTTCTACGTTAGCTCCCAGAAAAGTTTTATTTTCTTAATAAAAACACATTCATTTAGCGCAAGTGTTTGTTTTATTTAACCACAAAAGTGTTGGGCACAATTGTAACCAGTTTTCCAGTCTTCAAGTGGTGTAATTTGTGCTTATTCGTCATCAACAAAATCCAGGCAGGTGCGGTACAGGTACGGGCTGCTTTCGAGAGTCGATACCGTCTGCAGCAGCTAGTTGTAGCCAAGTTTGGTGCCTTCAACACATAGAGGAGGCCTCTACGCAGAACGTCGTGCAGAAATTAGAGTCGCCAGGCCAGCAGCAGCCAAGAAAACGCATTGGCGTCTCCTGAGAGGTGCGATCAGCATTGGAAGGATCTGCAAAACAGGTATTTTGCTCAATTTTCATCGTCCAGAGCCCTTTTATTTCGCTGGGGCCTGGAAGATTGGAGTTTTCACTACGTACTGCCGCAGTTCCTGTTTATCCAGTGCATCCCAGAACCCAGAAATCGACTAGGCGTTATTAGAAATTGTAGGAATTCAACGGAAAATTGTCCATTCGCAAGCTAACAAAATTGATGTTCGCGTCACTTGTACGTCACGCTAGAACAAAAGCCTTTAGTACTATTGCTTTGCGAGAATAACTATTTCTTACCTGAGGTATTTTGCTGATTTTGGGATTGATTTAAATTAATTACTGCTATTTAGACGTGTATACACCGCTTTGTGTTGCATGTCATTTTTTGAGGTTAGCTACTTCAGATTTAGTTTTGGTGCTTTCACAAAAAGAATTCGAGTTAAATTAGAGCTACTAAAAATTAGTTTGAACTACCTAGTATTTCTAATTTTACGAACACCCCTGAGACAGAGTATTTATGTTTACCGAAGCAGCCGAATATTATTGCATATAGTCAAAATAAAATAAGTGCACAACATCTTTCACCTTTGCATTAAAATATTTGTACTTTTTAATAAGCCCAAGATCGTGCACAGGTAGCACTATTATTCGTATTCAATACGTAACGTCAAATTTACTCTCTCTATTTAATAGTAATATATAATGGGTTGTGCGCCTTGCTGAAAAACTTAGCAGTGTGTCATTTACTGAATAGTTGGTTGAACTTAATAAACCTACATAATCTTTTTTTCAGAGAATTTCATAGCCTTCATTTTTTTTTAATCCCTAAAAAGGTCATACGACCCATAAAAACGGGACATTATTTGTAATGTCAAAATCAAGGTGTATGCAAAATTTCAACTCACTTGGACTTTTTCGGCAGATGCTGCTTTTTTCCGCTTTTGAGAAAACAATTAATATAATATAATATCTTAAAAATATATCCAAGGCACCACCTCATTTACTTTATATACAAACATGATAAATCGTGTTATCTAATTTACATACTCAATATTATACATGCAATTCATTTTATTTTTAAGACTTTGAATTAGTCATTTCACATTAAAGTAACAATCAACATGTACTGAGTTGGTTATAATAAATTTCTAATTAGTAAATTTCGTAGGTTATAATTCAGTATCATTACAATATATTGCATTGTATTTTGCCTTTTTTTCTCTAATAGCTATTGCATTGTGTATGTGGTTAATAATTCATCTGTTTGCAGTAAATATTGCATGATCTGTGTATATATTGCCTTTTATACAATCTTCTATCTTATTTTTTATTACTTTACAATATGCTTCCCATTATTACTGTCTATTTGGGCTCCTTAAATGTTCGCCCATTTTCCGACTTCTTTTCTCGTAGATTCATGTATGTAACCCTATTTTCATTCTTTATGTATTGTTTAGTAAAACATTCCCCCATGTCGTCGTGTTACTAGAAATACGTTTCAGTCCTACTTTAGGATCATTTTATGAATAATTTTTCATTTTATTCTTCTTCTTCGTTCTTCTATTATGGACGCATGCCTATTCCTTCTTCAGTTTGCTTCCTCGGTTTGCTTCTCATTAATGTAGGTTGTCAACCCATCGTTCTCTAATTCTTCTACTTTCTCTTCCAATTGATGATTCGTCTCTTACGATTTTCATTACTCTTTCTTCCGCCATTCTATTCATCCCATTCATGCTTTCAGTTGATTACTTATTAGTTAGTGTTTTTCACCTTACACTTGTGGAATATTAATTTCCCTATTTTGAAGTGTTTTATAGAAATTCTACGCAATCATCGGAATATTCATTCTTAAACATCACGATCGCTGTAATTCTTTTTCTGTTGTCAGATATTCTATTTGGTGGTACACTTTTTAATTTATTCGCTATTTGAGTATAATTTTTCTTGCTTTCTTCCCAATGCTGACCTTCATCTTCCTCAGTGCAATAAACCGTTGTTCTTTTTATATAATAGAGGGTTCTTAAAATGCCCTTCTTATTATTTTTTAAACTTGGTTTTAGTATTTATATCACTCTAAAGAACCCTAAGCTTGGAATATGGCTAACACTCTTAGATTTTTATTGCATAATCAATTAAATGTGTACAGATTTTTTGCTTCGATATTAAAATTGATAGAATGTAAATATCACTAGTTCTATAAGGGGCTACATGGTCGTTATCCGTAACCTTGCTTGTTTGTCCTCCTATTTTGTAACGTAATTAAAAATTTATATATTCTTTTGTAACCTATTGACGTTGGCAATTTCAAAAATTTGCTCGTTTAATACATTTTAGTTTTCTATGGAAATTGATGTAAATATGTTTAAGTGTGTTATAGTAATTTTCTTAAGTATTAATTTTAGTTCTGAAATGTTTGTCCCTCTTGGCGACTATTACACAATCGCAGTATGAACCACCTTTGTAAACAATTATTACTATACCTTATTAATGGACAAGGTCAGTTCTATTTATGTGAGTATTTCGCCATATTGAAGATTTCAAAATATTAACATGCGCACCTCTGAGGAAAAATTATATTCGCGTATCAAAGCAACAAAATTAATACGCTAAAGTTAACAAGCAAAGCTCAGATCTTTCAAATAAACCAACGACACGTTTTGCATTCCTATCATCTGTTCAATCTAATTAGCTCTAGTAGAAATTAATAAATCATAACATTAGTAGGACCGGTATAATTTTAATGTATGTATACAAAACAGTAGTGTAATTAGAATGACTGAAGGTTAATGCATATTATGTCATTTTAAATTAATTGTTTGGTTAAAAGAATTTCTTTCATTTGGAGTTTTGGAGTCTATCTTCAGAAACTTAAATTTTTACGGTGGATCTACATCTGTCACAAAAGGGTTAGGGAGCTCGGTTGCGGTGCCACGCTACCGAGTTCAAACACATCTGGCAACAGCAGGGCGGCCTACTCATTCGTTTTAAAAATTGAGTACCGAAACCACGGTTGTGGACCCAGATGACTAGGTTTAGGAAAAAGATATTTTGACGGTCCTGACCCACCGTGTCTCTGGCCTTATTCCGTGATCGGCAATATTTCCTTATGCCGAGTTCCCAATGCAGCAACAAGCGAGTACATTAGATGCGCACTTTTAGGCAAACAGCTAAAGTATCTTACTGGCAATCGGATTCCGCCTGGGAGTGCAAGTTCGAATTCCACCGACTGCGATGACTTTCTTCTTTGCGAATTAATGTAATTTGCATTGCTAGGTGTTTCCTTTTACTGTTTTAGTATTATCATAGGCATTGTTCTACTTATTTTGCATATACACAATTTTGAACACACTTTATTAAAGACGTAAACTCTTTTTTCTGTAACAACGTTGCAAGATTAAAATTTGCTTAAATTAAAAACTGGATGTGTGCGAGTTTCATGGTTATCGCAATGCGACAACGGGTGTCCCAGCGATGCTTGCTTGGTGCGTTGTCCTAGGTGAACCTGCGCCGTTGGCTTCTCAATTTTCAGAGGGCCACCCCAATGGTCCTGAATGTTGATATCTGGTATAGGCTTACTCAATGTTCGGAGGGCTTTCCAGATTACTTGAGGGTCTCCTTCAGCGATGCTGTCGTCCACAACCCCGGGGTGATGCCTGGCCAACTTTCTGGATGTTGGAGGGTTGTTCTGGGGGATATTACGATCTCCTTTCGCGATGATGTCTTCCTCTCTATAGGAGGGTGTAACTCGACGGGGAGGGATTTAAGAATAAAAGCTTATAATCAAAATTTCTATGCTTAGGCGTCCCTTATTGTAACGTTTCGCCTGCTTGAAAATTGCTTCAAGGCGTGTTAAATCGCCATTAAGAATTGGTACGGTTCTTTCCCGGTCACAAAATCCATACAGTTGCGATACTAAGATAAGGGTCTCACAATAGATTACATAAAGCCAGACAGCCAACGCAAGATGTAACAGATTGCAGCAAGTGTTTTAAGTGGCGGCTAGCGACACGCGAGCCATATCAAACTCGTTCTTTGTCCCATTTACGTTCTCCTAGATAAAGGACAACCAGTATAAGAGCGATGCACGACCAATATCGTAGACTTAGTTGTATTTTCATCTGAAAGATGCTTTCCCGCTGATTTTAGTATATTTTGGATAACGTTTAGTATAAATCCAAGTAGCTGGTCAGCTTAAAATAATTTTTCATTAAAGCGCGTTTAGCTGTTCTTCAAGGGTCTGTTTACTGGCTTGCCATTCATCACGTACGCCCTATGATGACATATTTTCATTACCTTAGCGGCTCCTCGGAGTCTGGGTTCACAAATTACTCCATATCGGCAAATTCTAGTAAGTTGCTCCGGGAGCGAAAATTCTTGCATCACCCTGTACTATAGCAACGTTTTCGTATAAATCAGACAGAGCTCATAAGTAAGGCACTCGTGCGATCCGTCCTGCTCCGGTGGGGTTTGTAAAGTTCCCATTTCCGAGAGACGAGGTAAACTTAGTTGTCGAATTACCTGCTTTCAATACTTGGAACGTGCAAGGATTCCCATACTATATCCACTATTGCTTGGAGAATTGTCCCCTCTCGGTATTGCCACTATCGCTGTGGGAATCATCCAACGTCGTTATTGCTGTAACGCTAGCTTCCGTTTGAATTTGAGTAATTCAATATTAAACAATATATGCAAATTTAAACGTCGCCGACCTTTAGCGTTATCAAGAAACACGGCGTGTCAATGTCCCAGAAGATAACGGGCGCGGGCCCAGGCCGCACCCAAAGATAACGGCAGCGCTAGACAAAGAAAAGCCGCGCGCCGCCTCCCCACCTAGAAACCTTTCAAGGCATATAAAATGAGTTGCAGAGCTCATTCCAGAGACATTTTTGATTCATATTTTCCAGACTTCGTTTCCAGTTCCCGATCTCCTTTCCTGTTTTCCGTCCGGCCCAGACAAATTTTCACTTATTCTTCTACCTTGAATTTCTGATTCCCTTCCGATATTCGCTAAAAGACCAGACTTGAAATTCGCTAGAAGTGGAAGCATTCGTCAGAAGTCCCACTTCGCTTACTTAACACCTTCCTGCTAATAAACCTGAAGCTCGCTAGAAGTGGAAGCCTTCGTCAGAAGACCCACTTCGCGTACTCAAAACCTTCCTGCTAATAAACCTGAAGCTCGCTAGAAGTGGAAGCCTTCGTCAGAAGACCCACTTCGATAGCTCAAATTATTCTCTTGTAAATAATCCCGACATTAATTAGGCTTAACAGTCCCACTAACTCAAGCCCGTTGTATGCAGCAGCGAGATTAATTCCTTGTCTCGCAGATAACTGCCATAAACTTTCGAGTTTCAACTCAAAACAGTTTATTTTAATTTCAATGCCTAACTAAAATAGCCCGCATTCGATTTGCAAATTCGTGTGAGCGAGCAAACTGCTACTAATTGTTCAGATTACAGTTAGTTACGTACCGGGCATGTCCATGGGGAAATAACATCTTCAAGGCACGAAAACTTCCAGGGCCAGCGAGGTTATCCTGTAGTGACGCTCGAGTTAAAGAAACGCACTCCCGGTAGCAGTCCAATTAGGGTAAGAAATACAGTAGTTAACCCAATTTCTTCACGTGTTTACAGATGTCAAAGTAGAACCGGCAGAAGATTTGACAGCACTTCCGAAAATCTGCGAGGCGACATCCGACCACTTCCGAGGGTTTAATACAACGTTGAAACACCCGCCGTCGATCGGTGTTTCATTGGTTGCTTATTCTCCAGGGATGCGAAACGGCATTTTAAGAACCAGATCTATTTTATTGTAATATACAATTTAAATTCACACATTTCCACTCATGACTAAATGTATCTATAGCTAAACAAATTAAATTGCTTAAATGTATTTCTATGGTGCTTTGTGTGTTAATCTATCATATATCTGAGCGAACAATCTCCGACTGATAGCTACCCGTTCGCAGTAATTTTGACACCCTTATTAGAATAGGCTAGTGCCACATTGATTTGTCTGGGCCGGACGGGAAACAGAAAAGGAGATTGGGAACTGGAAACGAAGTCTGGAAAATCTGAATGGAAAATCTCTCTCGAATGAGCTCTGCAACTCATTTTATATGCCTTGCAAAGTTTCTAGGTGGGGAGGCGGTGCGCGGCTTTTCTTTGTCTAGCGCTGCCGTTATCTTTGGGTGCGGGCTGGGCCCGCGTCCGTTATCTTTTGGAACATTAACACGCCGTGTTTCTTGATAACGTTAAAGGTCGGCGACGTTTAAATTTGCATATATTATTTAATATTGAATTACTCAAATTCAAACGGAAGCTAGCGCTACATTGCCACTATCGTCCAATCATCCCCTGTCGTTATTGCCACCATTGTCGAGAGAAGCATCCCCTGTTGTTAGGTCCACGGTTAGCACCTTCGAAGGAACCGTCCCTCTGCCGTTATTTCCGCAACTAACAGCTTATATTGTTTATTTCACCTACTAGCGTCGAGCTTCTAATATGAAACGTTCCAGTTGCCTTAAACGGATGCTTCGCCAGACATTGATCAGGTATTGTGAAGTAGATTAGTACAGTGAATCTCTAACCCATACAGTGCTGCGTTCTTTGACATTGTGTGACGTGACGTAATCGTAGAAATATTTAAATTCAAACCGGGTCGCTCGTTGAAATCGGGCGTTTCTAGCCGCGCCACTTGAATATTTGTTGTTCATTCACCATCACGGGCGAACTTTAGTTATGCCATTTTTGATGGTTTTTGAGAAAATCGTACGACACTCATTAATGATTAATAGAAAAATTAGTTCACGAGCCGTAACCAAGACAACAACAACATTTCTTGGAAATTTCTTGTAGGTAGACTAAGCTAACTGTGATTAATAAGCGGAAATTTTTTGACATTCACTATTGTTAATATGTTGGTGATACTGTAAGTCTATGTCAAATCGAGGCTACTCTATGTCAAATTCGATGTTAGCAGGTTAGGTTTTGCGTCAGTTTTGACACAGCCTGACTCAAAACCTAACCTGCTAACCTCAAATTTGACATATACTTGCAGTGTCACCAATATATTAACAACTTACTATGGATACATTTTTGATATCACCTGATATTTTATTTTCGAGTAAAATTTAAATTTTACTTTTTATAGCCGTGTCGCTACGATTTCCTTGCCTATATCTGCATTCTCGCACTAATTAATATTCGCGTACCGCTCGTGCCGATTAATACGTTGTTACTGTGCACTCTAAAAATTTACCGGAAAGAATTAATGCTCTTATGAGATTATAAGTGATAATATAGGATTACTAGCAAGATGCCCGTTCTTCGTACGGGCTACAAATGTTTGTTTCTTCTTATAAATCTTAAATGATTTCTGGAGTTCCCCCCTATCCTCACTCAATACGCTAAACTAACAAAGGCTGCAAAACGATATTGTAGGTAAAAAGGAAACAATATTCTTCCGAAAAAAGTTCCTTAACACTTTTATCCTTCAAGTACCCCCTGGAAATGTGTATGTAATTGTGGTTACCCTTGTATAATAGATTGATAAAACTATAGTTTTGGTACAACAATGAGATAAAATCAAAAACATATGTACTTATTAAATGTTGTATTCGTTAATTATAGCAGGATATCCGTTTACACCACAGGGAGATATAATTTCAGAAATTCTCCTATTCTCTTCTAAGAGATATTGAGAAATTCGTGAAAATAGTTTACCCCTTTTCACCGCTTAGGAGTAAAATTTCTAAAAATTCTTTCAGCCCTTTTTATCCTAAAATGAACTCAGATGGGAAATAATTAATAATTTTAACCCCCTCCTTTTTTCAGTTTTCCCTTTTTGCCGCTTTAGGGGTGAAATTCAAAAAACCATAAAACCCATTTCTAAAGATTTCAAACATACATCTATATGACAAAAAAGGATACTCTAACTCAACAAACACAGAAGATACAAGGGGTTCTATAATTCACCCCAAATGCAGATGCGCACCTTTAAGGGTTGATTAGGAGAAAATCCTGAAATGTGTTTTTAGACATTTGTATTGGTTACCTATGCAAGCAAACACCAAGTCGATATCGGATCGGGTCTACGAGATATTGAGAAATTCGAAAACACAGTTTACCTCTTTTCACCTCCTTATGGGTAAATTTTTTAAAATCCCTTAAACCACTTTTTAAATATTTTAAAAATACATCTATCTGCCGAAAAGGAATTTTCTAACTCAAGAAACATAGGAGATACGAGGGGTTCTTTAATTCACCCCAAATCCATATTTGCACCTAGGGGTTGATTAGGGCAAAATCCTGAAATACGTTTCTAGGTATTTGCATTGGTAATCTTTGCAAGTAAACACCAAATCGATATCTTATCGGGTGTAAGAGATATTGAGGAATTCATAAAAACACATTTTACCCCTTTTCACCCCCTTTGGGGTAGAATTTCAAAAAAACCCTTCTTAGCACTACCTTACGTAACAAATTGAATCTTTCACCTAAATTTCAAGTTCGTAGTACCAGTGGTTACGGCTCTGCGTTGATTAGTCAAGGTTGTGACTTTCCTTTATATATATATAGATTAACCACTTTTTATTATTATTGTTCGCTATTCATACATGCCTATTTACTTTTTAATAGAAGCATTTCAATTTTAACTTGAGAGTTTTTTATTTGTGGATTTGCATGCCTTTGTTTATTTATATGTATGTTATACTTTTCTCTTGAAAAATCAAGGAGATCAACTAAGGTAGGGCCAAACAGTTGGGATGTCTCACAGTAGCACACTTTAAATAACATGTGGTTCACTAATTTAATAGATACTAAGTCACAGGTAAGTATACACGTTTATCTAACGTTATCTGAAAAGCTAAACGATATCACTTTTATACGGTTCTAATATGTATCGTAGGTTGATGGCATTAAAATTAAGCACGAGATTACAGATTAAAAGAGAAACAGCGAAGGTAGTGCCCGATGAGTAAGTTCTCCCAATTGCTAACACGATGCTACGGGTTTCTGCTTCCCCCATCTAGAGGTAGAAGATCGGCCTGGTACAATGAACATTTAACAACTAATACATGTGCAAACGCAAGAACAAGTAAAAGGTGCTGACAGAAAGTACTATGTGAGATACAAGTGGGGCGACAAGATAAACAAAAAAGAGTAGTAACTAACTGATTAATAGAGATAGGCGCGTGAGTGAGTGTTCACTCACGTCAAGCACTTTTCAGCTTGCTTTAAACACTCACTTTCACGCACGCTCACGCTCACGTTCAGTCACGTTCACGGCGTGACCCGCCACTTACGACGTGAAACGCAGCTTTTATTTCAAAATTCAAATTCACATAGAACTGAATGTTTACTTTTAAAACCGATAAAGATCTGCAAAGGGCTTTACTCATAACTTCCCTCGTAAATGGACATTGTAACACTAAATAATTTTAAAAACCAAATTAAGCTAGGAGTAAAAATATCTTCACGTTTCTAAGAAGTTACGTAAATTTTCAACTAAAAAATATTACCGGTGATCGAATTCGAAGTGTCGGCGGCTGCGTATGCTATTCCAGCGTTTTGTGGAATATTGCAAGCGAATGCGCTATTTCTACATGAGCTACAGAGCACTTCTTGTGTCCGTACGTCTCGGCTGCCTTAAATAGAACCTTAGAATAGAAATAATTATTAATACCCAGGTAGGACGCCATTAACTGTACACAGTACACACAGCACCCACACCACAACACAGATGCGCATGCGCAGCTCCATCTCTAGATCTTCCACATGGGAGGGCAGCGGGTGGGCGGTTAACCCTGCAATCTTTTATTCATTACTAAATATTTAACGTGATGTTAACGTGAAACATGAATCACGCCTTAAAAATTTTCACTCACGTTCACTCATGTTCACGTCCCGACTTTCAAATATTAGTCACATTCACTACGGAACCCTCCGTGACCCGGTGTGACCCAACTGTTTTAACGTTAAGCGCCTATCCCTACTGATTAAGATTAAATTCCACCATGTGATTTTAAAATTGCAGAAAATATGCAAATGTAGTTTCTCACAAACAAAATTTATTTTGCAAGTTTACTAAACTGAATGCCATATTACAGTATCTGGTCAGATTATTAATGGTTATTAAGGATTCATAATTATTTCACAAAGCAGATCTGCACGACATCAGAGGCCGACGAAGAACATACCCCAAAATAGATATTTAGTAAGTATTCGAATTATTTCGCCGTTTGAGCATTATCCAGTACGAATATATCTTATAATCAAGGCCTTCATTGCTTACTGCACTAATTAATAAGTTCTAGTTTTTATTTATTTACCCAAGTTGTCGTAAGCGCCTACTGACGACATGAACTCGTGTAACATAAGTAAGTTACGTCATTTAAAAATCTGAAAGAAATTCAAATACTTACACCGCCTTAAATGTTTCCTTGAAACTAAGTCTCCGAATTACTTTTACAAGTATGATATAAATAATAGAAACTGTAATACTAAGGTGTAATATTGATATGAGATAATGGATCACGTGCTAAAAACATAACCTAATCAATGTAACTTCAAATATAGTATGGTTTATTAATTTAATACATAGATACTAAGTTACAGGTAAGTGTACATGTTTATCTAACGTTATCTAAAAAGTTTAACTATATCACTTTTATACTATTCTAATATGATTCGTAGGTTGATGGCATCAAAATTCGACACGAGTTATATTACAGATTCAAAGAGGAATAGCGTTGAATCGCTTGCAAAAGTAGTGCCCGATTAGTAAGTTCTACAAATTGCTAACACGATGCTACTGGTTTCTGCTTCTTTTTACAATAAACATTTAACAACTAATACAAATGCAAAGGCAAGAATAAGTGAATGTGCTAACAGAAAGTACTAGGTGAGATAGAAGTGGAGCAACTAAAAAAAGTAGTAACTAACTGATTAAGATTTAATTCCACTATCTGATTTTAAAATCGCCGAAAATATGCAGATGTAGTTTCAGACAAACAAAATAAATTTTGCAAGTTTACTAAACTGAATGTCATATTACAGTATCTCGTCAGATTATTAATGATTATCAAGTATTCATAATCATTTCACAAACCAGATGTGCACATCAGAAACCGACGAAGAACATGCCCCAAAATAGGAAGTAGTTGGTAGTCTTAAATTTTTAAAGGAAATTTTTGGCAAATTTGATAGCTTCAATCCAAAATCATCTAATAGTTCAGTCTGCAGGGACAAAAAAGGCCTTTGCTCAACAAAAGGTGAAGTAGAAATGATTTTTGTATATGTTGTTTAGGTCGGGCACCTAATGAAAAATCCAAGTTTTAGACCTTGGAGGGGCGCCGCGCGAACCGCCATCTTGGATTAAAGGTGCTAAAAACTGGTGTTTTTCAACGGTTGACGCTAGGTCAAAAAAGTCTAATTAAAAGTTAAAGACCAAAAGTGCATTACATGCAGCGCACAATATATGAAAGTTATTTATTGTGTAAATGGTCAGTTTTAAAGGCTTGTAAATTAGTAGTTATAGAGAATAACTTAAAGTAGAATATTAATTCAATTACTTATCTTTAATGTTTCAAATAACAACTAATTTATTTATTGTTAAGCTTTTTTTGTATTATAAATGCAACAATTTGACACCAGCTGTTGGAACCTGTATATCAATAAGGCTTTCCAGCTAACTATTTTTTTTCCTGCACAGGTTAGCTAAATTCACTAATTTTTTTATTTCTGAAATATGTTAAATATGTACATAGAATACGTAAAAGTCATAACTATCTTCCGATTCCGATTCCGATTCAAATTTATCTATTCCATTGGATATCAGCTTAAAATGCTAATACATGTGTGTGACTGGCAAATCTCCGTTTACGACATGTAACATGCTTGCTCGCTCGCGAAAGTAAAATGAATTACAATTGGAGAATACGGAGACAAAGTGATAAATGGTTTTGTTATTGTTTGAACAACACTTTTGTCTCTTGAATTGCTGTGATGGAGTGGAAGGTCCCACATAGAAGATCTTTCGGCGATTGGCAATATGTACTGTGTTAAGCTTCGAGATTTTAGCCTTACCCCATTTCTGCACCTATGAAAGTACTGTAGTGGAGCCATAAATCGCAATAACTCGTTGTCAACAGTTAGCGTAAGAATTCCAAAGAAAGAAAGCTCGACTATAAAATAAACAGTGCCTGTCCGAAATGAATATTTGTGAAATGCAAGCAGTTAGCTTAAGTACCATTAGAAAACTTTCTAGCAAACGGATAAACGCAGTTAAAAAGGTGATTTGTGCGCGGAATTCAATGGAGAGAAATTATTCAACGTTCCTCGAACTAAAAGGGTTTCTTAAAATACACTTTCCTAAATCAGAAGCGAAAGTGAAGTCACAATACAAAACTGCAGCTGTAAAAATCTAGTGAATTTCAAGTGTGTCATAAACTCATAAAACCCAACCGTTGCGTCCCAAGTGAAAGTAAACGCATCCTCCGTTTTGTGAATACAATACCATTGTTGTCACTAGAATAGAAAATCCTTTTTGTATATGGATCATTGCGTACTAGGTCTTAGCCCAACAAGTACTCTGGTCGTCTGGCACATGTCGGGTCAGATTCCCACATGTTTAATATTAATCTCATACATACTGAAGCATTCATTTTGGGATGTTTCAGGAGCTAAGTGTCAGATCCACAAACGTTCACATGTATGCTGATTAAAAAGACCTATTCAATCCACACTTGTAATAGTATAGTAGCAAATCCGTAACCAGTTAATTTATGTCTGTAATCCGTTGCGTAAATAAAGAATATTAAAAGTGGTGGAGTTATTCGTGTGTGTAATTTCTAACAATCACCGTAACCAACCCACTTTATTGGTGACCCCTGATAACGAATATCAGCAGTGTTTTCGCCGGGTAAACCCACCTTATTGCTGACCCCGGACTAAGAACATCGTAAAATAAACAAATCAGTCCTCAGTGTTATGTACCTCGAATTCATCCTAAATTGGTGATTCTCGACTACGAATTACGCGGAAACAGCATAAATTAGACGATTAAAAACTCGCGTTCGCGACCGGGTAATCGGTAAACAGTGAATTAAAATTAAGTGAAGTCCGCTACGACATTTCACGATGGAAACAGAAGGCAACATATCTGTCACTACCAACAGCGAATCAACAACCAGTTCAATCGACAGAACTAACATCAGAGTACCTCCATTTTGGCCAACAAAACCTGCACTGTGGTTCGTACAGCTAGAAGGACAGTTTGCCCTCAACAACATTACGCGAGATACCACCAAATATTATTACGTAAGTGCTAATCTAGACAATAAATATGCCCAAGAAGTCGAAGACATCCTCACCAACCCGCCACCTCAAGACATGTACGAGACGCTCAAACAGGCTCTAATTAAGCGCCTATCCACTTCTCGCGAGCAGAAGATAAAACAACTTCTAGAGCACGAGGAAATAGGCGATCGCACACCGTCGCAATTTTTGAGGCATCTCACGAATTTAGCAGACGGCGAGGTACCAGAGAACTTCATACGTACATTATGGATCGGGCGACTTCCAGATAGCATGCAGGCTATCCTGATGACGCAAGCAAGCAGCAATCTCCAAGCTGTGTCCACCTTGGCAGACAACATTTCTGAAATCACCCCCAGGACGTTCCAGGTGGCAACCACTGTTTCTCGCGGCGACGACGAGAAAATCAATCAGCTGTGCAAGCAAGTTGCTGACTTATCCCAGCAAGTTGCACGGATGAGCCGGGAAAAACAGTCGCGAAGCAATAGCACACAACGGTACCGTTCCAGGTCGCAATCTTCGTCGCGAATCTGTTGGTACCACCGCCGATTTAAAGACAATGCAACGAAATGCACTCAACCGTGCCACTACCAAAAAAACGATCAGGGGAGTTCGTAAACGCGGCACATGACTCCTTGTCTAACAATCGCCGCCTTTTTCTAACGGACGTGTCAACTAAATGGCTTTTCCTGATTGACACAGGGGCGGATTTGTGTGTATTGCCGAGAACATTTATAAAAGGACCGCGTGCGCGTACCGAGTACGAACTTAGCGCGGTAAACAACTCGGTAATTAGTACATATGGACATATAGTGTTAAACTTAGATTTTAAGCTGAGGCGAACATTTTCGTGGAAATTTGTCGTCGCAGACATCGACAAGCCGATAATTGGCGCAGACTTTCTCAGCCACTTCGGTTTACTTGTTGATATTAGAAACAAGCGCCTAATAGACAATGTAACCCAGCTGAAAGCAATCGGTGTAGTGCGGGAGTGTGTATCGCCACAAATAAAAACAATTTCCGGCGACTCGGCTTTCCATAAGCTTCTAGCGAAGTTCCCGGACATCGCGCGTCCGTCAGTGCTGCCTAAGAAAATAAAACATGCCACTACACATCGAATAATTACGTCAGCTGGACCTCCTGTCACGTGCAGGCCTAGAAGACTCCCACCGGATAGGTTACATGCAGCTAAGAAAGAGTTCCAGTTTATGCTCGATCAAGGAATAGCTCGCCCATCCAAAAGTAATTGGTCTGCAGCCCTTCATCTAGCGCCCAAGAAAGACAATGGATGGCGTCCTTGCGGAGATTATAGAGCACTAAACGCGAGAACTCTGGCGGACTGCTATCCTGTGCCACACATCGAGGATTTCGCACACAATCTTTTTGGTTGCAAGATCTTCTCAACAATCGATCTGGTAAGAGCCTTCAACCAAATCCCAGTCCACAGCGACGATATCTGCAAGACAGCGATTACAACTCCATTCGGAATGTATGAATTTCCTTTCATGAGTTTTGGTTTAAAGAATGCTGCCCAGACGTTCCAGCGTTTTATAGATGAGGTTACCAGAGGACTCGACTTTTGCTACGCATTCATTGACGACCTACTGGTAGCTTCCACATCAGAGGAACAGCACCTGGAGCACCTCAGCCAACTCTTCAGCAGGCTCAGCGAGTATGGAGTACTGATCAACTCGGCAAAATGCAACCTTGGCAAGCCCAGCGTCAACTTCCTTGGGTACTCCATTTCACAAGAAGGAATTAAACCCCCAGAAGACCGCATCGAGGCTATTAAGCAAGTGCCCAAACCCAAGACAATTAAAGAGCTGCGCCGTTTCTTAGGAATGCTGAACTTCTACAGAAGGTTCCTTCCTAACGCAGCAGAAGTCTTGGCTCCGATGAATAAACACCTGCAAGGACCCAAAGTAAAGCCAAAAACGGAAATCCAATGGAACCCAGAGTCGGCAGAAGCTTTCTCACGCTCCAAAACAATACTAGCAAACGCTACCCTCCTGGCGCATCCAGCACCTGCAGTTCCAACATCAGTCATGGTTGATGCATCTGATGTCGCCATGGGAGCTGTGCTACAACAACATGTGGACGGAGCATGGCAGCCCTTAGCGTTTTTCTCCAAAAAGCTAAACGCTGCCCAGAAGAAATACAGCGCCTACGATCGGGAGCTACTGGCAGCTTATTCGGCTGTGAAGCGCTTCCGCTACTTTGTAGAAGGCCGAAAGTTTAAGCTCTACACCGACCACAAGCCATTAAAATACGCGTTTCAACAAAAGCCAGAACGCGCCTCGCCCAGACAATTCCGTCACCTGGACTTTATTGGACAGTTCACGACGGATATTCGTCATGTCGCTGGAAGCGACAACATTCCCGCGGATACATTATCACGTGTGTCTGTTGCAGGTTGTTCAGCAGCTTTTCCAGGCAGCCCAATTAACTACAAAGCGCTGGAAAAAGCGCAAGAATCGGATGCCGAGCTGAAGACATTCCTACACCCTGAGGCCGTGCTAGACTTGAAGAAGGTCTACTTCCCGGATCAGGATGCGGATGTCTACTGCGATTCGACTACGGGGACACTACGCCCTTTTGTCACGAAGCAGTTCCGACGCCCGGTGTTCGACGCCCTCCACAACCTCTCTCACCCCGGAATTCGAGCCACGACTCAGCTCGTCTCCTCCAGGTTTGTATGGCCCTCCATACGCAAGGACTGCAGCCAATGGAGCAAGACGTGCATCCCATGTCAGCGCTCGAAGATCACCAGGCACGTAGCAGCACCAGTGGGAAACTTCTCCATGCCCTCCTCCAGGTTTGAGCACGTGCATCTCGACCTTGTTGGGCCACTTCCTTCATCGCTAGGCAATACGTACTGCCTGACATGCATCGATCGCTACTCCCGATGGCCTGAGGCCATACCAATCCCTGAGATCACGGCTGAAACGGTGGCCAGAGCCTTCTTCAGTAGCTGGATAGCTAGATTTGGAGTGCCACTGCGGATCACAACGGACCGCGACCGGCAGTTCACCTCCAATCTGTTCAAGGAATTAGCCAACCTTTTGGGATCGCAACACATGCACACGACAGCATACCATCCGGCAGCTAACGGCATGATAGAACGATTTCACCGCCAGCTAAAAGCCGCAATCGAGTGCCACACAGACACCAGGTGGACAGAACGCCTGCCAGCAGTTCTCCTGGGCATTCGCACAGCCATTAAGGAAGACCTCAACGCTACCTCAGCCGAGATGGTCTACGGCGAGAACATTCGACTACCAGGGGAATTTTTTACTGCTACGAAAGACGTACATGCAGCCGATTTCGTAAACCAGCTTAGAGAGCATTTTGACAAGGTACGCCCGACTGCAGCTCAGCATCATGGCCAGCGCAAAGCATTCGTCTTCAAAGATCTCGCGACTTCCACACATGTGTTCGTGAGAAACGATGCTACGCGCAAGCCGCTGCAAGCTGCTTACAATGGCCCATTCCCGGTGATCTCTAAAGCAGAAAAGACCTTCAGCGTCGAAATCCGCGGCAAGCCAGTGACGGTTACGATAGATAGGCTCAAACCCGCATATCTTGCAGCTGAACCCAATCAGGAACAAGCTGCAACCAGCACCGCGGCGCACAAAGACGCCGATACAAACAAGCAGACGACAACCACCAGAAGTGGACGGCGAGTACATTTCCCGGATTACTTCCGGGCAGCATAATCTCGTGGCTTAACCACTGGTAAGGGGGTCATGTAGTGGAGCCATAAATCGCAATAACTCGTTGTCAACAGTTAGCGTAAGAATTCCAAAGAAAGAAAGCTCGACTATAAAATAAACAGTGCCTGTCCGAAATGAATATTTGTGAAATGCAAGCAGTTAGCTTAAGTACCATTAGAAAACTTTCTAGCAAACGGATGCACGCAGTTAAAAAGGTGATTTGTGCGCGGAATTCAATGGAGAGAAATTATTCAACGTCCCTCGAACTAAAAGGGTTTCTTAAAATACACTTTCCTAAATCAGAAGCGAAAGTGAAGTCACAATACAAAACTGCAGCTGTAAAAATCTAGTGAATTTCAAGTGTGTCATAAACTCATAAAACCCAACCGTTGCGTCCCAAGTGAAAGTGAACGCATCCTCCGTTTTGTGAATACAATACCATTGTTGTCACTAGAATAGAAAATCCTTTTTGTATATTGTGTAAATTGTGTAACATGGGTATATAAACCAGAGCGATGGGGTTGAACAGGATCATTGCGTACTAGGTCTTAGCCCAACAACCACTCTGGTCGTCTGGCACATGTCGGGTCAAATTCCCACATGTTTAATATTAATCTCATACATACTGAAGCATTCATTTTGGGATGTTTCAGGAGCTAAGTGTCAGATCCACAAACGTTCACATGTATGCTGATTAAAAAGACCTATTCAATCCACACTTGTAATAGTATAGTAGCAAATCCGTAACCAGTTAATTTATGTCTGTAATCCGTTGCGTAAATAAAGAATATTAAAAGTGGTGGAGTTATTCGTGTGTGTAATTTCTAACAAACACCGTAACCAACCCACTTTAGTACCTACTTCATTGTGCTCTTTGGAAATCCTTACTTATCCGTAAGACACACTTGCTTCAATACAGTTTACAAAGGAAAATATTACAGATTTTTATTTGTTTTATTAAGATATAATTCATAATAGCACATTATTGGAGAAGACAATTTTTTCTCATGATGTCACAGCTAACAATGAGGCCCATATAAAAATTCAACTTTATGATATAACTCTAAATTAAAAACAATGTGTTTTAAACGAACTGCACCACTGCGTTCTTATAAAAAAACTGCCTCAAAAACATAAAATTACTATTCTTTATTTCCATAAATAGGCTTTTCCCGAAAAATGAGATCGAAGATAGACGATCTACTTTTCATCTCTTCTATAGTACCGGAGATTCCCTAAGAAAACATCCATTTACATTAATTAAGAAGTTAATTCTCCAGTGATAATAAAGCAACTCGCTGCGAAAGCAATGGTCGCTGAAGACAAACCGAACTCCCACCAAATAAACAATCCTTGAAAATGTTGTACTGTCATACGCATATATGGCATGTTATTGCCATGACCATATTGTACATTAGATCCAATAGCAGAAACTTTACGTAAAAGCCACTTTCGACTATTTAACTAACGCTAAAACAACCAAAAAACACCGTTGTAGGCTTTTAAATGTATTGCTTTCTTTGAAACATTTTGCTGCGGAAGGCCAAGTGCTTGCAGTAGCAGTAAATATTACAAAGATCAATCCCCACGTCTTTCCTTCTAACGCTAAAACAATTAGCTTTATACTATAAAAATAAATCATCGGAGCTTTGCGAAGAATCAATATGGTTTGCTTCCTAAACACGTACTCGCTTCCGTCAAAATTCTCTTCTATTGCTCTAAACACAACTGGCACAAGTAATATCTCTTCCCTTTAATTATTTTTTCCCGCTGCTGATCATGTAAGTCAGTGATACAGCCTTAGTAACAAAACATGTAAGTCGCTGACTATAGTTGTTTGCTGCTTTTTCTTGACAACGGAACTTAATATTATTATTAAGTTCCTAGGATAATAAAATTAACAAAGCAAGATGCGGACTTAGACGTTTTGTTTATAAATTGCAAGTGTTTATGTGACATGCGACACTCACAGGTAACACGACTCACGAAAATTAATCCTGGTGACAAGTGACAAACCAAACGATTATTTCAAAAATTTAGGAAAATTTCGATAAACAGCGGGAAAAATAAAATAAGATAACTCGGAATGTATCGCCTATTAACATTTTCGGCAGCCAAACAGCCGCGGCTTCGCCTTGGCTTGTACTTGCCTACCTCAAATGTTAATAGGTCCTTACATTCCTTGTTAC
>OW679199.1:79101409-79293264 GCA_940337035.1 Agriotes lineatus
TGTACTGATAAACAATTGTATCTAATCGTAAATGTTTATACGAATAATTAGGCTGAAAGAAAGAAAGAGAATGTATGTAACCTTTTGTTGCGTTCGATGATTCATACTATTTTTCTAGGAATTTAACCAGACAAAAGATTAAAAATATTATAGCTGTTAACATAATTATCTAGAACTATTATGAATGTCATAACTCCAGCAGATGTTTTGAAATCTGAGCTCGCACAGTTTATCGGTTTCAGTAAGGTAATGGTTCCTATGGACGGTAAAGGAATATTACCGTACAATTGCGACTTAGACAGATTTAGATTCGTATGTACGAATCTCGGATTCAGATTAGGGTTTCCAAGTCCCGGGACCAAAAGCGTCTTCGGGACTTACGAGCTAAATTTCAGGTCTCGGGACGAGTCCCGAAAATCCCGAAAATGGTCCCGAAAAAGAAATAGTGTTCAGGTGAAATTTACGAATAAAATTTCCAAAGAAAAACAAGTGTTTTAAGTTAAATAAAATATTTCTGTGCTGAGAATTTGAGTTGGGGCTCGTCTACAACTTCATTGCTTTCTCCTGGTACTAAAAATGTCTGTCGCTTTTGCTTTTGTTTGAACTGCAAAGTGCGTGTGTAATCCTTTCGTCAAGCTGCCTCTGATTATGATAATTTTGTAGGAACCCACTTTACATTTCGCCAATTGTTTATCTTCAATATATAAAACTGTTGCCATAGTGACTTCAAATCGTTCTTTTTTAAAATGTAGAATGAAGGTAGGTTGCGAATCGGAATTTATTCTAATTGTAACGCTTTAGCAGACAAATAACGAACACACTTAAAACCCAAAAATATAAATTATTCAGCTTCTTCGCACATATATAAATCCAACAAAAGAAACAGACAAATACATAAATAGAAGAAGATATGTAAATGTGGCTGAAACAACACACAGGTTTAATTCTAACCTACCGAAAACAATACCTCTCCTGCCTTACGCAAAACGCAAATAATGCAGAATGTACAAGAGGCATGAGTAATACGACGGACGCCGGTGAATACCCGTCCTAATTCTCTGATATCGAGTATACGCACGCATGTTGACATGGTCCCGGGACTTCGCCTGGGCTGGCTGTGGTCTCGGGACTCGGTTTTTGTGGTAAAATCCCGGGACTGTCCCGGGACCAGATCCCGGGACTGGAAACCCTAATTCAGATTAGTTCGTGGGAATCTCCAATTTAGATTCACAGTACGAATTTCGTATTTTAGAGAGGTCGACGGAAAATAGCTATTTATGTTACATTAGTATGAAATTTAGAACTAAAAGTCCGCTTTCGTAGAAGTTACATACATCATTTTTTGTTCTACCACTTTGGAAGCTTTTTTTTATGTTAAAGAATGACAATTTAATCGATCAGGTCGGATAAGTCGAGAAGGTCATCCTCATACCAAAAAATGACAATGTGCTTTTTGATCAACCAATGGAAACACGGTGTTATTTTTTGTTGCTATGGTTATTACTGCTGAAAAGTAAAAGTTGCTAGTAGCAAATGTGGGTGATTTTGGCAGCTAAACGCTACCAAAATTCAGTAGAACAAAATAGCTATTTACCACATTAGGCCACATTAACATTTATGGCTGAGCAAGTACATCATGGTCTAGCCCGCCAGAGCGAGATACGTAAACTAACGAGGCCATAAACGCAAATACCTACCGTGTTTCGTATGTTTTTTTGTATACTGAACAAAAACAGGAACTATTTCAATTTTATTAATGTTGGAGACGCTGCCTATATCAAATCATTGCCAAACCTACACTGAATTTATTTTAATGGTCAACATAGCAGTTTCGTTTCTATGGCTGCATTTAATCATACAGGACACTTCCATAGTTACAAATGAGATCAATATATTAGAGTGTTTATTTTACGAGTTAACATACGAATTTGAATTAGGTACTTGCTAATAAGAAACTTTAATTTTCTTACCGGAATGTAGGTATGCAACTGAAAAGTAGATACATAGGTACAACTCACAAGTTGTAACTGTTCTTCAGTTGTATACATTAAGATAACCTTTAGTTGTCTTTTTGACAAGTAATAACTCGTATGTTAACTCGTAAACTAAACGCCCTACTCTATTGGTCTCATTTGTAACTATGGAAGTGACCTGTATGATTAAATGCTGGCATAGAAACAAAACTCTTATGTTAACCATTGAAAAATAATTCACTGTATAACACGAATCGCAGGCATTGCTAAGTGCTACCAACCTAGGCCATAAAAACGTACCTACCGGACTCGTTGCTGAGCTGGTAGTGCACTGGTATAATGTAATAATATAATAATGATATGATTAAATAAATTGTAATTACTACTACCTGCAAACTTACTTTTATTTAGGTCAAACTTTAGACTGACTAAAAATAATTCTGCTTTGATTGAGTTCGTTAATTACTTGCAACTAAAACAGTATTATGCCCTTTATTGTACTTCATTAATCTGAAATTTAATATTACAGAAGGCTAGCTCGGTAGGCCAGAAAACTCATTCCTCAGAGTTGGGTTCCCCGGTACGTTAATATTAAAATTTATGTGATACGCCAATGGACTGTGAATTTAGTTCGATCGCGCAGTCGCTACTTTGCTACGCTGTCAAAGTTCTACACAAATCAATTTATTTTGTTGCGGTCCGCGTTTGTGATTTAATTTTACAAAAGGAGTTTTATGAGCATTCAGTAAGGTAACTTTTGAATTCTCGCGCCTTCGACGGCATTAATCTATCTTTTGTTTTCAGGCAACACCGGTTCTTGGTTGTTGAAAGACGCCAACATGCAATTGTTTTTTCTAACTTCAAATTTGGATTTTAAGCTATTACTGGATAATTGCTTTCAATAGATGCTTTAATATGCATGGATCTCTCTTCAGTAAGACGTACTCTGGTTCTAATTGTAACTTTCCGGTTTCTAACGCCGATACTTTGATTGAAATCTAACCTAAGTTTTCTCCAGCGTTGCGGTAGCTCGTTCGGACGGTGGCTCCTAACCGTATCTGCCTGAAGCGGTGTTACTGCGTTGCTGTGGCTGCTATGGGGGCCTCCTCTGGGCGGATATGTTGCCGTTGAAATCTCGGGCTCAGGAGCTCAATTCTGCCCGTGACTGAGGATCGTAATTTTGAGCTGGTCTCGCCCGAAGTCCTCGGAAGGTGGTAACGAAGAAAATTATTCTTTATGAGGGAATTCGCTACCCACACTTTCACTGCAGCGGTGCACTGGTAAATTGGCTACACAATGGTGTACTTTTTATTATTGTAAATTAAATATTTCTATAAAGAAAGTGCTTTTAAATGAGAGACCAAAAACTGTGTGTCAAGAATTAATTTTTATTCAATTGTTACTCTGTAATGGTCGTTATTAACAAATGCCTATCTAGATTATAAAAACGGATGTAGACCAAATTCAATACAACAACTTTGTTAACTAATATTACTTATAACTAAAATGATTTACAAAATTTCTATTTCTAAAATATTGTCTTTTCAGTTTGGTTTTTACTGTCTCATTGCGTCACTAACACTTTGTATTGTTTCGATTGTCTTTCTCACTCGCGTAATTACACTGACTGGTTTTTTAAATAGTTTACTTCCTTCACCAATTTTGGTTTACATCCTGCTGTGTCCTTTTCCTCGTATTTTCATCAACTGTCTACTTTTCACATATTTTCAAATATTGCTGTCTGATACTAAAATTGCCATGTTCTGCCTGGTTTATGCTCTTTGCAACGTATTATTATAATTTTGCTTCCTTTACCTTTATTTAAGATTGCTCATAAACATTTCCTATTTAATTATTCTGACATCTACAGCATTTTCCTACTCCGTAATTAGGATGAATATATGTTTATTCTAGGAACGTTACAGGCTTTTTCTTCGCACCTAGTTCTTCGTTTTCTTTTATTTTCATTAAATACCTAGAACGCTACTCCACAATGTCACTTCTTTTCGTGAGCAATTTTCTTTTGTCACATTTTTATACAGTTTTTTCCACACTGAACATTTCATGAACCGTTCTTTGCAAAACTCCCAAAGCAAACTCGTCGAGAACGATTTTCTTTGAGACTTCCTTGAGTTTCTTCTTCTGCTGAGATGTTAAAGAAGTAATGCCTGGAAGAAGTAAGGACTAAAGTATTACCTGCAATAAGTTTTTTACTGACAATACTGAGAAACAAAATTGTTATTTTTTATGTATTACCTGCTGTAAGATACTCCTTTCGAACATTCTTTATCAGAGAGGTTGTTTTTCAGTTGCTGCGGCTGCTCGTTCTGTAGGTTGCTCCGCCGTAAATATCAACGTTCCAGAAATCTTTTGTTCATCAAAACACATTATAACATTTGCAATTATACTTCTTGTTTCTGAATGCACAAAAGCTTTCTTGTTTTATAACTCATTGTAATCCTATGTAAAAAGGAATTTAGTATTACGTAAATATATAACTGCAACTTAAGGTAGCATTGTAGAAAGCATTTAATACTTACGATTTGATGGCAAACAACTAAGCCGGCCAAATTTAAACCGCGAATAGGTAAACAATAACAAACAGAAATAACGACGAAAAGTAATACTAACAAAAATGAACAAAGAAAAACAAAACTAATGAACAGCAGCACTAAAAAACCTGGAAATTATACAATTCTATCTGACGTAATAACGGCAATAGCGAAGTGACATTTGTTTTTTGTTTGAATGTACCTCTCCGCAAACCTTGCTCTTTATTGGTTCTTTAGTTCCCCTTACGGGAATTTTAGATTTAGTTCACATATTTTCCGGGGCTTTTGTGTGCTTGGTGGTACTGTACACACATTAATACCTATACAAAAGTTCCACAATTTCAGACAATAATATATTATAATGGCAACTAGACCTACGCATATTTAACACGTATTTAACAAAAAAAGACAACGCATTTTTATTACTTAAAATTCAAAATATAGCTAGCAAAAACTTCAATTTTGAATTTTTACCAGAAGGGCCAGTTTTTTCCAGATATAGAAACAAAAATAATATTGTTCAGATTCGCAGATTGTGATATCGTATTCAAATTCTAATGCTATATTCAAATTAGAAGATTCGAATATTTTCAGATTCGGGTTTCGGATCATATACATTGCTGAATTCGGACAGATGTAGGTCAAAATGTCCTGTGTAGATTGGAAAACTCAATTTTTTTTTTCAGATACCCAGATTCGAATCTTGTGTTGTGTTGAGATTGGAATCTTATGTTCACATTCGATGATTTGAAACTCTTGTTTAGATTCACATATTCAAACCTCGTAGTCAAATTCGAATCCTATGGAAGAAATTCTAATCATTTTAGATTCCGGATTCGAATCTTAAAAATCTCGGAATCTTGACAGCCCCAGCTATAATGGCTGCGAACAACGATAATAATCTGCAACTGCTCCTGCTCCTACGAAAATTTCAGCTTGATATATCTGTGGATAAAACGAAATAGATTATAATATCTCAAGAACCAATTCACTGATAATTAAAGGCTCAAAGTAAAATCGTTCAACAGCCTATGACATTCTCCTATCTAGGTATGGAATTAACAAGTATCGAAGATTTAGCGAACGAAGTAGAACACCAAACTTCAAAAACGACTAAAATATTTAGGTGATTAAACAATACAATATAAAATAATAAATATTTACTCCCGGTGGCAATAAACCTTAACAAGCCTACGTCTATGCTCAGCGGTAGGGTTACTGCAATGGCGTCGGTTTCGGAAGAGGAGGGTGGGCGTTACCCTCATTAGACACTGGATTTGATTGGAACAAAGTTTATTATATTTACACTAACTAACATACAAATAAGCTTATAACTAGGTAACATTTATATACAGAAAAAGAAAAGAAAATGGCGGATTGGCATCCGCGATTGGAAGCGGGTGTGGTCCTTCGGAGGCGGGGCCGGCGGCTTCCTCCAGTGGTTGCAGCGGCGGCGGTGGCGACTGGCGACGGGGCGGCGAGCTGAGAGCAGCGGCGGCGGCAACGTCGGCGGCAGTGCGGATCTCCTTGGCGGAGGCGGCGGCTGGCGGCTTCCTTCGGCGGTTGCAGCGGCGGCGGTGGCGACTGGCGACGGGGCGGCGGGCTGTGAGCAGCGGCGGCGGCAACGTCGGCGGCAGTGCTGATCTCCTGGGCGGAGGCGGCGGCTGGCGGCTTCCTTCTGCGGTTGCAGCAGCGGCGGCGGCAACGTCGGCGGCAGTGCGGATCTCCTGGGCGGAGGCGGCGGCTGGCGAAAGTGGCTTTCCAAAGACGGCAGGCAGCAGAGTCCAATGCGTAGGATTGGCTCTAAGTCCACGAGGGTGATAGGCTCTGGAGAGGCTGGAGCTGCTAGCTGGTCCTGGAAGCTGAAGTGGCTCGAATCCCAAGTCCCACGAAGACGGCAGACAGCTAAGTCCAGTGAAATGGATCGGCTCTAAGTCCACGAAGATGCGGCAGACAGCTAAGTCCAGTAGATGAAACGGCTGGTGGTCCTGGAGCTGAAGTGGCTGCTGGTAGTCCTGGAAGCTGAAGTGGCGGCTGGTGGACTCTCCTTGGCTGAGTCGGCGATGGAAGGCTGAATGGTTCCTGGTAGCGAAAGTGGCTCGAACTCCAAGTCCCACGAAGGCGGCAGACAGCTAAGTCCAGTGAAACGGCTGTTGGTCCTGGAGCTGAAGTGGCTGCTGGTAGTCCTGGAAGCTGAAGTGGCGGCTGGTGGACTCTCCTTGGCTGAGTCGGCGATGGAAGGCTGAATGGTTCCTGGTAGCGAAAGTGGCTCGAACTCCAAGTCCCACGAAGGCGGCAGACAGCTAAGTCCAGTGAAACGGCTGTTGGTCCTGGAGCTGAAGTGGCTGCTGGTAGTCCTGGAAGCTGAAGTGGCTGCTGGTGGACTCTCCTTGGCTGAGTCGCTGCTGGATTGACCCGCCGAGGCAGAGTTGATGCTGGTCCGACTCTCCTGGCTGAGTGAATTCTTACTGCCAGCGTCTGACTATTTAAAGGAGCCAGTCCTTTGTCCAACGCGATCTCGACGCTCATTGGTCGAAGTAGAAGGGATGTTTTGCCTGATTTCGATATATTTTGTAATTATAGCATTTAATTGAGCGGCGTGATCAATTAGCGACTTGGTTTTAGTCGCAATCAATAGTTGATGAAATGCCGAGTCTAACGACACCCAATTTGCTATGATTTGAGTAAAAAATTAGCTCAACTTGGAATTTTTAATGCAATGTTCCGCGTAAAGCTTAATTAAGTATTTTTCTTATGGCGTGTGTTAAGAAGTTTATTATGCTTTGATCGGTTGCGCGCTATTTTTATAAGATTATTGAGACCAATTACGCTTTTCTGGGATGCTTCCTTCGTTAATTAAAATTTAATTTGTAATCTGCATCTTTGCTCGCTGTACTCGGTCGTGGCCCCTGATTTCTTCGTTACAATATGCCTTTCCTCGGGCCGCTGAACTCTCGGCCGCTCTCCCGGGCGCGAGTTTGGCTGCCTGATGGAAAAATTGCTTTTTCTCCACCTGTATATGTGCTATCGCTCTGTGGTTTGTTTTAATAGGTAGCGGTTAATTTTTCCTATTTTCTGGTATCCTTTATGTGTGATTAAAACAGAGCGCACTCTGTTTAAAGGGCGTTTTAGTGAAAAATTCTTAATTTAATCTGCAAACATTCGTGAGGCGTATTTCGCTGGCTGTCACCTTTCTTGGCCGGCCGGCTCCAATAAAGTTTTATGGTTGCAATCTTGCTGCACTTTAGAAATTCGTTGTAAGGACACTTATTTTTATGATTTTAGGGTTTTGAAAGATACTTCTGCGTAGGATCGCGGCGGTTTGTTAAACAGATGTAATATTCTTTGTTCTTCGGGCGCCTTTCGGGCGGCGTACGTTTCCTTTGTTTTTATTCGATCTGTTTAACGGTTCATATCAAGTTTTACATGTAAACATTGTATTATGTTGATGAAAAAGTGCAAATTATGAAATGGTGGTATCGTGGTGGCCGCCACATTAGCTAGATGCAAACAAATAAACAGCAAACTAATTTTCTTCAATAATTTCAAAAGGCACCACTGATTTTTGTAGAAATGGTTATTTGATTTTTTTATTTTTCGGTTTTTCGAAATGTAAAATACCAAATAACCGCTCTACAAATTTGCTCTAAGATAATTAGGGAAGCAAATATTTCCATATGAAGAAATTACCACCTATGGTGCGTAACGCATTGCTACACCCAATATAGTTTCAGTAACTGGTTTGTGTTGTGCACTTCTACTTAAACAAGTGCTTTTAATGTTTCGAACTAGGTATCTACTTAACATGTGTTTGTTTTTTCATAGTAAGTAATAAAACTCGAATATGTTGGTTTATTAAGTTGTATGTACCTGTTACTTTTGTTTGTGAGATTGATGACTTCTGTATAATAAATGCCCGTCATAATAAATAGTATGTTTAATTTTTCATTACTTCCCACGAACCGTGATTTTGTAAATCACATAAAAACATCATTTTTTTTTCTTGAATTACATTTACCTTGCAAATAATTGATAGGTAGCATTAAGATTGGTACAAGGTTCGGTCAGAAAAAGTTATTTGTATTTCCAAATGGGTACTTGCACAACGATCCTAAAAGTTTGTGTGTACTGCTAAACTCAAAGCTGAAACCAACAAAGACTTTATCTAACTTCTCAGAAAGCAACACACCGTTATTGCAATGTGGCAAAAGCAGTCAATGTGCGACGGTGACTAATGATTACACAGTAGAAGAATGGAAGGGTTGTATGCTCGTTGCAGAATATTTCTAAACTGTGGATATGCAACCCATTTAACTACTACTACCATAAGCGGGCGGCTTCTTCCATCTAAAATATCCACACACAAAAAATTCGAAGATAGGCAACCCATGCGGTTTTCACTTTAAAATATAAGTCATACAACCTGTGAATCTGCGCAATAGGGGTGTGGAAATTCACAAATATATACTAGTACGCAGCAGTAACAAATCCAAGGTCAAGTCTTAATATACTCGTATATAAGGCGATTAATATAATATCTTACCAACAAAATAAAGACGGAACCCGTAGCCTTTCTAAATATAGGTAAGCGCTTTTCACAGACTCTTGTCTGTCTTCTTTTTTCAACTATTTCATCTACTTTATAAAAAATTACAAAAATGTTGACATTATTAGATTTAAAATAGCGTATAATTTTAAAAGTAATCTGTACACAAACAAAAATTTAGCAATCGTTTCATATTTAATTAGACAAAAAAATTCTAAAGTCGAAAATAAATGCTTTCATTTTCTACAATAAAGGATGTTAACGGCATTAGGAAGTTGGATGTGGAGCACAACAGTATCTTTTTCAGTTCTTAAAACACATTGACGTATTGTAAGTGATATATTGTGTACCGCACGGTTGTAACCAAATATATAAGTATCGCACTTTAATGTATATTTTACATGGTATGGTAAACAGCAGAATGTGGTTTGGTTAAGCTAAGTAGTATTAACGTTTGCGAAGTTAATGTCCCAATATAATTTGCTAGCACTACATAATAAATACGTTCCTTTAAAGAACGTCGACTGGCTGTTCAAAATATTTACATATTTTTGACGCCTCCCCTAGTAACGTTCACGATTTTACGTAAAATAGAGGTTATCTATTGCGACCTAAAATTTCTGTAAACTGTTTCCATATTGCGTGTACATACCCGAATAAGATGTTATGTCTATTACATCTATTTGCCGTAGGCTGTACATTGCCACAAGAAATATTTTGTATGCAAACAAATTCAAGAGGTTGTGGGACGTCTATTTTATGTAACTGGTTTACTAGGTACCCATGTAACGGCTACGTTGTCAATAATTTGCATAACCAAGGGAGGTCAACGCAAAATTTCAATCCTGAAGAGGATCCATTAGGACATTCAGGCAATTCCTGTATCGCTTTAGCCACGTTTGGTGCAAGATGCCTGTTCGACTACTATGTGGAGTGCCTCCTCGTTCCCTATCGGCTGAACTAACAAGGTAACGATCTGTAATAACCTTTGTACCGCCAATAGCTTTAATGGTAACGCTTCCTGCATTAAAGTTTGCTGTAAATACAATATTAGTGCTACGTACACGCTGCCTAAAATTCACTGTTGCGAGTCAACGCTTGCTCTGTCAACTAACTTTGGTTGCGCCCCTTCCTGCATTCAACTTTGCTGTAAATACAATATTAGTGTGGCGCACACTCCGCCTAAAATTCACTGTTGCGAGTTAACGCTTGCTCTGTCAGCTAGCCTTAATTACGCTGCTTCCGGCATTCAGATTTGCTGTAAATACAATATTAGAGTGGCGTACACTTAGCCTAAAATTCACTGTTGCGAGTCAACGCTTGCTCTGTTAACTAACTTTAGTTACGCCACTTCCTGCATTCAACTTTGCTCTAAATACAATATTAGTGCAACGTACACATCGTCTAAAATTTACTGTGGCATGTTAACGCCAACTTTACTAATATCGCAAATTTTAACTAATAATATCGCTAGTAAGATAGTGCAGTGCAACGTACATTCCGACTAAAAACATTCACTGTTGTGTGGCAACTTTTGGGCCGCCAGCCCGTTCCGCGGGCATAAATCTATCATTGCGTACCGCCAATTTGTGTGGCTTTGTGTGTCGTAATACAGGGCGCTCGGATGACTCGGGCCCAAATTCAGGCTTTGCTCGCACGCTTCCCGGCGTACCGCCGTTGGGCTCAACCCTACGTTTACCCTTCACTTTCGGCCTGAATCTGGCGTCCGGCTCGACTGTACGCCGCCCCCCCCTTACTAACAGTAAGCGCTTTTCCTAGTTGGGCGTACTGAATAAGCTACCTTTTCGAGTTGCTACATTTGTGTTTTGTAATGTGTTTGATAAGTCACTAACTGTGATCCTATAGATGCATTAACCTTATCGTCTTTTTCTTGTACCTGTTGCGTCTTTTGCATGTCTGTTACAGGGTGACTGTGTCACTCTGCTAGAACAGCTGTGAGGTGAGGCCCAGACTCAAAGGAAAGGCATTCCAGGTAGGTGGTAGCGTCTGGTACTGGACCGTGCCTCCCGAAATAGCTATTTCAGTATTTTCCCAAAATAGTTATTTGAGTATTTTCCCGAAATAGTTATTTGAGTATTTTCCCAAAATAGTTATTTGCGTATTTTCCCGAAGTAGTACTTTGAGTACTTCTCGCCCCGTTTGACTCTTCAGGTTCGGTTGAACGTGGGAATCTCTATATTGGATCTGGTGGCGCCTTCTCTTTAACAGTAACCTACATATATCTCGTCACGTTTGCCCTGTGGTGTACCGTTGTGAACCACGCCCATCTCCCTGAACGCATTCGAGCCGAGGCCTTTAGCCTGTTTTATCGAAATCCCAGGGTGAGCGTGCCCCCATTTCTCGGACTTGTTTAGTATTTGATACTCGCCTATCAGCGGATGTCGTAAGGACAATTTAATTCCGTAACACTTGAAGAAACTTTCTTTTCTTTCTCTTTGAACACTTTTTTATTTGCTTTGTTTGTGTCTGTAATTTTGGTATTGTATGTTTTTACTTAAATTATGCTCCTACTATTATGAAAATAATAATTCTTTACGTTTTTACTTCCCTCGTCTAAAAGACGAAAGAAGTATTGTAATCGCGAAAAAATCACCTTCCGGTATTTCTTAAGATCTTTAAGTTGCAGGGTCTCTAGATGACGAAAAACAGGTTTTCTATAAATAGACCGTGCCTGTAGTATGCACTGACCGAGCTCCGTAGCCTAGTGCGTTAGCACGTCTAACTAGCATTCGGGAGGTCGTGTGTTCGATTCCCGCGACCGTCTGCCTTGATTCAGTTTTTTAGGTGGTTTTCCTGAGCCAACAGAGTAGAGTACCTTCACTGAGGTGAATTCCGGGGCAGTATTTCTCCACCTCTCCTTACCTTTCTTTCATTCTCCACCCCTCCTTTCTCTCACCCATCCTACAGTTTCCCGTTCTTGACTGAAGAGGCACTGAAGGTCCCTATAGCAGCCCGCCCCAGTTGGGGTGATTGAATTTTTTTTTTGTAAGCACTGTCATGTCTGTCAGTGTAACCTGTACCGTCTTTACCGCACAGATGTGTCGAAAGTAAAAGTGTACTGTTATTATTTATATAACCCACTACAACTACGTTCAATGTGGTAAACTTGAATTCATTTATGGTGCTTTTTAAATCAAATTTATTTTTTCAATTTAAGTATTTAGTAAAAAAATGCAATAAAATCCCGAAGTGGAGATACGTTTTCACACCAAGCTTTAAGACTGAATTTCCGTTTTTAAAATATTCTTGTGAAATAGGAAAAGTCGAATGCACTGTATGCAAATCATTGTTTTCAATCGAACATGGAGGGCGTGCAGATAAAAAACAACATTTGCAAAAGAAAAAAACATTTATTGGCTGTTTCTAGTGCAACTTGCAGCGAAAACGTAACATATTTTTTCGTAAAAAATACATCAGCTGGTTCAATTAGCTAAAAATAACACACTCGAAACAAAGGTAATTGAAATCTTACTCAATTTTCGAAAAATAGCAATTCTTGAATTTTGACAATTTCTAAAAACTCCATTTTCTAAATAAGTAAAAATCACTCGGTATATATGATAGGGGCTAAATAAGTTTTTAGACAAGCATAAATTGTTAACGTAAAAAGTTTTTTGGAAAAATTAAAAATATTTTTTTCCATATGCCGACTTTTTGGCAGTCACCAATTCACCATATATTTATATTTCTATATTATTTGTATATACTTTTGTATATTCTTACATAGTGTTTTTTACTATACCAAAAAATAAAAAGAGCGATTCACAAAATTACTGACCTATTTCACTGTCTAATTGCTTAAGACTGGCGTTTGCTTAAAATAAAAAAGCTATTTGATGTATGCAAAGTTGCATAACTAATAATAATAAGAATAATTGTTTGTGAATGACATTTTAAATATTGAATTGCCTTCCGACTCTTATACAATTCATTTATGTATTTCCAATATGCAGTTACGTATTTTCTCGTCTAAATGCATATTTAATTAGTTTTTAAATTGTCTAACGATCGGAAATTACTAAACTAGCAATATATATATTCGTATTATAAAATAGATACCGGCCTATAATAAGAGGAAGAAGAAGATGTATTAATTAGTAATTAGGGCATATCATATTTACATAGTGAAAGTAGGCATTCATGCACTAATTGGTATTTACTGTCTCGTATAATAAATAATACTTTATAAAAGGTATGATGAATTTGTAGATTTTATCAAATCACTCGAATAGACTAAGGCCCGTTTGACAGCCTCAGATTTAGAAAAAACTGAAAAACGAATATTTTAAACATCTATTTTAATCCGAGGCTTTAAACTTGTCCTAAAGTGTAGGAAGTATGTTGCACATAGTTATATGTTTTAAAGTACAAAAAATTCATGTTTTTAGGACGACGCAATCTTATGAGTCCCACAAACTCATATTTTGTACAAATGTAACATAAGATTTCTTCTCCGGCCGCTTTTAAGTGGAAATAATTAAATTAATGTGACGTGTCACGTGAAAAGTCAAATTTTTTCATATTTTAACTTGTGCAAATATAGAACTGTTTTTAGTACCATTGCTATGTTACTAGTAAAAACCTTCTATATAACCTTCTTTTAATATAGATAATATAATAAATAATTAAAAAATATAGACTCATATTCCAGCGGTTAGAGAAAGATGTAATTAATAAGGTGACTATTTAATTCGTAATTGTTGTAGCTCCTCCTCAAAATGTCAATTAGTAGGTAGGTACCTGAAGTATAAAATCGAAAGTTGTTTATCTCTAATTTCATTAGCAATTTTTGTTCAGTCTTGATTGTTTATGATTTGTGTTGTTACATTTAATTTAAAACAAAAATGGGAAGCAAACCAAAAAGTCGCAAGAAGCAATTAAAACAGGCGCGTTTGGCAGAGCGTAAAAAGCGAGTTGATGTTTTTAGTGATTCAAGTGATGGTGTTAGTGATTGTTCCGATGGTAACAGCGAAAATATTGTGGATAATACTTTGATTGATAACGAAAAGTCATCAGCCATTCCCGAAATATTCGAAGAGTTGTAATTAAGAATTGCTGGAGTTGGTCATAGAAGTTGAAGATCTTCTAGAATCGTTCGATTTTAAAGGCCGAAGGATAGTATATATTCAGTACTTATTAAAATCTCTCCAATCTTTTAAACACAATGGTTTCGATTGCAGATTTTGTGATGTGGAAATTATTAGCGCAAAGAGACTTGGTTTTCGCAGCATTTTTACAACTAATTGTAAAATGTGTAACAAACTAGATACTGTACCACGGAAGATCCATCAAAAGATCAACTTGATGTTACAACGGCTGTAGTGTCAGGTAATTAATATCTTATAATTATCAATTTAGTATACATAATAATTAGTATCGAACATGTCTTGCAATCCCGTGCGAATTTTGTTTATTTATGTATAGATAGTTACAATAATATTGAAATTGAAAAATAAAGTGAAACCTTTTAAATTGTCCACGGTTCAACAGTACCTAAATTTTCAAATCAATATTTTTTTAAGTAAAAATAGAAATACAGACATTCTTAAACTGAATATTTCTAAATTCACCAGTTAATTTAAATTCTTAAGGCCAAACTAATTTATTTTAAGATTTAGTATTAATATAATAATACGATTAGCAAGATGCCATATTTCTATACCTTTTGGTCTCCAATTAGTCAGGGAGTTAATAAACAAAAATCGGTGGGAGGGGGGAGACTAAACGACATGTTCAAGAGAAAAGCAAATACTTCAGTAAAATTTCCCACCGGATTTAAATTTCGACTTAATTCGAAATTGTTATTCGTTAATTAAATTTTTGTTTTGTCATGTAGGAATTGTATGCACCGGTGGAAGTTACGCGTATTTGGAAAAAATCACTTCTGCATTAAATATTCCATCAATATCGAGTCGGACATTTTTCAAACACCAGGAGACAGTATATACGGGCATAACGGTGTTAGCATGGGATGAAATGATAGAAGCAGGAAAAGAAGAAAAGAAGCTGGCAATAGAAGCTGGCGAATTTGATGACAATGTGATACCAATAATGACTGTTGCTGCTGATGGCGCATGGTCAAAACGATCTTACAAATCGAACTAAAACGCCTTGTCGGGTGTAGCTGCTATTATTGGTTAGCGAACTAAAAAAAATTTGTATGTTGGCATAAAAAATAAATATTACCGAATATGTCAGCAAGAAGAAAAATTTGAAACCGAAATTGAGCACACCTGTTTCAAAGATTGGCATGCTTCTACAACTGCTATGGAAGCTGGAATAATCGTAGACGAGTTCAAGAAATCTATTGAGATGCATTGTGTAATTTACGGAAAACTAATAGGAGACGGCGATAGCAGCGTTATGCGAAAAATTAACGATGCTGCTCCTTATGGACCATAATTTATGATTCAGAAGATAGAGTGCAAAAACCAAAAGTGGCTTCTTTGGTCAAATCACATTTATTAAGTGAGTTACGTTTTCGTTACGGGGTGACTAATGCAGTCGAGTACAGAAAAAATCAACCGATTCATACAAAAGAAAAAATCTCACTACTCAAATCTGACATCTTAAACGGTTACAAACATATTTTTGGTGAACACTCTGATTGTGTGGACTATTTCTGTAATGGTTAAAAAAAATAAATAAAACATATACCCCGAATTTACGTCAAGTCCAATTGGTGAAGATATTGTCAATGATGTTAATAGGGTAGCCATGCATGTGAACAGCTTGATAGAAGATGTCGACACTAATATTGGGGAAACGTTCTACTCCGTTGTTGCAAAATATGTAACGGAAAAAAGATTAAATTATTCGCAGCGAGGGTCTTATACAGCACGATGTGAAGCTGCAACGATTTCTTTTAATAATAGCGGGGAATTAAATGATAAAGTGCAGAAATTATTAGCTACATGCAGTCCAGGAAAGTATGTAAAATGTTATAGCGAAAAAAAGATTCGAAATTATAATTACAAACAACGTGCAAAAACCCAATAAACGAGAATAAAAAAATTATTCCATGCTGTAGATAATGATGGTGATTACAGAGAAATTGCCAGTGTTGAAGATATGGAGACTGCGACGTATTTAGAAAAAGAAGCAAAATTCCTTGAGCAATTGAAAAATGAAGACCCATCAGAAATACTAAAATTAGCTGTAGGCCAAAGAAACAACCTTTTATGGGAAACGATTAACTGCATCCAATTTTGGTAAAATTGCAAAACTAAAGAAAACCACTTACACAGCGAACACAGTAAAGACTCTTCTTTATGAAGAATTGTTTGCATCTTTGGCAATTCAATACGGCATGCAAAACGAAAGCAGAGCAATTGCCCAATTTCAAGACATTTCTGGATTAGAAGTAACAAGTTGTGGGCTTTGTGTAGACCCAAAATATCCATTTTTAGCTGCATCTCCTAATGGATTAGTAAGTAATGACCCCATTATTGAAGTAAAATGCCCTTATAATTCAAGAATGTCAACACCAAAAGAAGCAAGTGGAAATGGTGTTATACAATTTTTGACAATTGATGGCAGCGGTGGCTTTCAATTAAAGACAAATGACAATTACATGCACTAAGTACAATCTCAATTGAACATTACCAACAAAAATAAGTGTTACTTTGTTTTACTGACGCCAAAAGATTTGTTTTACCAAATTATATACAAGGATGAACATTTCTGGGAAAGCCAAGTTCCCAAACTTATCACTTTTTATAAAAATGCACTTTTGCCTGAATTAATCGATCCCCGTAAAGTTAGAGGCCAGGAATTGCGTCAGATATATATTTGAAAATTGTGCGGTTTACCGATATCCCATATTTTTGTTAGTAATTGTTTCAGTTTTGTATGTTTTCTATTTTATCTGTACCGATTTGTTTTATATTCTTACCTATTAATTATAATATTTTAAAGGTGCTCTATTACATGTATTTACCTACTTAAATAAAGTAAATTTTTACATTTTAAATTACACTAAATCTATATTTTTACTAATTCTAAAACTTGTTACACACAACTTCACTTATAATGTAAATTACTTAAACGGCTGTAATAGCTGAAAAATAACAGTTTTTGATAAAGAATTACAAGAAATAACAGTGTTTTTCCGAATTAGGAAATATATTTTCAAACTGTAATTTCCGGAAAACTAAATAAAATCACATCCACAGCGAACACAGTAAATGCTCTTCTTTAGCAAAAAATGTTTGGATTTTTGGCAACTCAGTACGCCATACAAAAGCCATCTAATACCTAGTAAAAAGTTGTAATCTGTCGTAATCCTCCAGTATTGTCTGCTACTTGAAGTTTGTTATTTGTGTTGCCTACTACCCTACCCTGCTAAATTATAGGAATTTTTCTAAAATCTTAGTTTTATTATTGCCGAAACAATTTGCATTTTAGAAAAAATGTCATGTGACGTTTGAAACAGACTAGCTTTTAGCTATCTATTGACGTGGAGATTTTTTCGATATTCGTATTTTTGCTAATATTATTTGAAAATTTTAAAGTAAAATAGAGTTGTACGTTTTTTAATTCTGAAAAGTTATTTTACCAAAATTAAAAAAAATCTCTCTGTCAGTAGACAGACAAAATATAAATGATTAGAAAAAAATCGATCGCTTTTCCTACTTTAAAATTGGCTCTCAAAAAGTTAAACAAAGTGTGCATAAAATGGGGTATATTTCAAGATGTAAACTCCAGCGTTAAGCAAGTTCAAAATGGGTCAATAAACGATTCATATGGTACAATAAAATGAAAAACATATTACACATAGAGTAGTATGACTTTAGAAACGGAGGATCAGCTAGTTTTTAACGTTAAGAACATACTGCCTGGAGATTCAACATCATCAACTCTTTAGAAGAATACGGATTACAGGGTAACACTACAATATCTAATCAACTTCTTAAAAGATCACAAACCGCAAATTTCGAGTAAGACCAAAGCTCAAGAAATTCTACGCGTCACATTATTCCTTATAAATGAATAAAATAAGAAACTTTATACCTCATTTAACAATTGCTTTATTTGCTGACGATATAGTAATATTCCAAAAAGGAAAAAAATAGCTTTCGTACAATCACAAATACAAAACACCATTAACAATTTAGAAAAATTGATAAATAACACGGGCTTTTATTTCTCTTGCAGCTAAACAAAGAAAAATTCATTTTTGAAAACTTCGGAAAAAACACAAAGATTCTACGTTACCTACAACTAAAAGGGACTAACATTGAATATGTGAACAATATAAAATTCCTGGAAATAACCTTGGACCGTAAACTTACCTGGATCCCTCTCCTATTGAAACTGTAAGTCGAATGACTACAAGAACTTAATATCCCTAAAGCCTTGGCACATAGAAATTGGGAATCAGAACAGGAAACTTAAAAAATATATACAACTCTACAATTAGAGCAAAACTAGACTACAAAAGCATAGTATATTCTAATTCAAAACCATCCAGATTAAAAATGCTAGATCCAATTCAAAATATGGAAATAAGAATTTCAACAGGAATCTATAGAATAAGCCCGATCAATAGTATCATATGCTAAGCAGGACAATAACCCATAGAATATAGTGGAGCTCAGCACCTAATATATTCACTTATCCAAGTCTACTCTGTGTGTTCTGGTTTTTCAAAGAAGGTATTCATAGCAGAGTTTTTGTTTAGAAAGTTCGTCATCATTTGGCCTCTTTCATTTCGGGTTCAGCATCCATGGTTCCCTATTATGTTTTCTCTCTTTCATCTAGTATTTTGCCTGACTTGGAGTTGAAATCTCCTATGATAATCACATCATTTATATAATTTTCGCTTATTGCTTTAGAAATATCTTCATAGAATTTCTTCACTGCGTCGTTGGTATGGTTGGATGTTGGGTCGTATACTTGGATTATTTTTATTTTGTAACTGCTTGTGATTTCTAATATTATATGTGATATTCGCATTGAGATGCTCTTGTACATTTTTAAGTTTTGTGTCATTTTGCTGTTTACTATGAAACTTATTTCGCCGATCTTTTGCTCTTCATCGCCTATAGAGTATAATGTATTACCTGATGCGAGTGCGAGACACATTTCTTATTTCCTTCTCACTTCACACAGTCGAGCTATAATATTCCATTAAATTTTTGCAAATTGTGTTTCCAGTTCTATTAGTCTTTCTCCTGTCCGTAAGGTTCTTACATTATATGTAGCTAAGTTTAATTTACAGTATTTTCTAGTAAATTTCTTACCTTTCCAGATTCCGAGATGAGGCAGCCTGATAAATCGCGGTGGGCTTTTGGGATTTTATCCTTCCCACCTGGGGTGGCGTTTGCGAGGTTGACCTGTTCATATTTATCGTTTGGAGGGAAAATTAGCATTTGCAAAGCCACGCTTGCCAGGCGTGTTGGCGAGTTAGATTGTAAGAATATAGGAAAGATTTAATATGGGGTAGAATGGATTAGGGGTAAGGACATGGTTCTCTCGGTGATAGGAACAGAAAATAAACTAAGTGGGCAGGGACGCTTTTCTGAAGTAGATCTGTCCCTGCTGGGAGGGCAGAGAGTGTCTACCCGCTACCCTATGTCTACCCGCTCCTCATGACCACCTCAGCAAAAAGAACAGGGAACCAACGCTTTGAGAGACCTGTTTTTTTTTAATTATCTAAACCAGATCAGCGTTTGCTAGCTATACATGCTTGATTTCACAATAATTTGGTTATGTTAATTATATCTAATGGCTGAGGCCTCACTAACTCGTTTAATTGTTAATCTTGAGAAGTTTATAATAATACTGTGTGTGTTGAGATCGATTTTATTATTCACTTGTCACTGGATGTAGGAGATAAGTACACATCTTGTGGTAATTTTCGCTTTAGTCTTCTGTGTATGTGTTTTACACCAGTTCCATATTCGCGAGCACTGGGACACCATGCGATATTATTAAAATACGTCTTGGAGATGTTTTGGATAAAGTCCTGTATCGTGGAGATACCAGCTTCTTGATGGAGTTGGGCGTTTCTAACATACCACAGTGAGTTAAATACGGTGCGTAATACCTGGTTTTGGAGTGGTTGTAGTTTATTAAGTTGGGGTTTTGAAGTAGCTCCCCATACTTGGCAGGCGTATGTAAGTAATGGTCTAAGTATCGACTCGTATATGAGGATTCCACATTCGTATTTGAGGGGCGACTTCTTACTTATTATTGGATATAACATTGCCATTACCTTTTTTTTACATGGAATGCCCAGGTAAGTCGTTTGTCAAGGTATACTCCGAGATATTTGATTACATTATCATTTGGATTCCAGATTATTTGTTGATCCCCAATGCTGATATTTGGTGGCATGGAAGGTCTACGTAGTGTGAAAAGCTTAGACTCACATTTCATTGGGCTGAGGGCGATGCACCACTTATCAAACCATCCGGTGAGAATGTTGGCGCTTTCTTGAAGGTTGCGCGTAACTACTAGAATGTCTTTGTGTTGTGATAATAATGCCTTGTCGTCTGCGTACATGGCGATCGTGGTGTTGGGTGGTTCGGGTAAGCCATGAACATATATGTTAAACAGCGTGTGGCCTAGAATGGAGCCCTGTGGGGCTCCAGCATCAATTTTCTTAGTAGTAGAAAGAGAATAATTGATTCTCACAGCAAATGTACGATCAGATAAGAAAGATTTGATAACTCTCAGTAGGTACGCTCGTATATGTGCTTGTATCATTTTGTATATCAATCGATCCACCCAGACTTTGTCGAAAGCCTGGGCGATATCGAGAAACACAGCGGCTGTGTGTTGTTTGTTTTCGAATCCGTTTTCAATAAATTCTGATATTCTGGATAACTGATGAGTGGTCGAGTGGATTTTAAGGAAGCCGTACTGGAATATTGGTATTACATGGTTGCTAGAGAGGAATTTGGTGAGTCGATCCAGGATAACTTTCTCTAGAATTTTTGATATCGGTGGCAGTAAGCTTATCGGGCGATAGCTGGCTGTGTCCTTTGGGTTTTTTCCTAGCTTATGAAACAGAAGCACGTGCGCATGTTTCCAGATCTCGGAAAAGTGCCCCAATCTTAGACAGGCATTGAATAGTATTGTCAGAAATGTCAAGGCTTTTTTAGGCAGATTTATGAGTACTACATTAGGTATGAGATGGTGGCTTGGGGATTTCTTTAAGGAAAGTTGGTTTATTAGTAGCTGGATTTCTTCAGGGGAGGTGGGAGTTATAGTTCCTGTGGTGTTTGGGACGTAATGTCTCATGTAAGTTTTAACTACTTGGATAAATTCCTGGTTGTTATTCGAGATGTGTGTAGTGAACGTACCTTCTAAATGCAGCGCAAAAACTTCGCATTTCTCTTTATCTGAGCAATAGGATTGGTCATTCACCTTGATGGTGCATATTTGTGAGTTCTTGTTTAAGATTCTTCTGGTGGCTTGCCACGATGTATTATCTCTAGCTTGCAGATCGCCAATGTGTCTTCTGTAATTGTTTATTCGATATGTATCCAAGACTAGTTTGACTTCGCGTGTTGCACGATTCAGTTGTGTTCTAATGAGCGGGTCTCTTGAGTTTTGCCAGACACGTCTTAATTTGTTTTTGTTCTTTATGAGATTTATAATGTATTTTGGAGGATGTGCGAAAATTGATTTAGGTCTGCTTTGAATTGTAGTAGCACCATCAATTGAACTACATATTGCTAAGTTTAGTTTAATTATTTCAGAGTAAATATTCTGCTGGGATTCTATGATCGTAGGGTAGGTAATTGTATTCTTTAAAGTATCTTGAAATAACGACCCGTCCACGCGTCCTTTAATCAACCTGGGCAGAGTATGGTTACTTTTTGCGCTATTTGAAAACGTTATTATAACTGGGAGATGATCAGACTCCAGTTCCGTGACCACTGTTTGTAAAATTGGAGCAGAGAAGTTTTTTATTAAGCATATGTCCAGGATATCTGGTTTATAACTCCGTCTGTATGGGTAATAGGTTGGTTCTGATGGAGCGGATATTTGAATTACGTGATTGGTTATATACGTGTTCATTCTATTACCATTGACTCTGCAGCCCCATAAGATATTTTTGGAATTAAAATCTCCTATAGCAAGTGTTGGGCTGTTGGTGTTGAATAGGGAGATGATATCATCTTCTAATAATTTGCGGTTTGGTTGCTTATATGTGGCAATAATTTTCACAATTGTGTTGTTTCTCAGCTCTAGGTTCACTGCTATCGCTTCAAGATTTAATAAATGCGGAAGTTTAATTGGGTAAGCTGAAAGGAAGCGGTTAATAATTATGGCGAGGCCGCCTGATGCAAAATTTGCTTGTCGATCTTGCCGATGGATTACATAGCCTGGAATTTTAATTTTTTCTCCAGTTCCTAGGTGGGTTGGCTTACAATTAAGATGTCGACATTGTGTCTTGCTAGAAGTGGTATTACCAGTGCTCGTTGTTTTGTTAAACCATCTGCAGTGTAATTGACGATGGTGAGATTTGATATGCTATGTTCAGGATTTTTATTTGCCATTGAAGAGGGAGGGGATTAGTGAAAATAGAAACTCTTATATCTGTTCTTCATAAGGGCTAGTATGGTCCAAATTGTGTGGATTAGTTCAGATAGACAGGATTTTGGGAGAGCATCGGGTGCGGTTTGCTGGGAGTGACCGAGTGGAGATGGATTTGCAATATTTGCGTATGTGTTATTAGGAGTTGTGTGTCTGTAATAATCGGGTTTAGGTGTTGGAATTGTCCGTTGAGTATTAATGGATTTTTTGTTGGAATTGATGTAGTACCTGCAACCCCTAAAATTTGCCGGGTGTTCTCCGCCGCAGTTGACGCACTGAGGCTTTTGTGTGCGTGGCTTTTTACACTCTGAGTGGTGAGTGCCTGTGCATTTAACACATCGGGCGGAAAGCCGGCAGTAGTTTTTCGTATGTCCAAGCCGCTGTCAGTTTGTGCATTGAGGAGTGTCCCTGCTACTGCGTGTGGGTTCAATTGTAATTCTACAATGGGATAACCTGGTGAGTTGAAATATTTCTTTGACTTTCTCGTTCTTGGTGAGCTCGATTGCGCGAATAGGAATTGGCTGTTTGTTTTCCAAAAGTCTGGTTACTTTCACTACTGGAAGCTGCTTTAACGATAGTTCCTTGGTTATTTCCTCTACTGTAATAGATGTTGGCAGATTTCTCATTATAACAGATAAATTAGATCCTACTGGATTGCGAAATGTATAGTATTTAATTTTATCTTATATTTGGTTAGATTGCGATAGTCATTGATGTTTGTTAGATTTATTCGTAGGTGTGGTCCATTATACAAAGTGGTAAATTCTTCTTTAGCTGTTGATTTAATGTCGTCAATTACGGCTTGATAATTATTTGCTTCTTGTAGAAATATAACATTAGCATTTATTGTAATTTCTTGTTCTTACTTATCATTACCGGGGTCAACATTTGGTGGTAGATAATATTTGTTTCGAGAAAGTAGTGCATTGTTATTAAAGGAGTACCCTTTATTCATCAGTGGGAGAGTTGAGAGGTCGTTTATTGAGATTAGTGGTGTTTAGATTATCGTTCATATCGACATCGTTTGATTCACTGCTTGACCTGTAAAACACCACTAACGGTCGAGCAACTCATACTACAATGTCCAAGTTTTAACATAAATGGTACTAACATATTTATCCCAACCTTAAAGAAGCGCTTGAAAACGACGAACATAAAATCGACAACTTACTGAAACTCCTGAAGAATACCGAACTGCTATGTAAAATATAAAATAATATAATGTATATTGTATTAATTATAATATAATAGTATATAGTATGGTGTGCTAATGATCTATATAACATTAGGGGTTTTTTGGCCTTGAGATTGTTTAGTTAGCTAAAAATAACACACTTGAAAAAGATCTAATTGAAATATTGGATTTTGACAATTTCGAAAAACTCTATTTTCTAAATAAGTAAAAATCACTCGGTATATATGATAGGGGTTAAATAGGTATTTAGACAAGCACAAATTATTGATGTAAAAAGCTTTTTTGAAAAATCAAAAATAAAAAAAATTCCCATATTATGCCGACGTTTTGGCGGACACTGTATAAAGTTTAAAAACACCAAATTCGAATATGTTATTAACCTTTTGATATATTTAAAAAAGATGATCTATCAAAATAATGGCAAATTAGCTCATGAACTGTCATGCTCTTTTAAAGTACGCATTACATAACAGCTATTTATGATACAAGTGCTAAAAGTGACTGTTTGTAGCACGCGAAATAAAAATTATGAATCGATGCCGTAGGATGAGTTTCTTTACATGTGAAATGCAATAAAACTTCTAGTAGGAGTGTGCATACAATATTTTTCTACGACCTTAAATTTACTGCTACGAGTATTAACATATAAATATCGATTTATTAAAGGTTAACATTGTCGACAGTTAAAATAATTTATGCTATAATAAAAAAATGGCAATCAGATCGTAGTGGTGAAAGTGAGTTATCAAAAGTAATTGGTACACATTTTACTATATTCTGCTTTAATTTTTTTTAAACACTTTACCTCTAAAGGAAGAATTATAATAACTTGATAACCTCACTTCACCAGTTTAAAATACTTTAATTTAAAATCAGCTGATGTTACGTTTAGCGTGCTGATCTATAACATGTCATTTTTAGTTCGACAAGCTATTGGAAAAATGCCTACTTTTGGTAGAGCTCGTAGAAAAACATCTATAGTAAATAAGAAGATTCGTATTACAAATATATTAGAAGGATATTTCAAAACCGCATTAAGTTAAAATATGTAATGACTTCTGATTAATACATAGGAAACTATGATGAAATGTCCAATATCTTGTTAAAGATGGGATAATTTATGAACCACGTACGTTGAAGTTGCATCAGAAAGTACTTTAAGAAATTTGTAAAACTCAGCGAGGTATAAATTATCTTATATTTATGAAGTACACTTAATACCACTTACAGTGGCAGAATGGTTTCCATACGCTGTATAAGTACAAACGTAGTAGCAACGGATGCGAACGCGCACGAACTGTATAATAGTTTTCAAGCATTTAATGAAGTGCACTTGTAGTGTAAGTATAAGAAACATGTTGCTAAAAATGTGGTATTAAGTTCTAGTAGTTATTTTTGTGAAATTTTGACAAATATTATTGGAAATATTTGATATGGGGTTTAAAGGTTTATAGTTTAGTTGTATATTAATATTTGCAGTATATACGCTGATGTTAGTGATTCGACACGAAGAGATTACAAAATGATATGTCATATGATATTACTTCTGATATCCACACCTCTATCAAATTGTGATTCATTTAGTGACTATCTATGGAAAGAACAAAACTACACCACAGCATTTGATATTTGCTTGAATCATCTTATCGAGAAGCTGTTTGAGTCAGATGCCACAATTCAGTTTGTGTTTGAAAGTAGTACTGCTTTTTCGACGAAAGCAAAGAATCCACGCATGGTCGTTAACGTTGATAGATCAATTACAATGAATTCATGGATATCACACGACAATTATGTGGTTTTTACTAAAGGGGTTACTTCCCTGGAAAGCATCTTAAGAAAGTTGAAAGGTACATCTATATGGAATAAAAGCAGAACTCCTCGTGGAAAATTTATCATTGTTACTTCACAGGCTACACAACTAGATAAAATTATGGAAATGCTATGGCGGGTCGATGTAACAAATGTCATTTTGGTCTCATACCATGAACAGCACCTGAAGCTATATGTGTCTGACCCCTTTAATAAGAAAAGTAAATGTACTAAACGGGCTAACTTGATTTTTGTACAGTACTGCAGTGAGAACATAACTATTGCGTTTAATAACACAATTGGACAACTAGAAGGGTGTCATCTAAAATTAGCGGGTGACCCATATTTCAGATATCGGGAACGGTTAGACGGGATGGACAAATATCTTTATGAATGTATCGCTGGCATAATAGAGTTATTAGGCACAGTTTTGAAACTGAATGTATCTATGTATTATGATCCTAATAGATCAGTTATAAATACTTACAGGGAAGGTATATTACTTCGGCCAGTTGTGTCTAGAGCAACAGAACTTTATGAGAGTTTTGACGTAAGTGAGTTCGTTTTTAGGGAGCAACCATATGGATTCTCCCTAAAGCTCCAATGATTTCCAGTATAAAACTAATAGTTTTAGCGTTACAAGCAAAGACGTGGGATTGATCTTCGTAATATTTATTGCTACCGCAAGTATTTGGTGTTCGATAGCAAAGTGTTTCAAAGAAAGTAATACATTTAAAAACCTGCAACGGTGTTTTTTGGTTATTTTAGCTTTCTCACTTGGAAGTGGAAGTAATATTCTTCCTAAAACTGCTACTTTATCGTTGCTTACATTGTTTTATCTCATATATTCTTTACATATATGCAACGTATTTCAAGGAAGGCTTTTTAGTGCACTGATACATCCTGGAAGTGAAAAATCAATTACTTCTTTGGCACAGTTTGCTGATTTAGATCTTCCGATAATAACCTCAAGTGTTGTCAGAGATTTTCTAAGGAATTATAATAGTGATCAAGTCCTGCACAAGAAGATATTTGATAAAATTTTAGTAACGAATGCTAGCTATAATATAACTTACGACGTACGGCAGGTTGCTTACTACAGGAACTGCACGACATGCGTGGGAGAGAAAGCTTTATCTAAGCTATATCCTAGAGAAAAGGAAATGGTTGATGTAATAGAAGCAGGTACGAGTTTACTAGCCCTTGAGCTAGTTTTTTGTTTAAGAAAAGGCCATTATTTCCTAGAAACCCTTAACACACTCTGCAGGAGAATAGTCGAAAGTGGCTTTTACGAAAAGTTTTCGTCAGATGCTGGTATTGGATCTAATGTACGATATGGAGGTGAAGATGACAATAACATGCCATATATGCGTATGACAGTACAACATTATCAAGGATTGTTTATTTTGTGGGCGTGTGGTTTATCTTCAGCGACCATTGCGTTCGCAGCGGAGTTACCCTATTATCACTGGAGAATTCACTTCTTAACTAATGTAAAAAGATTTTTTCTCAGGGAAAATCGATAACTATAGAAGAGATGAAAAATAGGCCGTCTATCTTCGATCTCGTTTTTCGAGAAAAGGATAAAGAATAATAATTTTATGTTCTTCAAGCACTTTTTTTAATAAGAATTCAGTGGCGTAGTTAGTTTAAAACAGATTATTTTTAATTTCGAGTTATATCACAATGTTGTATTTTTCTATATGGATCTCATTGTTGGCTATGGCATCATAAGAAAAAAAATGTCCTTTCCAAATTTGCTGTTATGAATGTTGTTTTAATAAAAGAAATAGAAACCTGTAATATTTTCATTTGTAAAATGCATTGAAGGAGATGTGTTTTGCAGATAAGTAGGAATTTCCAAAGATACAAAAAGTAGATGAAGTTCAAATCGTTGAATTGAGCACAATGAAGTAAGTAAAGAGGCAGAAATGGGGTAATGCTAAAATCTCGAAGCTTAACACAGTACATATTTCCAATCGCCGAGAGGTCTTCTATGTGGGACCTTCCACTCCATCACAGCAATTCAGGAGACAATAGTGGTGTGCAAACAATAACAAAACCATTTATCACCTTATCTCCGTATTCTCCTATTGTATATTGTAATTAATTCTACTTCCACGAGCCAACGCCTGTTGTTATTTCAGTAACACACATGTATTAGCATTTGAAGCTGATATCCAATGGAATATATTAATTTTAATCGGAATCCGAAGATAGTTATTACTTTCACATATTCTATATACATATTTAACATATTTCAGAAAAATATATTTAGTGAATTTAGCTAACCTGTGGAGGAGGAAGAAATTAGTTGGCTGGAAAGGTTTACTGATTTACAGGTTTCAACAGCAACCTTTGCTGTTGGCAAATTGTTGTGTTTAAAATAGCAAAAAATTATTAAAAAATAAATAAATTAGTTGTTAGTTAAAATAATAAAAACAAGTAACTGAATAAATGTTCTACTTTAAGTTAATCTTAATAACTACTAATTTACAAACATTTAAAATGACCATATGTACAATAAATAACTTTCATATATTTTGGCAGCATGTAATGCACTTTTGAAATTTAGATGATTTTGGATTGACACTATCAAATTTGGCAAAAATGTCCTGAAAAATTGGACTACCATCTACGTTCTATTTTGGGGTATGTTCTTCGTCAGTCTCTGATATCGTGCAGATCTGGTTGATGAAAACTTCTAAAGTAATTTTGTTTGTCAGAAACTACATTTCAATATTTTTCTGCAATTCTAAAATCAAACGGGGGAATTACATCTTAATCAGTTAGTGACTAATCTTTTTTGTTTATCTTTTCACTTGTGTGTCACTTAGTACTTTCTGCCAGCACCTTTTACTTGCTCTTGGGTTTTCACTTGTATTAGTAGTTAAAAATGTTCATTGTACCTGGACGATCCACCTCTAGATAAAGAAAAAGGAAGCAGAAACTAGTAGCATCGTGTTAGCAATTTGAAGAACTTACTCATCGGGCACTACCTTCGCAAGCGGTTCAACGCTGTTCCTCTTTTATACCGTAATCTTTTACTGGTGTCTAATTTTGATGCCATTAACCAACGAATCATATTAGAATAGTATAAAGGTGATATAGTTAAGCTTTTTAGATAACGTTAGATAAACATGTATACTTACCACCATATGAAATTTAAAGTTACATTGGTTAGATTATATTTTTAGCACATGGTTCAATATTTCATATCGATACTAAACCTTGGTATTCCAGTTTATATAATTTATATCTTACTTGTAAAAGTGATTTAGAAAATTTGTTTCAAGGAAACATTTAAGGTGGTGTAATCAGTACGCGCTTGCAACAACGTAGGTCGATAAATAAAAACTAGAACTTATTTAATTAGTGCAGTAACCAATGAAGGTTTTGATTATAGGATACATACGTACTGGAGAATGTTCAAAGAGTCAAAGAATTCGTATACTTACCAAATTGCTTATACGATAACAATAAATTTTAATTGTCTATATTACTATAGGCATTTTTACACTCTGAATGAGTCGTTAGGCCACGTTAATAACGAAAAACCCAAAACTCACCCTAATTACGCATCAACTGTCCTACAACAGATAATTAACCGACCATTTCTGAGGGAGAAGGGGTGGTTCGAATTAACACGACGTTAATCTGGGTAAGATGCTATCGCACTAAGGGGTGGTTATAGTCAAGATAAAAAGGAGGACAGGCACCATGAGCTTTATTAATAAGATATGACGCAGGTTTTCCTCAACAACCCCTGTAGAAACTCGAAATCCAAGGAAAGTTGCTATGCTTCGGTGCTGCTGTGAGACGTCAAAACTGTTTGTTTCTTGGCTCTATCTTGGTTGATCTCTTTGATTTCGCCGAGACACCTTACACTTAATACACCAAAGAAAAGTATAACATATATATATAAATAAACAAACGCATAAAAATATCACAAATAAAAGACTCTGAAGTTAAAATTCAATTGCATCTATTAAAAAGGAAATAGACATGCAGTATATATAGTGAACAAGAATAATGAAAAGGGGTTAATAATTCTAAATTATCTTTAAAAGTCATTAAAAATGACACAACTAAAGTTCGCTCGTGATAGTGAATGAACTACAAATATTCAAGTGGCGCTGCCAGAAACGACGGCTTTAGACGGGCCTCAGAATTCTAAATATAGTTACAAACAAAGCAAATGTAGGTCACAGAGACCCGATTAGAATTTAACTATTGCAACGATTACGTCACGTAGCACACTGTCAAAGAACGCAGCACTATATGGTTTAGAGATTCACTGTACTAATCTACTTCACAATACCTGATCAATGTCCGGCGAAGCATCCGTTCAGGCAACTGGTACGTCTCTTAATGCAATCTTGAAGCTGGTAGGTGAAAAAAACAACGTAAACTGCTAGTAATAGTAATGCAAATTCGATTAATTCGCAAACGAAGTCGGTGGAATTCGAACTTACACCCCCAGGCGAAATCCGATCGCTAGTCAGACACTTTAACTGCTTGCCTAAGAGTGCGCACCTAATGTACTCGCTTGTTTCTGCATTGTGAAGATCATGGCATCAGGGCATATTGTCGATCGCGGAAAAACTGCACCCGATCGTTGACAACGAAAAGGTAACAGATGTAAAAAGTAAAGTTCAGGGCGCTTCATTCCACACAGAGGAATATGGCCAGAGACACGGTGGGTCAGGACCATCGATATCTCTTTCCGAAACCCAGTCATCTGGAACATCGTTAACGGCATACTGAGTGATGCGGTTAGCATCACCCCTTCGACGAGTGCCTTACTTTCCCCACTTCCACAACCATAGTTTCGGTTATCAATTCTTAAAGAGACTGAGTAGGCCGCCCGCCAGTTGTCAGATGTGGGGTTCGAACCCCGTACCGTGGCATCGCAGCCGAGCTCCCTAAACACTCAGCCACACTGGGATTTAGTGATAGATGTAGTTAGACCGTAAACATGTCTCATCATAGACTCCAAAAGAGGGGAACTCTTTAACCAAAATATTAATTTAAAATGACATAATTTAAATTAACCCTTAGTTATTGTAATTACACTGATGGGTTGTATATCGACATTAAAATTATGCCAGTCCAACTAATGTTATGATTTATTAATTTCTAATTAGATTGAACAGATGATATGAATGCAAGACGTGTCGTTGTTTTATTTGAATGATCTGAGTTTTGCTTGTTAACTTTAGTGTATTAATTTTGTTGCTTTGATAACACGCATATAATTTTTCCTCAGACGCACGCCTATTAATATTACGAAATTTTCATTATGGCGAAATACTCAGACATCATGAATAGAACTGACCTTGTCAATTAATAAGTCATAGTGATAATGGTATACCAAGGTGATTCCTATTGAGAATTGTGTAATAGTCGCCAAGAAGGACAAACTCGTTTCAGAACTAAAATTAATACTTAAGCAAATTGCTACTAAGACACTTAAACATATTTACATTCATTTTCATAGGAAAATAAAATGTATTTAACGAGCAATTTTGTAATTGTCCACATCGATACGTTACGAAACAATATACATTTTTCATTAAACATCTATACCTTACAAAATAGGAGGACAAACTAGCAAGGTTATAGATAACGACCATGTAGAACTTAGCCCTAGTCATATTCACAGCGCAGCTCTTTTAATATGGAAAAAAATGTAACGCATTATATTGATTGTGCAATAAAAATGTAAGAGTGTTTGCCATATTACAAGCTTGGAGTCCTTTAGGGTGATATAAATACTAAAACCGAGTTTAAAAAATAACAAGAAGGGCATTTTACTAACTCTAATTAGGCCAGTCAAATTGTCGAAAAAACCTCGTTTTTTTGACAAAAATACTACCTGAATTGTGAGCATGTAGTTTTATAGAACAAATCACGTAGAATTGAATGAACTAAAAAGTAACAGCTGAATCAGTGGAGTGTTGATTCAAAATTGAGGTCAAAGTAATGAAAAAACGGTTTTTTGCATATAAAAGAGCAAAAGAGCGATGAATTTTTTCCAAAAAAAAAACTGACTTACGTAGTTTAAAAAAACAAATAAATTAAGCTGTTGATGGTCAAAATAGATTTATTAGAAAAAAAGTTATCGCTAAAAAACCGCTAAAAATGACCGATTTTTCAATTGTTCTTAACTTTTAAAAAAACCTATATAACGTTGAAATTTTCATAAAGCATAGTACTTGACGAGCAGAAAACGCACGATTTTAAAATTTGTAAAAATGTTGATTACTTTTTGCATAAATTATTTTTTTCGAAAAAAATACGTTTTTGCAGAAATTGATTTACACAGCTTGCAGAAGTCGTACAGCAATCAGCATTGGCTTATTTTGTTTCTTAAGAGTTGTACTGCCACAAACAATATGAGCACAAATTTTTTTGCACTTGCAAATATGTGCAAATTTAATTTGAAGAGTGATCTTTTTTTCAGGAGCACAAAATGTTGAATATTTTTGTCAATTTTAATTGTACCCATATTACATAAGCACCATTCGATAGCTGCCAATTTTCTCCGAAATTAAAAAAAGATTACAGTACGACCCATACAAGCCGAAGAATTTTTCTTTTTAAAATTTCTGCACATTCAATTATTAATATTAGCAGCTGAAATTTGTACACACTTTAGCTGAAGACTTCTAGTGTAATATAAAAAATTATTTCGCAATTGTTGACCTTGTATTATTTATTGCGAAGCGGTTTACATTTTAGGTGTCGCAAAATGCATGTTCCATTCAGAGCGAGTAAACGCCGAGTGGAGCGGCCTACTCCGAGTTTTTCCCTACAACGCTTAACGCTACGCACCACGGCACCGCTCTGAACGAACATGCATTTTGCGACGCCTAATGTAAACCGCTTCACAATAAATAATACAAGGTCAATAATTGCGAAATAATTTTTATATTATACTAGAAGTGTTCAGCTAAAGTGTGTACAAATTTCAGCCGCTAATATTAATAACTGAATGTGCAGCAATTTAAAAAAAAAATCTTCGGCTTCTATGGGTCGTACTGTAATCTTTTTTTAATTTTGGAGAAAATTGGCAGCTATCGAATGGTGCTTATGTAATTTCGGTACAATTGAAATTGACAAAAATGTTCAACATTTCGTGCACCTATAAAAAAGATCACTTTTCAAATTAAATTTGCACATATTTTCAAGTGCAAAAAAATTTTTGCTGACACTGTGTGTGGTAGTATAACTCTTAAAGAACAAAATAAGCCAATGCTGATTGCTGTACGGCTTCTGCAAGCTGAGTAAATAAATTTCTGCAAACCGTATTTTTTTCGAAAAAAAAGATTTATGCAAAAAGTAATCAACATTTTTACAAATTTTAAAATCGTGCGTTTTCTGCTCGTCAAGTACTATGCTTTATGAAAATTTCAAAGTTATATAGGTTTTTTTTAAAGTTAAGAACAATTGAAAAATCGGTCATTTTTAGCGGTTTTTTAGCGATAACTTTTTTTCTAATAAATCTATTTTGACCATCAACAGCTTAATTTATTTGTTTTTTTAAACTACGTAAGTCAGTTTTTTTTTTTGCAAATTTTAAAATCGCGCGTTTTCTGCTCATCGAGTACTATGCGTTCTGAAAATGTCACCGTTCTATATATATTTTTTTAGAAGTTAAGAGCAATTGAAAAATCGGTCATTTTTAGCGGTTTTTTAGCGATAACTTTTTTTCTAATGAATAGATTTTGACCATCGATAGCTTAGTTTATTTTTTTTAACTACATAAGCCTGTTTTTTTTTTTTTGGGAAAAAAATCATCGCTCTTTTGCTCTTTTATATGCAAAAAACCGTTTTTTCATTACTTTGACCGCAATTTTGAATCACTTCTCCACTGATTCAGCTGCTACTTTTTAGTTCATTCAATTCTACGTAATTTGTTCTATAAAACTGCATGCTCACTTTTCAGGTAGTATTTTTGTCAAGTAAATAGGTATCTAATTTGACTGGCCTAAATATGTAAAAAGAATAACGGTTTATTGAGCTGACGAGGTCGAAGCGCAGTAGTGGGAAGAAATCCAGAAAATGATACTCAAGTAGCGAGGAAATTAAAAAGTATAACCCGACATATAATATCTGACAACATAAAAAGAATTATAGCGATCGTGATGTTTAAGAGTGGATATGCGGATAATTGGGTAGAATTTCTGGAAAACACTTCTAGAGGGGGAAATGAATATTAGACGACAGGTATGAGGTGAAAAACACTAACTAACGAATAATCAAGTGAAAACATGAATGGAATGAATAGAGTGAAGGAAGAAACAATAACGAAAATTGCACAAGAACTAGATAACGATGGGTTGATAACTTACATGTATAAAAAGCAAATTGAAAAAGGAACAGGAATGTGTCTATAATAAAAGAAAGAAGAAGAAGAATAAGATAAAGAATTAGTCATCAAATGATTCTAAAGCAAGATTCAAACATATTGCAAGTGACAGGACGACACACTATCGTATCGACAGTCTTATCTTTATCCAAAAATACAAAAATTCAAACGTAGAGTACAATTTTTTAAATAATAATGTTTGATTGCTATAGGATCGCTACATTAAATTCTAACTTTAATTTAATTAAAATCAATTATGCTTAGAAATACCGCTGGGCAAAGTTGGTTTTGCCTGTCAGTTCATCTAATTGTTTTTCAATTCGACATATTTTTTGTTGTGCTTGCACTTAAGTTTCTCGAGAAGAAATAATAAACCCAAACTTTCTTACAATGGACCTCATAACTAAAGGTAAGTGAAATATTCTAGATTGAAAAAATTACCTTATAGTTTGTTAGTATATTTTTTACAGAAGAAATAATCCAAAAATAAGCAAGAAATATAAAAAAAAGTTCTGTTAACATTTATATTGGGCTCTAAAAAAGTGTCAACCAGAGTCATCCGTGGTTTCTGCATCGCGATTTTTGCTAGACTTTCTATTTTTGGGAAATCAATTTTTCTTTAGCTGCCTTTTTGGTATATTTTCGATGTTACAAGCTTTCAAGTATGTATGTATATCAGTTTGGGACAAGTCGTGCAAAATTATCCTTGACAACTTCCACGTCTTTGGTTAACCTAAAATTTTGCACAACTATATAATTTATGTAGCAATAAGATTTGGTGCTACTGTTATTTAAAAAAAGAAAATGGCGGAACCAAGATGGCGGACGATTTTTATATTTTACGTTCAATTTGTACTGAAATCGGTGTATATGGATTTTAGAGGTCGCTGATTATGAGTTTATAAATATAAACTTTAAAATAATAGACTCAAGATAGCGATTAAATTTCTATTTACACCACTTGAAACAAAATATTTAGGTAATTTGGAAAAGTTTATATTTTGGACTTTTTAACTTTTTAAGTTATATCACAGTTTATTCCGAGCATTCGGTGCAAGTGGATGTGGTCTGCGCCTAACGATTAAGTGCTTAGTGAATTTTAAATTTCGATTAAATTTATTTTCAACTCGAAATGAGGTGGAGGTGGCCGGCCACCGTTAATTAATAATGATAAAGTGTATCTAATGGAACGTATGGAAACGGACAAAATGAATTTAGTTAGCCAACAATCGCCAAATTCTTAGCAACCTCAAGTGTCACAGAAAGAGCTACAAAGGTCGTCGAGTTCAGATAAGCAGAAATATAAATATTCGGCAAAAGATATTGGCCCGTTCTTTGTTTATATTGAATGCGTCGATGATAACAGAAACGCCGGTCGAATACACCCCATGGTTATAGGTAAATTACTACACTTATGACACGAAAATCTAAAAGGTAAGGTAATTAATATTACTTCTCTAGGAAAAAACAGGATACGTGTTGAACTACAAAATTACAGTAGCGCCAACGCACTTATCGATTCGCACATTCTAAAAGACCACAAATTTGATTGCTATATACCCCATTATTTACTTTTTAAACAAGGCGTCATCCGTGGAATTGATACGTGCTTATCCGAACAAGAAATGAAAAATTATTTAGAATTCCCTAATAACGAAAAAATAGAAATCCATAATATTAAACGTATCATGCGTAAAATTGAAGACAAATTAGTACCAACGCAAAGTGTTATCATCTCGATTCGGGGAATACTATTACCACAGTACGTTTATATACACAGAGTAAGATGTCTTTGTGAACCTTTTGTCCAAAGAGTCTTGCAATGTTTTAAATGTTTGAGATTTGGTCATTTTAGCAGACAATGTAAGGGTAATGCTAGATGTAGTGGTTGCAGTAAAGATCATGATGTCAGTGAATGCGATTCGACTGATCAACCAGTTTGCGTCCACTGCAAAGGCCAGCATTTAGTCACTGACCACAAAAAATGCAAAAGCAAATAAAAACTTGTATGGCGACTAATAATTTATCTTTTAAGGATGCCTCTGCCATAATATGCAACCCAGGATCTTACGCAAGGACACTTAATGATTACAGTCTCGACTGTATAAATATAGACAGCTTTCCTAGCATTTCTAGTAATAACAGGAAAGGGTCCGGTAAAAACGTTAATTTCTCCTCTCTATCGAACCCATTACATAAACCTGATACAATTCCCTTATTAACAAGTAGTAGTAAACGAAAGAAAGTCGAATCTCCAGTAAATACGTTCCCAAAAGTTGATATTTCAAGAGAGATTAAAAGCAAGCCAGGGGGCCTGATACCCCATAATCCATACCCTCCCCAATATCACAGAAATGTTGAAAATAGTCAAAGTAATTCACAAAATTATATTCAAAAGATATATAATATTGTTAACGCAATATTTGAAGAAATTAATTTAGAAAATATTAAACTATCCAAATCTGAATTAGAAGAGGTTATCAAAAATAAATGTAAAAGTCAACAATTCTCTTTAAATATCAACTATGGATAGATACAACTACAGGCATCTTAAAATAATGCAGTGGAATGCAAGATTTGTATTAGCCAATCGGCTATCAATAACAGCATTTATAAATTCAGAAGCAGTAGATATAGTAGTTTTGCAAGAAACGTGGTTCAAACGTAATCTCAATATAACGTTCAACGGCATTGCGAGTGTACGGAAAGATCGCCTTGATGGAAAAGGTGGTTGCTATATTAATAGCAAAAAATTTATTATACAGAGAAAAGGTAATTAATAACAATTTCAACAGCAATATAGAATTGTGCGCTATAGAAGTTAAAACTAAAAATTATTGGTTAAACATTGTCTCTATTTACCGTCCGCCTAATGTCAAAGTAACTATATCCGATTGGGATAACATATTTAGTCAATTTTCAAGCAGCAAAACAATAATTTGTGGGGACTTCAATGCTCATCATGTACTATGGGGCTCCCCGCAAACAAATGTAACCGGTACATATTTAGCTGATGTAGCAGATACCACTAACTTCACAATACTTAATGAACAAAAATCAACCAGATTAAATAGACACAGTGATCAACTATCGTCAGTTGACGTTTCATTAGTATCGGCCGACCTAGCATTATCGGTAACTTGGAGTTTATGGGAAGATAACCTTTCCAATTCTGATAAAGATTAATAACTCCTTTGTTGACTCTACTCTTATATTTCCCTCGTGCAAATGGAAAGATGCAGACGCAGATTGGATTCGTTTTAGATGTGCCTTAGATACAGCTTTAAATCAAATAGATTACGATTCTATGAACCTAAATGATAAAATAGATTGTTTTTATGAGGCAATCAACCATGCGGTAACCTTATCCATACCAATAAAGAAGCCATTTAAACCTAAGGCCCAAAAGCAACCCATCTGGTGGGACAGTGAATGCTCAGCAGCTTTAAATGCCCGAAAAAACACAATTAATAAGTATAAAATAGCTTCTTCAATTGATAACTTTGTTGAATGTCAACGAGTTATGGCTGAAACCCGAAGACTGTTTAAAAACAAAGCCAAAAATAACTGGATTCAATACTGTAATAAAATCAATAAAAGTACCCCTATTTCAGAAATTTGACGTCAAATTAGAGCAATTGCAAAACGTAATGTTGCAAGGCCAACAATACCTATTGAAATTGCCAATTCGGTTTTAAACCAGCTAGCCCCTCCATATGTAGATAAAGAAACCAATAACATATTAGCTGATAACGTTAACAGAGACAACTTTTTCACTAAGCCATTCAACTTGGAAGAACTTGATAGCGCAATTAAAAGCACCAAAAATACCACTCCTGGCATAGATAATATAACCTATCCCATTATACAAAACTTATCTTGCAAAGCTAAATTCCTGATACTAGATATATTTAACGCTTTGTGGTGAAGTGGAGAATATCCCCCAATATGTAAAGAAATTATAATTAAGCCCATCCTTAAACCTGGAAAAAATCCTACAGGTGCTGCTTCTTATAAGACGAGTTCACTAATGTCCTGTTTAACTAAAACTTTTGAAAGAATGGTGAAATTAAGACTGGAATTTTGGAGCGAAAACAATTACATATTACCCTTTAATCAATACGGGTTTCGTAAAGGCAGAGGGACACTTGAAGCGCTAACTCAACTAATTACGGACATACAAATTTCATTATTCAAATAATCATTACCTCACTTGTTTATTTGTCGATATTAGAACTGCTTACGAATCAGTCGACCTTCATATACTGAGAAATATTATGATTCGGTTTGGCATACCGGAATGTACTGCCAATAATATTATAAATTTGTATAAAAATAGAATTTTATATCTGCGGGAAAATGGTAATATTATAGAAAGTCGTATAGTAAGTAAAGGTTTACCTCAGGGTTGTGTCTTGAGTCCTTTCTTATTTAATTTGTATACTGCAAGCTTACATCAATTGGGAGATAGTAGAATTAAGTGTATTCAGTTTGCAGATGACATTTGTTTCTATTCTCAAGACTCTAAATATCAGGTTACAATAGACAACTTAGAGAATATTATGCAGAAACTACAATCATGGCTGCAAGAACATGGATTCGATTTATCCACCGAAAAAACGTCCATAACCATATTCTCTCGTCATCATCAGCCTAAATTGTCGCATATATCTTTATCGGGTTATAGAGTAAGCGTTAACAATAGCACGAGATACCTAGGAATTATATTAGATAAAAATTGCTTTGGAGAAATCATTTTAAATATATCGTAAATAAATGTGAAGGCGGGCTTAATTTGCTGCGAGTAATCACAAAAACATATTGGGGTGCAGATCCTGGTATGGCTTTAATTTTTTATAAAGCATATGTAAGAGCTATTTTGGACTATGGAGCTAGCTTTTATGGTTCAGCTTGTAACTCCACTTTAAAATTAGTAGATATATGTCAATATAAAGCCATACGTATATGTCTTGGAGTTATGAAATCCTCGCCAATTCTACCCATGTTAGCAGAAGCACAAGAACCCCCGCTAGACATACGAAGGCAATATCTGACAAATAAATTTGTAATGAAGATTAGGACTAGTGCAAATAAAAAGCTTTAAGATAATATATCAGTATTGTCCAACCACACGATAACAAATAAGTTTTGGAATAAGAAAAACTTACCGCCTCTATCGGAAGCATTTACCGAAACTGCCAACTTAGATGAGGAGAGTCGCCAGTTCTCATTATTTGATATTCAGTACGATTCATTATGGTGTAAATGTGAGATCCACTTTCCTAAATACACATATACAGTGTGGTCCATTAAGTGTGCAACAAATGGGACATTTTTTTATTAGTTGTAAAAACGAAATTTAAATACCGCCAAAAGTTAGTGCATGTTTGATAACCATATCAGATGTCCTTAGAATGGCTTCAAGTCAAACAATATACACGGCAGGACAAAAAATAAGAAATTTGTTTAAGAATAAAGTTACCTTATTTCAAAAAATATAGCAAAATTTTATTGAGAAAGGTTGTTTAGAATCAAAAGTTATGCTCAAATACAAAGTCACGGGTTCCTATTCGAATTTTGATTCTTTTTTTGTAAAATTTTGTATTATCCCCGTATGATACATATTTTTATTATTCTGATTTTATTAAGAGTTTTTCATATGTAAATTATTATTAGTAAAGCATTTGCCTTGTTAAAAAGAATATTTGCGAAATTCGAAAGTTCTGTTAAATATCGTTGCAACAAACATGAAGTGGACGCTTACCTAAAAAAATATAAATCCAAGTAAATTTTACAAATACGCTTCAAGTTGCTAAAAGTTATTTAAAAGGGATGTGGTTGTGGCTACTTTAAATACATATAAAATTAAATTAATAAAAATATGTACCATACGAGGGTAATACAAAATTTTCCAAAAAAGAATCAAAATTCGAATAGGAGGCCGTGACTTTGTATTTGAGCATAACTTTTAATTCTAAACTACTTTTCTCAATAAAATTTTGCTATATTTTTTTAAATAAGGTAACTTTGTTCTTGAACGAATTTCATATTTTTTGTCCTGCCCTGTATATTGTTTGACTTGAAGCCATTCTAAGGGCATCTGATATGGTTATCAAACATGCACTAACTTTTGGCAATATTTAAATTTCGATTGTACAACTAATAAAAAAATTTCCCATTTGTTGCACACTTAATGGACCACACTGTATACCGGAAATAAATCAACAGGTTGTTAAGTCATTTTGCTGTTCTAGATGCTTAATTGCATTTCACGCCTTTAGGGCAATTTGTTGCTATGTTAAAACCATTTTCAATCTTTGCGCACAAGTACAATCTCATCTTCCGCATATTTGATTCAGGTCATTTTGGTATTTTAAATAGCCACCTAGGCTTTAGGGCAGCGTGCCCGTATGCTAAACCCTTTTAGTTCTTTATTTGGCTCCATCGCCTAATTCCAGAATCATGATTTCGCACATATTTGGCCCCAAACGCAGTATTTCGCGTCGGTTGGAGCTCCCCTCTGATGGCGACGTGGCAGCCGAGCGTATCGCCCGCAAGAATTCCGAATCTTCTAGAAAGCACGCCGTTGAGGCGTGATACCATTGTTGCCGGCATTAATTTGTTTCATTTTATCGCCCCGCGATTGGCTGCCGAGGTTTAGTCACGTGGGGACGCGACCAAGGTGACCTATGCCAGCGCTTCCCTCTGGGCAGTTGACGGCAGCCCGTTGCAGAGAACGCTCGTGTGGTGGTTGTGAGTGTGAGTTTCGAATTGTCTTCGGCGTAGCGGGGGTGTTTTTTTTGAGCCCAGTTCCTGCTTCCGTAAGTAAGGGATCGTGCCCCCTTCATCTCGACCTTCGAGGATCTGTCCCGCAGAACGAAAGTGGCCCATTTCTCGTCGTCCCGTTGTACGCGTCCTGACGCGTCGCACGTCGCCATTATGGCGGATGTGCACTCATCCCTATAGCCGTCGAACATCGAAGGTACCTGCCACCTAAGACTGCAGCCTGTCGCAACTCAACTGTACCAGGCTCCCCAACCGCCTACATATTAAGGTATGGGTCTTTGAACTGATTACCGCTGTGAACGCGAGCGAGCCGTCACATCTCTGGTGCCTACAGGCACTGTCGTCATATTTGTCCATGTTGCGAGTGCTAATTTGTTCTTTGCTGTTCGCTGCATAAGGCGTCGCGCCAGCATATTTGTGCATTCATTCAGAATTGCAGACTGTCCATGTTGCGAGTGCTAATTTGTTCTTTGCTGTTCGCTGCATAAGGCGTCGCGCCAGCATATTTGTGCATTCATTCAGAATTACAGACTGTCCATGTTGCGAGTGCTAATTTGTCCATTACTGTTCAACATCTGTCGCTAGGTTTAGAGCGCGCGCCAGCTGGTGTTCTTAGTTATAATCTAGTTATAGATATAGGGCGACGCACTCTGCTGCCCCATTGTAACCCGTTAGTCAATACATGATTTGTTAGCTAAGGGAACTATTGTTTTGTTTCGACTTGTGCATGTTCTGTTTCAGATAAGCGCCCCCTTCATTGTACTGATTATTGTGCGACGGAACGAGGGAGCTTTGAGCGTACAGGTGGGTGAGACAGCTGCGTAGTCGCGGTCGGATTGACACCTAATTACAATCCTTGCATAAGGCAATCCCGAAATTGTTATTTGACCTTGCAATTCTTGAGTAATCCTATCGGCGGAGTATTTTGCGTGCTTCGCTCCCGTCTAACCGTCCAGGCCCGGTTAGCCGGGTTAAGACAGGCTTGGTGGCGCCCTCATGATTTCGACATACCCTATATATATATTATGCCGCAACACGCTTGCCCAGAACGTATCGTGTGACTCACGCCCGACTCCCTGAGCGTTCCAGCCGTGGCCTATTAGCCTATTTCGAACCGATTTCAGGGCAAGTGTGCCAGTTTTTCAGGACTGATTCCGTGGTGCGATGCTCACCTTGGGTGGGTGTCGTAAAGTTCTTTTAATACCGTAACAAGGTATTTTTAGAATACACTGAACGATGGGATAGTCCTACGATAATATACACGGATGGCTCGAAAAGTCTGCTTTCCACAACCTGTGCATTTTACATCCCGTCTTTTAATGTTCACGAAACTTATAACCTACCACTACATATTTCAATATATAGTGCGGAAGCAGTTGCCATAGTAGAAGGTCTTAAGTGGTGTCTGAATAGGAATCTTACGAGAATTGTTATAGTATCAGACGCTATGTCAATTCTCAAAGCAATTAAGAACAATAACGTAACAAAATTGAAAAATCCGCTTGTTGCTGATATTATTAGTTTAGTGGTCAAACATAAAACACATAAAACGACAGTAGTTTTTGTATGGGCCAAAGGCCACGCAGGAATCTTAGGAAACGAAATTGTTGATAGACTGACTAAAGTTCCCAAAAATTACTTAAATATTAAAATACCAATCAATGACTTAAATACGATTTTTAAACAAAATTGTAAAAGTCAATTTAAAAATAGGTGGAAGGAATTTACAGATGTATCCAATACGCAGTATGCCTTAATTCACCCATATTTACCCAAAGCCTCCCCATATATTAATACTCATACAGTGCATCGACAATTTTCCTCTACCATTTCGAGGTTAAAACTAGGTCATGGCTGCTTTCCAGCACACCTATACAGAATAAATGTTAAAGACAGTCCTTATTGTGATAACTGCAATCAAACAGTAGCCGATATAAATCACATTGTATTAAACTGCCCACTGTACGTCATCGCAAGAAGTTCATTCATGAAGAACTTATTAGAAAACGAAGTCCAACTGCCAACAAGTATTGTTTCGTTACTCTCGACCAACAAAATGACAATATTCCAGTCTCTCGTCAACTTTTTATCAGCAATTGAACTGAAAATATAAATACATAATTAAGCAACAAAAATAATTAAGTTACATTCTCCACCAGGTTACAACCCTAACATAGAGCTGGCCGAATATCTAATAGATTAAGCCAAAACCTTAAAAAAAAAAAGTTATATCAATGTTGATCGCGGAAAAGCGCAGTTTCATTAAGGGTCTTGGTGCAAAAGCGTAAAGAGCATCAATAGTCTTTTGTATAATAACAATCCGTTGTATCCAAGTAACTAAACTTTTTTATTTTTCGTTTTTAGATGGATACCGCTTTGCAAATAATGAACTTGTTAATATTTGGGTTTCTGAAAAAAGTCTAAATCTAAAGACCACTGCTTTAGTCAATTTTGTTTTGGATCGTATTAAACCTTATCAAGATACTGAAGAATATTACTAGACGTTTAAACAAAATATTCGTAATGTAAGCATACATTATCAACAAGGCGGAACAAAGTTGGAAGGGACAAAAACCGGTTTAAACATAGGTTAGCTTCATGGCTGTCAGATTACACTAAAAAAATAAAACCTTGATAAACGACATAAAAATAAATGAACAAACTTTAACGGGACTTCCGAGTTTACTCTTTAATGAAAAATCGTTACGGTCACAGCGATGAGATGCATTGGAGTTATCGAAGCAAAACCATCATGATCCAAATTTACTAATCAAGGGTGCTACTATTGCTGCTAAACGTAGTGGAAAACGAGACCTCTCAGCAGTCCACTAAAACTTCTTCAAGACCATAAAAGATTAGAGATTTAATATCATCTTTAACAACCCGGTCACATACAGTCCCCAAAAAGCCTTGGCTTTCTTATCAGATAATAACTTAACCAAGCAACAATATTTAAATATAAGAATTGGTAGTAAAGAGCACAACTCTAATATTTTTCCGCCCTATGAAGAAATTTACTAAAGAACAATGCAGACAAAAAAATATTAGAAACTACAGCATCAGTTTCTTTAAAAGACCTATTAAACATACCATTAATAAAATTATTATACTACAAGAACATTATTTGCTATTTAGTATATTTACGAGTACATCTCAGAAATGTATAACAGCAACCATGATCTTTAGCTACGTCTTTGTCGGCAGCTCCGCTCAGTCAATTTATAAGCCAAAATTGCTAACTTTTCTGGGGATGAATCGAACATTTTTGTCACTAGTGTGATACCCTTAGATTAATTAGTAACGACAATATTGTAATTTGGAACAATCCAACACCCCAATCTGTTCGATTCTGCAGGCCTACCAAAATTGAATATGTCGAAGAAACCAAAGATTAGGTTTTGAAAGAAAAACAAAGTTTGGATGAAGAAATGCAAAATTGAATTTTTTTTACAGTAAAAGTTTTTACTTTTAATGTAAAATGTAGTTTATGTTTAACTTAAATTGATGGTAAGGCGCTTAGTACTCTGACAGGTACCAAGTCATCTCAGGCATGTCCAATATGTGGAGCAACTCCAGCTAATTTTCTAAAAATTACTAATTTTAAATCCATAACATTTATGCCCAAGCCAGGCGGTCTTCGATACTGAGTTAGTGCTTTACATTGCTGGATTAAGTTTTTGGAATGCATATTGCATCTAGCCTATAAAATCGAATTGAAAATTTGGCAAGTACGAGGAGAAGACAAAAAACAAATCGTTGCCCAAAGAAAATTAATTGTTCGAAAAATGTTTTGGGATAGCTTAGGTCCACATGTAGATAAACTAAAACAAAATTACACCGCGAGGCGAGCATTTGAAAAGCCAGCCATATTGCCGGAAATCACTGTGTGCCCCTTTTTATAACTTACCTTGGATGGCTCACACTTCTCCGACTAGCTCAATGTACGGTTTTTATTAGGGTTTAACCAATGTGGGCTTTTTAGTTCGCTTCACTTTCACATAAAGATAATAGTTCATTAATCAACAGAAATGGGCTCCATAACTTTATTATAAAGTGTTAATTTTAAGATGTTTACAATAATTGGGTATTCTTTCTTACAATTCACTGATTATATGTTATTTGTTAAGGTTTATGCCTTTTTAATTTTGACAAATGTTATGCAATTCCTTACTAATCCTAATTTACCCTGACAAGTTAGAATTTGTTCTAATTAAACGTCTGCATTAATTAATCTATAAGTATCCAGAAGATTTCTTATACATATTTAACTAATAACCTCTGAGTAGTAAGATGAAAATATAAAGAGCTCTCTATACCCTCGTATTTCTCATTCGAATTCCTTAATCACAATTAATGATCGGTGTTTAGTTTGGCTGATATCATTCCAGGGAGTATAAGAAAAATCCGGTATGATCAAAAGCTTGTGCAAAAGCAAGTGATTGAAATACTAACTTGACAGCTGCAAACCAATTCAAGTCCCATTCAGGATCAACACTAGGTAAGTAACAATTCTTTTACTTTGAAACTAATCTGTTATCGATTATCATTAAGGCTTATGCCCTTATTTAACTATATTCAATCTATGACGTTGGTCTAATTCTAATTAACAATATCTAATTCTTTCAGGATTAACATACGGTTAATGCAGAGAACCATTGAATTCGGACCTCTTCATCTTCCAATATCAACAGAGAAGAACCCCTCATCTAACCAAAGAAATGGTCTTTGACTGGTGAGTTATTTCCTAACTTGTTAGCAGTTTCTAACTAAGTTCTCCTTTCTCTCCTTATCAACTTGGAGCACATCAATACCCTCTTCCATGGTGAAGATATAATCAACCAGGAGATGCGAACTAGTGAAAAAGCCTAAGAGCTGGTAGCTATAGGGGAGTCTCTAAGAGCTGAATAAAGGAAAACCCTCTATTATGATTTGTATGTATTAGCTTTTTAGTTACCTACCAGTTAAGTAATAACTGCCCTTTTCAGAAAGAAAATGTTTGTGTGATTTATCCTATCTGCCTGAAAAATTATTATGTTTTAATAATATGCTGGATTGAGTAAATAAAGCCTTACTATTGTCTGCGTGTATCCTTTTTAAGCTAGGACTTTTAATTTGCTTCGCTTCTACACAGAGAAGCGTCCTTTTGCTTTTTCAACCAAAAAGGAAGTAGCAAATTTTGTTATTTATTGTTTTTAATAATTTAACCATGAGCCTTCTATTACGTCTACTTTAGATTTATAAAAAGGGTAGGCAACCCCTTATACTGCTAATGCACTTTAAGTTGCCTATCTATTAAGTTTAACTAATACCGAACGGTATCATTGTAGAAGCTAAGATATGTACTGTTACAACTGATGTAACTTTGAAATTAATTTTAAAGTTTCGGACAATTTTAATTGCCTTAGCCAGCTTCCAATAGATGTTGATATGTTCGAAATACATTGTTTTGAAACAGGTACCTTATTTACAGTGTTGGGTAAGTTATTCTAAAAAAGTAACTAAGTAAGTTAATCAGTTACTCGTCAAAAAAGTAACTGAGTAAGTTACTAAGTTACAGAATTATAAAAGTAACTTGAATAAGTTACTAAGTTACCATAAAGTAACTCGTTATTTTTTAAGTTACCTTTTTTATGAGAGGCTACTAATCTACATGCAATTACTATCACTTAATGTCAACAGAAACACATATATTTATAAACAATTGTTTATTAGCAAATATTCTATGGGGTATAATCTTTGTTACTAGTAAATTAGATTCCTAGTTCTACATTTCTGTCTGATTGCTTATGTATAAAATTTATTGGTTTTTAATAATAACTGCATTTGAAAACTGTTATCAGTTAATTTTGTACGTTTGAAGTGGAGAACGTCTTTTGCAGTGCTGAACAATCGTTCTACTGGAGCACTGGAAGGGAGAGCAGTATTATATTTAATAAATATTTCCCTAATCGTTGGAAATTTATCTAAAGTTGTTAAATTAGATGAATCGCACTTCATATGTGTTTCAGTTTCGTCTATATTTTTGGACCGCTTTAATGTTTTGAAGGAAAAAAATGGTGTTCTTCTTTGTCTCCATCATTATTTTGTGGACTAGGAAGTGGACAAACTGATGAAGTAGAAGCACGATTTTTTACTTCATTTTCTACTAATGTAACAGCGTTTTGTGTCTTTTATGCATCACATATCCACTCAAATTTAAATCAAGGATAAGTAACCGCCACCAGAGTGTAGTCAGAATTGTTGCGAATTTCTGGAATCTAAAATAAAAATCTGGTGTGATACACGCACACAATTCCTTTTACAGTGATCTTATATTTAGCCAAAAATTTGATTTTAAATTTTTAAGCACTTCTCAAAAATTTTCAAAAATTACAAATTTTACAAAAACGGTACAAAATGGAGTGTTAGTTCAAGAGACACATTTTTTCTAGAATTTTAAGCTGAATTCAAAAATGTAATAATATACCGGGTGTTCTATTTAAAATAGGAGTTAATAAAAACAATAGAAAAAAAACAAAAGAAACCCATTTTAGAAGTATTCAACTGGAAAATCACCTATCTCACATCAATACACATTAAAAATGTAATAAAAATGTAACGTTTAAAAAAATCGTTAGAACCGTTTTTGAAAAAATCGAAAAAACTGAAAAGTCACAAGAGTAAACACCTATTTCCGGTTATGAGATTTTCTTCAAAAGCTTGCTGTCGCATCTACATAGTACACAAAACTTATATATGAAGTGCCAACGCCATACCTCTTTCCGATTTTGAGATATTCTGTTCACAGACAGACACACAGACAGACAGACACACAGACAGACAGACCAATAAAAAAAATATGTGTTTTGGGATCAGGGGACTCTAAAACGTGAAGATCGGTTGAAACTCAATTTCGAATTTTTGGGGTGAATCCAATACTTTCTTTATTGTAAAAGCAAGTAAAAATTGGAGAAAAATTTCTTGTTAAATCATTTGGTCAAAATATGGGAGTGCAATGTTTACTGTACTGTAAAATTAAAATAACCATTATACATTATAGACCTAACTTGAAAATGAACGAATCTGTTATTAATTCATGTAGTTTAAATTTAAACTGCAGTATCCTATAGCAGCTACATCGCGTATTCGGTTACTTATTTAATTTTTTTGTTAAAATATTGTTTCGTTATTATTGAAATATAGAGACTGTGAATGTATTTTCGTCTGAATTAGACACCCCCCCCCCTTGCCCACAGGCGTTAGGAATGTACTTCCCAGTAATCCACATGTCTGCTCAGTGAACTTCTAGTTGTTAAAGGATTAAAGATTACTGGAAAAAGCTGTCACCACCCAAATAGGATCCGTCAAACATTATTTATTATCGGCGAAGTACTAAAGCATTCGAAATTTCCACAAATTGTTCAGCTTCAGGTATAATTCCTTAAAAACAGAACATTTTAAATATTTTACATTTGTAGCATGAAAATGTAACTTGTCATATTCAGTTACTTAAGTTACTAAATAATTGTAACGTGTTATAGTTACAATTACTGAAAACACAAAAGTAATTAAGTTACTAAAAAGTAACTAGTTACCAGTAACGAGTTACTTTTACTGAGTTAGTACCCAACATTGCTTATTTATGAAATTATACCCATGGTATCCAATGCCAGCCACCATGCACAAAGTTCTTGTTCACGGAAAACAATTCTGGAAAACTGTATGCTATTGGTAGGATATCTTGGAGAGGATGCAGCTGAATGTCGAAATAAAATCTATAAACAAGATGAATTACACCACGCATGAAAAACCAGCAACATAAATAATTTAAATGATGTTCTTTGTAGAGCACTCGATACGTCCGATCCTTTAATATCAAGCATCAGCATACATTTCTGAAAATCAAAATTAAAACAAAAATACTGCCTGCAGAAGTCATTTCATAAAAAATATTTATTGACTGTCTGTAGTGCAACTTGCAGTGAAAAATTAACCTTTTTTTTCGTAAAAAATACATTAGCTGGTTTAATTAGAAAGCCGTAGTAATTGTAGTAAATGTATTGGCCCTCTTTGCATTGAAAGATGTAATGAGAAAGTTAAAATCGGTGAGGTATATAACACTTATGGTCGATACATCAAACCATAAATGCATAAAGTTAGTGCCTATACTCGTTGGATATTTTACTCCAACTACAGGTATTCAAATAAAAGTCATGGAGATTCACAGTTTAAAGGGAGAAATAGCTGATATATTAACAAATTATACAATGAATGTGTTGCAGAAATATAAACACTATCAGATAAAGTGATTGCTTCTTGTGGTGATAATTGAACACTAATTTTGACAGAGCTGCAAGAAAAGGAGCCAACAACGTATATGCCATTCTGAATAGCAACCTAAAAATGAATGTATGTGGAATAGTATCTTCTGCATACATCTTAAACAATGCTATACAAACAAGTGCTGATATTATACCCGTAGACGTAGAAACGATTGTAAATAAAAATACTTTGACATATGTACAGTACGAGTGGGAGAATTGAAAGACCTTTGTAATTTTCTAAGTATTGAGTACAAACAGGTTCTTGGAAGTTTTAACACTCGATGGTTATCCTTGCAACCAGCAATCACTAGAATTAAAGACATTTTACCAGGACTAAAGTCCTACTTTTTATCTCAAGACAAACGCCCCACAATTTTAAGTACTTTTTATAATGATCCTGTTTTCATGGTATCGTTATACTTTTTAAAAAGCCAGTTAAAAGTTATCTGTGACACCATAACTACGAAGCCGGACATCTCGACGCCGCCACTTCGGCACCGCCATGCCATCTCGGCGCAGAATATACAATGACCACAAAAAAATGGCATCAAATGGGAAACATTTTTTTTTGCTTTTCAAAAAAGCCTTTTACGGTAATAATTTGTGCTTGTCCGAAAACCTATTTATCCTGTATTAGATGTATTGAGTGATTTTGACTTAATTTAGAAATGGCATTTTTCGAAGTTGTGTAAATTCAAATACGATTTTAATACGATTTTTTAATTGTGTGTTAGTTTTAGCTGACTCAGCAATCTCAAGACCAGAAAAGACTTTTTGGTAAAATTTGTCCCTATCTTGGCTAGTAAATGCATTTTTCCTAATTATTTTTAAAAATGTTGAATTTTACTAATAACGGAAGTCATTTGACAACTTTTGTTTTGGCCTATTTGTAATCACTTTGCAACCACTTCTGGTCGTCAGATTTTTGGCGAGCACTGTATAAGTTTGCATTTGCTATTTGCAAATTTATTGTATTTGGCTAAAAAGATTATAATATACACATACCATATTTATTTTACTATTGCATGTCATGTTCAATAATGGTAATCTATTCTTAACTGAAATTTTAAAGGCTTATTGAAGTGTAATGTAAACTTTTTGATGTGGCAGTATAAGTTGGAAAATCATAAGGTCTTACTAATAAATAAAAACAAAAGATCAAACATAATAATTTTATTAAAAACTATATGTAAAATGTATAATACAGATAAGAAATACATATAAATTTTCAATTATAAATAAACCTAATTACACATAAAATTTGTATACATAATAATACATACCACGTAAAAAAAATATGCAATAATTCCTGTTGTAAGTTTGAACTAACCTCAAAATCCTGGCATCCAATTCCCGACACTTCCTCTTTTTTGCTGGTTTTGTTAATTGTTTATAATGATTTTCTTATGTAGTGCACACTATAGTTTGCGAATTTAAATTCGGCGCCGAGGTAGCCCTACGCCGAATTGGCTGGCGCCGAGATGACTGCGCGCCGAGTTGTCCCGGCGCCGAGCTGGTCCCGCGCCGAGATGGCGGAGCCGAAGTGACGGGGCCGAGATGTCCTAGACCCCCATAACTAGGATGGAAGGAGACACTATATTAGTATGCGAAGTAGCGGAAGAATTAAAATTGTGCAATAAAATTAAAAACAGCAGAGACCACAATTTTCCAACCTCAAAGTTGTCAACCCTATTACTCGATCTAGAGGAGACACTATTTTAGTATGCGAAGTAGCTGAAGAATTAGAATTGTACAATAAAATTAAAAACAACAGAGACCACAATTTTCCAACCTCAAAGTTGTCAACCCTTTTACTAGATCTAGAGAAAAATGGTTTGTAAAGCACAAAACTCTTTAAAGAAAAAGTGGATCAATTTTATAATAAATTTATATTATATGTTGAGAAATGGATGCCAATTTGGAACCACTTAAAGTGTTCAGCTGGATTCAAATAATTCACTGTCCTACTTGGGCTGAAATGGTCGAAAGACACATTAAAATATTTAATACAAACTAACAAATATATTGATAGTTTGGATCAAATAGACTTTTTGATTAATTTAACTACGTAGTAAACTTAATAAATGCTAGACTTTCCGAACGGAATAAGAATTCTACAAGAGTTGAAGAAAAATGTCTAGAGATTTCCTGAATAGTGAAAACATTTGTTTTACAAATATTCTAATGTTTCTTGAATTTGCTCTTACTATTCCAGCAACAACTGCAGGGGTAGAAAGAATATTTTCGATTACAAATGCGTTATGGACAGGTGAGATGAATCGCTTCCTCATAAAGAACATTGCAGCAATAATAGTATGTAAAACTCATTTAAAAAGAAATTATGCAGAGATTTCTACATTCTACATTTTTTTCGGATGAAATCAAAATTATTAGAAGGTATTAATGGATCTGAAAAATATAAAACCCAATAAGCTTCCTCTTCCACATCCACTGATACTGTGCAGTGTAGTTTATAGTGTTGCTGAAAATGTCAACCTATTGCTAAAAAGATTATAATTACCATGATTAATCAAATAGTAAGATTTGAATAAAAGTTTGTATTAAACAACAATAAAGTTACCATTATCTGCTACTGAATCATTAACATCGAGACGAAGTCAAGACGTTAAACATAAAATTCAACTTTATCGTCTTACATAATAAATATCTATATTACTCCGCCCAAATGTCCTCTGTCCCGTTCTTTTTATTTTACAAGTGTGGTCACCTTCTTATTTCAACCTTAAAACTATTTTATCGCATTTCATTTGGTAATGTACTACATTTCTACATTCAAAATGGCTTAGAGATGTGGTACTTTTCTGCATTGGCAACACTTTTCTACATAGCAAGTACTGAAGTGTATTGTTGGTGGCATTGTAAGTCTATGTCAAATGCGAGGTTAGTGACTTAGGTTTTGCGTCAGTCTGTGTCAAAACTGATGCAAAACCTAACCTGCTAACCTCGATACTGTATTTCGTTTCTATGCCGTATTATTTCTGGTTGTCTTGATTTTCTTTTGAGTATCCTCATATTTTTATTATTCTCAATTATTTATATTATTTGTTCTGCCCGTATTTTGTTTTCTTCTTGTCTGATTGGTGCTCTTATCTGTCTGTTCAGTTCTGATAGATTTTTCTGATCATTGTGTGTTTTTCAGGTTTCCTCTCATTTCTATTAGGTTTATCGTATTTCCGCTTATTAACGTTTTATTCTTTTTAACTTTCTTTGCTATTTTTTCTGAAGCTTTTTGCATTATACTTGTTAAAACTTTCTTTAGTAGATTAATGTTGTCTTTTGTGCTCGATTCTATCTTTTTTAGTCGTTTTTCAACTTCTTCTTGATGTTCTACGTTTCTTTCTCTAGTTTTTGGGTGTCTATATTTTTTTATTGACAAACCCTTTATGTCGTTCTAGCTTCAAGATCAAGCGCAATGTCGCTTTCACCATTCTGTGATCGCTTCCTACTGTGTTAAAATGTAGTCAATTGGTTTTTCGTTAGGCCGTCGGGGCTTATCCAAGTCTACTCTCTGTGTTCTTGTTTTTCCTAGAAAGTATTCATAGCAAAGAGTTTTTTTTTTAGAAAGTTAGTCAGCATTTGGCTTCTTTCACTTCGGGTTCCGCATCCATGGTCCCCTATCATGTCTTCCGTTTCATCTAGTATTTTGGCTTACTTGAAGTTGAAATCTCCTATGATAATAATCACATCATTTATATGATTTTGGCTTATTTCTTTAGAAATCTTATAACACAAAATCGGTGCTCTCTTTGTATGTTTGCGTGTTTGTTTGCGTGTATGTTTGCATGTATGGTTGTTCGCTATCTCCTCCGAAGATACTGGCCCGATTACGTTGTATGATGGCTTAAAATTTTGCTAATGTTTAGACTTAGATCGTAGGCCGGTTTTATTTTCAAAAAAAGTGTGAAAAAGTTTTAATTTGATTAAATTGCGTCTATGGGCGTGGGCTGTGTGCTGCGGCAGCTGTTGCCTCGGGTGATTCACTATGTTCATATGCTATTACAGCAGCTGTTCATTCAACCAAGCAGAATTGGTCTGGTGGTAGAATGCCCGCCTAAGACGCGGGAGGCCCTGGTTCGATTCCCGGCCGAAGCATACTTTTTTTAAATTTATATTAATGAATCTCTCTTAATTTAGCGAACCGAAGCGTAGTTCGGGTCGGAGCCGGACAACTCGGCGCCGCCATCTCGGCGCCGCCACTTCGGCGCCGCCATCTCGGCGCGGGGTCAGCTCGGCGCCGGGACAACTCGGCGCGAAGCCATCTCGGCGCCAGCCAACTCGGCGCGAGGCCATCTCGGCGCCGAATTTAAATTTGCAAACTACATTGTGCACTACGTAAGAAAATTATTATAAAAAAAATAAATAAAGTGATCGCCAAAAAGCTGTCATCAAATGAAAAAAAATTATTGAGAATTACTTGGAAAATCAAACACTGACGACCAGAGGTGGTTGCAAAATGGGTCAAACAAAAGTTGTCACGTGACTTTCGTTATCAGTAAAATTTTACATTTTTTAATAGCTATTTACGTTATTAGACCGGTAGCAACATTTTTATGGCCGCGCCAATACTTTACAGGTTGAGCCCGTAGGGCGAGACCTGTATGTTTGGCAAGGCCATAAAAATGCTACCGGTCGTGTATCGTATAAGATTTTTTAGGATACGAGTCCGGTAGATAAAATTTACCGGCCGGTAGTTCTACTACTGGTCTAGGCCGGTAAATTTTATCTACCGGACTCGTTTGTAACTATATAAACGCTAGTTACCAATGCAGTATCCTAAAAAAATAATTACGAAACATGCATTTACTAGTCAAGATAGAGACACATTTTACGAAAAAAAGTTTTCTGGCCTTGAGATTGTTCAGTCAGCTAAAACTAATCTATATACAGGGTGTTAATTAAATACGTACACAGACTTTAAGGGGTGATTCATTGATCAATTTTAAGATAAAAAGTTCATACAAACATGGAACCTAAACGGCTTCGTTCACAAGATACAGGGTGTTGAAGTTTAAACAAAAATGATTTCTTTTTCAAAAATCTGGACAACGCCTAGAGGTATTCTAAAGAAACTTGGTGTATGATAGTATTTCATAAATTGGCATTGTTTAGTCAAAATAAATTTAATTTATTTCTACCAGTGGCGTGCATCAGGGCCACCTCAGTTACTTTATTTTAGAAAAATCTGTTTTTTAGTCAATACGATAAGTTGTTTAGCTTTATCCATTGAAAGTATACAAAAGATGTATCTTTAATTTTTTTGATAGAGTAAACTTTTTTCGAAAAAATCTGGTGTGATACATGCACACAACTTCCTTTTACAGTGATCTTATAATTAGCCAAACATTTTATTTTTAATTTTGAAGCATTTGTCAAAAATTTTCATAAATTAGAAATTTTACAAAAACGGTACAAAATAGAGTGTTAGTTCAAGAGACAAATTTTTTCTAGAATTTTAAGCTGAATTCAAAAATGTAATAATATACCGGGCGTTCTATTTAAAATAGGAAGTATTCCACTGGAAAATCACCTATCTTGCATCAATACACATAAAAATGTAATAAAAAAGTAAAGTTTAAAAAAATCGTTAGAACCGTTTTTGAAAAAATCAAAAAACACTGAGAAATGACAAGAGTAAACACCTACTTCCGGTTATGCGATTTTCTTCAAAAGCTTACTGTCGCATCTACATAGTACACGAAACTTATATATGAAGTTTCAACGCCATACCTCTTTCCGTTTTTGAGATATTCTGTTCACAGACAGACACACAGACAGACACACAGACAAACAGACAGACAGACCAATGAAAAAAAATGTGTTTTGGGATCAGGGGACTGGAAAACGTGAAGATCTGTTGAAAACTCAATTTCGAATTTTTGGGGTAAATCCAATACTTCCTTTATTGTAAAAGGAAGTAAAAAACTGAAAAATATGTAACAGCAATTTCGTTCATTGGACTTTAATGGAATTTAAACGGCTTCGTTTTCAAAATACAGCTTAAAGAAGTTTCAAAAAATATTATTTAATAACAAATAATCTGACAATAGCTACAAAACTTTTGGCAAAAAACAGTGGCGTACCAAAAGGGACACACTGTATATACAGGGTGATTTTTAAGTTGATTTTTTCCTTTTACCAGGATAAAAAGTTTAAAAAAGTAAGCTTTTTTCATTTACCACTTTTGCGAAATATCAAAACTAACGGAGGTAGAAACAAGGTGTTAAAGTTTCAAATTAAAACTAAAATTACTTAACGAAAATTAAACTAAACTTAATCTAACTTAAATAATATGTTCAAAATTATCAGCATTCGCTTCTACACACACGTTCCGCGTATCAGAGCGATGTGGCAGCGGCATTTTGACGACACTCCCAGTAAATATTAAGCATATTCACTCATTCATTATTTTCATAAACAGGAGCCATTATTGTATCAATAACATTAAGAAAATTCCAATGGAAAACTAGTTGACAGGTCATTGCTTGACAACAGAGATAAACAAAACTAAAATTGTCCAGCCGCCTTTGCGCCAAAGTTTAGTTTTTAATTTAAAACTCTAACACCTTCGTTAGTTTTCATATTTCGGAAAAGTGGTAAATAAAAACAATGCTTAGTTTTTTAGCTTTATTTCCAGGTAAACGGAAAGAATCAACGTAAAAATCACCCTGTATATAGTGTGCCTGGAAAATACGTGTACAACGAAAGATCTTTGCCCAAAATATGATGATTTAACTCAACTTACCTATATACAAAGTTGCTTAGTTGAGCCGTTAGAGGGCTTTAAAAATGATTACCTTTTTTAAATGTTTCAACCTCCTGTATAATCACTAAATTTTTTTTTAGTTACTTTAATTTAGAAGCTATTTCCTCTCTTACAATATTTCGGCTGGGTGAACGGTTGAGCCACAAAAAATATTTTCTAAATCGCTACAAACCTAGTGTTAAGTTACAATATTACTGATTCAGGCTTGTAGAAATTTAGAAAATATTTTTTTGTGGCTAAACCGTTTACCCAACTAAAATTTTGTAAGAAAGGAAATAGCTTCTAAATTGAAGTAGCTATTCACAAAAAAAACATTGGTTGTGATTATACAGGGGATTAAAAAAATATGGATGGATAATTTATTATGACGTTTTTAAACACCCTGTAATTTTCTAAATTAAGGTTTATTCTACAAAAAGCTGTAGTTTACTGATACAAACGCATGGCCAAAAAATTAATAAAATCTATCAGATTTTTCGACTTACTTAAAAAAATTTAAAAAAGCTAATCATTTTTGAAAACTAAGCAATTTTGTATATAGGTAAGTTGAATTAAATCATAATATTTTGGGTCAAGGAACTTGTGGTCTTCCGTTGTACACGTATTTTCCGCACACCCTGTATACAGTGTGTCCCCGGATAGGTGAAACGACTCTTGTAAAAGGTAAAAAATTCCCGATTAAAATTTTAATTTTTTGGGGTTCAGCCCTGCTTGGTTAAAGGCGAATTTCTAACAGCATTTCAGTTTTGAAAAATCAAGTATGCCTTGGAAGTTTTCAAAAAACCTATTTTACTGTAGAGTAGCGTGCCTTTTATGCAGAAAATACGACAAAAAGTTATTAAGAAAAATTGTTTAGAATCAACATCTAGGCTCCTATACCAAAATTTCAAAATCCTCTGCCAACTTTGACCTCTTACATTTTCTTTTATGTTTAGGTCCCATATCAAAGAATTTTAGTTTTAACAAAAACTGCTATGGAAAAACAAATATTTTTAACAGTTTTTTATTTCATAATAAATTTCAATGCGTGTTTCGTAATTATCTTTAAAAAATGTAAAATTTTACTGATAACGGAAGTCATGTGACAACTTTTGTTTGGGCCATTTGTAATCACTTTGCAATTACCTCTGGTCGTTAGTGTTTGATTTTCCAATAAATTCTAATATTTTTTTTTCATTTGATGCCAGCTTTTTGGCGATCACTTTATTTATTATTTGTTTATAATAATTTTCTTACGTAATGCACACTGTAGTTTGCGAATTTAAATTCGGCGCCGAGATGGCCTCGCGCCGAGTTGGCTGGCGCCGAGATGGCTCCGCGCCGAGTTGTCCTGGCGCCGAGCTGGCCCGCGCCGAGATGGCGGCGCCGAAGTGGCGGCGCCGAGATGGCGGCGCCGAGTTGTCCTAGACCGGGTGACTCACTAGTATCTTCATATAATTCCTCCACTTCGTCGTTGGTATGGTTGGTTGTTGACTCGTAAACTTGGATTATTTATATTTTGTAACTGCTTGTGATTTCTAATCTTATAACATAAAATCCGTGCTCTCTTTGTATGTTTGCGTGTTTGTTTGCGTGTTTGTTTGCGTGTATGTTTGCATGTATGTTTGCATGTATGTTTCTTGCTATCTCCTCCAAGATACTGACCCGATTGCGTTGTATGATGGCTTAAAATTTTGTTAATGTTTAGACTTAGATCGTAGGCCGTTTTATTTTCAAAAAAAGTGCGAAAAGTTTTAATTTGATTAAATTGCGTCTATGGGCGTGGGCTGTGCTGCGGCAGCTGGTGCCTCGGGTGATTCACTATGACCATATGCTATTACAGCAGCTGTTCATTCACCCAAGCAGACTTGGTCTGGTGGTAGAATGCCCGCCTACCACGCGGGCGGCCCGGGTTCGATTCCCGGCCGAACCATACTTTTTTTAAATTTATATTAATGAATCTCTCTTAATTTAGCGAACCGAAGCGTAGTTCGGGTGACTCATTAGTATTATATAATATGCTACTCGTATTGAGACGCTCTGGTACATTTTTAATATTATGTGTCATTTTGCTATTCACTATGAAACCTGTTTCGCCGATTCTTTGCTCTTCATCGCCTATAGAGTATAATGTACGAGGTATGTAAATTAAGTGATGAGACTGGCAACGTATCATTCGATCTGGCAACACTGGCGATGTGGCACTTGGAGGGGTGGTAGGTGAATATGTGGTACGCCTTCAGTACGAGTTTGAGCTCACTCGAATCATTTGGTTGTCCGTAGCGAAATTTTTCGTGGACTAGTTTTTTCTAGTGCGTTCTAAAAATGAGTGACATCAATTTCGAGCAACAGTGTGCTATCAGGTTTTGCTTCAGACTTGGTCACAGTGCAACGGAAACGTTTGCAAAACTTCAGCAGGCCTCCGGAGACAGTGTTTTGTCAAGGGCCCAGGTTTTTCGGTGGTTTAAGGCATTTTCAGAAGGAAGAGGGTCGATTGAAGATGAACCACGTAGCGGAGTGCCTTCGTCTTCAAGAACCGATGAAAATATCGACACAATCCCGGATCTTGCGCGTACAGATCGTCGGTTGACAGTCAGAATGATCGGGGAAGAGTTGAATTTGACACACACCACCGTTCATCAGATTTTGACCTATGAATTGGGGATGAAAAACATCTGCGCAGAAATGGTTGCAAAAAACCTTTCCCAAGACTAAAAGGACATCAGGAGGAGAAGGTGCCTTGACGTTTTGGGATCGATTTCTAGAACATGTCATTACTGGCAACGAGTCCTTGTAACTTTTTCCTCTTCCCGATATTGAAAAATCACCTTAAGGGACAGTTGAAAACATTGAAACGGCTATAACCGACCAGCTGAAGGCTATTCCAGCATCCGAGTTCTAGCACTGCTATGAGGATTGGAAGAATCGTCTCCGGTGCTGTGTGGCTTCCCAAGGAAGTTATTTTGAGGGAGACAATATTGAATTGTAATTCTAATCGAATAAAAAGATTGAAAAAAATCAATCTCATTACTTAATTTACAGACCTCGTATTACCTGATGCGAGTTAGAAATACATTTCTTCTTTCATTCTCACTTCACACAGTCCAATATATTCCATTTAACTTTTTCTAATTGTGTTTCTAGGTCTATTAGTTTCTTGTGTCGTTAGAGTTTTTACATTACACTATCTAGGTTTAATTTACAGTATTTTCTAGTAAATTTCTTGCCTCTCTCAGAGTACGAGATGAGGCAGCTTGATAAATCAGGGTGAGATTTTGGGATTTTATCCCTACCCACCTGGGATGTCGTTTGCGAGGTTGACCTGTTCATACTTACTATTTGGAGAGAAAATTGGCATATAACATGCCACGCTTTCCAGGCGTGTTGGCGAGTTGGATTGCAAGGATATAGAAAGGATATAATATAGAATACAATGGATTAGGGTAACGACGTAGTTCTCTCAGTGATAGGGGGCAGAAGGGTAAACAAGGCTCGCGTAGGCAGGGTCGCTTCTCTGTCACAATAGATGCTCCTGTACATTTTTATCTTTTGTGTTATTTTGCTGTTTACTGTGAAACCTGTTTCGCCGATCCTTTGCTCTTCATCGCCTATAGAATATAATGTATTACCTGAAGCCAGTGAGAGACACATTTCTTCTTTCCTTCTCATTCCACACAGTTCAACTATATTCATTTTTTTTTCTAATTGTGTCTCAAGCTCTATTCGTCTTTCTTCTGTCCTTAAGGTTCTTACATTATATGTAGCTAGGTTTACTGTATTTTCTAGTAAATTTCTTGCCTCCCTCAGGGTCCGAGATGAGGCAGCTTGATAAATCGGGGTGAGATTTAAGGGATTTTATTCTTACCAATATGCCGTTCACGGTCTTTTTGGGTCAGGAAAAATATGCAAAAACTCTCCTCTCCATATTCCATTTCCTATACCAAACCTCATTTTGATACACCTAATACTCGAGAAGTTATGACTTGTCTAATAAATTCGTTGACACCCTATAGAAGACATAAAAATTATGAAACAAATCCGTAGGATGAGTTTCATAACATTTCAAGTGCAATAACATACAATAATTTTTTCTACGACCTCAAATTTACTGTTACCTTCTATATATACAGTGTGCCACAGGATTGATGTTACAAAAGGTGAGATAGCCTAAAAATCTTTGAATTTTATTTTAAGATTGTGGGATTAGGTCAGGCTTGATCTGAAGAGAATTTTAAGAATGTTTTCAGGTTTTGAAAAAACAAGTCGGCCGTGACAGTGAAGCGAAAACTAATTTCAAAACTACCCTTTTTATTTATGATACGGCAAAATTTTACCAGGAAAAGTTGTTCAGAATGATAAATTATGACCATATACAAAATATCAAGAAGATCTACCTCCTTAGATGAAACCGTTATTTTTAGATTAAAGAAAATAAATTGTACTTTCTCTTTAGGTAAACTACCCTTTTTGTTTATAATATGGCAAAATTTTGCTGAAAAAATGTGTTTAGAATGTAAAATTATGGCCCTATACAAAATTTCAGGAAATTCTAGCTACTTAGATCAAACCGTAATTTTTAATAAATACAATTTTAACGGTTTAAGTATGTAGAATTTCCTGAAATTTCGTATAGGGTCATAATTTTACATTCCATTCTGAACAACTTTTCTTAGAATAAAATTCAAAAGTTTTAAAGCCATCTCACCTCTTGTAACATCAATCCTGGGACCTGGGACACACTGTATAAAAATAAATGTTAATTTTGTTTGTCCCGAATGCGTTCCATACCATTCACCCGATTGCGATTAAAATTTGGTGATTTGTTGTACGCACGCCCGCGAAAGTTTCTGAATTAGTACAACCACAACAGTGACATTTTATTTCGTGTGTGACATAACCAGCGATGTTGATTGTGATATTCCAATTGCCGGTCGACATTAGATAATAGATATCACACGCATTTTCTTTGCTTTTTCCAGGTGAATTTGTAATAGTCGTCACAAAGCATTACTTTCCCTTTCAAATCAATTATGCCACCCAAACGACAAGCGAGTGGTCGATCTACACCTCAAGCACGAAAGAAAAGGGCATCACGAGCTTCAGAAACAGACGAGCAACGGGAATCAAGAATGGAAACCGTTCGAGTACGCAATGCTCGATCCAGACGAACACTGCACGCGGATTTAAATCTTGGTGCAAAACAAGGGGTATCAAAATCAATTTTAAAATTGGATTAAGGAATTACAATATTAGAATAACTATCGGGATCAATTTGAATATGAATTGGGAATATGAATAATTGGTATGTAATTATAAAAGGAAATAGAATTTATAATTGAATAAAATATGACTAATTGAGAAACAGATGGATTCCAATATAATGTAATATTTAAATAATGAGGTTTGAAGGAAATACTTAATCGTTGTATACGTATTATAGCCATTGTATATCAATTGATTTGGATTGCATCGAGCTGTTAGTACAAAAGGAGAACTCTGGAGAAGAGACCTTTGGTTCTTGATGCTGGTCAATGGAGTAATTTGGAGGAGTGTTTTTGGATGCGGTGTTGGAGTTGGGTGACTGCAGCTGGGGTCTGATTTGGGTCCATGCTGTAAGGGAGCTTCGGTTCCTGATTACAGTCAGTTTTGTCATATTGGGTGTCATTGGATTTTCAAATTGGTTTGAAATATCATTTGACAGAAGTTATCTTTGACTTGTAATAAAATTAAAATCAGAACATCAAATTTCAGAATAAGCAATCTAGATAAACCCCTAATTTTCAGGAGGTAGCACAAAGAATAACTAGTAATATTCAAATAATATAAACAGGGCAATTTAAATTGTTTAAAATATAATTTATAAACATATACTAATAGGAAACAAAAAGTAAGAACCCGAATCGTATCAATATATATATGTATTCCCCACAACTTCTATAGAGTCTTGTCCCGTTATTACAGATGTTGCGTTGTTTGTGTTTGACAAGATCTTTGTTTTAGTGGTGTTAATTTTAAGACCTATGTTCTCAGTGGCTGTCTGCAATTTTCTGAACATGAATTCGAAGTCAAGCAAGTTGTTTGATGATAGCACGATGTCATCTGAAAATCGTAAATTAGATAGGAATGCGCCATTAATATTGATACCCGTGTTTTTCCAGTTTAATGTTTTAAATGCATCTTCTAAATACTTTGTGAATCGTTTGGGAGAAATGGCATCCCTCTGACAGATACCTCTGTTTACTTGAAGTTCTTTCGTAAGTTGCTATTATAATTTTGGTTCGTATAAATCCTCAATTAGCTGTACGTATCTGTAGTCAATTTGGCATCTCTTTAACGCATTGATAGTTGCCCAGGTCTCTATGGTGTCAAACGCAATAACAGATATAAAGGCCGGTTATATTCGTGGGATTTTCTATCATTTGGCGTAATGTATGTATGAGATCTATCGAGCTGCAGCCTTGTCTAAATCCCGCCTGGTCCATAGTCTGGTAGGCGTCCAATTTGTTTGAACGACGGTTGGCAAGGATTCTTGTCAATACATGAAACCTTCCAAATAAGAAAATGAAAGTATAATTAAATGTAGAGGCTCTTCATTCAAGACACCTTTATATACTTTGTGCTACCTCATCCATCAATGATAGAAGCACTTTGGTGCAGGTTGCTTAGTTTTAGAAAAAAATCCGTTGATTTCGTCAAACCCGTCTTAAGTAATGATTTCCTTTTAGGACATTAATAAATTATTCAAAATAATGTACCTCATTCCAATAAATGGTTTATGTACATTATTACCTGCTCGTGTAAAGGCGTTACCTTCAACGTTTATGATAATGATAATGTTGGACCATAAATTATCTACTTATGCATATACACTGCAGTCGAGATAACGACCCACAACATACGGCTCCAGGGCGTGTAATTAGTTAAAAAATCTTTTTAATGTACTTCAATATAGGTGCTGTCGTAGTAATACTTAATAAACCAGTCCTGAGTTCAGTCTCTCAATAGCTGTTTTTATTTACTCCTAATAAATTCGAAGAGATGATTAAGTAGCACTGCGACAATCTTCCATTACATAATGGTGACCCCGACGTGATCTAAAGGTGCATCCTTCTGATAAAAAATATAACTTCTGAGTTTGGAATTCCATGACTTTGGAAGCAGCAACGAGGTAGATCAAGGAATGCAGGCAGGACACGTAGAGTTCTCAAGAGCCAGCCGATCCAGGTCTTGGTTGAGCAGAATGCTATCCAGGGAGTTCGACGGAAGAGTTTGGAAAGTTTCCAACATTAGCTGCTGGTAAAGGTTGAAGTCCGTTTTCAAAATGGAGTATTTGAAGAATCGATTCAATTAAGTATTTAATGAAACGTTTTGGGTTACCATTACTCAATAGAAGGCTTGTCGTTATCATAGTTAATGATTCATTTGCATTTGTTCGGAGTAAATAAAAACACGTATTGTGAGATTGAATTCAAGAAACAACTACTTTATATTAGTATGGTAACTACTTTACATATTTTCTTGGTTACTACCTAGGTCTAGGTTTAGGCGGATTTTCAATGCTCCTAGAACACTACACTACTGCAGTGGTTATTATTACTTTACGAACTGCATTTATATATCAGGGTGTTCCTGAAAAGGAGGTCAATCCGTTAACCACATATTCCTTGATCAAAAATATAACGATTTAACTTAACTTACCTATATACAAAGTTGCTTAGTTCGCTAGAGGGCTTTAAAAACGATTAACTTTTTAAAAAAATTTCAAATAAGTCGAAAAATCTTTGATAGATTTTATTCATGTTTTGGCCATATGTTTGTACCAGTAAACCACATCTTTTTGAATAATAAACCCTAATTCCAAAAATTACAGGGTGTTTAAAAACTTCGTCACAATAAATTATCCATTCATATTTTTATAACCCCCTGTATAATCACTACCAATTTTTTTCTGAATAGTTACTTTAATTTAAAAGCTATTTCTTCTCTCACAAAATTTTAGTTGGGTGAACGGTTTAGCCAATGTAAATCCCTACAAGCCTAGTTTTACGTTACAATTACTGATTCAGGCTTGCAGAAATTTATAAAATATTTTTTTGTGGCTAAACCGTTTTTAAACACCCTGTAATTTTTGAAATTAAGGTTTACTTTTCAAAAAGCTGTGGTTTACTGGTACAAACACATGGCCAAAAAATGAATAAAATCTATCAAAATTTTTTCGACTTATTTGAATTTTTTTTAAAAAGTTAATCGTTTTTAAAGCCCTCTAGCGGCTAAACTAAGCAACTTTGTATATAGGTAAGTTGAGTTAAATCGTCATATTTTTGCTCAAGGAATATGTGGTTAACGGATTGACCCCCTTTTCAGGGACACCCTGTATATATGAATTGTATTCGAAGAAATAAAACACAGGTTTTACGTCCAAGTATCAAATAACAATCTTCATTTATTTAATTGCTTGTAACCTAGGGATCTATAACTAGGTTACATGTGTTTAAACCACTACATAGCTTCCTCTCCCCCCCACCCCCCCTCACAAATATTTATTGATTTAGTTACAAGGGGTTAATTTTTTTAGTGACGAAAAAACTATGAAGAACTATAAATTTAGTAAATAGTTATCCCTAACTGGAAAAAATTAGAAGGTTTCGTGTTCAGATCACGTCGGAGTCACCGTTATGCAGTGTTAGTTGTTATTATTACTTTACTAACAGCATTTACATAATTATATGAATTCTTTTCTAAGAAATAAAACACAGGTTTTATGTTCAATTATCACATACCAATCTTTATTTATTTACTTGCTTGTAACCTAGTGATCTATAACTAGGTTACATGTATGTAAATCACTACAGTACCATGTTAGGAACAATGGTAATAATAAATCAATGTAGTTCAGGAAAAAAGCAAACATATTAGTTCTAGCCCCAAAGTAAATGCAGCAAAAACAGAAGTCTTACAGAAACATTTTTCCAGTAACATACATATAGCGTTGAAGAAGAGAAGGGGTGAGTGTGTTTAAAAAATAGTTCTATAAGGTGGAGCTTGAAGTAGACTGTATGTTTTAATTTTGGGTGACTTAGACAGTGCCTGAAGTGAGCACTTGCTTTTCCCTCTTCTCCTAATTTCCGAGGGGCAGCATGTCCTAAACCTACTAATACCATAGCAAAATTGTTTTTATCCCTTCCCTATTCCTCCATTCTTCCAACCCACCCGGCCAGCGTGGAATAATACGGCTAAAACCCCACAAACAAATATAATGGTGAATTTTAAAAACGAAGGACATGGACCCCAGGTGGGTAAATCCCACCCCTCTACGGAGGGACGCCTCATCGGATCTGGGGGAAGCAAAAATTCGCTAGTTGGATCACAATACCATTTATATACAGCTTTCTATAATGTCAGAATCGCAGTCTGCCAAACTTTATATACAGGAACATATAATGCTAGATCACTGAAATCAGAAGGAAAAATGGAAGAATTAGAAAACGAACTACTAACCATCAAATGGGATGTCATAGGAATTTCCGAAACTAGACTACAAGGTGAAAAGTGCACAACTCTAAAATCAGGAAACATGTTATACTGTGACATTTCATCTCTCTGCTAAGGGTGTCAAAAATTACTTCCATCGGGTAGCTCTAAGTCGGAGATAATTTTGTTCCCTCAGATATAATAAGATCAGCACACAAACAGCAAACACCTTAGCTAGTTTATTCTGTTTTAATCATCATCATCATCATCATCCAGGATTAATCCTAATTGGATTGTTCCGGTCTCACGTAAATTGATCGCTCCAACGTTTCTTGGGTCTTCCCAATCTTCTCTTTCCTCGTGGTTTGTATTTTAAAACATGCTTGGGGATACGGCAATCGTCCATTCTGGTAATATGTTCCATCCAGTTATTTCTGTAATGGTCTATTCTTTCAGTTAAGTTGAAAATGTTTAGTTCTTAACGCATCTCCTCACTTCTTTTGTAATATAATAATGTGTAACTCGCCACATATCTTAAAAATGTCATTTCTGATGCTTGAATCAGTTTCTTATCTTTTTGAGTAAGAGTCCAGTTTTCTGATCCATATAATAGTGCAGGAACCACTATAACTTTGTAAAACTTTAATTTTGTGCTTTTAGTGGTTGATTTCAGATTTCTCTTTATAGTTTCACACATATATCTACATTTATTTAATTTATTATAGAGGTATTTGTTTTCCGTGTAGGTTACATTGTAGCCTAGATAATTAAAGCAGTTTATTTGTTGTAGTGTATCATTTTCTAAAACAATTTAGGCTCTTATTGGGTCATCGCCTTTAAAAGCTAATACCTTTGTCTTTGCAGTCGAGATTTCTAAGTTGTAATTTTTCGATATTGTGTTTAATTTGTACATTGCATATTGTAAATTCTCTTCAGCGTTTGCTAGAATTACCTGATCGTCCGCAAATAATATTGTATTTATTTTAGAGCCATTTATTCTGAAATATATTTTTATTGTTTTCTGCCGTTCTTCAATGACTTCGTCTATATATACATTAAAAAGCGACCATTTATGGTTGCTTCTTTAGTGCCTGTGTTTCCATTTTCTAAATTGATAACTATTTTATTGTCTTCCTATATATTTTGAATTATTTGAATTAAATGTTGTGGAATCCCTTTCTTTAACATTATTTTCCATAATTTATTTCTATTTATGTTGTCAAACGCCTTTTTAAAATCTACAAAGGCTATGTAGGTGAGAAGATTAAATTCTCTTCTCTTCTCTATGAGCTGTGTTGTTGTGAAAATGCAGTCTGAACAAGATCTACCCTTTCTAAAACCGTGTTGTGATACGGACAAAATAGTTTCAGTTATTGCGTTTAGTCGTCTAGTCAGGATGGTAGTATATAATTTATAACAGGTATTAAGCAAACTGATGCCTCTATAATTATCACACTTGTGTCGATCTCCAGTTTTGAAAATAGGTGTGACTATTGCTATCTTCCATTCTTCAGAAATATGTCTATAGCGCCAGCAGATATTTATAAAGTCTAAAAGTCGAGCATGTAAGGCAGCTGGTGCATATTTAATTAATTCGATATTTAATTTGTCTGTGCCAGGAGATTTTTTATTTTTGGAGGGATGCAGGGCCATTAGGATTTCGTCCATCGTTATGGGATCTACATGTTCATTAGTGTATGTTAATATTGTTGATTCCGTTTGTTGTTGTGTCCATAAGTTTTTATAATAGGCAGGCCAAGTTTCTTCGCCAATTACATTAAGTTGTAGATTATCTTTTCCGGTACTATTTACATGTTTGAGGACTTTATAAGCTCTGTTCTGTCGCCCGTGTAAGTCATGTTCAATATCGCTGATATATTTACTCAAACTATCTGGTTTAATTTTCCGTACTTCTCTTCTCACTATTGCGTTTCTATACTGGTATTCTGTTCGGTTTTCTTCAGTTCTTGAATTGAGATAGTTTAAGTACGCAGTTTTATTGTCCTTTATGTATTGGGCTATATCTTCGTTCCAAATTTTCAATCTTTTAGTACCAATTCTTTTGTTTTCGTCCCTATTGCTTCTTTAGCTGCTTGCAGTACAGTCCCCTTGATATTTTCCCATTCTTGGTTTACATTTCTACTGGCTGGTGTTTGTTGCAAGTGTGATATTAGTCTATTTTGATATAGTTGCCGTGTACTTCCTTCTTCTAAAAGATTTACTCGGAATGTTTCTTCTCGATTTTTATTGTATGGCATTTCTTCCATTTGAAAGGTATAGCGATCTTGGATATTATTAGGAAGTGATCCGAGTTTACGTCTGGGCCGCGATAGACTCTTGTGTCTTGCACTAGTCCCGAGAGTTTTTAATAACTAATACGTAATTTATAATAGACTGTCTACCTCGTGCGCTCCAAGTGAACTTGTGAATATTTTTGTGCGGGTAGTATGTATTTGTTATTTTTAACTCATTAAATGTGGCGAATTCAATAGCGATTGACCATTGTTGTTCCAAGTGTCTTCTCCATGACTGCCCATAATTCCTCCGATAGATGTTTTTCTAATTCTGGCATTAAAATCCCCTGCGACAATTATCACATATAATCTCATAAGAGCATTAATTCTTTCCGGAAATTTTTTTGAGTGCGGTCCAACAACGTCGTATTAATTTGCCCGAGCGGGACGCGAGGGCAAATTAGGACGTTGTTGGAATGCACGAAAATAATTTCCGGATATGAATTAATGCTCGAATGCAGATTCGGTAAGAAAATCGTAACGCCACAAACCCTCACAGTTAGGTTGGCCTACCTATAAAAAATTTCCAAGAAATTTTTTTATTGTCTTGGTTACGGCTCGTGAACTAATTTTTCTATTGGTCATTAATGAGTGTCGTACGATTTTCGTTTTTATTTACGTTATTAAAAGTTTTTTGTAAATTTTCGTAAAATTTTTGTGTCTTTTCTAGTTTGCCTTCTTCAGGGCTGTAGACACCTATAAGGGTAGTGTATCCTCTTAGTGTTTTATATGTCAAGGTTATCGTTCTTTCATTTATAAAATGGTAGCTGTGAATGTAGCGTTTCCATTTCTTGTTTATAAGTATTGCAACACCAGCCACTGCACGGTTATCAAGCGCTACCCCGCTGTAGAATAGAACATACTGTACGAGTTCCATAGAGCCTTGTAACTTTTCTTTAGTTTCTGTTATTACGGCTATATCAATGTGCATGGCTTCTAATTCTTTTTCTAATTCTTCTCCTTTATTTGTAAGACCTCTAACGTTCCATACACTTATCTTCATTATTTTCGCTATTCCTAATCTCTTTTGCCTATTTCTCGCTTGGTTCGTCGTTGGTGAATCCGTCCGGTTAATAACATCGTGAAACTTTTTAGTAGGTTTTAATGTCCCCCTGACATGTTACTAGCATGATGCAAGGGTAAGACGTTTAGTGGGGCTGCCACCTTGAGGCTTAACGTCTAGCCTCCTAATGTATTAACCCCATTAAGAGGGTAGCCTCCTCCGCTCACAAGACCGTTGAGGTCTTCACCCACATCCCTGGGCTAGGTCTGGTTACCCTTCCAGCTAAGGTTCCACCAAATTTATCGTATTTAAGTCCACCTTTTTCGCTAAATTTGCTGTTTCGACTTGATGCACTTGATGTACTTGATGTGCCTGTTGGTCCGTGGGAGGTATTGTATTTCCGTCCTACCCACCATATCTGATAAGCGTTCCCCGATCCGCTACCTGAATACGCGCCCTTTAGGGGTTACAGGCTCTCCCGAGGGGATGTATTTACAAACATAGTAAGATGTATTTTACAATAAATTCATAACTCATTCGGGGCGTTGTGCTTCTAAATTCTGACTCAGCTGCAACCCGTCACACGTCCGTGTATGGGATGCGCTTCGGCGAAAGTCCCTCTGGTTCCCCGTTTGGCTCCGTGGTATGCCACTGCCCGGGAACTCATGCGCTCGAAATTAGGCCGAACGCGCAGACTATTAACTTCAAATTCGGCCGGGGTGTAAGCGCATGTGGGGCTGTAAACATAGAGGCGATTAGGTTATCTTAAGGGTTGCTTACACTTCAGGAGCGTTCGTAAACGTCTCCAAGCTTCAACGAAGGTCGCGGAATTGTTGTGAATTGTGCAGTGCGTGTTATTCGATGCTTCAGCTGGTGCAGCGGCAGATGACCTCGAGCCGGCCGTAGACGCTCGGGGATGCTTCTCCACAATGCGCCCTAGCCTGGTGGTACTGTGGACCATTCCCTTCGTCCCTGGAGAAGTCTGGCTGGTAAGTAAATATCTGTGGTTGGAAATAATTAGCACATATTCAAATGGCCACAAAGTTTCGCGATACGCCGGGATTTTGTAATATGAAATCTTGCGTAATTATTAGTAGAAACGTGTGAAGCCGCCCCGCGAAAGGGTCTTCGCTTCAAAAACAAGTTTCCGGACGAGTTTACAAATATCTGGAGACGGGAAGTGGGCTAATTATTTATGCTGGTTTGGGACTATAATATTTGTATGAATAAATCAGGAAACGGTCTTTGTTTCAAAACTGATCTCCGGACAGGAATGTATACAGGGTGAATAACCAGAAACCGGCCTCCTGGTGAAGTCCTCGGTTCAAACTAGCCAAATGTTCATTTGGAAAGGAGTTTCAAGATTTCAAAAATAAAATGGATGCGAGTGAATTTCTATTAATCGGTCGGGACAGGGACAGGGATCAAGGACTGTGAATTATCTGGGAATCTCGGAAACGAGCGAATAAATTAATACAATGAATTAATGAATGAATGAAATTAATGCCTTGTGAACTGGTCGCGAAGCTGCTTTTATATCTTTTCTCCTCGTGCTTCGGACATCGAAGCAACCACTTTGGGCGTCTTAGGTGGGAGAGCGGCGCGTAGGTGTACCTGCGACTTCTCGATGACGTATTTTATCGGTGGCCGCGCGGGCCAAAGACTCAAAGCTCCAATTTGTAACGTAAAATACGCTATGGGAGAATGCGCGAATTAATTTCTAATTCAAAAAAAGCGTTCGCGCTAGGCTAAACGTTACAATACCAGAACAATGGCGAAAACAACAAATTTGGATGTGTCGCAGTAATGGTTGAAAAGAGACGTATAACAAAGGTAATGGAAATGAAAGCGATATCAGGTAGAGGAATATTCATAGCATTAAAGCTCTCAAATCGATACAAAATCAAGTTTATACAAATCTATTCACCAACATCGACACATACAGATGAAGAGATCGAATCAATGTATGAAGATATTATATCGGCGTTAGAACAGTCCCAAACGCATTTCCCGATTCTGATGGCAGATTTAAACGCCAATATAGGCATAAAAGAAACTTCAGATTCAGGCGGAGAACTAATCGGAAAGTTTGGTTTGGGAGAACGAAATGCTAGAGGAGAAATGTTGGCCGACTATGTACATCACAAGAGACTATATTTTTATTATAAACACGTTCTTCAGAAAAAAACCTCAGAGAAGATGCATCTGGAGAAGTCCAGATAGGTCAGTGCAGAATGAAGTAGACTATATAATATCAGACAACAAATATATTGTAAAAGATGTGTCGGTACTGAACAGATTCAGTACAAGTACCGACCATAGAATGGTCAGAACGAAACTAACAATAAATCTTAAACAAGAAAGAGACAAACTTATACAAAAGAAAAACTCAAGAATATTGTCTGAAATCATTGAAGTAAACCAAGATAAATACCAAAAAATGTTAAACAAGAAAATAACAACACAACAATATCAAGATAACTTCAGTCTGAACTGGTTAAAAAATAAGCTGACAAAGGATATACTTACCTCCATCAAGAAAGCGTGTATGGGCACGAAACAGCAGGCCACAGAAAATAAATAAGGAAACTCAAGAACAAATACAAAATAGACGAAACGTAAACAAAGATTCGGTAGAACATAGGGAAAGTAGTAAAATTATAAGCTAACATATAAAGAAGGATATTAGAACATATAATACTAACAAAATAAAGGAACTAATAGAAGACAATAAGAATATGAGAGTGTTGCGTAAATAATTGAGCAAAGAGAGAATCAAAATAAATAAAATTAAGAACAGCAACGGAACTATATTAACTAACAAAGAAGACATTAAGAAAGCGGTACATCTACTCTATGAGAATTTGTATAAAAGTAAAAACGTAAACACAGAAGAGACTACAATGAGACGAAGACATGCCAATTCAGAAGAATTACCTAAAATTAGCACAGAAGAATTAAAATCAGCGTTAAAACAGATGAAAAACAAACGATCGCCAAGTAAAGATGGTGTTACAGTAAACATGATCAAAATGGGTAGAGATAGAGTACTGAATACCGTAAAATTACTACTGAATAAATGCATAGAAGAATGAAAAGTTCCTGACACATGGAACAACGCGGACGTAATGTTGCTGCACAAGAAGGGGGATATAGCGAATATATAGAACTATTGCCCTATCAGTTTGTTGACACACTTATACAAATTATTAACTAAAATAATAACTAACCGATTGACCAACAAGTTGGATTTTTATCAACCGCCTGAACAAGCAGGCTTTTGCAAAGGGTACAGCACAATCTACCGCCTGCAAACAATAAGGAATGTAATAGAAAAGGCTACGAAATATAATATACCCACCTCTTTAGCTTTTATCAATTATGAGAAGGCCTTCGATACAATCGTACAACAAGCTCTTGTGCCCCTTTTTTATAACTTACCTTGGATGGCTCACACTTCTCCGACTAGCTCAATGTACGGTTTTTATTAGGGTTTAACCAATGTGGGCTTTTTAGTTCGCTTCACTTTCACATAAAGATAATAGTTCATTAATCAACAGAAATGGGCGCCATAACTTTATTATAAAGTGTTAATTTTAAGATGTTTACAATAATTGGGTATTCTTTCTTACAATTCACTGATTATATGTTATTTGTTAAGGTTTATGCCTTTTTAATTTTGACAAATGTTATGCAATTCCTTACTAATCCTAATTTACCCTGACAAGTTAGAATTTGTTCTAATTAAACGTCTGCATTAATTAATCTATAAGTATCCAGGAGATTTCTTATACATATTTAACTAATAACCTCTGAGTAGTAAGATGAAAATATAAAGAGCTCTCTATACCCTCGTATTTCTCAGTCGAATTCCTTAATCACAATTAATGATCGGTGTTTAGTTTAGCTGATATCATTCCAGGGAGTATAAGAAAAATCCCGTATGATCAAAAGCTTGTTATTTGACAAGTGATTGAAATACTAACTTGACAGCTGCAAACCAATTCAAGTCCCATTCAGGATCAATACTAGGTAAGTAACAATTCTTTTACTTTGAAACTAAGCTGTTATCGATTATCATTAAGGCTTATGCCCTTATTTAACTATATTCAAGCTATGACGTTGGTCTAATTCTAATTAACAATATCTAATTCTTTCAGGATTAACATACGGTTAATGCAGAGAACCATTGAATTCGGACCTCTTCATCTTCCAATATCAACAGAGAAGAACCCCTCATCTAACCAAAGAAATGGTCTTTGACTGGTGAGTGATTTCCTAACTTGTTAGCAGTTTCTAACTAAGTTCTCCTTTCTCTCCTTATCAACTTGGAGCACATCAATACCCTCTTCCATGGTGAAGATATAATCAACCAGGAGATGCGAACTAGTGAAAAAGCCTAAGAGCTGGTAGCTATCGAGGAGTCTCTAAGAGCTGAATAAAGGAAAACCCTCTATTATGATTTGTATGTATTAGCTTGTTAGTTACCTACCAGTTAAGTAATAACTGCCCTTTTCAGAAAGAAAATGTTTGTGTGATTTATCCTATCTGCCTGAAAAATGATTATGTTTTAATAATATGCTGGATTGAGTAAATAAAGCCTTACTATTGTCTGCGTGTATCCTTTTTAAGCTAGGACTTTTAATTTGCTTCGCTTCTACACACAGAAGCGTCCTTTTGCTTTTTCAACCAAAAACGAAGTATCAAATTTTGTTATTTATTTTTTTTTAATAATTTAACCATGAGCCTTCTATTACGTCTGCTTTAGATTTATAAAAAGGGTAGGCAACCCCTTATACTGTTAATGCACTTTAAGTTGCCTATCTATTAAGTTTAACTAATACCGAACGGTATCATTGTAGAAGCTAAGATATGTACTGCTACACTCTGGATAACGCACGAGTAGACTCTAGATATTCCAATTTAATAAAGTATATATATGACAAAACCAACAAGTACGTTAAGATCGACAACTATACAAAAACGAAACACATTAAATTAGAGAGAGGAGTGCGCCCCTAAACTGTTTACCCTAGCACTGGAAGGCATTTTCAAAAGAATGAATTGGGAACACCTAGGAATAAATATCGACGGCAAGAAGTTAAACCACCTTCACTTTGCCGACCATGTAATGCGTGTGAGTGAAAACGAAACAGATCTGCAACAGATGATATCGGAACTACATAATGAATCCTTGTCGGCAGGGTTAAAAATGAATACGAAAAAAACAAAAACAATAGCATTCGAGCTGACAAATATTACTACCAACAACGACCCAGCAGAACAAGTAACAGATTATATATACCTGGGTCACACAATCAGATTAGGGAAAGACAATCAACCAGCTGAGATAACCCGAAGTATAAGACAAGGGTGGATCGCATATGGGAAACTAGCACACATATTTAAGAGCGATATACCAATGAATTTAAAAAAGAAAGTATACGATGCGTAGGTGCTACCAGAAATGACTTACGGATTAGATACTATGGTTTTTACAGCAAAGACCATCAACAGACTAAGGATAGCTGAACGTGCAATGGAACGGAATATGTTGGGGTTAAGACTCGTAGATAGAATTACGCATGAGGAAATCCGTGGAAGAATTAAACTAACCGATATCATTAAAAGAACAGCAGAACAAAAATGGAACTGGGTTGGACAAGTCGCGCGTCAGTCAGAAGAGCGGTGGACCAAACGAAGTAGAGAACGTCCACAGAAAAGATGGTTAGACGACGTAAGAGGTGGCCTCAAAGAACTGGATCAAAACAGTGCAAGATAGGGAAGCGTAGAAAATAATAAGGGAGACCTATGTGCAGCAGTGGACAGATACTGGTTGAAGAAGAAGAATACAGTTACAGAATAATTCTTTTGGGTGCAGAAACTTAAAAGGGTGCAATACTAACGGCTTTATGCTGTCTCACATAAAGAGGGTAGTAAAGACTTGGTCCTGCTGGTAGAGGATGCAGCCTTATGCAGTGTTACGTAAGGAGAATAGTAAAGACCCCTTTAGCAGAGGTTCATGAACACATAAAGATATATATAATTGCATTAGTTTCTTAACTAAAAAATGTATATTGATACACTCAAAAATAAAATAATATGTTTCGGTTTCTAAACAATGGTGCTTTTTCTAAACCGTAGAATTTACCTGAAACCTGTATGCGAGCAAAGTTAAGAATCATACATTTAACTAAAATATATTCACATTAGTTTTGCTCTTACAGACACTAATTGCGAAGTTACTCATAAATGCATTGTTTATTATGAAATGATAATTATGTTCATCTTTATATCGTACATTAGACCCAATACCGACATTTCGGGAAAGGTTTTCTTTAAAGCCACTTTCGTTTATTCTTTAGTAGCGTGTATTACAACTTAAGAGCGAGTGGCCTTTCCTTGTGGCTAATAAGCTTGTATCTGCTTTCAATACATAGACTATTTTTTTCCCCCGATGACACATCACATATAAAGTTTTGTCTTCCACGCATGACGTACAGTTCTTCTAGTAAGCAACATGCCGTACGTCGTAACTTACCTTAGATTGAAGCTAGCATTGGTTACTATAATTCTATCAAACATCTCCATATAAAGGATGTTTGTAAATCGTTAAAACCTTTTCTAAATGCTAGTATAGTCTACAAATTGTCATAAATTAATTTAAAGCTCTGTTGCCGTTGTCACCTGGAAACCAACCCCTGTCATCAATTTGGGTATAATTACGAGTACTTACTGTATTATATCTGAAAGCTCGAATTTGTTATGTAATTTGTATGCTCGTCATCATTCATTTCGAATGCATAGGAATTTATCTTGTACTGCTTTTAAGGTACTGAGCATCGTACGCCTACCGGACTTAAATTTGGAATCCATCCCCGTCTAGGAGGGCTAAACGCTATTTGGTACGATGGCCGATTTGCCGCCAATGTATCAAATTTATTTGTTTATCAATTAAACAACTGCATTTTTAGCTTAAGACCTCGCTCTCCGCGTCTCTAGCTAGTCGGATATAGAGTTCCTGTATACAATATAGGAACTCTACTGGCATGCTCCTTTCAAGTCTGTTACACAGAGTAAATAGGTTTGCATTTCTTTAGAATCCATATTTATTCATGGCAGTTTTGAACCCAAATGCAAATAAACTATGTTTAGTATAGTGCTAGGTATTTTTGTTGATGAATACGTTTACAAAAGCGCTAATATCAGCAGACTCGCGGTATCATCTAGTTCTAGGTAACTATTTGCTTGGGTTTGTGTTTTTATACGAGGCAATTGCCCATTTTATAATTTTTAACAGTAACATCTACTTACGCAATATTATATCTTGCCGAACTTTGAACGAATTGCTAATAGCCAGAATTAATTTAGGGTTAAAAACACAATTAGTTAAATAGGTAAAGCTGCACTCAGAACATTAATAAAAGTGATCGACCTACTTCGACTCTTAAACGTTTACATATTGTATTGACTTGAACATAATGTGCTATCGTTTCGTTTCTATTGTATAGATATAAATTGGCCATGACAGCAAGTTTTTCCTGATGTAAAGGCGTTACCGATAAATCCCGGTGACACTTTTTTTGTTTTTAACTGATATTTATTTAAATTCCATAGCCTCAGTCTTCTATCATAAAAACCATTATGTGTTATCTCATTATCATAATCGGAAATTAGATTTACAAGTACTTCTACATTTCTTTGAAATTTGACGAACGCATAAGGTATAGATTACGCTTTTTGACCAACGACACTTTTTTGTTACTCCTTTGTCAATTATTCATTTCCGGAGAATGTTTAGAAATAAAAGTATATTGTTATATTCGTATAAATATCTTTATTGTCGATGATTACACAAAATTACTTAAAAACTGCCGACAACATACGTGGAGCACGAAAATTGTTGAAAGTGATTTTAGACTATAATATACGCATAACATATTATTTATTACATCCCTAATTTATATTTTAGAGAAAATTAAGTGACTAAATCGTTGCGAACTAATCTAAAGAGAAAAGCATTGTCATAACCGACAAATTATGTAATAATAAAAGTAACTAATTTATAATGAATATAGTAAGTTGATCGAGCAGATTCAGTAATTAATTTACTGGGACGAACATAGATTGATAGGTGTAGTTTGGACACGTTACAAATTAAAAAAGAATTCAGAAACAGTTTTATTTCAGTCAGTCGATCTGCTTGCAACCAGTTTACCAATACCAACATTCTATTCAAATTTAACTCATTTGAGGAAACTGAACCTCAGTAAACGTGGTATAATGTATAAATATGGAAATACACCTAATATTTGTGCAACATGTAAGTTGGTGCCATTGAAATGTGAACGGATTCTCACTGCCATGGCACTTTTCTGATTTTTATTATTTACTATAATAAAAACCTACAAAAAATGTCATGGCAACGAGAATTCGTTCACATTTCGATGGCGCCAACCGTACTTTCATCAAAAGGTATTTTTAATTGAAGGGTTTCCAAATGCCCTTTTTTAAATAGCAAAGTGAACATCTCCTCACTTTTCAAATATGATGTTGTCAGCATCTTCTTATATTTTTTAGGTCGCGGTCGCTGTGGTTCGCTATGTTATTTTAATTTTCGTATAGCCTCTTTCGAGGTGAAAATTGAGAATATCATCTAAGTTGCCAATTAGTTTTGTTCTCGAGGTAATTTTTCTTATTATTGTTCTTAATACATTTTCTGGTAAACTGTGGTATCCTAGAATTTTTAGTTTGTGCTGGAGTTTCTTTATATTTCATTTTCGTTTCGCAGTAAGGGAATCATGTATGTACACATGTACACAGCGTACCAAAATTACGTCACTAACAAATTTGGGCAAACTTATAAGTTAAGTGGAAATACGTTCGCATTAAAAAAATACCTGCTCAAGCTGTTACGATCCGAATTCGAGTCCGATACGGGCCCAACGATCTCGACATGTCCGACATAATGAGTTTCGAATTCAAAATGGATGTGCTTTTGGCACCAATATTTCCGGAGCGTATAGTTTTGAGGTGGGAAATATTTTCTTCAACCGGCGCGTTTTTTTTTGTAAAATGGGCCCTTTATGATTCGAAAACTATACATGTTTTTACGAAACTTTGAGTGCTACGCCACGGGTTCTCTTTCGATGCAACCGTTGCTATAGACGCAGCTTTGATCCTGTACGAAATTTCAGGATACGATAGTTTCCTATTACGAAGCGAAATAACCATTGACCAACCGAAATCTGAGGTAAACCGCTTTCGCAGTTGGTTCCGTGTGGATGATGCCCAGTTATGATTTCCTCAAGCATTTACCCCCCTATTTTGGTAATTTTCTGAGTGATCTCCTTTGCTGTTCTTAGACACGCAGCTGCTCCTTGGTTCCCCTACTCAGTTGGAAATTCGTCGTTCGAGATAGCCGCAAGCGTCGGCAAGCAGAGGTTTGGACACCGACGCGCCTTGTACGTCCCTGCTGGAAATTCCTGAGTACGCAGATTTGCCTGAAGCGTGCGTTGAACATTGCTTTCTGTTTTCACCCGAATACATTTTATTGCGGGCGACTGCTCGTCGCGTACTATTTATCATTTGCTTTTTGTGCACCGAGCAAGCCTTTTGCTATTATATAATATTATAATAATGGTGAGGCACTAACACCCCTTGAAGGAGCATGGCCTGCAAGGCGGAAGGTTAGAGCTTCCGTATCCTCGCTCTCACACCCGGCTGTCGCGTGTCAAATTAATGACACGTGGTGATGTATATATAATATTATCACTTGTAATAGGAATATCGTACGGGCTGACCTGATTGCCGTCTTCATTTAACCGTATCATTTGGCGATTGCAGCGAAGTTTTATGTTGGAATTGAGGAACGAGATTGCTAATTCTTTAGACTAAACTGTTGAGTTAGAAAACGCCTTATCGATAGCATTACTCGCTAATCGCATGAATCTGTAATGTTGGATCGTTAATCGCAATACTTTATTTAGGACCTCGAATGCTTTCGAACAATCGATTCTTTACAGCTTTAGCCAGAGCAATTATTAACCTGGTTTCCTATGCTATTCATGCGCTTAACTTTTTACCATAGCTGATTTATAGATCATTCATCCTTTTGGGAGCATTTTGCATACGCTGGCCCAATGTAAACTTCTATGTTTTAGTCAATGCTTCACATCTAAGGTGAATTTAAGTTCAAATAGGAATTTGTAATTTTGATGTTACACTGGACCCCCTTATGTTGCCGTCATGCCATATCCTCGGATTTTATCTTAAATAATCATACTTTTTCTATTGAGTACTAGCTGCATTTGCTTTCTTTTATGAGTGTCTTTTACCCTTTTGACCAGTTTTCGCGTTAGCCCAATTACTTATCATGCTTCAACGGAGTTGGAATTGCTAAGTTATTCAACCTGTCCGGTGCCGCGAATATAAACTAAGTTACACCGTTACTATTCTAGTTAATGTTGCATTTTTTCAATCTGTTTGTAATTAACTGTCATTTAATCGGACTACTTTAAGTATCGTTTTCCCGCTGTTGATCATGTGATACACCCTTAGTAACAAAACGTGTAAGTCGGTGAATATATTTGTTTGCTGCTTTCCCTTGACAACGGAACTTAATGTTATTATTAAGTTCCTAGGATAATAAAATTAGCAACGCAAGATGCAGAGGCTTTACTACTTTATATGCTAAGCAAATCGCAATTGGATTTTCCTTGAACAATATAAGTATAATTTTATATAACTAGTCGAATAATAGCTAATTTAGTGCAATAGTTGCAAATAAACGACATGTGCATGAGCAAAGAAGAAATATTTGATGCATACGCATATGTTTTTAGATGGGATGTGAATATGTAGTTTTTCCTATAGGTTTTCCTCTTTCTTGTCATTCCTTTTACCTCCTCCATATTCTTTGCTCTTATACTAGCCGTCTGCCTGATATTATCTTCCCATTGTATTCGAGGTCTGCATTTTGTTTTTCATCCCACCATTCTTGTCTACATTATCAGTTTCGGGTATTTTGTGATGTCCATGTGGTGTACATGTCCGTTCCACTTTAATTTCGCGTACAATAGGCTGTTGGCCCTGTTCCTCCCTAATGCTGTTTTTCCTTATCCTATCCCTCCTATTTTTCCCAAGACTCTTCTTAAGTATTTCATTTCTGTTACTGTTACCTTTGATCTAGGTTTATCTGTTATCGTCCAGGTCTCTGCTCCATACATCAGAGTAGGGGCGAATATTGTTTTATAAAAATGCATGCGATGCTTTGAAGCTAAGTTCTTCCTTTCCTATGATGGTATGGTTTATCGGATAATATATATTATTTGCTTTGTTTATTCTATTATTGATTTCGTTATATTCTTTCGTAATTTTTTATATATACGCCTAAATATTTATATTTTTATACATATTGTGGCTGTGTTCCATCGAGAAAAATGGGATCTTCTATAGTTTTTCTTGATGTGTAGTATTTTCCTTTTTTGTGTATTTATTTCCATTCCTTCCAAGTTTTGTTTCCATATATTTATGTTGTATTGCAACTGTCTTGTATTAGTTGCCATTACCAGGATATCGTCGGCATAAATTAGGTCTTGTGTGTTTGTAGGGTTGATGTTGTAATACCCTAATCTTGAGTTTTTTGTTTCATTTTTTGTTTTTCTTATTATACTGTTCATGTACACTACGAATAGTAAGGGGCTTAAGGTATCTCCGTGTTTTATGGTTTTTTCCATGTTAAACTGCTTTAACTTTTATCCGTTTATTCTAACTATTCCTACTGTTTTTATTCATGCTTTTTATTATCCGTATGGGTTTAAGGCTTGCTTGTAATTATTCCAGGGCCTTCCATATTTGTTCCCTCGGCACCTGATCAAATGCGGCTTTAAGGTCCAGAAATGCTAAGAACAAGTCTCTCTTCTTGTCTATCCTCTTGCTTATGATTAGCCTAATAGTGTGTATGTGGTCTTGCGTTTATTTCCCTGGGCGAAAAGCGGCTTGTTCATATTCTAGTTTTTCTTCAATTTCTGCTCTCAATTTCTTTTCTATGATTTTTGAGTATATCTTTAAGCTCACTGGCGACAGGCATATGGTGCGGTAGTTTTCACAGTTCGTGGTGACTCCTTTCTTATGTATGGGTATTACTATATGTGGTATTTATGAGGTTCAAATAAAACACAATTGTAACTTAACTACAGTTTTATTTACAACCCTCAACTTAGCCGTCGGCTTAACACTGACCGCTCGATTGCCGGCTTCCGTCTTACACCCAACACGGGTTATTTGCCCGTTTACCTAAAACTAGCATTCTTGCCCTTATTGGTACATACCCTACACACCCCCGTCACAAGTTAAAAACTAATATAAATGTTCTACATATATTACTAGTTGCTATCTCGTAATGTGTAACTATATTACCAAATATTTCTGGCATTTTTATTTCCCTTAAACCTTTCCTAATTATTGGGGAGGCCATAGTGTTACTACCCTCTCCTTCTAAAGGATTTACATTGTTATTACTATTATCTAATTCTACGGGTTCTATCACCCGTCTATCGTCTGAAAAATTACTAAAGGATTTACATTGTTATTACTATTATCTAATTCTACGGGTTCTATCACCCGTCTATCGTCTGAAAAATTACCTATCTTTTTCATCCTATTACTAATGTTAACCTTATTATTACATAGCTCTTTTCCTTCGCCACCGCTACCTTTATCCACCAGCCTACGTATAATCTGATTAGCGTGGCGTTTCCATATACGACCATTTTCGATTATAGAGCAGAGGTAGGTCATGTGTCCTAGCTTCTTTTTTATTGTGGCTGCTGTCCATCCTTTTTTATTAATATCGCTGTAATCCCGTACCATAACATTCTCTCCCTCTGCAAACTGTTGTCGTTGTTTATTATTCTTAACTGTTTGCTGCACGTTATCGTTTGGTTTGCTAACCCTATTCGAGTTAGGATTGGTGTAACTTAACCTTGTCGTTAGTTGTCTTTCAAACATTCGTTCTGCTGAACTTGCTTTGGTACTGAAATGCGGTGTATTCCGATAGATAAATAAAAATCGACATATTAAAGTTTCCAAAGGAACGCCCTTATTACGAACGTCTTGTAAAGCTGCTCCTATTGCTCTTTTAAATGTCTTTACTGTATTCTCCGCTGCACCGTTGGTCGCTGTGTAGAACGTTGGTGATGTTCTATGTTCTATACCGTTCTTATCAAAGAATTGTTTGAACTCCTTCGATGTCAATTGCTTCCCGTTGTCGCTAATTAGCAGTCTTGGCAGACCAAATCTTAAAAAAGTTTTCCTCAATTTGCCGATACTTCGGTAGGAAGTTATGTCCGTACACATAGACTTTTTAGGCCCTATTCGACCAAATTATTTTTTAATTATTTTGGACGCGCACTCAAAATGGGTTGAAGCATTTTCAATAGCTGGCCATAGACACACGTTTAAAACCGCCACGAATGTAGTACATCCGTGCCGGTTTTGAACGTGTGCATATGGGCAGCCATAAGCTGGGCATAGACGCACGTTCAAAACTTCCACGAAAAACTACATTCGTGGCGGTTTTAAACGTGTGTCTATGGCCAGCTATTGAAAATACTTCAACCCATTTTGAGTGCGCGTCCAAAATAATAAAAAAATAATTTGGTCGAATAGGGCTTAAGAAGTCTATGTGTACTCTTTCCCATGGTTTTTCTGGTTCTGGCCAAGGAGTCACTTCTACTTTTGGTGGGCTATCCCTGGTTTTTAGGCATGACAAGCACCCTTTGACCGTTCGCTCTATTTCGGCATCCAAGCCTGGCCACCAAAAATACGACCGTGCTAACGTTTTAATTTTTACAATGCCCATATGGCTTACATGTAATTCCTGTAGCATTTGGCTCTTTAACTGCTTGGGAATGATCACTCGATAACCCCACATCAAGCATCCTTTTTCTACTCCTAGTTCGTGACGTCTCAAATAAAAAGGTTTTATTTCTTCTTCTGTTGTGGTCGTAGACCATTCGCCTGTGGCATACTTTAGAATTTTCTGCATTATTGGATCTGTATCGGTTGCCTTGCCGATTTCCTCGCTTTTGATAAGCGTGTAGAATCCCTCAATGAAATTTAGGTATGTAGCCGGCTCTTTCTTCTGGCTAACTTCACCTACTTCCTCGAGCGGGGATCTTGATAAGTGATCCGCGGGCTGATTATTGACATCTTTAATGTATTGGATTGTATAATTAAATTCTGAAAGATAAATCGCCCATCTTTGCAATCTACTTGCTGCCATTACCGGTATTCCTTTGTGTTCTCCAAAAATCGCTATTAACGGTTTATGGTCCGTCGGTAATGTGAAGTGTTGGCCTTGTAAATATTGTTGGAATTTTTGGACCCCATAATAAATCTCCAAGGCTTCTTTGTCTACCATCGAGTACCGCTTTTCGGTATCGGTTAGTGTCCTGGACATGAACCCTACGGGTGGCAGAAAACCATCTGGCATCTTGTGCTCTAAAGCCGCTGCTACTCCCTGCTGCAAAGCGTCACAAGACAATATTATTGGCTTGTCTGGGTCAAAATGTACCAGCACTTTATCCGAAGCCACTTCATTTTTTATGAATTTGAAGGCTGCGTTGCATCTATTATCCCAGTCAAACTCTCTGTCTTGTTTTAATATCTCGTAAATTGGGCTCATTGAAACTGATAACTTCTGTACAAAATTATAATAATAATTCACTAATCCTGCAGAATATTTTACCTGCGTGACTGTTTTAGAAATCGGGGCATTTAAAATTGCTTGCACCTTATCGCCGCTCTTTCTGATGCCTTCTTTGCTGATAACATGGCCCAGGTAGCTTATCTCTTCTTGGAAAAAGGCGCATTTTTCCCATTTGACTGTCAGATTAGCATCTGTTAGGCGTCGAAACACTTGTCTAATATTACTTAGGTGCTCCTGTCGGTTTCTACCGGTAACTATAAAATCGTCCAAGAAATTACAAACACCGGGAATGCCTTGCAATAACTGCTCAACGCGTCTCTGAAATATAGCTGCTGCTGGGGAAATTCCAAATGGCAATCTATTCATTTTAAATATTTCCTTATGAGCAGATTCTTCATCCAATAAAAATTGATTATAGGCTTGACTCAAGTCTATTTTGCTAAACTGTGCCCCCCCCCCCTGTAAACTTGCAAAACTTTGATCTATTCTGGGCAAGGGATACTTTTCTTCTTCCAAATATTCATTTAATGTAAGTTTATAATCGGCGCAAATCTTAATTGATCCGTCGCCTTTCTGGACCGGCACTAATTACCTATACCCTTTTTTTTTAATCTTTCCAATTCTGCCTCAACTTGTTGTTTATAGGCTAGCAGAACTGGTCGCGGTTTACAAAATATCGGTTTCGCATTAGGTTTAAGTTTTAAACTAATTTCGCCGTATTTGTAAGCTCCTAACTCACTTTTAAATAAATCTGGAAATTCATTAGCTAATATTTCTGCAATATTAACAGCAATCTTGTTTACTTCCCTAGTATCTATTTTAGCTGATCCTATATTGAACGCTTTCAACCAATTTCTACCAAGAAGTGGAGGTCCACCTCCATCTAAAGCATATATGGTCACATCTTTCCCTACACCCTGGTCTTTAACCTCTACCGTAAAATACCTTAAGGGTTTACTTTTAGTGCCTGTATACTCCTTAATTACAATCTTACTATTTATAAACTTATAATTAAAAAATTTTTGTAAATAGAGCTGTTTAGAAAAACACGATATGGCTGCCCCACTGTGTATTTCCATATCTAACTTATGAGTATTTATTCCTACCGACGCTTAAAGGTTGATCCCTACTCGCTCTGGCGCTAAAACTATAAATAGCGAACTCTTCTTCTACCTGTTCGTCATCTAAATAATTCGCTTTTATTGTTACATTTCTATTGCATAACTGTGCTAAATGTCCCACTATTCCGTATTTAAAACACCTTGAGTTTTTAAATTGACAGATTTGTCCTACCTGATGATCTTTGCCGCAAGATCTGCACTTAAAGGATTTTTTGGATTTACGATCGCACTACAATGAGGTTTCCTGGAAATAGACACCAGCGGCCCTCGGTTTGGAGCTTGCTCGGCTTTCGACATCTGTTTGGCAGCTTTATTGCCCTTGTTGAATGTCCCTTCGCCGCGGGTCCAGTTGAGGTCCTTTGTGTTGGCATCCCGTGCTTGTAAGGTCGCCTCTTTCCGCAAAGCCAGATCTACCATCGTGCTGAATGTTACTGCTTCCGAGAATTCATCTTCACACATTTTGTCCAAAATTGGCCCTTTACATAAGCCAGTGACGAATTTGTCACGTAATACACTGTCCAGTCTATTGCCAAATTTGCAGTTCACAGCGAGTTTCTTTATTTGCGCGTGCCAATCACTAACACCTTCGTCTCTATTTTGCGTTGCCGTATAAAATTAAATTAGCTCCCTATAAACTGATATCTTAGGGCTAAAATGGCCCTTTAAAGGCTTACACAATTGTTTATACGTTTTCGCATTCGGTAGTTCCGGAAAACACAAATCGCGTAATAACTTGTACGTTTCCTGCCCCACTAAGCTTATTAAAATAGCCGCGCGTCTTTTTTCGTCTACCTGACCGATTAAATTTGCATTGAAAAATTGCTCTCATCGTTCCTGGTAACTTACCCAATCGTCCGACATGTGGAACTCGACCAAGGACCCAATTAATCCAGCCATTGTTTCTGCACTTTTTAATCACGTCACCGTGTTAAGTCTATTAAACTTCAGATATATTCCGTATTGGTTTTGCTCGATTTCCTTTAAACTTTTATATTACGTTCCCGAATTGTTTTTGATTCTGTACATAGTTTTCTTCTATTTTTCTTCCAAATTCTTCCCATGTAGTTCTATTAACTAGTTTTACTGCTTCTTTGGCTTCATTTCGTTTCTGGTAGTAGTGTAATTTGCTTTCTTCTGTGTTTGTTCTTTTAAAGATTTTCCAACGCTTCTTTTGTCGCTTTGATCTTTCCCTTTCAGTCTTCATTCCACCACTAAGTCCTTTTTTGTTTGTTGTGCTTGGTCTTTATTCCACATACTTCTTGGGCCGTTTGGAGTAGGGTTTTCTTAAATTTTTTCTACCTTTCGTCAATGCTCCATTTTTCTTGTTAATTCTCCTCTTGTTCTAATGCGTTTAATATCCTCGTCAATGTTTGCTCGTATCTTTCTTTCGTCTGTGGATTTTCCAGCTCTGTTTTTTAATACCTATGTATTTTTTTTAATTTCTCTCGTAGGTTTTGTAATTACGGTGTCTGCTACTAGTAATCTATGGTTCGTTGATAGTTCTGCGCCTTTGATTACTTCTAGGTCTTGTAATGCGTATATCATTTCTTTGGTTATTAGGATGTAGTCAATTACAGTTTTGTGTCCTAGTGCTTCGTTCTCGTATGTAATTTTGTGGACGACTTTGTGGTTATACCATGTGTTGCCAATCAGTAGCTGATTTGTTACGCAGAAATCTAACATACGTTAGCCGTTCATCATTCATTCCATAGTTACCCATTGTTCCATGCCATATTTCTTTGTTGTTCCCTATGTGTGCATTCCAGTTCCCGAAAAGTATTACGTGGCGGTCTTGGTTTGCACGTTTTGTAGGGCCCTTGGTAGCTGTTCGTAAAAATGTTCTTTCTGATTATCCCTACTATCTCTGTTGATCTTCGTCCTACATGGGATCCTGACTATCTTAGGTTGTATCTTTTGTCCAGCATCTTCCTGCCGTTCCCCTTTCTCTTTGTTTCTGCTAGTCCTAGAATTTGGATTTTGTATTTTTTCCTTTCTTCTGTCACTTCTACGTCTTTACCTGTCAGCGTGGTAATATTCCATCTTCCAAATCTTATTCCATTTCTTGCTTGCAGTCTTCGTTGATTCCGTCCAGTTTCGAGGCTTCTCTTAGTTGTGCTACCCATTTTATTTTTGTTATGGGGTGAATCTTCGCTATTTATCCATCCGTATCCATCACGCCTGTCAAATTTTCCTCTGAATCTTGTTAGCTGGTACGAGCGAGTGGGGGATTGATCCAACGTCGCGCTTATGGTCTATTCGGACTGATTTTTATCCGTAACCCTAAACGGGGCCCTTACAGGGTGCTATCATCCGGGACAACTAAACCCTGGTTTTTAATGGGAGGTGTTACTCCTCCATCACTCCCCGATTTACCATGGCATGTGACAGGCAGAGCTCGGGTCCAGTTCTTGGATCCGGGTTGGCTGGCGGCTTAGCTTACTAATAATTATTGCGTAAGAGGAGAAAAGTATGTCTGCAGTAAGTACCTGCTACAGATTACAGAATACTATACGGTAAAAATATAATTTATTCTTTTCCATAACAATTATTAACTAGCTTCATCAGATGATATTTGTTCATGATAATTATTTGTCAATTTCAATTTGCTTATCTAAAATGATATACTAGCACAGAGGTATCTAAATACTACTAAGAACAAATATGAGATAACAATTTATATTACAAGTAATTGAAAAGGTAATTTAGGTAGTGCAATTACAATTACTAAGTACTTGATAATTGAATAACTATTTCATTTGGGCAATTAAAATTTCTGGTAATTCAATTACTACACACGGCGGTAAGTGGTAATTAGTAATTAATTACTTTTTAAAGGTAACTTGCTCAGCTCTGGCTATGATTTTCTATAAAATATATATTTCTATAGACTTTATATTATTGAAATAGTTAACCACCTTAAAGAAATAATCACTATCGTGCAACAAAAGTGTGCCACTTGGCTGTTAACTATGCAGCATACGAAAGAAGACTAGTACACATCTCTTGGTTAGGACGTAAATTTACCTTAATGCTGAGTATCTGACACTGAAATTATAGCACATTAATTCTCCACCAAACACAAGCATTGCCAAAAGTACGCCTAATGCCCAACAGCTAAATGATCCCGCAAAATGATCCAGCGTCAGACTTAGTTCTTCTGCATGATAGTCTCTTCTTTCGCGTATGTTGGCTTCAGTTGTAATGTCCGAAGTTAGCTTAGCATGGAATCCGCTTTCGACTATTCTCCTACTCAGCATATTAAGCGTTTCTAGGAAGTAATGGCCTTTCCTCAAGGACATAACAACTTCTAAATCCATCAAACCCCCTCTTTCTTTTAGCATGCCCACCATGTGCTTTTCCCTTGGATATAATTTTGATAACATGAATTCTCCCATGTTAGTTGAACAATTTCTGTAATAGGCAACTTGGGTCAAATGATCCGTTATATTGTAGTAGTTATGCTCATGCGGTAAAACTATTTTATTTGCAATTTTTCTGTATAGCAATTCGTTAGTGGTATAATTTTCTAAGCTCTGTTTGACGTTGAGGAAAGCTACTACAGGACTTTTTAGATTTGCAAACTCTTCTATGGAAGTAATCCCCTTTTCATGCACAGGGTAGATCAACGCGCTAAACAATTTTCCTTGAAACATGTTGCATATATGCATGGAATATATTAAATAAAACAGTGTCAGTACGCTCAATGCAGCACTTTTTGGTAGAAGATTACTAGTGCTACCAAGCGTAAAAACCCAAATAGTTAGAAAACAACTCCCAAGGTTTCTAAAGGTGGACTTTTCAGAGTCATACTTCGCTAAGCACCACCAAACCCCGGTAGTTAAAATAAACACGGCAACAATCATCTCCCAAAACTTACTTTGAAAAATTGAAATCATGATCTTAACATTGGAAATTCTCGGTGGCCTAGGGTAGACCCATACGTTTCTATCTTGAAAAAAATAGTTACTTACATCAAAGTTCTCATACAGTGCCATTTCTCTAAATATTGATGGATAAAGAGTTATATCTTCACTGCGTTTATCAACAAGTGATGCATCTAGCTGATAATAAATGGATACATTCATTTTCAGAATTGTACTAATCAGTTGCAATATTCCAAAGGCACATAAAATCAGAAACTTACTCCCCTTATCTAGTTCATTTTTGTAGTATGAACTAAGGCATAGTTTTAAATTGCAACCTTCCAATTTTCGAATAGTCTTATTAAATGCAATGCTTACTTCTTCGTTGCAATACTGGGCAAAATACAATATGGAGTTTTTCACACAGTTACTTTTCTTGTGGAAAGGGTCGGATACGTATACTTTTTGAAAATGGCCACTGAATGATACTAAAATGACATTTGTTATATCCAACTGCCATAAAGTATCAATAACTGTATGTAGCTCTTGAATTTGTGGCGTAAAAAGTAGAAATCTTGCACGCGGAGTTTTACTTTTATGCCAAAATGCTGCAGTTTTTAGCGTAGTAAGAGTATTATTTAAGGTAATAGCATTTTTCGTGAAAAATACATAATTCTCATAGAAGTTTAATGAGTTGTGTATTGGTTTACCAGCATCAATGGTAACGATAGGATTATATATTTTAGTTAGAGAGATATTGCTGCCATTCTCAAATATGAATTGAATTGTATCATTGGGTAAAAACAATTTCTCTATAAGATTATATAGACAGCTGTCAAGTGGTGTAATGTTGTATGAGTGCTCTAAGATAAACCCATCAAACGATGCACGTTCTGATATGTAAATAAGCAGAATATGTAAAATCAAAAAGCACCTCATTCCTGGAGGTACAACAGTAAATATTGGTCGTTAATGTTAATCTGTTTTTTAATCTAGATAGCACATTACTCTTCATGCGTACAGCAGTTGACGCATCATCTAGAACGAAAATAATTATAGCCACTTTGTTAATTATAAACAAATGAGACCATTACATCTACACTTTTATCAGCAACCCTTTACTAATTGATTGTACAAAATATCTCAGTGAAACCCTAGGTTGCTCATCGTTACTCCGACAGTCTAGCACTGAAACATTAATAGCTTTTAAACGTGACGTTAGCTTCAGATCAACATTTAAAGTACATCAAAAAGAAGTTTTAATGTCCTTGCTTGTATGAATAATTAATAAACATAAATTGAAAATTGCTGTATACAGTACAGTCATAGTAGTTAAATGAAGAGTATATGTGCCGCTAATGATACTGACACAATATTGGAAAACAAATATAACTCCCAAATATTCATTCATTGATTTAATCTAACAGCTGCACAAAATAGCGTTATAGTATGTAAGAATAGAGCACTAAGCATGATTATTTCGTAAGTCAGTATGAAAACAGTTTGAGATAAATAGTAAAATAGTAGGAGCGCCTTGGGTGCACCACGTAATCTATAATAAAAGAAAGGAGACAGTTACTAAATCCCCAGACCTCTGAAGGTTTTCAAAACCGAAAAATGTAACTGCGAATGCGAAAGACAATTAAAATGATAGGCAAAATTTTGTATTAACAGGACATGGTCCTACATTAAGAAAAAGAAGAAACTAACTACTGCGAATGCCTTTAAAAAATATAAGAAATTTTTGGCGTAAACCAAAGCAATCGATGTTAGATAATACCAAGCTCTGTTTGAAGCTAAAGCAAGAGGAAAAAATTGCTTCTCATTGTTTTTATCCTTGTATACTATCATTAACCGACAAAGAAGCAACTTCTAATTATATTAATACGTTAGGAGAGTTTAAAAATTAAAATCGCTGCTGCTTTTACATGCACGCAGAGCACCAATTTTGGAAATCCTGTTGACCAAATTTTGGTATTTTTGAGGGTTTCAGATATATTCCGAAGAAATAGCCTACATATCTGAAATTTCTTTTATTTTCTCGTTGTTGTGCAGTGCAATTTAAGTTCTACCTTTGGTCGGACATTTGGAGGAATTTCGATTGCCCCGCCATCAATTTTTCAACAACCATTCGGTACAACGACACTCTACGACGACGCAAGCCTGGAAAAGACCAATAATTCGGTTAACCCCGGCCGTACGGTTTCTACCGAATGCACTTAGTATGTGTTTTCTTATCACGCGAAGTGACGTCACAAACAGGAAAGATTCTTAAGGATTATTTGATTATCATTATTTGTTGTGATTCCTGCCTTCAGGTGGGGCCTGCTCCAATGTAGTGTTACCTCACTCTGACAATAAAATAAGGAGTATCAAAGGCTACCGGATTCTCAGCCGGAGCTGGTCGTGGGTCAAACAGTAGACTCAAAGCGTAAGCTGAAACGAAGAACAATTTATGGGCGCCAAGTAGCAGCTAACCCAGCACTTTGCTAATCATCAAACAAGACACTACAGAAGGTGCTACTAAGCGATCCTGAAAATTAGAGATAGCGACAAGGGCACACAAATAGAATTCGCAGGCATAAGTAGCGAGTATATATAATTTAATAAAATATCAACAGTGCTCGGTAGTATATCAACACAACAACAATATCGCAAACCAGATTGCATATAATAATATAGTACAATTATCACAGATTAAACTCACCAGATTTAATGTAGTCGAAGTTCGTAGCAATTCGCATGAATAGCCAAACGCGTCTCGAATTTAAGCGGTAGCTAAGGTTTTTTTTGTTTGTCAAGTTGAATTCAACGCTAAACCCTCAGTTGCAAAAATACATAGTCATTCTTGTAATCAGTTGTACAAAAGTCTCACTATATCCCAAGATCTTGGTTTAATATAGGGCGTAATACAACCCCAAACACGCTTATTAAATCTCGCCCTAAAGGGGGCGTAATTGCTTTAAACAACGATCGGACTAATTGCTCAAATTTCTTGCAAGGCGGGCCGCATTGGGCTAAGTACAACCAAACTGACAGATTTCTCCACTGAGATCGAGTCCAAAATTTTTCAAAAAGGCGTATGCAAGAATTGCTTTACAAAAATGTGCATAAGTGAACCTTATCGTCTCTCCGCGGATACTTTAGACACAGCCTGAGCTCTAATGGTGATTTGAAATGTCAAAGTTTGCAAATATTAAGTTGTTAAAGCAACAAGATTAGTTTACTTTAATCTGCAAATAAGATATCACTATATTAAATCAATTAAGTTATCAAAATCTGGCCGTAGCCCAAAGCGCTACAATAAATAATCATAAACAGATTAAAATGGGGCCCATAAAACACAGGTTAAGTTGGCCGAGCCAATACCGCACAGGAACGCTGAATGTATTACAAAAGACAGACCTTGACTGCACCATGTAACGAACGTGTAGACCGGGGACCCGCTGCACGATGTCGAGGAAACCAGGTGATTAAATGGGCTTTACTGCAGGTAACGTAAAAATCTTGGGCCAGTAAATCTGCAAGCCTGCACCACCATATACAAAGCTCGAAGCACACCAACAGAGATGCGTTAGCTCGTACTAAGGGACTGCTTTCATAACCTGAGTGCGTTCACCGCCCGTACCAAAGTGGGGCTAAAAGGGCAACAATTCGCTTTAGAAATATAACCAAGAATTGTCAAAATAGCATACCGTCAGGTGTATTGCTCCGATTTGCCAAAAAGTAACATGTGCTTGTTAGATGAAATCCAAACAGTAGTTTGTGATGGAAATGTGCCACTACAAAACAACGGAGACGTCTCTCCAACCAAATTCACCCCAAAACGTACATTTCCATGCTAGGATGAGCGTAACAAAACCGAATTAAAAATTCGAGCATCGATTAACCAAAGATGCTTAAATTCACTACATCCGTATTCTAACAAGACAACATGACTAATGACAGCACGGACCGAAATTCCAAATTTGCGGAAAGATCGTATCTGCAACCAATATAGCACGCGTACGACGTGAGGCCTAATCTGCAGTAGTTTTACTTGAAGAAAATCAAATATATGGATGCATAAAACTAATCTATTGTAAATTTTGAAGTAGGTTAAATGTAGAATTGGTCAGATATAGGGTAAATAGTTAGAAAAATGTGCAAAGTGACTTGAATTAGGCAGGGAGAAGGCAAATAGTTAAATTAATACGAAAAGTGACTTTTGGCCCATAACAGTAGTTTATTTCCGTTCTCTTCCTATAGTGTTCTCAAATGACATGCTATGTAACGTATTTGCGAAACGAACTGTAGTAATGCAACTTCTTGAAATAAGGTAAGTGTTTCAAAAATTACGGCGCAAGGTACGCCCTACCTTAGAGTTGAGCACAATGATTGTAGTCGAGAGATATACCGGTAGATACAGCAGGTGTCCCCTAACAAAAAGTACAGGAATTGATCTCGTAGTTTAAAGGTAAATTTTTTTGCAATCGCGGACGAGTTCTTTTCTATCATACACTCCCTCCTCCCGCCCACCTTTTCTACTAAGATACTGAATCACTTTTTACTTCCCTCGTATAAAAGACAAAGAAAGTATTGTAATCGCGAAAAAATTACCTTCCGAGATTTTATCCAGATCTTCACGTTTCAGGATTCCTAGATGACAAAAAAGAGGTTTTCTCAATTTCGTCTGTCTGTCTGTCTGTTGGCGGCATAACTCAACAACTATTTGTTGGAGGAAGACAATATTTTGCATGCACACTATATATCTACCTGGAATGAAACCGAGAAAATTTCAGACAAATATATATAGGGTGAGCACCTTAAAAAGATAAAATTTCGTTTATTTTTTATTTAACTTACAAATAGATACAAGATAATTTGTGCATAGCGCAGGCTTTATTCTTTCCAAAATTGGAACTCAACAGATACAGCATAAATGTTGTACGATAGAAAAAGGAGCAACCAATAAGTAGGTTACGATAAATGCAGCTGCATCGCAGGAATTTAGCCGTCACATTCCGGCGAACAATGCAATGAATGGGCCGGCTCGTTCGCAGGCACCCGAAATTCAAATCCCATCACGGGTAATATATTTTTATTTAAAAATTGATGTACTTTGCCTTATCAAGTGTTTCCCTTCTGTTGTTTCAGTATTATTAGAAACGTGAAAATATTTTTACACCTAGTTGCTTTCGATTTTTAAAATTACTTAGTGTCACAATGTCCACTTGTTTATTTTTGCTTTAATTGAGAAACAGGATAATAACAACTTGCACATAGTTCAGACTCTACTCTTGACGAAAATTGAACTCAGAAGATACAGCGTAAGTGCAGAAAGAAGTGTTAACAAAAAAGGTTCTATTTAAGGCGGCGGGAATGCACTGACACAAAATGTGTTCTGTCGCGCGTGTAGAAATAGTCCATTCACTTGCAATGTCCCAAAAAACGCTGGAATCGCATACGCTGCCGCCTATTCTTCGAATTTGACCAACGCTAATGTTTTTCTTATTTGAAAATTTATGTAATTTATTAGAAACGTGAAGATATTTTAACCCCTAGCTTAATTTGACCTTTAAAATTATTTAGTGTCACAATATGCGCTTGCGAGGAAAGTTTTGGGTAAATCCTTTTACAGATTTTTTGACTTGCTCTTCTTAAAGTGCTATATTTTTTATTTACATTTTGTAGACGAAATTTCCCCCTCAAACGCTATTTTAAATACAATCTCGTTATCTCATTATAAGATTATATTTTCAAAGAATTGTTTTTAAGTAGTTTCCATAACTCAAAAACATTTCAAAGGTTTATTTAATACAGAAATTGTTTGAAGCTACTTGTGTTATTTAAATTACTATTTCTTGTTGCGTGTATATTATTTAGTTTTTTAAAAGATAATAAAAATTAGAGGAATCTTAAATGATGTATGTATGTATGTATATATTATAGATAACCCTCTTTTACCTTACGGTGTAGAGGCTGGTGCTTTATGTGCTTGCATCTGTGGTGGTGCAATGCTCAACTTGCCCCGGATTCGGGATACAAAATTGGAGCGCGCCTTTTGTGCTTGATCAGCAACCATTGTGTGAAGTGTGTATCATGTTGATGTGTTGACGTTGTTACTCTATCTCTTAGGTTTGTGGATCTGAGTAGAGCACAGTTAATTTGGTGCCCAATTCTAAATGGTCTCACCGAGCCCGATTCCAATCGTCGAGGCTGAGGAAAGGTTCCGGCCCCCGCGGGATTCGAACCGAGGACTTGTCTACCAGCAAGCCTAGCGCTACCCAACTGCGCTACCCGGCTTCTATGAATCTTAAATGAATAACAATAAAAAGATTTAAAAGTTTATGAAGTGTATAAAGATATACAACACAAATATGGAAAAATGGAGAAAGCGTCCGCTCATAAATATATGGCGTTATATGCTTCAAACCGATAACAAAATTAAAAATCGGATTTTTAACCACCTGTATGTTGCACGAAAAACTAAAGAGCATGGAATCACATACACTTTTTATTATCAAAATAAAAATCGCGTCTTTAATATATCGGCACTACTTAAGAAGCATCCTGTATATTTATGAGTAACTGATGCGTCCTACAAACAAAAATTAATATTGAACAAATCGTATTATATTTTCCAAGAAGATTTCCGAATAACATTTACGTTTGTTAAGAAGCATAAATACTTAACTTATTACTTTTTATACAAGAAAATGTCATTATTAACCAATCGAAAAAACCTTTCAACATCTAAAAATTAGAAATAGAATTTTGTTTATATATATATTATAATACCAACCTATAATAGCTGTATACGTATCTAATGGAAATACGTGATACTTCATCCATTAATGATACCAACACGTTGATACAGGTTGCTCTTGCTTTCAGAAAAGGAATTTTTGCCATTACTAATGTATTCAACGTAATGTACCTAATTCCAGTAAATGGTTTATGTGCATTATTACCTGCTCTTATTGAGTCTTTACCTTCAACATTATGATGATGATATTCGACAATAAACTTTGCACTTACACACATGCACCTACAGGGTGATAAAAGAATAGAGCATTATCTGCGCTATAAGTTGTAGCTCTTCACCAACTAATAACAAATTTGGAAATTGACTTAAAATTTTCAGTTCAAATGGAAAATTGTTGCCCTTCAAGTTTAACAGCTGGGGCTACATTTGATATATTTGAGGTAGAAATAAGTATATGATTTACGCTCCTGATATCCAAAAATACTCTGTAAATTACCCTGCAACCAAAAATATTCTATTTATATGGAAAATATCGCAGCTAATTTCACCTTAATTTAACATGAAATATAAAACCCAAGTATGGTTAGACACAAAATATTTTCTGTGCTTCCGTTTTTGTTAAAATGCAATACGCCCATATTTAGTATATGTCACGAAATTTCGGTATTACATTTTTTGCCTTTTTCTCCATCAGACAATGTACCTAAGAATTTTCATAAAGTTTGAAAAAAAACTCCAGCTAACCTTAAGATAATCTACTGACATTTTTAAGAATTTCAAATTATTTTAAAACACTATTTCAGGTAGATTCCTTTAAATTGTCTGCTTGCGTCCTTTACTGATATTCGTTAACTTTAAGGACACTATTACCACAGTGACAAAGTGACCAAAAATCTTATCGAAACTTCACCACAAACCTCTAGTGCTACAAAATAAATTTTCAATTACTTCTACTACTCATTTCTCTTATTTACAATTGGAAAAGTAAAAACACGTCTATATTTTGAAATATAGGATATTGTATTAAACGGCCACATAGAATCTTTAGATAATATCTTGCCTTGTGTCTGTTCTGTAAATTTTAGATAGTTTTAAGGCGGCCAGTTGGTTTACTGCTGTGACTTTTGTAGCTTTTTCATTCGCCTGTTTACTTATATAAAGCATTTTTATTTTATTAATGACCACAGTTTAGGACAAGCTCGACAAGAATTCCACAGGGGAAGACAATATTGATCAACCTGACTGAGAGCTCTAAACGCTTAATATACTACGAAAATGCAGGACGTCCACCATAGGTGCTGATACAGTCGATGGCTCTAATGCAGCCAAGATTAAACGAGATTTGCGGGCTCATAACTAGAATACGGGAGCAAAATAAACAGATTCTCTGAGCTTCACTTTGTAACGTTTGCCTGCAGATCAAATTTGTATTTAACAATATTAATATAATATTTAAATTTGATCCTTGTCCGACCTCACGTTATCGTAATCTCCGTAATGTCAATGCACGAGGCGATAAGCAGAGCGCAGTGACCGACGTCATCCAGTAAGTACAAAAGTGCGTCGCGCGCTGTTTCTCCCCACTTTTTAGAAGCGCTCGAAGTCGCATAAAACGGACGGCGGAGCCGATTCCGAAGCAGATTTTCCCAGAGAGACACAGAGATCCGAACCTACTTCCCCAGCTCTACTTCCATCCCAGTTCCAGATCCCAGTTCCACCTGCCCGCATCCCTGTTCCTGCCAAGAAATCCAGATTCTCCTGGAACCAGACTATTTTCCTGAAAAACCGATTCCCGACTTGTTACCGTTGTTTAATTATCCCAGGCTTTAGTCGATTTGGTGGCAAGACATACCTTGCATCCTTAGCGCTAAAGTTATTAATAATTAACATTACTAATTATCCCAGGCTTTAGTTGATTTGGTGGCAAGATATACATTGCGTCCTTAGCGCTAAAGTTATTAATAATTAACATTACTAATTATCCCAGGCTTTAGTCGATTTGGTGGCAAGACATACATTGCGTCCTTAGCGCTAAAGTTATTAATAATTAACATTACTAAGTGTCCCAAGCTTTAACTGATTTGGTGGCATCGCATCCTTGTCGTTAAAGTTATTAACAATTAAGACCTGAAATCTAGTTGAATTAATTAATTAATTATCCCAGACTTTGGCTGAGTTGGCGGCGGATCTTGCGCCCTTTTCACTAAGATCAATTGTTAATATTTCCCGAATCCGATCGAGAGGAACACTTCCACGAAGTGCTCTACCCGACCGCCCAGACTACTATTTAACCAGCCCTAAGAGGAAGCTCTAATATTCCTCGTCAATAGCTGTCACTAGGCCCGAGTTTTAGTTCGAAAACATTGTAATTCGATTCCCCCGGCTAACAGCCCAAATTCCAGCTAATAATACAGGCGATTACGTGGCTTGCTATTAATCACTTTGAATACAGAACCAGTTACCTACCTCAAAGTCTTCCACGGCGCTGTAGGCATCCGCACTACCTGGGGAACCGTTTTCAGAGAGCCGAAGGCCGGAAAAGAAATCTGGCACAGTAAGAACTTGTAACTCCCGGGGTCCGCCGCGGATCTCTGTGGAAATTTGCACCGAGGTTCAGGCAATAATCGTACCTGCCCGTGTAGGTGAGAAAATCCATTATTTGTATTAATTTGGCTTCTGTTTTCTCAGTAAAAACGTAAACACCACGAGGCGCTTGACAGCAGCTGACAGTAAACACGGACCTACTCGAGACGATCTCCGAAGGCACAAGGCGGCCCCGAACGTGTTCAAAATTCAAACCTACAACCCTGGAAGTTAGGCCGTGCGTCTTTCCAGCGGCGTATAACTGGTTGCTGACCAGGCCAGGGATACAGCGTCCGTTATTCCAGAAGATTGTTTATTTGCCAATAATATACAACTCAGTTATTTGTAATAAACATAGATCAGTAGAATAAACATTTTAAAAGTTTGTTGTTGATATTTATGCTACGCTGTGATACATATCTGAAAGAACCAAATAATTCTCCGACTTATTTTGAGCTATCCGAGGTGTAAGATTGTAAATAAGCTCTATGAGAGGGCTACCGTTGCAAATTGGCGTGTCCGAGCAGGAACCTAGTCAGATATGTACATAGTTTAGCAAATATCATCAGCTCCCGTGTCTAGATGACCAGATGGCGCCCGAGCCCAGTAAACTCTAAAAAAATACCGAACCAGTAAATTTTGTTGTAATTTAAATAATGCACAAAACCTGTTACAGCCTAGCCGTCCAGGGGAAGCTACCAGAGCCCAGAAACCGAGATGTCCCAGTCTAGAATTCCCAGATACCCGTCCAGCTCCTGTCCTTTCCAGATAAAATCCTGTCTAGATCCTGTCTAGTCCAGAAAGTCCTTCTGCGACCCTCAAGGGCCAGCGGCTTCACTGCTGGTACGGGATTTTGCGTCCCCGAGGTGCCTTAGCTAATTTGCCGACAATACTACGGACCGTCCAGGACAGCCCAGATGTCCGCCCGCGTAGTACCGTCCTCCGTGTCCCGTCCAAAGAAATCCGCAGTCCGCAGTCCGCCTGAGAGACAATCCTGATGTCTCGTCCGTGGAAATTCCGCAGGTACCCGTGTAAGCACCTGGTGCCCCTGTAAATTGATACATGTAAGTGTGTAGGAATTCCGAATGTGAGTCCGAATGCCGCCCTAGTTAGTGCGAATGAATTCCCCTGATATTTTTCCTTTTGGAGCGTGCTCTCTGTCCCCGTAAACCCGGATTTTGGCAAGAGATAGTAGACGATTAGTCGAAGCTTGAAGGAGTGAATGTGATTTCCCGTACCAGAATCCTGAGTCCTGTATACCGTTGTCCCGAAGACTATATTCTGATTTCCGCAGCAGCCGCAATTTTCCCGATGAAATAGTTTTGTGTGAATGCCTGTCGATACCGCGACGGCGTTTGAAAGGCTATCCGGCAGCCTGGATGTTTTCTTGTATGAATGCTCGTCGATACCGCGACGACGTTTGAAACTCTTCGCTTGAGGTCATTTGCAAGCTGAGACCGCAGTTTTGCAACCGCCTGATGAGTTTGTGTGTGCACTCCTTGAACGTGTCATTTCGCCCCAGTGCCTATAAGAAGCGCGCGTTCACTCCGTCGAGTGCACATTTTTGTGCAATAGAATGCACCCCATGAAATGGCATCCAGGCCATTGCCAGGAATACATAATCCCAGTATGAATGTGAATGATATCCTGAAGGACCGGTAGATCGAAACCGCGATCACTGCCCTGTCCTGTATATTGCATATGGGTCTCATATGTAATTTTTCTCCGCAGATATATCCTGATTGATTATAGGTTGAAACCGCAACCTTATCACTATTCAACTAGCAAGTTTTGAGTTAAAATTTTACTCGCCCTGTATATAGTTTCTAAAGAAACATCCGTTAACATTTTACTCGACCTGTATATAATTTCACTTATACTGTGTATAGTTCCCGATGAAATGCCCGTTAAAATTCTAGTACCCCCGCGTTTCCTAGCATGAATGTTCTTTTGTGTCCCGTCCGAATAATCACTAGATCTCCAATGAATCCCAGTATTGTTTTGAGAGCCTCGTTGAAGAAGTTACCCACCGAACTTCGGTCTCCTTCGAGGACACCGGCATATGTAACGTTTGCCTGCAGATCAAATTTGTATTTAACAATATTAATATAATATTTAAATTTGATCCTTGTCCGACCTCACGTTATCGTAATCTCCGTAATGTCAATGCACGAGGCGATAAGCAGAGCGCAGTGACCGACGTCATCCAGTAAGTACAAAAGTGCGTCGCGCGCTGTTTCTCCCCACTTTTTAGAAGCGCTGGAAGTCGCATAAAACGGACGGCGGAGCCGATTCCGAAGCAGATTTTCCCAGAGAGACACAGAGATCCGAACCTACTTCCCCAGCTCTACTTCCATCCCAGTTCCAGATCCCAGTTCCACCTGCCCGCATCCCTGTTCCTGCCAAGAAATCCAGATTCTCCTGGAACCAGACTATTTTCCTGAAAAACCGATTCCCGACTTGTTACCGTTGTTTAATTATCCCAGGCTTTAGTCGATTTGGTGGCAAGACATACCTTGCATCCTTAGCGCTAAAGTTATTAATAATTAACATTACTAATTATCCCAGGCTTTAGTTGATTTGGTGGCAAGATATACATTGCGTCCTTAGCGCTAAAGTTATTAATAATTAACATTACTAAGTGTCCCAAGCTTTAACTGATTTGGTGGCATCGCATCCTTGTCGTTAAAGTTATTAACAATTAAGACCTGAAATCTAGTTGAATTAATTAATTAATTATCCCAGACTTTGGCTGAGTTGGCGGCGGATCTTGCGCCCTTTTCACTAAGATCAATTGTTAATATTTCCCGAATCCGATCGAGAGGAACACTTCCACGAAGTGCTCTACCCGACCGCCCAGACTACTATTTAACCAGCCCTAAGAGGAAGCTCTAATATTCCTCGTCAATAGCTGTCACTAGGCCCGAGTTTTAGTTCGAAAACATTGTAATTCGATTCCCCCGGCTAACAGCCCAAATTCCAGCTAATAATACAGGCGATTACGTGGCTTGCTATTAATCACTTTGAATACAGAACCAGTTACCTACCTCAAAGTCTTCCACGGCGCTGTAGGCATCCGCACTACCTGGGGAACCGTTTTCAGAGAGCCGAAGGCCGGAAAAGAAATCTGGCACAGTAAGAACTTGTAACTCCCGGGGTCCGCCGCGGATCTCTGTGGAAATTTGCACCGAGGTTCAGGCAATAATCGTACCTGCCCGTGTAGGTGAGAAAATCCATTATTTGTATTAATTTGGCTTCTGTTTTCTCAGTAAAAACGTAAACACCACGAGGCGCTTGACAGCAGCTGACAGTAAACACGGACCTACTCGAGACGATCTCCGAAGGCACAAGGCGGCCCCGAACGTGTTCAAAATTCAAACCTACAACCCTGGAAGTTAGGCCGTGCGTCTTTCCAGCGGCGTATAACTGGTTGCTGACCAGGCCAGGGATACAGCGTCCGTTATTCCAGAAGATTGTTTATTTGCCAATAATATACAACTCAGTTATTTGTAATAAACATAGATCAGTAGAATAAACATTTTAAAAGTTTGTTGTTGATATTTATGCTACGCTGTGATACATATCTGAAAGAACCAAATAATTCTCCGACTTATTTTGAGCTATCCGAGGTGTAAGATTGTAAATAAGCTCTATGAGAGGGCTACCGTTGCAACTTGAAGGGTGGTCAGCGGTGTACTGGCAGTATTGATAAATCCACCACACCTTCAACGTATACAGTTTTTCCAGGGCTTTTTAATATTTTGGAGGATTGCTAAACGATTGATTAATGTACAGGGTGTCAATGACAATGATCCTATTTAGAGCACAGCAAAACGCGACACAGTATCTTTCTTTGAATCTATCCGGCATTGGGTCGTTGTAAACTTCCAATAAACTTAAAAGCGAGACAGTATTCGCAAAGTTAAACTTGTAAGCTTACGCTTCAAGAAGTTTAAATATCCGACAAAGTCGTAATTTGCTAAACCCTTACGTTAGGCCTTTCGGCTATGTTAATGGAACAAAATAACACTCCACACGCACGCTTGTACTCGTTTACATATAGACACCTTCTGACCATCTGTCACCTGCAATTCAACGCGAGAAGAAATTCGACAATACAAATTACGCAGCTCCCTCGTTACAGGACAAAACATCATTTATGGCACAATGCCAACAAACAACAGCTGCCCGATGGAAGCTATTTCGTCAATTTACTGCAATCCCCTCAAGGCATGTCAAATCGAGTGAACCATTACTTTAACACTCCCCAACGCGATAATGTTCGTCCCTGCACACAGAAGAGTCCGCCGCCTCTAACTCACAATCAAAGCAGAGAAGGGATTCAGGAAAACGGTATTGTGGTAGTAAATAATAATTAGTTAGGTAGATGAGTAGTAGAGATAGGCGGGTTCTGGACCACTTCAAGGTCACCGATTAGAGTCTGACAGACTTTCACTTCTGGATATTGCGCAACATGTTCTGGGTATTGCGCAACACCAACCCCAGGTGGCAGAGCCCCAGCCGCCATATTGTGGGGCCCGCATGCGCAACACCAACCCCAGGGGCAGAGCCCTAGCCGCCGGGGCCCCCATGTTTTTTAAATAAAAATGCAAATTTTTAAGGCTAATTTGTCGTTTGTCCTTTTTTGGGAGGGGGAGGAAACCAAATGTCAAAGGTCATCGGTGCCTGTCAGTCATCAAACATCTATCTTTCTCTCTTTAACACATTGAGTTCTACAAAAAACCATCTTTTTCTCTCAGTCGCCATATTGTGGGGCCCCCTTGAGCAAGTTCGGGAGCGGAGAAAGTTTCAAGGTCACACCAACCCCGAGGGGCAGAGCTCCAGCCGCCGGGGGCTCGCATCAGGTTTTTTGTATATTTAAGGCGCTGCGGTTAACTGTCAAATTTTGATGAGCGTGGAAACCGCAAAGGTGGCATCTTCATTATCTTGAGTGTCATCTTCCCATCGTGGGAACCGGACCCCATGCCCAGGCGGGTAAAAATGCAGGAGCGGAGGAAGTTTTCAAGATCACGCCAACCCCGGGGCAAAGTCCCAGCCGTCGGGCCCGCATGCGCAACACCAACCCCAGGGGGCAGAGTTCTAGCCGCCGAACCCCCATGTTCAAGTATATATTTTCGGGTAATTTTTTAAAGCCAAATATCAAAGTTCATCGGTATCTGTCAGACACCGGGGCAGAGCTCCAGCCGCCGGGCCCGCATGCGCAATATCAACCCTAGGCCAAATGTCAAAGGTTATCGGAGTCTGTCAGACTCCAAAACTCTATCTTTCTCTCTCTAACACATAGGTTTCTACAAAATCTACCTTTCTCTCTCTAACACATAGGTTTCTATAGGTATGTCTATCTACATAACATAAAAATGCAAGAGCGGAGGAAGTTTCAAGGTCACATCAACCCCAGAGGGCAGAGAGGACGCAAAGGTGTCATCTTCATTATCTTGAGTGTCATCTTGCCATTGTGGAAACCGGTTTCAAAAGTCGTTAGATGTGAATAACATCCCCTAAACATGAACTCGGGGGCCCCATGTTCAAGTATATATTTTCGGGTAAATTTTTTAAAGCCAAATGTCAAAGTTCATCGGAGTCTGTCAGACCCCGGGGGCCAATGCAAATTTAAGGCTAATCTATTCCTTAATATAAAAAATAGCGCCGTGGCTAACTGACAAATTTTGATGAGCGTGGGAATCGGAAGTGAAACCGCAAAGGTGTCATCTTCATTATCTTGAGTGTCATCTTCATAAAGCCAAATGTCAAAGTTGATCGGAGTCTGTCCGCCGGGGCCTCCATGCACAAGTTCGGGAGCGGAGAAAGTTTCAGCCGCCGGGGCCCGCATGCGCACACCAACCCCGAGGGGCAAAGCCCTAGTCGCCGGACCCCCATGTCCAAGTTAGAGGATGGAGGAAGTGCCAAAATGAAAAGGGGTTGTATCTCGTAAACGGGTGAAAAATGGCACCCCCACACTACTTGTTAACCCCCATCTGGAAATGAAGCCATCTTTAACATATTAAAAATTGAAAGTGCCCTTATGACAATTTTTGTAAAATTATATTTTCGAGCCGCAAGAACTGATAAACAGCCGAATGTCAGGTGGCTGAACACTAAAAGGGGTTGTATCTCGTAAACGGGTGGGAAAAATGAAAAACGGGTGAAAAAATGGCACCCCCACACTACTTGTTAACCCCCATCTGGAAATGAAGCCATCTATTAATATATTAAAAATTGAAAGTGCCCTTATGACAATTTTTGTAAATTATATTTTGGAGCTGCAAGAACTGATAAACAGCCGAATGTCGAGTGGCTGAACACTAAAAGGGGTTGTATCTCGTAAACGGGTGGGAAAAAATGAAAAACGGGTGAAAAAATGGCACCCCCACACCACTTGTTAACCCCCATCTGGAAATGAAGCCATCTATGATATATTAAAAATTGAAATTGCTTTTATGGCAATTTTTGAAGCTGCAAGAGCTGATAAACAGAACATAATTAATAGGGAAACGACATTCTTGAACTTGTGACATTATCGTTTTGCTACATGTATTAACTAATATAAATAACAGTTATGTCGGCGCGCACACGTTTAATACAATTTTAAACGCCTGCCTATTGAGGCCTAGTTTTTTTACAGGTTAATTTGTCGTAACCTAAATCATTCAACCCTTATCTTGTTGCACGGAGTGGGAGGAGTCGGCGCCCAGGAATCTGTGAGTAAGCCACATCAACATATTTTTATGGACACCCGGGGTACTCATATATTTTATATTCAAACCTGCTAGATGAAAGCGATCACTCCTATGCCGACAATAAAATTATCTAATTAATAACAGTTATAGGAGCGTCAATGTCACAAAACATTTAGCCTTAATTACAATTATTACGGAGCGCATAAAAATATAGCGGATGTAATTAATGTTCGCGAATATGCAATGCGGTGAAAGTGTAAACTTGAACTGACCCCGGCAAAAATCGAATGTCGCGCTACGCTAAATTGCAAATATGTTTTTCAATTAGGCGCTAGTTATTATATATTTTGTTTTACGTATTTTCGATATGCGCTTTAATCCTGTGTTTCTAAAGAGATTATTCACTGAGTGCTTTCTACAGTAAATATAAATTCATACTAGATGCATGTAATCCCCGCTCAAAAATGCCATTTACATTTACATATAAAGTTGTTTTATTCCATTATATAATGATATGATACACGTTTAACAAAGCGCAATAACAAATCGGTCTGGAATGATATAAACTAGCGGGTCAACCAATTGTTAAAATAAATATTTTTAAAAGTTGCCGTTTTTTATTACAGCTTATACGTCGGAGCATCAACAAAAAATTTTTCTTTTTTACCTGGTAATAAAGCGCAATGGTGGTGTGTTTTTAGCCCGCTAGTAACATACATTTTATGTTGTATAATATAATTTCAAAGAATCCTTGAAATAATAGGTTCATCGAAGAATGCACACCAATTAAATCAAATACGAGACGCATACCGCAGTAAACGTCTACTTAAATTAATAATTTGAAGGGGCTGTTATCTTAAAATGTACTGCTCGGGTTTGCTTATTTTAATAGCATTAAATAAAAGCAGGCGCAAATTGTTAAAGTTAGTAGACACGTTTTAACTAAAAAAATATAAAACCTAAACTCATTTATTTATTTATTTATTTATTTAAAGTAGGTACACATAACAGACTGATGACAAGGGCATACATAAATTTAAAAAAAGCAAATGAATCAGTCATCAATCCAAACCGCAGTGTACACAGCTTGTTAATAAAAAAAAAGAAACAATTTACATATTATAAAAATATACACCAACTGTACAGTGGGAGTACATTACTATTAAACAGGTCCACATCTCTGTAGTTAGCAAAAAGCAAGTTAAAGGATCTACACATTCTGTATAAAGGGTTGTTATACGTAACATTATTCGTACATGTCGGAATGTCAAATACCATACGATTCCGCGTACGAGATAAGGTATTAAGTGAAATATCTGACAGAAGTGAGGTATGGGCACTATTATTTAAAATTCTATGCAGATAAATCATTATGCGTCCCAAAGCGGCAGTGGTGCAATTTCTCTCGTATTGACACTCCTGCAACTGATCTTGAGCTCACAATATTACCTTTATAATTTAAGGCGGTTTATATCGCACTTGACCTTCGACTCATAGGACAGGTGCACACTTTCGCTGCATTACGTGTTCGAGAATGTTAATTTCATATATTAAAACAGAGGCATTATAAACAAAACCTACTATGTAAAGCAATAAAATTAAAACACGAGATAAAGATGGGGAAAAATTTGCTACAAAGATTTCTGCAGTTTATATCCGTAGGTGTGCAAATACGGCAAGTTTCCAGTTGGCCACCCGGATGTACACGTGTGTTCATAAAAATGGGATACACTTACTGTTGCACTGATGTGAAAAGTCGTATTATTCACATTATTAAATAAATTTTTATACGATATCTTTATTTAACCATTTTCTTTTAACTTAATACAACAAACAATTTCACTCTATCGATCTTTCAAGCCAACCGGTATTACAAGAATCAGTTCAACAGCAAGTGTATTCCATTTTTTATGAGCACAAACGCACATGTGGGAAAATTGCCCGCAACAACTCGAACAGGGAGCAGAGGGGCTAATTCAGTGTATTATATTGATACCTCAAGATTTATATCATCCCTGTTTTACCAATAAAAGAAAATAAAAAATTGCTGTTCTCTCTCTCTGTCATACATGCCCTGTAAACTCCAATCAAGGGATATGTACTCGCACTGAAAACGAGAGAGCGGGCACATGGGTCATAGATGAGGTTAGGGCGGTTCTCAGCAAAATGATATCGCATCTTAAAAATTCAAGAAATATGGAAATATACGGTATGAACGGGTCTGTTTACAGAATTTATAGTCACATTTCTGAAAATTAAACAAGAGGCATCAGGATGACCTCAAGGCTGTTCAACTGAAGAACAGAAGCAGTAATATATAGACAATTATTTTCGAATCGAAAGTATACGACTGGCCCCGACTAAAATAGAAAGAAACCCTGGTTTACGCTCCTTGGCTAAACTTATGCTGAATTCGTTCTGGGGTAAGTTTGGTCAGCGGGAAAATCAGCCCAAGACAGAAATAATTACAGAGCCTACTGAATTGTACTCGCTCCTAACCAACCCAGAAATCAATATCTGGCATTTAAATCCTGTTAATGAAGAAACTATAATTGTTAATTGGGTACACAAAGAGCAAGCATCTGAGCCCCTATTGACTGTGAATGTGGCGATATCCTGTTTCACTACTGCGCTGTATAACGAGATGGAAAAATTGGAGGGAGAGGGTTTTGTACGGAGATACTGATTCACTCCAGTACATATCCAAGGAAAATCACTATGAACCCCCATCGGGGAACTTCCTATGTGTAATAACCGATGCGCTAGAGGAATATGGACCAGGAAGTTATATAACTAATTTTGTGACAGGGGGACCTAAAACATACGCCTATGCGGTTTATTTGCCAGAAACAAAAAATATGCAGAGATTTGTAAATTTAAAGGTATTACCTTATCGCAGAAAAATCTTGAAAAAGTTAATATGTGTGTTTTAGAAGATCTAATAATAAATATGGGTAAAGACGACAAGGAGGTAATTCTGTTTAATAAAAACATTTGTACAACTATGAACCATACGATAGTGAACACAAACACGCATCATAACCCTAACAGCAAACAATATTGAAAATATAATTGTATTTTTTGGTTAAAACATACATGTATTATTGTTAAAAAAAAAGTATTAACTAAACTGCTAAATATTCAGGTTTTACACAAACGAAACACATATCTATCATAAATGTCTTTCGTTTATATAACATATAGTGATTAAAAGCTGTATGCCCGACCGGAGTACGTATTAAGTACAGCGTTTATCTCAATTATATTACCTTGGCCTAGAACTGTGTTTACTTTCGGATAACCAGGTTTGTGGTATAAGTGTTTGCACAGCAAATACTCGAAATGCTTTGATGTGTACTTTTTAATTGAATACAGGGAATATGTGCTGGTATATACTGGTAGGAACCATGTCAAAATGGTTAAAATGTCGACGAGAAATGTAATTCAGGATGATTTAATCACCATAATAATTCAAACAACTTGACGCATTTTTAAAATTATTTATATTTTGATGTTTCAACGGTGACTTGACTACATACATGCATTGGCACAGGGATTAGGCTATGTTTTTCACTTATTCTGAAAACTGGTTTGATTTCTAAAAATCCGATGCTATTAACTTGTTCCAAAGAAGAAAATCATATTTAAAATAAAATACTTATGCAAATTGGCGCAATAATAATTAAGCAAACCTTTCTAATTTTATGCGCATAATGTAGGTCATATTGAACTTGACACTGCGGCTTACATTTCCTATATTTTTACGCTGGATAGATAGTAAATTTAGTAACTTGTAGAAACCTAGGCGATTCTTAGGTTAACGACACACTCGCACACCCTATTATTTAAATATGATAACTTTTTCTAGTGTCATATACAACTGCGTGTTAGACAAAGCCACCGCCATGTAAGTCTATGTGCTTTAGAACTGTAAATAATACACGTTAGACAACGCGCAATAACAATAAGTTTTAGCATGATACATGCAAAGGGATTGTGTTGGACTGAGTGGTGGTTGCTCCAGACCTGTTCGAAACATTTTCTGACCTGTTGATTATATCTGTATATGACAGCTGGCTGTGCCATATAGCTGTAGCTATCTGTTATATTAGACTAATTTAACACTGTTTTTTAATGTTTTTCATATAGCGTATGGTTAACTGCTTCGAACTGTTAACCTGCTAACATGCGAACTGTCAAAATATTCTGGAGGCTATCAGTACTTCTAACATGGGGTACTATGTTTAAACAAGTTTTGATCTTTTGGTGTACCCATAGGGCACAGAATCGTAATTTTCTATGATTCTGCGTTTATTAAATGTAATTTAGAGATTTTTAAATTTGTCTTTTGTTACTATCGTATGGTTCATAGTTGTACGAATGTTTTTATTAAACAGAATTACCTCCTTGTCGTCTTTACCCATATTTATTATTAGATCTTCTAAAACACACATATTAACTTTTTCAAGATTTTTCTGCGATAAGGTAATACCTTTAAATTTACAAATCTCTGCATATTTTTTGTTTCTGGCGAATAAACCGCATAGGCGTATGTTTTAGGTCCCCCTGTTACAAAATTAGTTATATAACTTCCTGGTCCATATTCCTCTAGCGCATCGGTTATTTCACATAGGAAGTTCCCCGATGGGGGTTCATAGTGATTTTCCTTGGATATGTACTGGAGTGAATCAGTATCTCCGTACAAAAAACCTTCTCCCTCCAATTTTTCCATCTCGTTATACAGCGCAGTCGTGAAACAGGATATCGCCACATTCACAGTCAATAGGGGCTCAGATGCTTGCTCTTTGTGTACCCAATTAACAATTATAGTTTCTTCATTAACAGGATTTAAATGTCAGATATTGATTTCTGGGTTGGTTAGGAGCGAGTACAATTCAGCAGGCTCTGTAATTATTTCTGTCTTGGGCTGATTTTCCCGCTGACCAAACTTACCCCAGAACGAATTCAGCATAAGTTTAGCCAAGGAGCGTAAACCAGGGTTTCTTTCTATTTTAGTCGGGGCCAGTCGTATACTTTCGATTCGAAAATAATTGTCTATATATTGCTGCTTCTGTTCTTCAGTTGAACAGCTTTGAGGTCATCCTGATGCCTCTTGTTTAATTTTCAGAAATGTGACTATAAATTCTGTAAACAGACCCGTTCATACCGTATATTTCCATATTTCTTGAATTTTTAAGATGCGATATCCTTTGCTGAGAGCCGCCCTAACCTCATGTATGACCCATGTGCCCGCTCTCTCGTTTTCAGTGCGAGTACATATCCCTTGATTGGAGTTTACAGGGCATGTATGACAGAGAGAGAGAACAGCAATTTTTTATTTTCTTTTATTGGTAAAACAGGGATGATATAAATCTTGAGGTATCAATATAATACACTGAATTAGCCCCTCTGCTCCCTGTTCGAGTTGTTGCGGGCAATTTTCCCACATGTACACTTGTGCTCATAAAAAATGGAATACACTTGCTGTTGAACTGATTTTTGTAATACGACTTTTCACATCAGTGCAACAGTAAGTGTATTCTATTTTTATGAACACACGTGTACATCCGGGTGGCCAACTGGAAACTTGCCGTATTTGCACACCTACGGATATAAACTGCAGAAATCTTTGTAGCAAATTTTTCCCCATCTTTATCTCGTGTTTTAATTTTATTGCTTTACATAGTAGGTTTTGTTTATAATGCCCCTGTTTTAATATATGAAATTAACATTCTCGAACACGTAATGCAGCGAAAGTGTGCACCTGTCCTATGAGTCGAAGGTCAAGTGCGATATAAACCGCCTTAAATTATAAAGGTAATATTGTGAGATCAAGATCAGTTGCAGGAGTGTCAATACGAGAGAAATTGCACCACTGCCGCTTTGGGACGCATAATGATTTATCTGCATAGAATTTTAAATAATAGTGCCCATACCTCACTTCTGTCAGATATTTCACTTAATACCTTATCTCGTACGCGGAATCGTATGGTATTTGACATCCCGACATGTACGAATAATGTTACGTATAACAACCCTTTATACAGAATGTGTAGATCCTTTAACTTGCTTTTTGCTAACTACAGAGATGTGGACCTGTTTAATAGTAATTTAGATACATATAAACGCCAATTACATAACTCCCGTCTGTTAAACAAAAAACTAGGCTAGTAATGTACTCCCACTGTACAGTTGATGTATATTTTTATAATATGTAAATTGTTTCCTGTTTTTTTATTAACAAGCTGTGTACACTGCTGTTTGGATTGATGACTGATTCATTTGCTTTTTTTAAATTTATGTATGCCCTTGTCATCAGTCTGTTATGTGTATCTACTTTAAATAAATAAATAAATAAGTTTAGGTTTTATATTTTTTTAGTTAAAACGTGTCTACTAACTTTAACAATTTGCGCCTGATTTTAATTTAATGCTATTAAAATAAGCAAACCCGAGCAGTACATTTTAAGATAACAGCCCCTTCAAATTATTAATTTAAGTAGACGTTTACTGCGGTATGCGTCTCGTATTTGATTTAATTGGTGTGCATTCTTCGATGAACCTATTATTTCAAGGATTCTTTGAAATTATATTATACAACATTAAATGTATGTTACTAGCGGGCTAAAAACACACCACCATTGCGCTTTATTAACAGGTAAAAAAGAAAAATTTTTTGTTTATGCTCCGAAGTATAAGCTGTAATAAAAAACGGCAACTTTTAAAAATATTTATTTTAAAAATTAGTTGACCCGCTTGTTTATATCATTCCAGACCGATTTGTTATTGCGCTTTGTTAAACGTGTATCATATCATTATATAATGGAATAAAACAACTTTATATGTAAATGTAAATGGCATTTTTGAGCGCGGATTACATGCATCTAGTATGAATTTATATTTACTGTACAAAGCACTCAGTGAATAATCTCTTTAGAAACACAGGATTAAAGCGCATATCGAAAATACGTAAAACAAAATATATAATAACTAGCGCCTATTTGAAAAACATATTTGCAATTTAGCGTAGCGCGACATTCGATTTTTGCCGGGGTCAGTTCAAGTTTACACTTTCACCGCATTGCATATTCGCGAACATTAATTACATCCGCTATATTTTTATGCGCTCCGTAATAATTGTAATTAAGGCTAAATGTTTTGTGACATTGACGCTCCTATAACTGTTATTAATTAGATAATTTTATTGTCGGCATAGGAGTGATCGCTTTCATCTAGCAGGTTTGAATATAAAATATATGAGTACCCCGGGTGTCCATAAAAATATGTTGATGTGGCTTACTCACAGATTCCTGGGCGCCGACTCCTCCCACTCCGTGCAACAAGATAAGGGTTGAATGATTTAGGTTACGACAAATTAACCTGTAAAAAAACTAGGTCTCAATAGGCAGACGTTTAAAATTGTATTAAACGTGTGCGCGCCGACATAACTGTTATTTATATTAGTTAATACATGTAGCAAAACGATAATGTCACAAGTTCAAGAATGTCGTTTCCCTATTAATTATGTTCTGTTTATCAGTTCTTGCAGCTTCAAAAATTGCCATAAAAGCACTTTCAATTTTTAATATATCATAGATGGCTTCATTTCCAGATGGGGGTTAACAAGTAGTGTGCCATTTTTTCACCCGTTTTTCATTTTTTCCCACCCGTTTACGAGATATAACCCCTTTTAGTGTTCAGCCACCCGACATTCGGCTGTTTATCAGTTCTTGCAGCTCCAAAATATCATTTACAAAATTTGTCATAAGGGCACTTTCAATTTTTAATATGTTATAGATGGCTTCATTTCCAGATGGGGGTTAAAAAGTAGTGCGGGGGTGCCATTTTTTCACCCGTTTTTCATTTTTCCCACCCGTTTACGAGATACAACCCCTTTTAGTGTTCAGCCACCCGACATTCGGCTGTTTAACAGTTCTTGCAGCTCCAAAATATAATTTACAAAAATTGCCATAAGGGCACTTTCAATTTTTAATATATTACTAGATGGCTTCATTTCCAGATGGGGGTTAACAAGTAGTGTGGGGGTGCCATTTTTTCACCCGTTTTTCATTTTTCCCACCCGTTTACGAGATACAACCTCTTTTAGTGTTCAGCCACTCGACATTCGGCTGTTTATCAGTTCTTGCAGCTCCAAAATATAATTTACAAAATTTGTCATAAGGGCACTTTCAATTTTTAATATGTTATAGATGGCTTCATTTCCAGATGGGGGTTAACAGGTAGTGTGGGGGTGCCATTTTTTCTCCAGTTTTTCATTTTTCCCACCCGTTTACGAGATACAACCCCTTTTAGTGTTCAGCCACCCGACATTCGGCTGTTTATCAGTTCTTGCAGCTCCAAAATATAATTTACAAAAATTGTCATAAGGGCACTTTCAATTTTTAATATATTAATAGATGGCTTCATTTCCAGATGGGGGTTAACAAGTAGTGTGGGGGTGCCATTTTTTCACCCGGTTTTAATTTTTCCCACCCGTTTACGAGATACAACCCCTTTTAGTGTTCAGCCACCCGACATTCGGCTGTTTATCAGTTCTTGCGGCTCGAAAATATAATTTTACAAAAATTGTCATAAGGGCACTTTCAATTTTTAATATGTTATAGATGGCTTCATTTCCAGATGGGGGTTAACAAGTAGTGTGGGGGTGCCATTTTTTCACCCGTTTTTCATTTTTCCCACCCGTTTACGAGATACAACCCCTTTTAGGGTTCAGCCACCCGACATTCGGCTGTTTATCAGTTCTTGCGGCTCGAAAATATAATTTTACAAAAATTGTCATAAGGGCACTTTCAATTTTTAATCTGTTATAGATGGCTTCATTTCCAGATGGGGGTTAACAAGTAGTGTGGGGGTGCCATTTTTCACCCGTTTACGAGATACAACCCCTTTTCATTTTGGCACTTCCTCCATCCTCTAACTTGGACATGGGGGTCCGGCGACTAGGGCTTTGCCCCTCGGGGTTGGTGTGCGCATGCGGGCCCCGGCGGCTGAAACTTTTTCCGCTCCCGAACTTGTGCATGGAGGCCCCGGCGGACAGACTCCGATCAACTTTGACATTTGGCTTTATGAAGATGACACTCAAGATAATGAAGATGACACCTTTGCGGTTTCACTTCCGATTCCCACGCTCATCAAAATTTGTCAGTTAGTCACGGCGCTATTTTTTACATTAAGGAATAGATTAGCCTTAAATTTGCATTGGCCCCCGGGGTCTGACAGACTCCGATGAACTTTGACATTTGGCTTTAAAAAATTTACCCGAAAATATATACTTGGACATGGGGCCCCGGAGTTCATGTTTAGGGGATGTTATTCACATCTAACGACTTTTGAAACCGGTTTCCACAATGGCAAGATGACACTCAAGATAATGAAGATGACACCTTTGCGTCCTCTCTGCCCTCTGGGGTTGATGTGACCTTGAAACTTCCTCCGCTCTTGCATTTTTATGTTATGTAGATAGAGATACCTATAGAAACCTATGTGTTAGAGAGAGAAAGGTGGATTTTGTAGAAACATATGTGTTAGAGAGAGAAAGATAGAGTTTTGGAGTCTGACAGACTCCGATAACCTTTGACATTTGGCCTAGGGTTGATATTGCGCATGCGGGCCCGGCGGCTGGAGCTCTGCCCTGGTGTCTGACAGATACCGATGAACTTTGATATTTGGCTTTAAAAAATTACCCGAAAATATATACTTGAACATGGGGGTTCGGCGGCTAGGGCTCTGCCCCCTGGGGTTGGTGTTGCGCATGCGGGCCCGACGGCTGAGACTTTGCCCCGGGGTTGGCGTGATCTTGAAAACTTCCTCCGCTCCTGCATTTTTACCCGCCTGGGCATGGGGTCCGGTTCCCATGATGGAAAGATGACACTCAAGATAATGAAGATGACACCTTTGCAGTTTCCACGCTCATCAAAATTTGACAGTTAACCGCAGCGCCTTAAATATACAAAAAACCTGATGCGAGCCCCCGGCGGCTGGAGCTCTGCCCCTCGGGGTTGGTGTGACCTTGAAACTTTCTCCGCTCCCGAACTTGCTCAAGGGGGCCCCACAATATGGCGACTGGGGCTTTGCCCCCTGGGCTCGCTTGAGTTAGAGAGAGAAAGATGTTTTTTTGTAGAACTCAATGTGTTAAAGAGAGAAAGATAGATGTTTGATGACTGACAGGCACCGATGATCTTTGACATTTGGTTTCCTCCCCCTCCCCGAAGAGGACAAACGACAAATTAGCCTTAAAAATTTGCATTTTTATTTAAAAAACATGGGGGCCCCGGCGGCTAGGGCTCTGCCCCTGGGGTTGGTGTTGCGCATGCGGGCCCCACAATATGGCGGCTGGGGCTCTGCCCCCTGGGGTTGGTGTTGTGCAATACCCAGAACATGTTGCGCAATATCCAGAAGTGAAAGTCTGTCAGACTCTAATCGGTGACCTTGAAGTGGTCCAGAACCCGCCTATCTCTACTACTTAGATGTTAAAGCCTTAGCGCCATGAATTTTTAAGTCAACTACATTTAACCCCTTCAGAATTCAAGACGGGAAAAATGCCACTTGTTTAGGGTGATATGTGAACCACTCGTTTGCCAGCTAGACCTACCTCTGTTGATACTCAATATGCCACCGCCAACTGCTGTACATTAAATAACAAAGTGCAATAAAACAAAAATGGTAACTTTAACTAGCTATCTATTGCATAACTTTAATGGGTAAAATCACATGTACACAGTGTAAGGGAAGATGGACGGTCGGCATTACCTTTTGGCGAAAGTTGTATTTGATATTTTGCCGGCTGGTAACTATCGGCCTAGTGGGCTAACTAGTCGCGAGGGTCGAGGTTCCAACTACGCTGAAAAGAATACCAAACGAAATACGAAGACAGTGGGCGCCAGGTCCAGCATAGCAATAAACAAATTTCAATATACAAATCAATATATACCAACAATAAACACATTGAAAATAGACAAAGGTACTGCATCAATACATTTCATAAAAGCATAAATATATAAACACGTTAGTCGAGCGCTAAACAATAAACTTCAGCTGTAAACTATCGTAAATATGCAATTAAGTTGCTAACCAAAGTAGCAGCACCGGCACAATCATTCGTCCGCATCCTGTGAGGCAGGGTGTGACAAAGCTAGAGCTATGCAAGCGAAAGGCTAACGAATACCCCGAATGTTAGCTTATAAATTTAATGTAACGACAAAATTTCAAAGGCTCGAAGCCCGCTGTTACGGATTGTATGATCATATAGGCGTGGCGGTTTCTGTTTTAAACGCATCAAGTTATTATATGATTGAACAAAGCAATGGCTTGAATTATGCTCCTCACAAAAGCTAAACTTACAAATCGGTAATAATCAAATTACGAAAATCCTAAATATTGAGCATAAGGCTACCGTGAACGGTTCTTTAGATACGACCAACACCCTCTAATAATGACATTTAACAGATTAACCTCTGCAAAGAAGCTAGTGAAAAGCAGTGACCGAAGTTGCATAAAAATACAGTTAATCTGTGTTCTAGGTAAGCTAATCTGTCCTAGAATAGTTCAACGGCATAACTGAATGTATTGTTACGTCACAGGGCCCAGAGCAAAACGGCCTTCAACACAAATTACTGCTAACTAACGGTAAGCAAACCTAAATAGCAAGCCATTCGATAACACAAAAATATCTACGATCTAATATCACGAGCATGGCTAATACAGCTACCATGAACATAGTCTACTCTAAAATTACACGAAGTGCAATACGAATCAATAAAATAAGCCCAAATGCAATATACACAATAAATTTCAATTCGACAGACATTTTCAAATACAAATTACACCAATAATCCTACAATACGCATGCTATACGAAATGCCTATAATTAGCGGAGCAGTTATTACGCTAATTCAGATATACACACCTCAGTACAAGTCACATACGAATCACGCATGCTGTTTTCCAGGGTCAAGCGCAGATCAACAGCAAGTTTGGAAGCATCTGGTGCGCCAAGGAGCCGACTTCCGACAGCATTGCAAGCGTCGCAGGGAGGGTGGCGAATAGACGATGCCAGTACCAATTACACAAAGCACCAAATAAGGTAAGCAAACCAAATCCATATTACGAACATTTTTCTGGGTGGTAATCCAGATTTAATGGCAAATACGATCCAAATTCAACTTTAATGCTATCCCAGGTTAATCCAGATTTTTAATGGCTAAAAATACAAATTTTCCAAATAGATTACGGCGTTCAAAAGAGGGAAACGTAGGCAAACACCATGTACGAACTTTAAGATGTTGTGCAGCCAACTCGTTAAGCCAAGCGTGCGAAGAGTGAACGTCCCATGAAATCCGTCGGTGACGAAATGAACGCCGGAGATATCAATACCAATCCCCGAAGCATTCAGGCAGGGAAACGGGGCCTCTAAATCCTTCCAACTATGAATCTACCAAAGCCGTGAGACCAGATCCCCAGAGGAAGCGATTCCAACTTTCACAACGCAAGACTTGCCAGGAAATGGCCGAGAAATGCTCAAAACCAGCCCAATTCAGCTTATCAAAGTTCCCAAAAATTGGAAAGTTGGCCAACGTAAAAACTAAAGAATGCAGAGTGCTCTGAACTGATAACAGCAATTTAGCCTTAAGTTTGAAATTAAAGGTAGATGTTAACAAGGTTGCCTAACTTAAAGTAAAGTATTGTATCATTTATTAAAATAAAGCAAATCACCAAATCTGACTAATTTATTTCAATCAATAAATAGGAAAATGTCAAAATGAGCGTAACAGCAGCAACGTTATCCCTGACTTCTAGCGGAAGTCATCATCTATAGAAGCTAGGTACCTAAAGTAATTTTATCCAGCCAATGCCGGAGCTTCTAGTTATCAAAATGCAAGCACAAAATTCCAGGAAGAGGCTAGTAATCTGCCTTAAACTAACTTAGGCGTCGTCGAAAGAGCTAAACGCAGAGAAAATTTTTGGAACATTCCGTCGTTAAAATCACTTTCCGTGGCCCCACGTAACATTCAACCAATTATAATATATTTACCTCGAGTTGGTGTTAGAAAGTTCCTGGTTAACTGCAAAGATCATTCTCGATGCATGCGGCGTCTTTCACACATATCGACGATGGAAGATAAATCTGGCATTTGAGGATGTTGTCAGGCCAGGACAAAGATGCTGTGTGGCAAGATCAAAACCGATTTGCCTCGAAAGGCTGACACGGGGTGAATACGACTAGTTGATGTATCCACAAGCACTTGTTATGAGATTTGCCCATCGTCATTTGAAATGATTAAGAAGCCTCAGAGTTGATCTGGCATTTAGTTGCAGTTGAAGGTTTACGACAAAGAGCCTTAATTTTTACGCAATTAACAAACGATCTCCGCCGCAGGCAGTACAAATTGCTCACCCAACTGCCTCGGACTCAATATTCAATGATTGGGAAGCGATGGGCCTGCTAAGGGCGGCAAAAACCGAGAACTACGAGTTTGCCGTCCCGTCAGAGAAACGTGCTGGCACCAAAACCTCAACTCGAAGATCAATCGAAAAACGGATTTTGCAACTCCACAGGATGCACTCCTTTCGTGCGAGATGTAAAACGACAGAAAAGGTAATTTCCCACGAAGTAATGCAGACGTTGATCGCCTATGTGCAGTGTAACGGCAACGAAAAATTCCAACGGTGATGCAACTTCTTCGGACTACGCGCATTCCTTTCAACGAAAAACCCTATTACCTAATTAGTGGAATGCCCGATATCAACTAACTACGAGTGGAATTAGACCTACAATTGCTTCTAAAGGAATGACCAGAGGCGGATCCGCTTAAACCTGTCGAGACGTAACACCATCTGTAGCGTGCATTCAAAGCTAGCAGCGCAAAGATTTTCAAGCATATTATCTGAAAATCAATTTCTAAGGGTGTTGGAGTTGAGCCTGTTGGCCTGTGCTACAATATAAGAAAATACGGCCACAAAAGTTCTATCAAATACTTAAATCATATCTAACTGTTCAGCATTTAATGGTCAAGCAACAAGTTTTTTAATCTTAATGGTACGCGATACCAAATTAATATCACAAGTTACAATAGAACAACTATATTTATCATTTTTAATAACCTCCTCAAAAGATTATGTAATTAAATGTTATGTTTGAAGCATGTCTTCACTAGTCATTCGCCACATGGTGAAACCGGGCGAGAACTAAAGAAATAATGAACGAATCTACAAAATTGTATGAAGTAGATTCAGCGTAACCTGCGACGTGTTGATGCCCACATACAATAAAGGAATTAAAATTACATTACGTACAAAAACAGGAATACCTGGGAACGGTAACTGAAACCGACGGCAACATAGATCAAGAAGTCAGAAATCGAAGTAAAGCAACAAAATAAAAAAGAAGGATCTGAGTGAGAAAAGAAAATTGCAGCATTGAAAAACTACATACACCCTAGACTAGTACATGTAGCAGAATATTGAGTCATAATAGATAAAAGCAAATAGAGTAGCACAGCGTCGAAAATAAACTATCTTCAGAGAGTACTAATGAGAGGTACAGAAGATGAATCCTAATTGTGGAAGGAATCAAGGAAAATCAACTGAGTTGGTATAGACATGTAACATGTATGACACCAGATAGATACCTTGAAGCTTCTTCTTCTTGTTAACGGTTCTTTGGCCCTAATCCCCATGTATTTGTATTACCAAAAAAGAAAATTGTCTTTAAATATTGATTCGAATAGTGGTTTTGAATGTTTGCTTATTTGTTTTTCTTAGTAAAATAAAAGCAGTTATTATTATTATTACCATTATTAGTTTCGATTTCAGATATGTATATTCTTTTCTCTCTCGATTTTTTTTCGAAATGGGTAACTTCTACGAAAAAACTGTTTATTACAAAACTTGTAGGGCATGGAAAATCCTGAAATTTGGTACATATAATTTTTATTTTTGGTTATTATTGTACACACGTCATGGCGGCGAGTGTGTGTGAAACCCTGTTGCACACTAACCCAGAGGTAGAGTTCACGGCACCATTTTGTAAAGTTGTTTTCTCGGGGGGTCGAATCTACGATCTGTCGTCATTTGATCGGATTAATTCGCTCAAAAATGAACAAAAACAGTTGCCTTTTCACTCAGAGACAAACCTATATCCGACTCAGGGTTTTAAGAAACTGTCCTTGAACTAAAAAATAAGTAGAAGAGAGGCATTTTTATGCAAGCCTAGGTAGACTTGAAGACGTCCCACCATGACCTGATAAAGACTGTTGGATTATAATTATAGAATAGGGAATAAGAGTTTTAGCAAAAAGGAAAGTGACCTATCTCACAAACAAATCCTTATGTTTAACTTTTATATTGGATATGGGTTCAACGAAATAAGATGAATTGCGAACATACAATGGGGATTTAAGGCTGAACTTCCTGAGGATATTGGTTATGTATTTCGCTATAGCAGTGACGAGAGGTCAGAGAGAGATGTCCTGTGTTTTAATTTTGGTAACGCCATACAAGTTGAGGGTCTTTGAAGTGTGAGGAATCAACCTCTACTGAATATCAATTTGAGTATCTGAAGATTTTCCGAGAGAAACAATTTTCCGTTCGATTTTGGAAGTTGAGTCGAGAAAAAATGAGGCGTAAGAAGAATTTTGAAGCAATAGCCGCAAAAATAGTATTTCTTTGTTATATCCACCAGGTCACCAAACGCGTAGGATCACCCAAAGATAAAAGACAAACGCCATATCATCTAAAGGTATTTATTTATAGTCCTCTGCTCCTGTAATTGCGTATACATTGGGGAAACAGAACGTTCAGTAAAAATCCGTATCCCTCAACATCAGCCCTGCCCTAGGTCGGGTCTCGTTTCGTCATCAGCCATAATCAAAGCAATACCGGTTACTAGATCCATTTGGTAAAGGTTTGTTAACATAAAAAGGTAACAAAAGTTATTCCTTGGCTAATCTCTCAAGAAATCAAAAACCGTAAACTGAGTGAGCACACTTGCCAACCGCGACTAGCTTCGCTGAAAACGGTCGTGCGGTACATTGAGGTCTCCAAATATATTCACTACACAAGACCGGTAGAGCGACAACGAATTTTGACGATACCGACGAGTGTGCTCAAGCATACAACGACAATTCGTAAAATCCAGCAATCCAAATCTCCTGAAACAAAGCTCCAAACAATCTCCGGTAGCAGTAACAAATAATAAAAACCACAATTAAATATTACAGTATAAGTGGCATTTAAATATCGCAGCACAATCGACAAATAATTTAATGTACAGGCTTACTCAAGCACTCGTAGTAAACTTTCAAAATTGCGACTGCGCTACTAAATGCCGGAATGTCCAATACTGGGCAATCTTAGGAATGCCAACAATTAATACAAATCATCATACAATACAGTTACAAACTTCTAAATAATTGGACAGTAATTTACCGGTGACTGCACAACAAATTAAAAGCGGCTGAGCGGTCCTTACTCGCCTTCTCGCAATGCTTTGGGAAAATCAATACTTAAATTACGCCAGCCGAAATGCGGCTGCACATAAGTAGTTTAGAATAAAACCTAATAGCGGTTTCCGTCGAGCACTTCCCAAACTGCTTATCGAGAATCCAGGCGGGCTGAGAAATTTGGCAATCGAAGCGTGGCAAGGCCAGGTTGCACCCAGAAGTCTCAAACTCTGAACAAATGGCCCAAAAATTGCTTGTCAAATTCGTAACCAAAGGCCCAAAACTGGTTTGTCCGAAACGGCTTGATAAGGGTAAACGAAATCCAAAATAAATGCATAAAAACCTTTGCTAAACGACAAACAATATAAAGCGGACTCACCCCGGATGAACTGGGAAATTGGACATAAAAGGTTAGGTGCTCCACGGTGTCGAATAATCTTTCCAACATAAAGTCCAAAATACGAAATATTGCGCTCTCTGCAGCGGGGCCCTAAAACCTCCATAAATACCAAACTGAAGGCCCGTACAGAGACAGGACAAAAGCCACCAAATGCAAGCGCCAAACACCCCGCGGTGCTCCGCCAAATGAAAGGGACGCGTTCAGATGAAAGAATGCGAGCATTGAGAATGTTCCGGCCGCCTCGCGGTCAAGCTAGGCCAAGGAAACCTTGTAGATAATGATAACTCGCGCCAAAGAAATCGAAAATTAGGGGCGCAAAACCAGCGTTGCGGAGCTACAGCGAGTGCAGAAAACCCCAATAGCCTCCATTATCGGCGAATCCCTATTCTTCTTTAGCAGAAAGAATCGCGAAGCCATTAAGATCTACGAAAACCCCAATATTCTCAATCTTCTACTTTTTATGTGAAAAGCGAGTATTTTTAAACTTCCTCCACTTAACGGCGATGACTCTCGACTTCCCTCTTCCGATCGGTATGATAGTCATGGCACCTGTTCGAAACAATATACTTATTTTCTAACATAGGATGAATTTCTCCACATTTTTTCCTGAGGAGTTCACCCTTAACGTTTTGTATAAGCAATTTTGCATACACGTCCTCCGCCAAGGTTGTTTTCCATATCTTTAGTAGAGAATTTTATCCAAACATTATTTTTTCTGTCTTTTTTTTGCAACTAGTCTCAAAGTTTAATGTTACATTTTGCATTAATGTTAACTTACCTGGCGCCTAATGCTTCATCTACACTACTAATTATATTCGTATTTAGTTCTTCCCATGATTTTTCAACTTTCTTTCTTATCTCAGTTTCCATTTGATTGCGATTTAGTCCTAAACTTTGTTGATTGGAAAAATGATATTTGCAAAATTCTAGATCATGATCTGTGCCTACATTTCCTGCTTATGTGGAAAAATATGCTTTTATTTTTAAACTACATGTATATAGCTTTGTCATCATATCTTCGTTTTCATTTTGTGCAACACCATTGGATTTTTGCTTTATACAGTTGATACTATTGTTAAAAATTCTTGCATTTACTATGAATGTCTTTTCGTTAGCTATTATATCATTCAATGTTTTTACAGTTTCTCGCCTGAGTCTTCTTTCTTTTTCATATTTTTAAGACGCTTGTTCTATTGGAACCAGATTTTAAATTTACATACACTTATCTGTCGTCCCGCAGAGAGTGCCTTTAATGTCTAATCACAGGGTCCCCAGCTGGCGGATTGGGAAATGTTAAATAGATGTATCGAGCAGAAAGGATATCGAACACCTTTCGCGTCCCATCTCAGGCACCAAATTGATAGCCAACGATGAATAGGAAATGCAAGATCTAATAGAAAGGTTAAACATACAGGGTCATAAACTCTTATTAGTAATAAATCTGGGCCAAACCAAAATTAATAATAATAGAGACAGAAGCTACACCCTCCATTTATGTATCGATATAGAACCAAATATTGGTAATTAAAGCTGTAGAACAAATACGATACTTAGCTTCTTTGATAGACAGTAAAATAACATGTTAGCCTAGGACTAGGAGATGCATTTAAATCTCGTGTAGTAGTAAATAAAGTATGGGCTTATAGACAAATTGCACGGTAGATGAAAGTAATGCTGCTACAATTCCTTTCAGTTTTTATATCGTCTGTGATGGTCTTATTTTTTCTGAAGTTCTGCTGTTTCTCACTCATACGTATAAGCTCTAAGAGGACAGTACTAATCATCCGGTTAAATACTCGTAGCTTCATCACTGCATTGAGAAGAATTATTCTTCTGTAATTCTCTGGTCGCTTTCATCTCCATTCTTGAATATTGGAATAGCGTAGATTTCCTTTCAGTCAGTTGGAAGGATCCCGTTGTCTAGTATTTTTGGAACAGCGTTGCTAGTTATGCAGCTAGTTATTTTTCTCCGTACTTGAGCACACTATGTAGTCCATTGGGGTCCAGCGCTTTTCTGTTTTTTAAAGCTTTGTAAAGTTCTTCTGGGAAAACTGGTTTAATACGAATTCTCTGCAAACGGTACTATACCTGAATACTAGCTACCTCATCTTCATATAAGAGGGTTATCAATGTATTCGCAGCCTAACATTATAAAGAAACAAACAAGACAATTTATTTTTCAAAATAATCACCCTGAACAGCAATATAATTTCTCAAATGATGGTCAAGTGCAGAAATTCTCTGAAAGCAGGAATTTTATGCAGTCGACATCAATATTAGACCACTACATTGAGGTGCATCTCTAGAAGATCAGTTTCCATGCTTCAAATCGGTTGACCACTGTTTGACCATACTGTATGAAGGGGCAGACTTACGCTATGTAAACACAGGTAGATTTCAAGAGGTGTAATCCTCTTTGCACAAATATTTAATTACTACCAGAATTTCAACTTTTCTCATTTTACAAAGCCTAACACGTATTGCTTTACTAAACAATTAATAACTCAACAACCAATAGACCGCAACCATTAACTTTTGACGGGTGTCACTTAAAAGGACTGTTGTGTCAAATGACAGCCTTTGCTTTTTAAAATGTCTAAGTCTTCTATGTTAGGCCACGAACACATCGATCGCTCCTCGTAGCTGTTTCAAGTAATTTAGCTAATCGTCTCTTGAGATACTTTGGGTTTGCAGTGAGATCGTGCTCCAAGTCTCCGATGAAGGCTGCCCAGAAATCGGTTTTTACTATTCGTATTTCCGTCTGTACTCTACTTCTCGCTTCCTTATATGTCTGAAGCTCTTCAGGTATTCTATTCTTTAGATAGGTAAGATACGATTTCCATTTTTTATCACCTCTTTTACCTCTATCGTGAACGATGGTGGTGGATGTTGGTTGAATTTCTGTTTATTCTTCTTTTTACCGTACCTAGCCGGGCTCCGTAGCTCAGTGGTTAAGCATTCTGGTTACTAAACTAAAGGTTGCGAGTTCGATGCCCGGTCCCGGTGAGGTATTTAAAAATAAAAATGCGGATGAAAACCTCTACAGAATGCCATCATTCAGAAGTGATGCAAAGCCATGTTACTACGATGTGTAGCATGTAAAAAATACCTTGCTAGGGTTGGAACTCCTAAGTCTCGGAAAAAGTCTAGACCTTGACCATTACAAAAAAAAAACAGTACTTCGTTTGCGGTCATCTTGATGTTGCATTTGACTTTCTCCCAGCAAGTTTCTACGCTGTCCTCATTCTGAATAGCGTTTTCTCCGATCTTCTGTGCTAGTCGGTGTTTCGTTAAAGGTCTTTAAGGTTATGTCCTTCATGGATATTATATTCAGTTTATTTATGTAATGTTTTCTCTTTCACGAGCAGGGTGGCTCAAGGCAGACAGGCTACACAAAGATTGAACTCCCTATTATGGTCAAAGAATATAGGTAATCATACTAAAGTCAGAATATATAAGACAATAGTACAGAGTATACTTATATACGGATCTGAAACCTGGGAAATGACCAATAAAGATAAGCAAAGAATTAACGCTGTGGAAATGGATTTTCTACGAAGAGGGTGCAGAGTGTCCAGATTAGATCATGTTCGAAACACAGAAATAAGAACTAGAATGAAGAAGGAAGAAACAACTATTGAAGAAATTGAAAAAAGGCGTCTTGTATGGTATGGGCACGTACGAAGGATGAACGAAGGTAGATGGCCAAAGCGAATTTTAGATTGGAACCCACCAGGGAGAAACAAAAGGGGCAGACCCCCTCACACATGGAATAAACAAATAACAGAAGATATGCGCACACGAAATGTAGAAGAAGGAATGTGGAATAATAAAGACCACTGGCGTTTGGGATGCGAGAGACGGCCCAGGCTGTAACACACTCACTATATATGTATATATTTCTCTTTCAACTGTATGAGTAGTAATATTTTTTCCAGGAATCGTTGGTGATCTGATCCAATATTCGATGAGTTTAAAAAGCTAATGTCAAACGTCATCAGACGAGTTAATAAAACATGTAGGCAAACGTTAACTCTTATAATACGAAATAAGATGGATCACTATTGTGTCAATTACAAAAGTGGACACAGTAACACGAAATTATTCTTCTTAATCAGAAAATTTTAAATTTGTATTTAAATCAACAATATGTCTTCTTATAACTTACAAAATAAAAATACAATGCATAAAATGAAAATTTATTGTTTTATAATTTTTGGTCGCTTCTAAGCTGACTGTGCCAACTGCGCCATTGCACACATCGCTGGTTACGCCACTGTAAATATTCTCGTTCTCTTATTTTTTATTTTAGAAAGGGAACATCTTACTATTCTCATCAAAATTTGCTGATAGGGCTTGATGGTCTTGCAACTTTAAGTGTTTGTCGTCGTGCTTATTAAAGCAAATTTCTTTCGCTAACTATCTTTAGTTACAGGTAAGCAAACGATATGACTTGCTTCATGACACTTCCGTCTATTTTCGCATGCATCTGATCCGGAGTTTGAATTTTTGTTAGGTATTTCTGTGTCTAGTGCGTTTTATAGCTGTGTACTTAGATACATAAGGTGTATTAGATAATAATTATAATAACAGGTTGCTAGTGAATGTTGAAAATGTACTTAGGAGAACCACAACATATTAATATATTCATAGCCAATGATTTGTATATCTCTTCGAAAGGAGTTTCAAAATGTATATGTGGCTGCCGATAGTTATCAATTTTCCTACTGACTAGAAATACCAACGAAATTATCATTCTAATTGCAATTGCGTGTCAGAATGCAAAATTATAAGTTAACAGATTTGATTATAAACAAACAAAAATTTTAACTGAAATATCAACAGCTCATCTATAGAAGCGAATACGATTTACAGCTTCAATAATTCCCGAACTCTACTTTGACTTGCCTATAACAAAAGTAAACCCTTCTTAATAATTCGCGAAAAAATCATATTCGATTCCAAAGCAAATCTAATTTAAGCAACTTATTGAAGAGTCACAATAATTTACTGTTAAACAGCCAGTAAATTTCCGTTTACATTTTCAATAGCTTATACTTCCAACAACGAGTTCGTTTCATAAATTTTTTGTGACATATCTGAAACCGCACGCAAACACCTCTTTGTTTCTGATCTTGCAGCTATCTATCATTCACATTGTTTTCCCGCAATGCATAGGTACTGATAAATTTGTATTTTTCAAGCTCGTTTGCAAACTTTTTTTATTTCCATTTTATTATTCTAAATCGACAATAAATGCAATATGAAAAACGCCTCGTATCTCCTGGTGCCCGCAAAAATCAGTTTGGCACACCGTGAAATGCTATCGCATTTTTATGTCGTCGACAATTTTGTCTCTCCCGACTGTGCAGCAGGACTTCAAAGCTCTGCCATATTGAGCATTACGTCTCCGATAAACTGGAAATATACAGGGAGATGTGAAGTTATGATTGCTTTGGCCCAACACACGACTGAGAAAAGCAAATGCGGACACAGGAATTAACAACTTTTTAAGCTTTATGAATTTGTTTTCGCAGAAATGGTCCTTTAGCATAACTTTGCTAAAAGCAATTTCCTTTCAGATTACATGGGGCATAAAAGTGGCCACCCGAGCAGCCCTGCAATATTGAAGTGGAAGTTAAATTACTAATACAACTTTTTTACCAACTTTAATATTTGTAAAATCTTAAGAAGAACTTGCAAAAATTACTACATCACGTTTATTTTATAGGGTTAATGGCAAAAGACATATTTTTTCGTTTAAACAGACCATTGAGCATGATATCGCAATAGCAAGTGTTACAGTTTACTTTCGCGTTAGTTGAATTGCTATTATTTTCTGATATCCGAACGCATGCAGTTAGTAATTTTATTATGCGAACGCACTTTTCCTGCGCGAGAGATCGTGTCGGACGCGCCGACTTGTTCTTCTGCGGCCAGAGCGCACTTCGAGAGGTCGTGTTTCCAGACCCATGCCAAAGCTGATCTTATAATTCTGCACGTAGCAGAATTAATCGTCGTAACGTTAATTTACGGATTTAGCAGTTTGGTTTTGATATTTATTTCGTGGGGACAACTAGTCGCTCACTTATAAAACTATTGTAATATGGGATTTGAAGGGTCCAGAAACATTGTGACGTAGCTGTAAAAGTTATCGGCGCTTCCATTGTAGAATGTAGACAACGTTAGATTTGCTCTAGATTGTTGGCTAATGCGTTGTGTACTCGTATTCGTCCTTAATGAGCGCTCCTAGCAAGCCGCCAATTTTGGGCTACATTTAATGGGATTCAACATGAATTCCATCGAAATCGCACACCTGTTGGTTTACTGAATCGTACCTGTCCACGTGAGCAGGGACGAGACCACATTCTCAAAGGAGCGGCACACCAGACTGGAAGACGCGATCTAGCATTTGTTTTTCTTCAATTTTAATACAGAAATTTCCATACTGCAAGCGATGAGGTACTTGTTTCTTTCGCAAATGGTAGATGTAAATACTATTTGATTTTACAAGCGGTGGAGTTTTTGCCAAGAGGCTTCGATGGTAAATATATTATTGACTAACGTATGAATGATTGAATGAACGCAGCTTGAACCGCTAGTCGTAATATGATTACACTCTACAATATATAAAATTCAGGTGTATTGCCGTTTGATCTATATATTTATTGTTTGCGTAACTTACTCGATACGCGATGTTTGAGATATTGCTTTGCTTAAATTGGTTTCTTTAGAGTCATTTCACTGTATTGCTGTTCGCGTATGAGTTTTGATATCCTTCATTCTGTAAAACATATTTTACATTTACTGAAATTATTGCATGTAAAACTAATATTTTAGTATGTGGGTCACCTGCATGATTTATTGAGGATTTTGTTGTCTCAATTTAATTAATACGAAATAAACTAAATATATTGACCGTTTTTAATGTTATGTTATTGGTCGTGCTCTTGAAGCAAAGTTATAGGTGGTAATAATTTTAGTTTGCCACAAAAAAGTAAATAGCAGCAGTTAGGTTATATTGCAACGCATTCCTTGCGATTAGTTATAAGGTCTGATATACCGAATCGTGCTTTGAGACGTTTTGCATATTAGTGGTTTGTTTAATTGTAATAAATTGAATCCACCCACTCTCCGATTAAACTGAGTTGGCCACTGAAATTTCACGGAGGAATACATGGGTTATTTGGGCAATAACCCCCGTGCTGTTGTGCACACTTGAAGTTTATCCACCACCCCTTTTGTTACTGGGTGTTCAAAATTTAATACCGCTGCTGAATAATTGGTATCAAAAGATAAAAACGATATTACGGCTATTTGGCAATTTGGAGATTTGTTACGCATATCTTGACGTTAGCCTAAAATATTGGCCTCGCTGCCCTAACCGCACTTAATTGCTATAATACGAAGGTAAAAAGGTTACGAATTGTGAGTCATCATACAATAACTGTTTAGCTTATGGTTGGGACTGCTAACTGCGTTTGCTCGGCGAGTTATGCGTGCTAATTCTTCGTAGCGATAACCTTCTGAAAGATATAACTGCTTCCTTCCTTTTCAATCCGTACCCCTTGCTAGGGGTGTGGTGACTGCCTCTGATATCATCGTCCTCCATTGTTTTCTATCCATTGCTGCATGGACTGCCTCGTGGACCTGGCTACCAGTAATCTCTTTTATTATGTCAGTCCATCGTCGTGGAGAACGGCCTCTGGAGCGTTTTCCGCTGACTTTTCCTTCTACCATTAGAAGCTCTAGATCTGAGCTGCGTCGTGCTACATGCCCGAAGTATGGAAGAATTCGTTGGTGAATTGTATCGTGAATTCGTTTCTGGAAACCTAATTCTTCTAAAATGGAAACGTTAGTTCGTCGCTCTGTCCATGATATGCGGAGAATCCTGCGGTAGCTCCACATCTCAAACGCATCTATTTTCTTACGATCTCTCATTTTAAGGGTCCATGTTTCGGCAGCGTATAATAAGATAGAAAAAACTAAGGAATGAAGGAGACGCAGTTTGGTAGCCTTGGTTATATCTCGATCTTTCCATATTTTTATGAGCTTTATAACTGCATTTCTGGCAATTTCAATCCTTCTCTGAATTTCAGGTTCACAGCTGCCTACGTTAGTAATGATAGAGCCAAGGTAGATATACTTTTGAACGACTTCACAGCCAAATACTTGTTGAATGTCGGGCTGATTATTATTAGCTCTGTTAATAATCATCACTTTTGTCTTAGACTGGTTAATATATAGACCTAGTTGTTCACTTTCGTGTTTTAATCGTCCCATGATGTATTTCAGCTCTGTTGCGTCTTTTGCTAAAATAACGGTATCATCAGCATACCTCAGATTCGTGATTTGCTTGCCGTTTATAGCTATACCTCCCTGATATTCATCAAGTACACGTCTAATGATGTATTTACCGTATACGTTAAACAGCAGCGGGGAGAGTATGCATCCCTGACGAACACCTGCGCGTATATTAAAAGGCTTGCAAAACATTTTATCTACCTTCACCTTTGCAGTGCTGTTGGCATAGAGTTGTTCGATAAGGTGAATAAGATGTGCTGGAATTCCCATGTATCTCAGAACTTCCCACAATTTGGACCAGTTAACAGAATCAAAGGCACGCTGATAATCTACAAAACAAAGATACATAGATACATTGTATTCTTGTGTTTTTTCAATTAGCTGCCGTACATTAAGTATTTGCTCCCGTGTACCTTTGCCTTTGATGAAACCTGTTTGTTCTTCTGAGATTTGAAAAGACAGATAATTTTTTAAACGTTCATTCAAGATGTGTAGAAGAACTTTACTAGCATGGCTTATCAATGCAATAAGACGATAATTAGTGCAGTCTGTCGTAGAACCCTTTTTATGTACAGCGATGAAAATTGATTGGCACCACTCTTTCGGCTATTCTCCAGAATTCCATATTTTTGTGCAGATTTTATGTAAAAGATCGACTCCCTGTTGTCCCATAAGCTTGATGATCTCGGCAGATATGTCGTCCGGGCCTGCTGCTTTGTCATCCTTGAGATGCTGCTTAAAGAGTTCAATTAAAATTCTTACTTATCTGTTGACATTAAAGTTAGAAGATTAGATAATTGACAGCTGATTCGTAGTGACTTTCAAATTCGATCGGGGATTCTAGTGCCATTGCGTTACATTGTGTTGGTATTACTTTACTTTTGTTTTTGTTCTTTAGGAATAAAATAAATAATATAACAATTTGGGGCAAATAGGTAGCAAACAAATAATCAAAGTTTTTGTGGAATTTCGTTTCCATTCACGAAATGAGGATATTTGGTTTCGATGAAAAAAGCTGAATGGTCGTTACTATTCCCAATTTCTATTTGTAGAGTTGTACCAACTATTGCAACTTACCTTAGAAGGATCACATAACTTGGATTAGCTCAATCCTCGGCTGCGATATGGGTATAATAAGAGTGGGATTTTTTGTTTACTTCACTTTGTCAAAACAGTTTTAGTTCATTAAACAAGAAGTATTTGGCTCCAACAATTTTATTTAGATTGTTATTTTTTTTCTATGATGTCTATGTACATTAGGGTGGAGCGATTTTGATCACTTTTTAATTTTTAATTCTAATAGTGGCGAAAAGTTGTTACAAGTGATCAATTAGTGCCAGTTTTTTGCGTTTTTAATTATATTGTTTCCTTCTGCCCTCTACCGCCCCCTACAGGAGGTAATTTTTTTTTCAATTCCTCATAGCAAAAAAAATTACCTTAGCTCAGGTACCCTTGGTTACTTTGGTTTTTAAGTAAATTTATATTTTCTGCCCTCTACCGGTTTTTGTATATAAAATGTATATAAGTGTTTGATTTTTATTTTACTTATTATTAAGAAAAAGGTGCACCAGTGGATTTAAAGAAGCTAGTTCTGGTTACCTTCTTAAAATTATAAGTGTTTTCGTTACTAGATCTCAAAACTGTTTGTACCCCACCCTATAGTTTACAAAAATATTGCTAAAAACAGCTCTTTGCTTGATTATCATAACAAATTGTGATCATTATCTTCAAGAAACTTGAAAACTGAGTCAGTTATACTTTTCGCAGAACCAGAGGTTGGCGTTGTATGTCCCATATAGAGCGATCCAAGCTCTTCGATCAGATATATATGCTCTTCCACTATGGTCTTTCGGTCATGTTTGTTTCCAGTTGTCATTTGCGTTCAAGTAAAATCTTTTCTTCAGTCGAAATATATGCTTTGTACTGACTTTTCCTGAAGCGGTTTTTGTATACTATTCTCTTCTTAGTTTGCTCTTCTTATCTTACTTCTGTCAATAACATTATCTTTGTGGCTTTCTGAGATCAGACCAACGTCTTGTACAACAGCTGGGGTAATTGCTGCTGCGGCTCTGTCACACAATCCAAATCTGTCACATACCTGTTAGTACAGGCGCCAGGGAATTTTTACATGCAATTCTTGGTACCAGCATTTTGTGTTAATGGGTGGGTGGGGGGCTGTGCTCTGAGTCTAATTTTAAGTTTTCGGATCGATCGGAGAAATTGTTTTTCCGCAATATCGGAAGAAGTGTTGAAAACGGTTTTTCAGCAATTTCTCGTTTCCTGTTGCTCTGGCACTGGAATTGCATCAGTACAAGTTTGTAGTTTATGAAATTTCTCACAACTTTTGGAAATGCCTTTTTCTCGTGCGCTCAACAATTTAAAAGTTGTTACCCCATAAAGCCAAGAAATTAAGGGTTAAAATGGGTTTTACGTAAATATATCGCTTTTAGTTAATCATACGATAAAAAATACTCTTATATTTTTTGTAGAACAACTAATTTGCATAAAATTTGTGTATGAATATTTTTCCATTTTGACAATTATTTACCGTTCTACAGCGCCGCAAATGTCGCAAGTCACGTAAACCGTACATGTAGTGTGCACTTTCGAACGGCCCTGTTCCTTCGAGTGTGTCGCACCAACTGTTTTCCACACCACCTCTAAGGTACAGCTTGTGGCGCGTTTCTTTTTACGTGGTTTCCCCTGTAGGCCTAATCCACGAAGTGTATTTCTACATTTCCCTTGGTCTTTTTGATGGGCCCGGTTCTGCATCGTCAATTCCAATCATTGCCAAATCGTCGATTTTGTTGCCCTTGTTAAGTTGTGTTTTGTGAAAATATGTCATCGTCGTAGCTGGTGTGGTATTCGTGTTCATCTGTAGCAAGCATTCTGGAGATTTCTTGCACGTTCTCACAGGATTCCCGGGCGCATATGGAGCAAATGGCGGTGCACTTTAAACCCGCTTTGCGGCAGCCACAAGCCTTTCCACATTTGGTCATACACCCGCATGAAATTAATTTAATTATTGCAGTAGGCGCGGGAGGCTCAGTGCTAGGCACCACCGGTGTAAACGTACGGCCACGTAAGGTCACTAAATTAATAAGGTACCGCCATTCCATTCCTCGCGTGAGAATGTGAGAAAATTGTGAGATAAAGATAACAAATACAAATTTTCCAAGTGCAATAAGGAAGACACTAGTTTTTGGGGATTTTATTTTTGGTGTAGTGGCTCTGCTGTAAAGTGAAATTATTGTTAGTATGTGTTTGTATCCCCAGTTGGAGAAAATTGTGCGACAAGGATAGATATAAAAAATTACTAATGGCGGTACCTTTTAATATAGTGACCTTACGGCCACGTTTCTTTCAGCCCCATCTTTCCGCGGATAGAGTGTAATTTCCAAGCCAGGTTTGAACTTGATGGTATGTCCGGAATGCGTGCATCCTGGCCGTGTCTTTTGTAGGTGGGATGCCAGATTAAACGTTGACTTCGCAAGGGATTTTGCGAAGTGTTTGTATCGCAGCAAGTTGATTGACTTGTCTTTATGGATGTCTCCACAGTACAATGCAATAAAAAATTGCTCTCCCGCTAATGCGATGATATCCGCGTCTACATCTTTCTGCACAAAGTGATTCACTGCAGATTCCGGGGTAGGTGTCTTTTCTAGGGTTTTAAGAAATTTCTTGCCCATACCGTAAGCAACCGATGTTGTGTCACAACCAGAAAATGCATGCAAGAACAAGATATGCTTTGATACAGCATCGCCGTGTTTCACGCATGATGTAGAGTAATGCTGTTCCTTCGTATTCAGTTTTCCGGGCTTGCAAAGAAAAACACATTACAGTCTAGATTCAAAAAATTAATCAAATAACAGAATAACCGAATTGATTGTTCTTCACATGGTGAGTCGTGAATCGTTCATTTTGAATATAAATTTTTATTTTGTTTAAGCTTAGTGACACTCTACCCGCGGGAAGATGGGGTTGAAAGAAAAGTGACCCGCGCCTCTTGCAATAATAAAATTAATTTCATGCGGGTACAAGACCAAATGTGGAAAGGCCTATGGCTGTCGCAAAGCGGGTTTAAAGTGCACCGCCATTTGCTTCCCTCCGGAGAATCCTGTGAGAACGTGCAGAAATTCTCCAGAATGCTTACTACAGATGTTCACGAATATCACATCAACTACGACGACGACATATTTTCTCTTTCCGATGTCTTTTCAAAGGAAACACAACTTGACAAGGGCGATAAAATCAACGATTCTGCAATGAGTGGGATCAACGATGCAGAACCCGGTCCATCAAAAAGAGCAAGGAAAGTGTGAGACTGTTAAAAATACGCTTCGTGGAGTAGGCATATCGGGGAGACCACATAAAAAGACGCGCTACAAACTGTACCTCAAAGGAACAGTGCTGTTCGAAAGTGCACACTAAATGTACGGTTTACTTGACTAGCGACATTTGCGGCGCTGTAGAACGGTAAATAATTGTCCAAATGGAAAAATACTCATACACAAATTTTATGCAAATTAGTTGTTCTACAAAAAATATCAGAGTATTTTTTATCGTAGGATTAACTGAAAGCGATATATTTACGTAAAACCCATTTCAACCCTTAATTTCTTGGCTTTATGGGGTAACAACTTTTGAATTTTTGAGCGCACGAGAAAAAGATATTTCCAAAAGTTGTGAGGAATTTCATAAACTACAAACTTGTATTGATGCAATTTCAGCATCAGAGCAATAGGAAACGAGAAATTGCTAAAAAACCGTTTTCAACACTTCTTCCGATATTGCGGAAAAACAATGTCTCCGATCGATCCGAAGTTAGACTCAGAGCACACCCCCCCACCCACCCATTAACCCAAAATGCTGGTACCAAGAATTGCACGTAAAGCCCTATTAACGATTTCCCTGGCGCCTGTACTATGTGCCACCGTGTTTAACTGGATAACATTGTATCCAGGCTTCTCTTTTTCCTTTTGCTCAGAGATATCTTTCGACGTAGATGGAATTTCAAGATTAATGTCTTCCAAATCTAACTTATTATTTACATATTCAGATTCACTAGTGTCACTGTTCTCTTCATTGTTTATTTTCCCTTTTCTCACATTTTTATTTTAGAATGTTTAAGTTTGTAATGTTTTTCACCTTTGAGTTTTCTTTCTTTCCTTATTTTTAATTTAGTTGTCTCTTTGATGTCAAGTTTTTCTATACATATTTTTTCTGACAGTTCTTTGGTCAATCAGAAATTACTGTTCCTGAATTGGTAGCTTTTTCTCTTTTTCGCATGAACATTTTTCAAACGTTTCACATTTACAAGCGCAAATGCAGAAAGAGTTTTTGCGTTGTTCTGAAAGTTCTTAACTCTTAAAAAACAATTGTCATTTCGTTTTGAGTTTGGATGTCTTATTAACTTTAAATATTTGTCATGATATGCTCGAATACAGTGAATAACGCAGGTCCACAACATATTAACTTTATCCGCTAATATTTCGCATATTTCAGAAACGTTGGGTTCTTTTTTTGAGTCTGTAGGCTTAAGTTTGTAACGCATAAATAAAAAGCACTTTAACACATCTTGGTACGTCGGTAACATCAAACCATCGCAATCTTTCGGAGGTCCAAGTATGGGACACGCGACGGATTTTCTCGTATATAGCGTCTTTGAATAACTAATTTTTAAAAACTTGTATAAACTTGTTACTCAGTTATCACACTAGAATCACACTATGCTTTGCCCGCTACCAGTACAAGACAACTGATTTTCGCCGTGAAGCATTGGTACCCGCTGGGACTAGTCAGGTGGTTGTGGCGTGACGGAGGATGGGTAGAGGGGGGTCATTTACACAAGTAAAGATAATAATTTCTAATAAGTAAGTAAAGCAATAACAGTTTTGTTGGAATTCAACTCATATAACGAATATATAGGTATGTATTTATATACATTAATATTTAACTATCTAACCCTATCTTTAGGGGGTAGTAGAGGGCAGAAGATGTTGGAAAAAATAATAATAAAAACGGCAAAAAATATGGGGACACCTATAGCAAATATTTGCCACTATTAGAATTTAAAAATTTAAAAATTAATTTTCGTCCTTACAGAAACGCTCTGTGAACTTGCCTTTACTTGAATTAATTTACAACTCTCTAAGCCCCCTTTACAAAAGAAACACATCATTAAATACAAATTGGCATGCAATCGCCATAAATATTATAAAGAAAAGCAAATCCAATTTAAGAAGAAATATATCAACGTGGAAATATGAATGCAAACATTTGACATTAACTTAAATGGAACGGGAGGTATTAGTATTATTAATTAAACAGCGATTAAACTAATTACAGCCAAACTCTTAATTTTAAGTGACAACCACTACGTTACATAACAATAGCAACACTTCGTCATATAAATGACCACTTCACTGTAAATTGTGCACTTTAAAATTATTACAAAGAACGCAGTACTTTTGGGGGTTCAGCAGTCATTGCTTGACGTTCTACGAAGCCGCCGATGTCGATGCTTCAGCAACTGCCAAGCTGCCTGAAGAGTTTCGGGAACGAAGCCTTCACGACAAGGGGTTGCCGTATGTCAAGGGTTTGGATGTTATTTACATCCCCCCAAAGGGGTAAACAACGAAGTCCGTAAACGACTGGCAAGTACTATCACACAACACTCCGTTAAGGAAAACCACCACGATTGCGAATTCCAAGTATTATCCACCTAGGGCGATTATAGAGCTACCAACTCCTCGATTTTGATTTCTCAGTTACGATTACTGCACAAACGTCTGTATTGACAAACGAACACCCATTTCGACGAGAAGGGCAAAAATTTTCACAGACAAAGAACACAATGCAATACGACGGGGTAACTGCCGGTCAAATACAAAAGAAAGCTACTTCAAACTATTTTAGAATTTCAATCACAACGGAAGTCTTAATTAGGTGGGCCCCTGATAAGTTTAAGAAACCGTCAGGGGCTGCAATTGCACACCCAGTATCACTTGCTGACTCTTTGAAGGAGGAAACGAGACTCTCGTGAAACTGAAGACACACCAGGTTAGAGCGCCCAAAAATGTACAGCTGAACGAACACGTGGTCAACTGTATGGATTTATGGCAAGGGGCTGAGATAATAGTTATTTACCTAACAAGTTCAGGAAGGTAATTTTCCCGAATGAGCACTTTGTTTGCAGCACGAGCGAAGGGTGTTAGGTACAATGTTTTTTGTAACGAATATTTGAAAATATTCTAAAAAATTTAAAAAATATTATTATTTATTGTTTTACTACTTTACTGAGTTGACAGCACAAATCACTATACTTTTATAAATATCTAACGCACATGTTAACTTTTGTCATAGATCAACACACTAAAGTGTAAGGTACCGCCATTAGTGATTTTTTATACCTATCCTTGTCGCACAATTGCCCTAGTTTTTGTTGGAAAGTAAAAAAGCACCGCAGTGCGGAAAAGGTAACTTTTGGCGCATCGGGAATGACTGGGAAATATGTATTTTGAAGTCATGAGTACAAAAATACCTTTGCGCTCACTCTTCCCCTCAAACAACCGATGCGGGAAAAAGCTGATTTTGGAATGTAAATGCAGGAAAACGCTAAATTCAAAAGTTCTCCTCGTACTAGCCCTGCATGTTGGTGACTTAGTGGTAGTCTACCTGACTAAGACTAAATGTACGTTCCGTACCGTATTTAGGTGAACTGCCACATTTCTAAAAGTAATCTCACATCGTACGAATTTATACGCTCCTTACCGTACCGGAAAACTGTTACTCTATCTTCCTATCTTGGCAGTTGGAATTATATATTCTTTTCCGCCCTCCAGTGTGTGGTAGTTTTCGTCCGCCTCGGTTATTTTTTTTTCCACTATACCCTCCATACATCGAGGTCGTGTACCAGTTACCGAATTTCCTATTGTATGGTATCACTGAGAACAGATATAGAACCCGTGTAGGAACTTGAGGTCTATGCGTTTTTGGGGTCCGGTTCTTGAATAAAATCTTTATTTTATTTTTATTTGTACAGCACAGTGGAGTTTAGCATATTTTACAGATGAAGTATTACAGCAATATGGACTAAGGTAGGTTGCAAGTCCAGAACCGAGCGGTGCACTATATCTTCCCGTCACCCCGAGGTAAATCGCCTCCGAGTAAAAGCTATGCCGAAACTACTCAAGTTGGTGTAATCAACTCGGTGGCGCCTAATAACTAATAACATCATATTATACTTCTCTAAAAAATTGCCCTCCGTATCTAAACACTTACGTTTTTATAGCAAAACCCTGCTCATTTCCTGCTGAAACGAACCTTGTGTTGTCCAGTGTTAAAAATTACTTTTTTTAAGGAACTTAGCAGCGAATTAATTAATTAACAAAAATTACCATACTTGGATAAGTTTATTAGTCAAGGTTAACATATGTAAAATTTTGTTGTCTCGCAACGTTTCGCTATTTTAAATAGTTTTATCAAGCATTTTGAAAATTATATGAATAAAAGTTGTTGAAATTACATCGTTTGTTTGTTAATTGGTTGCTAAGTTTTTTAAGAAAAATGTATTAAACATTATTGGTTACAATCTGTTGTTAATCAGGGGTGTGGTTTACATATTACAAAGAGCTTTAAGATATTTTAGTCTATAGTCCGTTTTGGCAGAATCGCATACCTTGCAATAAATATATACTTAGCTAAAGAAACTGTGTGTTGCCATATGAACAAATGCACCTTATAAGAGTTGAAAAAATATTCCAACGTTTTCCATTCTGTTGAACATAAAATAAAAAACATCGTCTCTTCTTTGGTGTTTGATGAATTGCTAATACAATCGACGTATTCATGTTACTAGTAATAGTGATCATTATGTCTTTTTTTTGTATTTACGATGTAAGTAGTAAACCATGTAACGTAGAGCTGCTTTGCGTGAGCGAGTGAACATGTGCCAATCGTTTGACCTGGTTTTTTACGTATCTCTCGAGTGACTGTCAAACCAACATTAGTTAGGTAGAGTACCTTCTCTTTCTTTTCCAACCTTTAATTAACCACAAGCATCGCAGAAATCTCCGACGACAAGGAATTTTGTAATAAACTAACCAAATAATATCGACTACCGCAATGAACTTGAAGAAAACAGAGAGGTTTGCAAACGCAGCTTCCAAACCAACTGATATTTTTCCCACAAAAAAACTAACCATAATCTTAAACTCCGCCGATGGCATAACAATCAAAGATTACGTTTTAAACTTAGTATACAGTATTGGACCTAATAATATTCTATTTGCTTCGAGAGATTCAAATAACAACTGAATTTCTATAAGCTACATATCCTGCAATGCACTTTAAACACTGGTTACTAACAGTCTCCGAAAGTTGATTTGTCCAAGGATTAACATGAAGAAGACCATTGGCGCTCGTACTATTATCCATTTTTAATCAGAATGCAAGCACAAAGCTCACAAAACAGCACTCGCAATCGTATTCACGCACCTTGCTGCCCTCGTTCGCTGCGCTCACACAGGCATCAACCGGTCCTCGGTAGTGTAAATCTCACCTACATCCCTTGTAAAGTAATATACTATTTTTCATGATATAATACTGTTATACTGTTGTAACCTGTATAAACAGAGGAATGATAAGTCATCTTTAACGGCTGCCGGCCATTTAAAATCACGTGTTGGGAATTAAATTTATTACCAAACAGTATAGTAGTAGGCTAGTGTGTTGGCGATCTAAGTAACTAGACATATGCAATCACAGTAACAATATCAGCGCAAGTGTTACCTTGGAGAGAATAAACAAATTAGTTAGAGAAGCGTCATTTTCGTTTTTTACTTCCTTTTACTATAAAGGAAGTATTGGATTCACCCCAAAAATTCGAAATTGAGTTTTCAACGGATCTTCACGTTTTAGAGTCCCCTGATCCCAAAAAACATATTTTTTTTCATTGGTCTGTCTGCGTGTGTGTCTGTGTGTGTGTGTGTGTCTGTGAACAGAATATCTCAAAAACAAAAAGAGGTATGGCATTGAAACTTCATATATAAGTTTTGTGTACTATGTAGATGAGACAGCAAGCTTCTGAAGAAAATCGCATAACCGGAAGTAGGTGTTTACTCTTGTGATTTTTCAGTTTTTTTCGATTTTTTCAAAAACGGCTCTAACGATTTTTTTTAAACTTTACATTTTTACTACATTTTTAATGTGTATTGATGTGACATAGGTGATTTTCCAGTTGAATACTTCTAAAGTGGGTTTCTTTTGTTTTTTTTGCTATTTTTTTTATTAACTCCCATTTTAAATAAAACACCCGGTATATTATTACATTTTTGAATTCACCTTAAAATTCTAGAGAAAATTTGTCTCTTCAACTAACACTCTATTTTGTACCGTTTTTGTAGTATTTGTAATTTTTGAAAATTTTTGACAAATGGCTAAAAATTAAAAATGAAATTTTTGACTAATTATAAGAACACTGTAAAAGGAAGTTGTGTGAGTGTATCACACCAGATTTTTATGATTATTGCAAGCAGTAATTATGAATGAAGAAGAGAATTTTGAAATTCCTGCTGAAATAATAGAAGAAGCATTAATTTGCTACCCAAGAAAACTAAAGAGCTTTACGAGAAAGAATATGAAGATTTTGTTACCTGGCGAAAAAGTAAAAATGTGAATTGTGTTAATGAAGCTGTATTACTAGCGTATGTTAAAGGAAAATCAGAGGTCTATTCTCCCAACTCCATGTGGACTAAGATTTCAATGCTGAAGCTGGGTTTAAAAGTTTTCGAAAACATTGATATTTCAAGATTTGGCAAGCTTTTCTTGTTTCTGAGGCAAACGAGTAATGATTATAAACCGAAAAAGGCGAAGATTTTAACTGAAGAACAAATGACTAAGTTCTTGTTGGAGGCAGATGATCAAAAGTGGTTGCTTGAAAAGGTAATACTAATCCTTGGAATCTTTGGTGCTTGCAGGCGTAATGAACTGACGTCACATACCCTGGACGATTTCGAAGATACTAGCCAGCATGTTCTTATTACACTAAGGTGCACCAAAAATAAGAAAAGTAGATCATTTCCTTTCAATGCATATGGATTGTATAAAAATACGCTGATCTGCGTCCCGTAAACCTGGAAACTCGTCGATTTTTTATTGGATACAGAAACGGTAAATGTGTTAAGCAAGTTGTAGGCTATCATACCATTGGGAATGTGCCAAAGAAAATTGCAATGAACTTGAAATTGGAGAATCCTGAGTTCTATACAGGGCATTCATTCCGGAGGTCTTCAGCTACCATGCTAGTTGAAAATGGTGGTGACCTGCTGTCCGTGAAGCAGCTTGGTGGTTGGGACTCCTCCTCAGTGGCAGAGACGTACATGGAAAAGTCGGTCTCAAAGCGAATGAAAATTACAAAACAACTGTTTAAGACTCAAAACACCAAAGCTATGTCATCTTCAAGTACAACAGCGAGTACCATGGCAAGTAGCAATAGCGAGTCTCCTCTAGACGGATTGCATATTTCGAGTAACAGGGGCTGCGAATTTAATTTCCATATACATTACCATAAAACATAAATAATGAGTACCTATATTGTCTTGTAATTATAAAATTCAATAAATTATTTTTCTAAAATTTCTAACAGTATTGTATCATGAAAACTATATAACAACATGCGGCCAATACCGCAAATAACAACTTGGTTGATTATAAGCATCGGCTGACGCCTCGGCTTACAAACTTCAACCACAGCTGTTATTTGCTCTGTATCGGCCTTGTACCGTTAATAACTATAAATGGGGTTCATGGATAGTAGATATTTCAGCTTCGGGAAACATAACTACGGATCATACTCTGGTTCAAGGAAGGAATAATCTTTTAGCAGGGTACTTATAAGGGTATTATTTGTTATAGGTTATGAGTAAGTTGTCCCCTAATTTTCTTGAATTGTCATATATTTTGTTGGGTGGTAGCCCTAACGACCACAAGGCTACTAAAATCCCAACTCGCCATCCCAAAAAGAGAGAAGGTAGGGGGGAGGCCAGGTAGAAAAGCTAATATAATCTCGGATAGAAGTGGCGAGATTATATTTAGCTGCAAAATCTCTAACAAACCTTAAAATACTAATAACAATAAATGATAACAATAATTGAACGTAACAATAGCAATAATAAAATAATGAATAACGAAACACAACAATGAACATACGCTGCCACTGGTTCCACGAGTCTTGGTGGTTGATCTAGCGTCTCCTACTTTAGAGATGCAAGCTGATAAAAGAGAAAAACGGCAAGAGTATGCGGAAAAACGTAAAAAAAGAAAAAATGATGAGCAACAAACAAATAAACGCATGGACGCGTGGACGCTTATTGGATCATTGGAAGATTAATTATTTTTATTTTGTAACTGTTTGTGATTTCTAAGATAATATATGCTACTCGTATTGAGATGATCTTGTACAGTTTTACGTTTTGTGTCATTTTGTTGTTTACTATGAAACCTATTCCGCCGATCCTTTGCTCTTCATCGCCTACAGAGTATAATGTGAGTCGAGTACGAGCAGTGGATCGGAGCGGATGTCCCGCATCCCGCCGATAACAGTGCGATATCCTTGACACAAACGACATTAATACCAAACGCAGTGAGTCCAATTATAACTATTTCTATTAATTGCCTCCAACAACAAATACCCATGAAACCAAAATGAATCATCAAGCCCCTAATAAGCGCAAATCAGAAAGTCTATCTCCACCAATTAATGAAGTTCAAAAGCGGTACGCATGGTCCGCTCAAGATCTCTTAACCAGCAATAAATACTATCTACCGCCACACCTGGAAACCGCTGTGGTAGATACACAATCTCCCAACGAGCCGCTAGAAACAGAATCTGTAACTCCAAAAATAACAATTCCACCCATTTACCTGCATAATGCAGTTAATCACAATGCGCTGATAGCCGACATACAAACTATTACAAAAGGAACATTTACCACAAATTACAATACATCTACTATACGCATCAATTTAACAAAAGACGAAGACTTTCGCGCGTTAACTAAGTTTTTCAGCGAAAATAAAATTGAATTTCATACATACCAAAATCCAAATGACAAACCTTTATCCGTAGTCATTAAAAATGTGCCGCTTTCCCTAACAGACCAGGAAATAAAAGACGAACTAGCAAGAAATGTACCAGTTACAAAAGTAACACATATACAAAAGAAAGAAAGCCTCTGCCAGTTTGCGCAGTGCAACTGACAAAGAATGAATAATCAAAACGTATATTCTTACTAAAATCATTAAACCATTCTATAGTAACTGTTGAGATAAGACGGAAATCTAAAAACATACCCCAATGCCACCGATGCCAGCAGTATGGCCATACAAAAAATTATTGTAGCCAAAAACCAGCTTGCGTCAAATGCGCAGGTGACCACCTACATACCGTATGTAAAAAAAAAAACACCGACTCACCAAAATGCGCAAATTGCAGAGGAGAACATAGTGCAAATTATCGTGGCTGTCCTCATCATATTAAACTTTTACAGCAACGAGCGAAAACCCAGGCAACCACCCCAAAAGTCAACAATGTTAGAAAATCACAAGTGAACAGCGCACAGACCTTTGCAGACATACTCAAACGCGGTATTAATCAAAGCGGAAATGAGTCAACCTCACCTAATGAACCTATGCTGTCCAACAATCTCACACAACTTCTTTTAGATTTAATGAAACCTTATATTAACCAAATTAAATCCTTCATCACAACAACCCTCTTACCTTTGCTTATCAATGGACCATAAACGGAAGAAAGCAATACAATGCCTAACGATCCTAAACTGGAATGCTAATGGAATAAAGAATCATCGCTCCTTAGTAATTGCTTTTCTAGCGAGATATGGTGTCGATGTAGCATGTATCACCGAGACGCATCTGGATGAAACAATTAACTTTAAAATTCCTGGCTACCACGTTTACCGCAAAGACCGTAACTCCGAAATTGCATCAGGGGGAGTAGTGATCCTTATTAAGAGGATATTTGTACACACACGACTTCCTGAAATCTCCAATTTGAGCATTGAAATAACATCAATCAAAGTTAAACTCGACGACAACAGCAGTGTAACAATTACAAGTGCATATAGGCAGCCAAATAAAAAGCTAGTAGCACAAGATATTACAAAGATATTTGACACGACGGAACCGCTACTGGTTATCGGTGATATAAATTCCAAACACACCCTCTGGGGCTGTAGAACTTCAAACCCTGAGGGTATTAAACTAGAAAATTTCGCGATAACAAATGCATTCCAAATCCTGGCACCAGATGAATATAAGTATTATCCCTATCGAATAGACCATCAACCTGACACACTCGATATTATTTTGCAGAAAAATTTCAACAGGCCAGTTTATCAGAGGGTTATAACCGAGCTTAATTCAGATCATCTACCAGTGCTAGTGTCTTTCACCAATAAATTATCAATAAAACAACCAACGCCAAAACTTATAAACGGCAATATGGACTGGGATCACTTTGAAGGCTCACTCGACAGTATATTAACCTGCCCTACAAACCTTAAGACTATACCGGACATTGATGCAGCGATCGACCAACTCACTACTACAATTGAAGTCAGTATTAAACAAGCCTGCAAACCAACTAACAAGATCTTTCCAGCCGATTACAACTACTCTCCGAGACATATAATTAATCTAATCAAAGAAAAAAACCAAATTCGACGAGAATGGCAAAGGACAAGAAACGCATTAATCAAAAACCGACTAAATGACCTTACACACCGAATTAAAAGAGAACTCGACAACCTTAGAATCAACAGTTACAAACAACACATAGCCAACTTTAGTCCAGGAGACAGAGGCCTGTGGAGAACCACCAAAAAGCTTTTAAATCACAGGGAAGAACTACCAACACTTTCATCAGAATCTGGTAGCGAGAATTACAGCTCAGACGAAGAAAAAGCTACAGCATTTGCCGATCGCTTAGAAAAGACCTTTACTCCCATCATCACCAGCACATCTACACACTTCAAACATGTGATAGATCACATTGTAACAAATGCACCGAGCCCGGACAGAATTAAACCAACCTCGCCCAGAGAATTTAAAGACATTATAGACGCATTTTCAACGAAAAAGTCTCCAGGCCACGATCTTATCACAAACACAATTCTTAAACATCTATCAAAAAAAGCTCTAGCTTACTTAAGCACAACCTATAACGCATGTTTGAGAATAGAGTACTTTCCACAGTCATGGAAACATGTCCATATTCTAATGTTTGCAAAACCAGGCAAAAATAAAACAAAATTAAACAACTACAGACCAATAAGTTTGCTGACTACTCTATCCAAAGTGCTAGAAAAAGTTATTCATAAGAGATTAACCGATATTACGGAAAACCAGAACATACTACCAACATACCAATTTGGATTCAGAAAAGGCCATTCGACACATCATCAACTTCAAAGGATAAGTGAAGTCATCGAGTGCGGTTTCGAAAACAAGCAATACACCGCAACCATATTTCTAGATGTCGCACAGGCCTTCGACAGAGTGTGGCTTGAAGGTCTAAAAAAGAAAATCCTGGATATAGCTGTACCTCTTTATCTCAAATCAATAATATTCTCGTTCCTAGAAAATCGAACATTTTCTGTTCGAGTTAACACAGCACTTTCAGAACCCAAAAATATCAAGGCCGGTGTCCCACAAGGCAGCATCTTGGGTCCAATCCTTTTCTGTATATATACATCCGATTTACCAGAGATTAATGCCACATTAGCCACATTTGCCGATGATACGGCCATATTTTCCCAGGCAGCAACGCTGGATAATGCAGTACTAGCATTACAAAAAGCCATAAACCAGCTTTCTCGATGGTTCCAGCAATGGAATATTCATGTAAATTCCGAAAAATGTCAAGCCAAGATATTCACGCTCCGTAGGTTCCACAATCCAACCTGTATACATATTAATAATGAAATTGTACCTTGGAAACCAAATGACACAGCAGTCAAATATTTAGGCATCTATCTGGACACCCGGCTAAGTTGGAATTTTCATATAAATCAAAAACTAATCCAAAGCTATCACAGGCTCAGACAACTTTATCCTTTGATAAATAGGAAATCTGCCTTAAAAATTGAATGTGCTGTGTTATTATATAAAAGCTTGCTACGACCCTTGCTCTTATATGCACATGGGCGTAGCCAAGGAGGGGCAGGGGTGGGCAGTTGCCCACCCCTAAACTTTTATAAAGAGCAAAAGGCAGTTGATTTATAATCATTATTGTAATTCACATTCTACAACATTTAAAAAAAAAAACTACGATCTGCAGTAGATTTGCGGAAACTGATGATGTTTCAACTTATAATTTTTATAATTTGTAAAAAATTAAATAAAACTATAATAATAGTAGTAGTTGATTGGGTAATTAAATTTATGCCCTCCTCTAACTGGAATCCTGGCTACGCCCTTGTATATGCATCTTCTATATGGTGTCACACATCAAAAACTAACCTACTAAAACTGCAACGTTTCCAGCGGACTGCTGTCAACACTCCGTGGTACTTCCGCAACTCTCAGTTGCATCACGAGTCAGGCATTCTATCCATTGACGAATTTATTAAAATAAGTGCTAAAAAATTTATAATGAATTCAAGTGCGTGTAGCGGTGCAGTTTATTATGAACTATTTCGAACCAACATCCACACAAGACCGAAACGAAAACTACCTCAGGACATTGTTTTAACTGAACATGAAGATGGCTGAAAGTACCATTGTAATATTTCACTGAGATAATTAAGTAGTCTCTTTATGTCACGTCTGGTATGTATATTTAATTATATTTATCATCTATGCTATGTATAACAAACAAGATTTGTTGATCTGGCAATAAATTATATAGTTAGAGTATAATGTATTACCTGACGCGAGTCAGAAACGCATTTATTTTTTCCTTCTCACTCCACACAGTCCAACTATATCCCATTTAATTTTTTCTAATTGTGTCTCCAGTTCTATTAGCTTTCTTCTGTCTTCTGTTCTTACATTATACGTAGCTAGGTTTAATTTACAGTATTTTCTAGTCAATTTCTTGCTTCCCCCAGAGTTCGATATTTGACAGCCTGATAAATCACGGTGGGATTTTGGGATTTTATCCCTACCCAGCTAGGGTGGCGTTTGCGAGGTTGACCTGTTCATACTTATTATTTGGAGAGAAAATTAGCATTTAAAACGCCACGCTTGCTAAACGTGTTGCCGAGTTGGACTGTAAGGATATAGGAAGCACTTAATATGGGATAGAATGGATAGGGGTAAGGACATGGTTCTCTCAGTGATAGGGGGCAGCAGAGAAGCCAAGGCTCGGCTGGGCAGGGTCGCTTCTCTGCAGTAGGTCTGTTTCTACTGGGAGTGCAGGGAGTGTCTACCCGCTATCCTATGTCTACCCGCTACTCATGACCACCTCAGCAAAAGGAACACGGAACCAACGCTTTGCGAGACATGCAAAACACCTCTAACGGTCGAGCATCTCATAGTGCCCAAGTTTTAACAACAACTGTACAAACACATTTGCCCCAACTTTAAGGTAGCGCTTGAAAACGACGAACATAAAATCGACAACTTACTGAAACTAGTGAAGGATAGCGAATTGCGATGCAAAATATAAAATAATGTTGTATAGTGTATTAATTATAATCTAATAGTATATAGTATAGCGTGCTAATGATCTTTGTAGTTGAAGTACCCAATAAATTATAAATTAAAAAAAAGTTTTTAGATAAAAAAAAATCGTTAGAGCCTTTTTTGAAAAATCGAAAAAACTAAAAAATCACGAGGGTGAACAACATACTTCCGATTATGCGAATTTCTTCAAAAGCTTGCTGTTGCATCTACATAGTACACAAAACTTATATATGAAGTTTCAACGTCATACCTCCTTTCGTTTTTGAGATATTATGTTCACACATACACACAGACAGACAGACCAATGAACAAAGACATGTTTTTTGGGTTCAGAGGACTCTAAAACGTGAATATCTGTTGAAAACTGGATTTAGACGTTTTGGGGTGAATCCAATACTTCCTTTAGCGTAAAAGGATATAAAACTCGTCTATCAAAATAGTAGCAAATAAATAATTAGCTCATGAACTATCAATCCCTTTTACAGTACGCAAGAAAAACCTTCTATAAAAAATAAATAAAATACTGCTGATCAACACGCACAGATCATGGGCCTCACTAGATATATTACTTAAGAAGGCTCATGAATTAGACATAGGTATAATCATAATGACAGAAACAAATAAAAAATCCATAAAAAACGAAAACTGGTTTACAGACTGTACCGAGTACTGGAGAAACAAGTATCGGTGTTCGAATATGACAGCAACAAGAGATTTACATGGATTCGTACAAAAACATATATAATATACGGAATATATATTTCACCAAATATCGATCACGGTACTTTTGATACTCTCTCGAACGAGCTCAACCTCAGCATTGAACACCATAGCCGCCACAAGATCGTACCTTGTGGAGATCTAAACTCTAAAAAAGTTCCTAAAAGAGGGATCCACGTGTGAAGACAGGCGAGGGGAAGCCATCACCGAATGGAAGGAAGAACACGACTGGCAATTAGCTAACGACGGGATAAAACCAACCTTTGTTAGAGGAGCAAGCACTTTATACTTACACGTAACGCTGTACTCACAATCTTTAACGGGTATGATAACGAACTGGGAAATATTGGATGATGAGTCATTAAGTAACCTCCTTTTCATCACCTATACTATCCACTATGAGGTAACAAGAATCAAACCCCTATACTCTAGAAAGAGATGGGTTTTAGAACCAGCACTTATAGAAACATTCGAAAATAATTTAAACGACTACATGGAGAATAATCAGAACTTCGAACCAACACCTGAAGCCTGGGCTGCAACACTCAGACAAATATGTGACCAAAGCTTTCTTAAAAAAGGCAGAAAGCGAGTTCATAAAACATTTGCTTATTGGAGGAATGACTCGATCAAGAAACTCAGAAAAAATTGTATGAAAAAGAAACGAAGACTTGCAAGAGCCAATACCAAACTTAATACCACACCAGAACAAATCCAAGCGCTACAAACAGAGAACACACAACAAAGGGACCTACTCCGCAAGGCGATAGGAAAAGCCAAAAACGAGGCATTGAGAAACCTATGCGAAGAGCTTCACAAAGATGTTTGGGAAAACGCATACAGGATTGTGTGCAGGAAAACACGCACATTTCCTAAAACAACGCTAACAGATGAAGAAAAAGATGATATAACTTTAAAATTGTTCCCCAAAACCGAACTAGTCAATTGATAACCCCTGTCGATAAAGAACGAAGAAGATATCCCCCTCTTCACGCTACAGAAAATGCTGAAATCCGCAAATAAATTAAATAAAAATAGTGACGCTGGCCCGGACGACTTCTCCACTGAAGTGGTTTATAGAGTGATCAAGTCACACCCTAACTTTTGTCTAACCATATACAACAGTCTATTTCAAAAAAGAGAATTTCCATCATGTTGGAAGCAAGCTTGGTTAACACTACTGCTAAAGCCGAAGAAGAAGATAAACGATCCCCCATCCTATAGGCTCATAATATGTATTCTGAATGCAATGGGCAAGATATTCGAAAAAATGATCCACAACAGACTAAACGGTGAAATTGAAGAAAAAAGCTGTCTTTCTGATTTTCAGTTCGGATTCCGAGAGGGAAATTTCACAGTTGAAGCCATACGTGCAGTACAACAGTTGGCAGAACGTAGTAAACGGGGTAAAGGCTGTAGTGCAATGATAGCGATAGACGTACTTAATGACTTTAATACAATTACGTGGACCGGCACGGTTACAGAACTTAAAAGAAGAAAGATAATCAAGTACCTGATACAAATTATCTTCAGTTACCTTAGGAATAGGAAACTAATAATAAGTGAAAATACGGCCACGAAGCTAACTTGCGGAGTCCCACAGGGGTCAGTTCTAGGACCCCTCCTGTGGAATGTATACTACGACCCGGTTATGGGGTTAGAGGTGTCTAAAGGCATAACCACTATTGCTTACGCAGACGACCTGGCGATAGTCGGATGCAAAAAATCAGCAATATTCCTCCAAGCTAAACTAAATACATTCTTAAACAGAATTAGCAATTGGATGTATGCTCTCTTAATCGCTCCAGAAAAAACTGAAAGTGTAATTCTCGAAGGAAGAAGAAAACTACTCAATTTACATCTAGAAGTGGACGAAACTGAGATACAAGTTGCTAACTCTATAAGATATCTAGTAGTGGAGTTCAACCAAAACAGGACTATGACATCACATATAATTAAAATAGCTCGCAAAGCCGAACTAACGGCAGCAGTTACCTCGCGCACGATGAAAAACACATATGGACCAAAATATGCTAGGCGACAAATTCCATAATCTTATATGCTGCACCTATCTGGCACAACGCAATTGAAAATTAAAAAAATTGTGAGGATTCTGGAAAAAGCCCAAAGAAAAGTCCTGCTGGGGTCACCTCAGCCTACCGGACATCATCTACAGAGGCTTTGCATGCCATCACGGCAATACCACCCATGGATGAGCTGGCAAGGAAAAGGTGCAGCGTTCACAATACCAACATACGTGCGACTCAAAAAGAAATAAGGCAACAACAATTTCAAGGTGGCAAAACAGGTTGAATGACCACACAGCAACCTCCGTGGAGACGAAAACTCTCATCCCAATATAGAAGCATGGGTATTCAGAACACATGGTGCTATCGAATACTATATTATCCAAATATTGACTGGCATGGAAACTTCAGCTCTTATTTGAAACGTATTCGTGAAACTGACGAATGCTAGTACTGCGGCTAAAGTGACACACCGGAGCACACACTATTTAGCTGTGAGCGATTCAATAATCTACGTCTGCAACTGGAAAAAATAATGAGCGAGGAACCAACACAGGACAGCTTAATAGACCGCATGCTACAATCGAAGCAGCAATGGGGTGATATCCATCGAAAAATCATGAAACCGAAGGCAAAAGACGCGCGTCGTCAGCAAGAACAACGAGAACAATAATATAATTAACAGACTAAATGTAAGATAACTCAGTGCGCTATACACAAAGCACAAACCAAGGTCCATTCAAACAAAACTGAACCACACACTGAATTACAAGACATCCTGTCGTAATGGTTAGGCGGCTCCGTGGTGTCTTCTTCTGAACCAACGAGGAAGGGTTTTAGCTCGGTAGGTGCTTGGGTAGAACACCATTTCCCAGGTGAATCTGGCATGCCCAAAGAGGGTATCTTCTCGAAGATTTTCCTTCCTCAGGAAAAAAGTACGCATTACATAATAGCTATTTATGATACAAGTGGTAAAAGTGACTGTTTGTAGCACGAGACATACAAATTATGAAACGAAACCGTAGGGTGAGTTTCATAACATGTCAAGTGCAATAACACTTTTAGTACGAGTGTGCATACAATATTTTTTATTATACCTGCATCAGAATCGGCATTTAAAGCACGCCTGAGCGTGCGAATACAGGCGATTAAAGCTCGCCGAGCTTTAAAGATTGTCAAAGAAACGACTGAATGCAACAACGGACATGGACGCGACAAACACGTAAATAATTCTCGTAACTATAGTAGCAATATTATTATGCCCTCTCGATTTATCACGACAAAAATTATTTCTAAGTTTTTAGTGCTTAATTTATTTCCAGTATTGGAGGTATACTAAAAAATACCGTAAAGTATTCGTGGATATAACTGGTCGTGAAAACACTTGCTCTATTTCGAGCACTCCGGCTACGCCGTCGTGCTCGAAAACTAGCACGTGTTTTAAAGACCTTGTTATCCACTCATACTTTAATATACTATTTTTCTACGACTTTATATTTACTGTTAGTATCCCATAAATATCGATTTATCAGAGGTTAACATTGTTGACGGTTAAAATAATTTATGCCATAATAAAAAAATTGCAATATATAAATAGCCGGTAACGGTGGAAATTTCTGCAGACGGTAGGTGTCAGAGTTAATTATCACAAGTAGTTGGTACACATTTTACTCTATTACTACATGTTTCTTTAATTCTTTAAAACACTTTACCTCTTAAGGAAGAATTATAATAACTTTCGAACCTCACTTCGTCAGTTTAAAATACATTAATTTAAAATCAGTTGATGTTACGTTTAGCACGCTGATCTATATGTCACTTTGAGTTCGACAAGCTATTGGCAAAGTACTTTTGGTAGCGATCGTAGAAAAAAATCTTTAGTAGGGAAAATTATTTGCATCACAAATAAATGTGAAGGATATAACAAAACCGCATTAAGTTATAAAGTCTGTATTGACTTTTGATTAATACAAAGAAAACTGCGATAAAGTGTCCAGTACCTTGTTAAAGATGGAATTATTTATGAACCCCGTATGTTGAAGTTGTATCAGAAAGTTCTTTAAGAAGTTTGAAAGCTCACCGAGGTATAAATTATCTTATATTTTATGAAGTACACCAAATACCACTTACAGAGGCAGAGTGCATTTTATACGCGTGTATAGGTAAGTACAATAGTAGTAGCAACGGATGCGAATGAAGTGTCACTTGTTTCGCATGATTCACAAAACGCACGAACTGTATTATAGTTTTCAAGTACTTAATGCAATATATTTTTAGGAAAAGTATAAGAAATATGTTGCTAAAAATGTGGTACTAAGTTCTAGTAGTAACTTTTGTAAAATTTTGACAAATATTATTGAAAATGTTTGAACTGTGCTGGTACAAAGGTTTATAGTTGTATATTAATATTTGCAGTACATAAACTTATGTTGTTAATTCAACTCGAAGAGATTACAAAATGATATGCCATATGATACTACTTCTAATATCTATAACTCTACCAAATTGTGGTTCATTTAATGACTTTCTATGGAAAGAACAAAACTACTCCACAGAATTCGATATTTGCTTGAATCATCTTATCGGGAAGCTGTTTCAGCCACATGACACAATTCAGTTTGTGTTTGAAAGTAGCACTGCTTTTTCGACGAAAACAACGAATCCAAACATGGTCGTTAACGTAGATAAATCAGTTTCAATGAATTCATTGATATCACACTAGAATTATGTGGTTTTTACTAAAGGGGTTACTTCTCTGGAAAGCATCTTAAGAAAGTTGAAAGGTACATCTATATGGAATAAAAGCAGAACTCCTCGTGGAAAATTTATCATTGTTACTTCCCAGGCTACACAGCTACATACAATTATGGAGATGCTATGGCGGGTCGATGTAACAAATGTGATATTGGTCTCATACCATGAAAAGCACCAGAAGATATATGTGTCTGACCCTTTTAGTAAGAAAAGTAAATGTACTAAACTGGCTAACTTGATTTTTGTACAGTACTGCAGTGAGAACATACGTAACTATTGCTTTTAATAACACAATTGGAAAACTGGAAGGGTGTCATCTAAAATTAACGGTTCCCCCATATTTCGGGTATCGAAAGCAGTTAGACGGGATGGACAAATATCTTTTAATATGTGTCGATGGCATAACAGAGTTATTAGGCACAGTTTTGAAACTGAATGTATCTATGTATTATGAATCTAATATATCAGTTATAAATAATTACAGGAAAGAGATTTTACTTCGGCCAGTTGTGTTTAGAGCAATAGAGATTTATGAGAATTTCGACGTAAGTGAGTACGTCTTTAGGGAGAAAAACATATGGATTCTTCCTAAAGCTCCGATGATTTCTAGTATAAAACTAATTGTCTTAGCGTTGCAAGGAAATACGTGGGGATTGATATTCGTAATATTTATTGCAACCGCAAGTATTTGGTATTCCGTAGCAAAGTGTTTCAAAGAAAGCAATACATATAAAAGCCTACAACGGTGCTTTTTGGTTATTTTAGCTTTCTCATTTGGAAGTGGAACTAATATTCTTCCAAAAACTACTACTTTATCGTTGCTTACATTGTTTTATCTCATATATTCTTTACATTTATGCAATGTATTTCAAGGAAGGCTTTTTAGTGCACTGATACATCCTGGACGTGAAAAATCAATCACTTCTTTGGCACAGTTTGCTGATTTAGACCTTCCGATAATAATGAACCATGTTACTAGAGATTTTGTGAGGAATTATAGTGACCAAGTGCTGCACAAGAAGATATTTGATAAAATTGTAGCAACGAATGCTAGCTATAATATAACTTACAACGTACGGCAGGTTGCTTACTACAGGAACTGCACGACATGCGTGGCAGAAACAGTTTTATCTAAGCTATATCCTAGAGAAAAAGAAATGGTCGATGTAATAGAAGCAGGTACGAGTTTGCAAGCCCTTGAGGTAGTTTTTTGTTTAAGAAAAGGTCATTATTTCTTAGAAACCCTTAACACAATCTGCAGGAGAATAGTCGAAAGTGGTTTTTACGAAAAGTTTTCTTCAGATGCTGCTATTGGATCTAATGTACGATATGGAGATGACAATAACATGCCATATATGCGTATGACAGTACAACATTTTACAGGATTGTTTATTTGGTGGGCGTGTGGTTTATATTCGGCCACCATTGCGTTCTCAGCTGAGTTACTGTATTATCACTGGAAAATGAACTTCTTAATTAATGTAAAAAGATGTTTTATAAGGAAATCTCCATAACTATAAAAGACATGAAAAGTAGACCGTTTATCTTCGATTTTATTTTTCGAGAGAAGCTTATTTACGGAAATAAAGAATAGTAATGTTATGTTTTTCATACACTTTTTTCGATAAGAACGGAGTGGCGTAGTTAGTTTGAAACGCATTGTTTTTATTTTGAGTTACATCATAAAGTTGTGTTTTTTATATGGATTTCATTGTTCGCTGTGGCTACATGAGAAAAAATTGCCCTTTCCAAATGTGATATGAATGTTAGCTTAACCCTAGTCACCCCACAAAATTGAGAGAACGCCAAGTACCAAAATGGGTAACTTTTGACCCACTGTATAATTTTGCTATTTATAATTGTTTAAAACATTTTTTGCCCTCCTTACATATATAAAATATCTAATACGTTTCTTATATTTAATATATATCATGCATACATAATAAATAAAAAGCGAAAATACATCGAGAACAGCCTGTACATTCATACTGCATTGTGGAAGTCCTTCCTTTTCAAGAAGTATATTCACTTGTTTAGATTTCCTTTTTGTATCGGACACATATGTCCACATTCTCCCATCTATTTTCTCATTATTAGCTCCAGCAACGAGTTCATCAGAACCGGAAACTTCACTTCCAAATTCACTGTCACCGATTCTCTCAACTTCTTCATTATCGTCTACTTCGCTGCACACTGCAGGAACGTCTTCGTCACTATAATCACTTTATTCTAAAAGCTTAGCTAGTTGCTCGTCACTTAGCGGAATTTTATTTAGATTTATTGTGACCAAATGGTAACAGCAAACTGAAAGTAAATTTTGAACCCTGCTTTTATATAGACATACGACAAACATGTATAATTCCTGTAAAGTCCTCAAACATTTTTTACCAATAAAATTCATACATACACATGCACTAACAGGCAAAATTCGCCAGACGGCACTTTACAATGAAATTCATGCATGCAGCGACATGTACGAGCATGCATAAAACATTAATTGACTACAACACGCGAAGTACCGAAATGGGACAAAATTGACCTTTTGCGCAAAGAAAGTAATAAAAAATTTCAGGTACCGTTTTGTAAATTTTTATTTATGGCATATGGTGACAAACAGCATAGGAATAGCATATCTAGAAGCAAAACGACGTAATAGCATCTGAAAAAAAATGGTACAAGAAAATTTAAATCCTGGGTCATTTTTGACCCGGTTTTGGGGTTACTAGGGTTAATAAAAGGAAATAAAAATTTGTAATATTTTCATTTGTAAACTGTATTGAAGTAAGTGTGTTTTGCAGATAAGTAAGGATTTCCAAAGATACAGAAATGAGATGAAGTTTAAATCGGGGAATTGAACACAATGAAGTAAGTAAAGGGTGTTTTTTTTAGAAGGATACAACTTTAAATTGAAATAAAACACAGAAAGATGTTTTTAATATCCATGAAATTGGCTTTATCTAAAAGATAATTTTATGGCATTTATGTTTGAATATGATTTCGGGCATGTGACCGCCGCGATTGGCGTATATAGGCCATTCAGTAAACACAAAAACATTTAAATTTTCTTGAAGTTGGCATATACGTAAAATTTTTGTGCTAGGGATTCTGTATTTTGTTCTGCAAAGGTTTCCACACCTGCATGAAGGCTACTTTGAATTTATAAATGACAATTAATAAATGTCATTATTGCAGTGTCAAAGTACATATTATTCTGGAAATTCTTGCCTGAACTTTTATAAAATGTAATAAAAATACCTATTAATAAATGCTACATCAACCGTATCCAACACAGTATTTGTTTAACATCCTTAAAAGTAGTTATGACAGATGCTGATTAAATGTCACACTCTTAACCTATTTGTTTTAGTAACTTTCTGTAAGTACATTCCTAGACAAAAGATGAATTTTGGAAGTACACTCATGAAATTTGAGAAATCAAAGGCCACTTTGTGTTTTTATGTTTAGTGAACAGACTGTACATGACGTAATCTGAAGGTCCAATTTTCACACACTCTTCGCAGTAAATCAGGCTGTATTTCGGCAATAACGCGTCGAATGTTGGCTTCCAACTGCTCAATTGTTTCAGGTTTATCGACGTAGACATGCGACTTTACATATCCTCAAAGAAAATAATCTAACGGCGTCAAATCGCACGAAAGAGGTGGCCAGTTAACAGATCCACAAAATGGATCCACGAAATGGATCTGTTAACTGGCCACCTCTTTCGTGTGATTTGACGCCGTTAGATTATTTTCTTTGAGGGTATGTAAAGTCGCATGTCTACGTCGATAAACCTGAAACAATTGAGCACTTGGAAGCCAACATTCGACGCGTTTTTGCCGAAATACAGCCTGATTTACTGCGAAGAGTGTGTGAAAATTGGACCTCCAGATTACGTCATGTACACGCCAGCCGCGGCGGCCACATGCCCGAAATCATATTCAAACATAAATTCCATAAAATTATCTTTCAGATAAAGCCAATTTCATGGATATTAAAAACATCTTTCTGTGTTTTATTTCAATTTAAAGTTGTATCTCTCTGAAAAAACACCCTTTACTTTCAAAGGCGCAGAAATGGGGCAAAGCTAAAATCTCCAAGCTTAACACATACATATTTCCAATCTCCGCGCCGGGAGATCTCCTAAGTGGGATCTTCCACTCCATCACACATATTATTATTTCCATAAAAAAGAGGATTTTTATAAATATTTTATTACACAACACAAAATCAAGAGAACAAAGTAAAACAAAAATACTATTTCCTAACGTTGGTAAACTTCGATATTTTCTTGTCTAGCTTCCTTTGAGCATTCTTGAAACTGATTTTTCTGTTCAAGTCCCGTAAGGCACAGATGTGATTTTTATTTGCGACATAGGCTAATTTCTGAAAAATTTTCTCCTCTTTAGACAAAGGGTTACCATGCATCTTATGGAACTCGGACTCGAGTTTCAAAGCAACTTCCCACAATTCATCATTTGGTTGTAAAAGAGAACCTCTGGAAATAGCTTGTATTCAGTCAGGGGCCTTATTCATATCCATACTTGCTGTGGGTTTTCCCAGTGAGTATTTATTTTTGAACTTGAATGCTACGAAGCCTGCTACATATTTCAGTGATTCCTGATTTACTCTTTCTTTCACCTCAAATTGTTGCATTAGCTGCATTGTTTCTTCGTCGATAACTTCTTATTTTCGTCATGAGACCACTCTTTCCACAATATTTTATGGCTTTTGCCACTGAGTTTAATAAAAGTTGCACTGCTGGACGTACCCGTTGTCGCGTGGATCCCTTTACATTGAAATGATGTTGAGTCAATTTATGGGCACAGGTTAATTCCGATGTAGATATATTAAGGAGCGCTTCAAAGTAATCAATGTTTATTATTTTATCATCAATGATGAATCATTGGTCTAGTAAGTGTAAGTAAGTAAGTTTTATTAGATGGGGCACGTCTGCAAAAACAAAAATCTTCAAATCATTGTCACATGGATGAAAAACAAAGCAACTTTTATTATGTCCGACATTCAGTTTATTCGACAATGAAATATTTCCAGGACCCGTGTCACTTGAAATGGCAACCACAATGAAATTTGCTTGAAAAGTTCAGAAATAATCTCTTCAAGAATTTCTTTTGACATTGGTTGATCAAATTTATAGTAAAGGGGTTGTTTGAAGTGAATCCTCGCACCATAACTGTCTGACAAGATTTGTGTGGTTCAACAGCCTGCTCTTGTTTTTTCTCTACATCCATTTTCTTTGAGACATAAACTTCATCAAATGTCAAAACACATAGCCGATCAAGAATACTGAAATCAGAGGACTTTATTTTTATTAGTGTTAGAACACTTTTTAGAATTCCCTCGTTACATCAAAATTGCCAGCCCAACTTCTTAATGTGGACATAGCTGGTAACGGATAATTATGCGCCCTCAAATACCTGTAAACTTTTGGGCTTACACCCCGCAGCGAAATGGCTGAAGCGATATCTTCTGTGGACCAACAAACCCTCATATTTCACTTTGGGTTTAACAACTTTCTTGTTTGTCCAGGAGTAAACACTCTTTCTAAAAGAGAGTTATATTTTTGAGAAGTGGAAGATTAAGCTTCTTCAATTTGCTCCGAAAGATTTTTGTTCTGTGATTCCAATATTTTTACTTTGTGTTTGAGCTCAACCAGTTTAGCCTGATCTCTCCTGGAAATAAAATAAGTCTATGTTACTTGAAACTGCACATAATACTACAACATATTTTTTAAATACTGACAATATCATTAAAAAATTCTGACGATGCCAAAGTGCAAAATAGTAACATCAAAATTTTGCAATATCGTTTTTCACTAACTCAGTATTTGATAATATTGGAATTAATTGTTGTTCGTCACTTTTTGAAAGCTCTGACTCCTCAATAACTGTTTCGTATTATGTGCTAATATACAAATATACAACTTGAAGTACTAGCTGATGACTTTAGGATATCTTCTACCTCTTCTCTGCGTCTTCTTTTTGAAATCCTCAGTGACCTTTCTTCAGATTTTCGCTTTTGAGCAGTATCTGATGAATCTATACGTAGATTTAAAGTATGTACTGCATCGGCCTTTAAATGACGAGCATTCTCTGGGAAGTAATTCAAAAGCCTTTGTTTCAGAGGAATTTCAAAATACTTCTCTTCAAAATGTATTGAGCAAATTGTTGCTGAAAAAAAGTTAAATATACTAATGTGTGACCGTCATATAATAACAAAATACACATTAATTTTATGGTGTTGAATGCGATTTTTTCCCAAATCTAGTTTTTGTAGCGCAAGGTCTCCAAAAACTATATTTAAAAAAAAATAAATTTTATAATCTTAGTAGTTACCTACGTATTATATAGCCTTCAGTGTGTTTCTTAAATATGTCTTTCAGAATTAATTCCAAACTTACCATTTTTCAAATTTATTTTATCGTCTCTCTGGCAAGCGATTATCCATTGTTTTGCCAAATTTTCTTTCTTCGGAAAGCTAAAGTATTTTGTACTTTGATTACAGTTTTTACATTTAACTACGGCACAATTTGGCATTGTAAATTATAATTAATCACACACCCACATACAATAACAAAAGCACAATACAAATAATTAATTTAGACTTTAAAACACTTTTAAAATAAAAAAATATTCTCTTGGCTCTTAAAAAGAACATGTAAACAATGCGCCATAAAAATTATTTTCATCTAGTGTGGTTATGAAATAGTTTCTAATTTTGCTTGTTTATATCTGGATTTAGCTCTTTCCGTGTGATATCGACTGCCAGCAGCTGTCGCGTCATCTTTTATGTCGTCTCCCAGGCGGTCGTCTCACGTGTGGTTTTTTGATTTTGACTATTTTAGCTGGTCTACCATTATTAATTCTTCCAAATTCGTCTTGTCTCTCTTGTTCGTCATACTATGCCTTATGTTTTACATTCATCTCTGATGTCGTTGTTTCATCTCCTATCTCTTAGTGTGTTTCCGGTGATGATCCTTGGTGCCTTTATCTCAGTTGTTTTAGTTAGTCTTTTTGATTTTGCTGTATCCGTGTGCAGTGTAGGTCATAGTGGGTCTCACGAATGCTTTGTCGATATATTTGCGTTTTGCTTTCGATGATCATTTATTTGGTTTCTCATATTAGCTTTTTAGATATCATCCAGACACGGCTGCAGCATTGCCGATTTGGTGCCGATTCTCAGTAAGGTCACTATAGCTTGAGAACTTGCATCGTATTGAACACTTTGTTTTGCTTTTCTTCGATATTGGAATTTTATAGTTTACAGTTTTGGTCTTAAAAGTATGTAGTAATCTTTATAGGCCGTTTTCAGATTCTGCAATTGAGATTACATAATCTGCATATCATAGGGTTTTTATGTTACGGCAGCGTTTCCCAAACGTTTAGGTTTTGCGACCCCCTTTCGAAATGTGTTATAATTCACGCTCCCCTTTTAGTAAGACGGAATCTCGAACTCTCCCGAGCGCTGTAGAATAATCCAGAAAATGTGATAGTGGGGGAAGAACGTATCAAACCATGATGCATATTCAGTTAGGTTAGTTTAGTAGGGATTGGCAACAAGTAGGCGCGTAATATTTGGTTTGTGTACTGTTGCACCTAATGTAAATGATTTAAAGTTTGTACAAATACTTTTCAAGTATAGAAATAGTAATTTGCGATGCAAGTAACGTTATCGAGCTTTTTACATTACGAGAGAATCGTTTGAATGCACGAGCGACGTTAGGAGCGCGTTCTTTAAAATTCTCGAGTAATGCAGAATGCAGATAACGTTACGTATATCGTAATACGGTTTGCTTTATCCTAAAATACTAATTTAAAAAAAAATTGGAAAAAAGTTATAAATGATAGCGAGACATATATCTGCTATGGTTGTGGTGGTATCACTCAATACTGTATTGTTGGTAGCACTGTCAGGTTATGTTAAATTCGAGATTAGCAGGTTAAGTTTTGCGTCAGTCTGTGTCAAATAACAAACAAAACCTAACCTACTCACATCGAATTTGACATAGACTGACATTGTCACTACCAATACATATCAATACTGCCAACATGTGATTAAATGCTAATAATAGTAATAATGTATCGGTATGCATCTTAAGGCAACTCGTCGCTAAGGAGTTATTATCATAGTAACAATAGAATAACATAAAATATGTAATCGGATCTAATCGTAATTTTAAGTTTGCAAATACATCTGCGTCTGCAGATAAAGAAGCTGCCAACATTCTCAAGGCAAAAACTAGGAAATATTGTGATAAGTATTTGAATTTTGGTTTTTAAATGCAGTCGTTAATGATGAAGAGCGACCACAGTGTGTAATATCTTTAAATATTTTGGCTGCTAACGGTATGAAACCAAATAAACTAAAGAGGCATTTTCCAACAAAACATAAAGATCATGAAAATACACCTCGCCATTTCTTTGTGAAGAAGTTTTAAGAGTCTAGGCATCAGAAATTAGCCTTTAATACACTTTTTCCGTCACCTCAAATAGCTCTGTTTGCAGCTTATAAAGTTGCACATCGCATAGCCAAGTGCAAGAAATCTTACACTACTGCGGAAGATCTTATTTTCCCTGCTCCCGTTTATATAATCGCAGCAATTCTTGGAGATAGTTAAGCTAAAGAGATTCAGAATGTACCAGTATCAAATAATACTATTAGTAGGCGTATTGATGATATGTCAGAGGATCTGCAGGAGCTGCTTCTTTTAAAACTTAGAAACAAATTATTTGCTATTCAGCTAAATGATGCAACATGAAAATTTAATAGCCTGCGTTCGCTACTGTAATAATGCATCTATAAGCGAGGACTTATCGTTTTTCCAAGAAAATCAGAAAGAAGCTATAGGTGTGGATCTGTTTCAAATTACTGATAATTATATTGTAAACTCTAGCATGTGGTAGAAAACCTGTGTTGTTAGTGTTTGTATTGATGGGGCATGATACACAGGGAATCACTCGTTTCGAAGAAACTCTGCCCAGAACTTTATTTGGTATTATCCATTGTAATTTCTGTTGTAAGTTTTATATTTTTTTAAATTTACATATCAGCAATCAGAATACATGTGATATTCTATAAGCTAGCGTGATGTCTTGTGAATGACGTGATGAAGGCCCTTCCATTGATGGGTCCTCTTTAGTTTAGATTAGTGGGCCAAAGTCTTGAAGTATTCTGATGATCTGGTGATTTAGGAGTTGGTTTATCTAGGAGTTGTGCACAGAAATTTTATCGACGTGCTTTGTTGTTTTGTCATGTATAGCTTTTGCTATAGCGAAATTCGAAGGTCTTCGTGTAGCATTTGGATCGTTATGTACCATGGAGCGTTGGTTATTCTTCTTAATATTTTTGATGGGCTTCTTTGAATGATGGCTAGGTTGGACTTGCTGGCGCAGCCCCATAATTCCACTCCATAAGTTCAAATAGGCATGATGACGGTTTTGTAGATCAATAATTTGTTGTCCAATGGTAGAGGTAATGTTCGTCCAAGTAGCCAGTACATTTTTAAAGGTTAATTCTATATGTTTTTCTTGTTTATGTGGTCCCGCCAGGTGAGTTGATTGTTAGATGTACTTAGATCGAAGTACTTCATAGCGGTGGAAAGAAGTATCTCAATGTTGTTGAGGTAGATTGGGGGGCACTGCTGTTTACGTAAGGTAAATGTCACATTACTTGATTTGGATTCATTTACTTTAGTTTTTCATACTTTAACCAGTCTTCAAGTTGATTGAAGTGGTTTTGGACATATTCTGATGCGATGTTTACGTCGATACGACTTGCGAGTACGATTCTATCGTCAGCGAAAGTACCAATAGTTATGTTAGGTGTGATTGGTAGGTCGGAAGTATATGGTACATATACAGAAGGTCCCAAAACACTTCCCTGGGGTACTCCTGAGTAGATTGGGCATAGTTCTGAGACATCGTCGAGTACACGCGTTCTAAATTGTCTATTAGTTAAATAGTAGGCCTTTTCCACTAGGGCAGCATTTATTGTTTGAGTGATCCTATGGCACTGTTGGATTGTAGAGTGGGACCTGCGAAAACCAAATTGGTAGTCAGTGATCCACTTTCCTCCTGTATACTCTGGGTCTAGAATTCTTAACACTATTTTCTCAAGGAGTTTGGAAATCACTGATAGCAGGCGTATAAGACGATATGATGTTGCATAAGCAGGATATTTACGCGGCTTGAGGATAAGTATTATTTCGGCTTTTTTTAATTCTTTTGGCCAGTACTGGAGTATCAGAATCGCGTTAAATATGTCAATAGTAGGATATCCTTTTTTTGGTAGTTCGAGCAGCATTCTGAGTGTGATTTGGACCGTTTCTGGTGATTTATTGAGGTTTAGTCGCTGAATCTCAGATTTGATGGTCATGGGAGCACCTGGCGGTGCGATCTTTGAAGGTGTTACTGGTAATGGCAGGGGTTTCTGGTAGTGAGTCGTCTGTTATGTCTTCGTGTGATCGGAATATGTTAGATAGGTGATATGCAAACTGGTCTGCTTTGTCTTTGTCACTTTTGGTCCATCCAAGAGCTGGAGGTAGGTTGCGTATAGGTAGTGATGCATATTGGGATTTTAAGGAGGATTTGATAAATCTCCAGATTGAATTATAATTTTAAGACACACAGCTCACACAATGGTTGCTGTGCAAACACCAAAGGCGCGCTCCAACTTTGTATCCCGAATCCGAGGCAAGTTGAGGATTGTACCGCCAGATGCCAGCGCATAAAGCACCAGCCTCTACACCGCAAGGTAAATGAGGTTACAGATTATACATACATACATTTAAATTTAACACGTAACTTCCGTATGAGTCTTCCCTTATATTCCTGAGTTTTGCTTTTAGCTGATTGGTTTGCTTGTTGAAACTTGTTTTGTCTGACAGATGTTGAGTTTTTTGCCATTGAGCTCTAGCTTTCCGTTTTTGAGCAACTAGCTGTTTGACCTCTAGGAAGATGTTGATAGTTTTACTGCGAACGATAATTATACATGTAAAAACAAGGCTTTTAAGAGCAAGTCTATTTTCTTCAATGTGCGATTATATGGACGCTGACCATAGAGCACTACTAATTTATTGCGAATCTCGGTGGTTATCACGTGGAAAAGTTATACAACGGATCTTTGAGCTTAGGCAGAAAATATATGCGTTTTTCAAAGAAGAAAATTACACAGATGCCGAGAATGTTGTTGACATACTGTTTATAATGAAATTGGCTTATTTGATTCATATTTTTCAAAAATTAAATGTTGTAAATTCCCAGTTGTAAGGAAATAATATTCATATATTACAACTATCACATAAAATTAACAGCTTTTCGCGAAAACTGGATCTTTTGTCGAACAAGATAAATAGACACAGAAATACTTATTAATTTAAGAAAAAAATTAACGATAACACCAAGCCATATATTGTAGAGGAACCCCTATCTGGTGTCTTTTCTTTATTGGATACAACGATCAAATCTATAAGGAAAGATTATTGCTGTGTAACACGTGTAGGCTCACTTACTTTATCCTAAAAGGAAGTAAAAATCGTCAAAAATCAAAATAATGGCAAACAAATAATTAGCTCATAAACTATCATGCCCTTTTAAAGTACGCATTACATAATAGCTATTTATGATACAAGTGATAAAAGTGGCTGTTTCTAGCACGAGACATAAAAATTATGAAACGAAGCCGTAGAATGACTTTCATAACATGTCAAGTACAATAACACTTTTAGTACGAGTGTTCATAGAATATTTTTCTACGACGTTAAATTTACTGTTATGAACCCATAGGTATCGATTTATCAGAGGTTAACGGTGTTTAAAATCAGTTGATGTTACGTTTAGCACGCTGAACTATATGTCATTTTTAGTTCGATAAGGTATTGGCAAGGGGCCTACTTTTAGTAGCGGTCGTAGAAAAACGTCATTAGTAGAGAAGATGATTTCCATCACAAATAAATGTGAAGCATAAAACAAAACCGCATTAAGTTATTAAGCCTGTATTGACTTCTGATTAATACAACGGAAACTATGATTAAGTGGCCAATATCTTGTTAAAGATGGAATTATTTATGAACCACGTATGTTGAAGTTGTATTAGAAAGTTTTTTAAGAAGTTTGTAAAACTGACCGAGGTATAAATTATCTTATATTTTATGAAGTACACCAAATACCACCTACAGAGGCAGAGTGGATTTTATACGAATGTATAAGTACAATAGTAGTAGCAACGGGTGCGAATGAAGTGTCACTTGTTTCGCATGATTCAGAAAACGCACGAACTGTATTATAGTTTTGAAGTATTTAATGCAGTGCATTTTTAGTAAAAGTATATGAAACATGTTGTTAAAAATGTGGTACTAAGTTCTAGTAGAAACTTTTCTGAAATTATGACAGATATTATTGAAAATGTTTGAAATGTGCTGGCACAAAGGTTTATAGTTGTATATTAATATTTGCATTATATAAACTTATGTTATTGATTCAACTTGATATGTTATATGATCCTGTATCTGATATCGCCAACTCTATCAAATTGTGGTTCATTTAATGACCATCTATGGAAAGAACAAAACTACACCACAGCATTACATATTTGCTTGAATCATCATATTGGGAAGATGTTTCAGACAGATGACACAATTCAGTCTGTGTTTGGAAGTAGCACTGCTTTTTCGACGAAAGCAATGAATCCAAACATAGTCGTTAACGTTGATAAATCAATTTCAATGAATTCATGGAAATCACACGAGAATTATGTTGGTTTTACTAAAGGGATTACTTCCTTGGCAAGCACCTTAAGAAAGTTGATAGGTGCATCTATATGGAATAAAAGCAGAACTCCCCGTGGAAAATTTATCAATGTTACTTCACAGACTACACAGCTTGATACAATTATGGAGATGCTATGGCGGGTCGATGTAACAAATATGATTTTTGTCTCATACCATGAACGCACCAGAAACTTTATGTATCTGACCCTTTTAATAAGAAAAGTAAATATACTAAACGGGCTAACTTGATTTTTGTACAGTACTATAGTGAAAACATAGCTATTGCTTTTAATAACACAATTGGACAACTGGAAGGGTGTCATCTAAAAATAACGGTTCCCTCATATTTCGTGACAGATATCTTCATATTGCAAAGGTTACACTAGTTGCGGTCCCTAAAATTTCTTCAATGTACTCGGAAATTTTTGATAATAAAATTTAGACTGTTTAATATTAGATGGTTGTATTTTTATTTATTCAAATAAAATAGTATTTTGCCTTTTTTTATGTTCTATCAATCTGCAATTTCAATTTTCTAAACGCTAGCTCGGTAGGCACTTGACTCAGTTCAAAAGGGTTCGGTTCCTGCTAATTTATTATTTTACTTTACAGTGGCACGCCACTGTGTGCTCAAATTAATCCTAATACGCAGTCGCAAGGTAAGTGCGCTGTCAAAATTACAAAATGGTTTGATCCTGTCAGTTAACGTTTCTGTTGACTTGGAGAAATTCAAATTTATGAAGAAACTATCAGGTATTTATTTGAATTCTAGTGTTTTTGCGCTTCTAATTGTCTTTTAATTCAGAGATTAATTTGTTCTGCTACGTCACACAGACGCGGCTTGGATTTTCAATTGATATAACCTCCTTTAACCTCACAATTCTACTTGGGTGAATAATTGGCAAAATGCTTTGGATGCTTGGATATGCATGGATCTTATTCACAACGGTAATGTTTTTCCCGTACACAAATTTCTGCTTCCTCACAATGTTAATAAGCTTTTTACAGTTCCTTGAATTTTTCAGATGGTACCGATCATTTTTCGGAAAGGGGGGCCTTGCTTGAATCTTCTCTAGGAGTCGCTGTCCCCGGAGTTTCTGCAGCTGGCCGTTGTCCTGCAGCTCCATGTGATGTGTCCCACTAGTCGGCTCTGGTTCTGGATCCTTTATTCCGCTGCTATTGGTCTTCGTAAATTGTGGTCGCTACCGCAGCTTCGGAAGGTTCTTGCAGCAAATAATTTTTTTATTGGGAAAATGTTACCCACATCTTCACTGGTACTCTGCGATGTGCTCAACACGATGGTATACTTTTTATTTGTGTAAAATATTATTTAATAGGTAAAAACTTGGTTTAAAGAAGAGCCCATAAACTGCATGTCAGAATTAATTTTAGTCAATTGTTAATTGTTTGCGTCCTTTCTAAACAAAAACGAATCTTATAACTATAAACAGGATATTGACTGAGTTAAAATGACTTACATATTATATTAGACATTCTTATAAATAATTAGATCTAAACAATTTGCATTTCTAAAATTATTGTCCACATTTTATTAATTGTCACAGTTTCTTTGCGCCACTCCACGTTTTATTAAGGGCGTTTCATGTTCACTCACGTATTTACATTGACTACTTTTTCGTTCACTTCCTTCATAATTGTTCCCTGGTTTCTAACTGTCTTCCTTTCCTCGTTTCCTGGCCTAATTTTGTGTCTACTTTTCCTCCAATTTAATCAAGTCATGTTTGCTTCTTACAATTGCTAGTTTACGATTGCACTATTTGCTCTTTGCAATGTTCTCATCTTTCCTGGCTAATACCCTTTTAGAATTGTTCACGAATTGTACTAACTAATTAAATTGGACTCTACGCTTTATAACCTGCACTTGGCAAACCCTTTCGTGATTATTTAATTTGGTTTGGCTATTCACTCAGCCTCACCTAATAACTAATTGATATGAAATTTGTCTTTTAACCCTATGAAAAGCAAGTTGTCTCCTTTGCGTTCCTTAATCGATTCATTTCTTTTTTACACAAGCATCCCTTTTTCAATGCATTTACGGAATGACATTTAACTTATCATTGCGGCTAGATAAAACATCCCTACTCTGTGCTTTAATTTAATTTTAATATTGAACTGCAATCAGAGTAGAGCCATAAGGCCTAATACCACTGCAATATATGTGTCGTTGGCATAATAGAGTTATTAGGCACAGTTTTGAAACTGAATGTATCTATGTATTATGAATCTAATGTATCAGTTATTAGCTATTTAAGTAACAATGTGACGTTAGCGCCGGCCGAAATCGTATTTTTACGTATTGGAATACGTTCGAATTTGACCGCCGCCAAAACTTCGTCACAAATTGTCCGAAAACATCGCCGAGGCACGACGAAACAATCGAGGTGCGCAGACCACGCGAGCCGTCGCCGTTCAGCGCATCCCCGCCTAAAATCATGCACAAATTACGGCGTACGGTAATGTATAAATAAGAGGTATCGTACGTTGTTAAGAAGACTTGACTTGCATCCAGCGATCCGAGCCAGCTTCCTGCCTGCGGCCCCCTGGGGCCCAAATCCTGGTCCCGTCCGAAGAACCTGTTGACTTTTAGTCCTAGAACCAATCTTTCCCAGAAATCCCCGAAAGATCAAAGTGGCCCATTGATTTTCAATGCCTATGATCTCCGTCGAGCCTATTCAGGAGTTATCTTGTCTAAAATTTAGACGTGGATCATTGTTTATATATGTCTGTCTGTGGAATTTATATGTTTGCTCTTCGAAACCGGTGTGGTCTAAAACTTGTACGTGGTTCGTTGTACATATACGCCTGATAAGAGTCTTAGACCTCCTCGAAACCGCTTCCCGACAACGTTCACGTAATTCAGTTAGAAAGCATTTTAAAAGCGAGGTCCTCCAGGTCTCTGCATAAATTTGAACAAGAATTGCGAGGTTAAGTGCCCGCACGAAACTCACGTAATTAACGTAGCCGTAAAGAATCAGAGCTTCACTCAACCTGTAGAAACGGTTCCTAGGATACAGACCTGTCTTTACCCGATGTTAAAGCCCCCAAGGAGAAGCTCACCACTCTTTATTCTGGCAAAAATCTCAAAAGCCTTATTGAGCCAAAACACGAAACTTATTCGTGTTAACCTAAGAGAGCTCCACTCGCCCCTCAGAAAGTTGGTAATTAATTTCATGCAACCCCTGTGAGTGCTTTTGCATCCAAGTAAAAATTCCGGACCCGAAATTATTCACGTAAACTTCCCTTGACTTCAAGGTCACGACACCGGCGAAGTTCGCCGCAAAAACAGTTTTGCTATAAGAACTCAGAGTGTTGCTCACCTGGAGGGGTCCTGTTCCATAAACGTCCTGAGCCGATCCGTAGTGCTTTAATTTAACAATTAAAATCTCCGTGGTTTAATTAGTAACTTTGAAGGTTATTGCCGTTTCTAAACGAATTTGATACACTGTCATTTCACTTGTCAATAGGAGCTATTCGGCACCACGGATTAGGTTGGGACAAGTCAGGCCTTCGCCCCACGTTTATTTGTAGTCACGGCCCCCGAAATAAACAAGGTTGCACCCGAGTTTGTAATGTTCGACCAATATAAATAACGATAACCTCGAATTCTTCTGTTTACAGTCTTGGCCGTTGGAGGGTGTTTACGTAAGCCACCACAGCGGTACGTGCGCTATCTTAACGATCCGCAACCCGTCCAGCTCGTGAAGCAGAAGGGGTTGTCCACCTGCCAGGCGTACAAGAGAGACCATAGAAGAAATCATATTATTTTTGTACAAAATACGGGAAATATTTTTATTATATTACAATGTAAATAGGTATATAAAATAAATCCCTTTGATGTTATGTGTACTTTTCTATATACTTGAGAGAGTAAATTGAACCCTGGCATCTGGCTATCCGAGAGTAAAAAGTTTATTAACATTGGTAATCATTCATAGCTCAAAAATAAATAATTAACGTAGAAATTCAGCATATTACAACATCTAGCATTCCTTGACTTGAAAGCAGCTTTCGACACATTGCCAATACACCATATATGGGGTATCTTAGAAGAGATGAACGTTAGTATAAAACTTAGAAAGACAATCGAAAGCATATGGCAGATGCTCAAAGAATTTTAAAATGAAAAAAGGAATCAAGCAAGGCGATAGCCTGAGTCCACTATTATTTATAATACTAATGGACAAAATAGTAAAGCAGTGTAAGCTAAACACAAGAAAGACGAAAATAGGAAACTGGAATTTGACACCAATTTACCTGCAGAGCTTGATATATGCAGATGACGTAGTACTAGTGGCCAATAGCAGAAGAGAATTACAAACAATATTAAACGAGTAGGTACCTACAACAGATGGAGAACAAAAGTCTAAAGATTAATGAGGAGAAAAAGTAAAATTATAAGAGTATCAAGGATTCAAGAACAACAAGGAGTAGAAATCAGAATACACGGCAAGCCACTAGAGGAAGTAGAACGTTATGAATCTTTAGGCACAATAACATCAAATGACGGGAAAATAGATAAAGAGGTACAGAATAGAATAAGCAAAACGAGTAAACTTTTCTACACAATTAACAACACTATCATTGGAAAGCAATAAATAAGCAAAAAGACGAAAATGCACTTATATAAAACAATATACATACCAACACTCAGCTATGGGTCGGAAAGCTGGACAATGATAGATAAACATAAATCAAAACTAACTGCCTCAGAGATGAAATACCTACGTAAAGTACAGGGAAAAACGAGACGAGACCGAATCAGAAACCAGGTCATCAGAAAACAAGAACAGGAACCTGTGGTACACACAATTGAAAATAAACAACTCAAATGGCTAGGACACGTAGTACGGATGGAAAATAATAGAATACCGAAACAGGCTTATGAAGCAAGAATAGAAGGAAGGCCACCGAGTGAAAGACCTAGAAAGACATGGGATGATACAACAACAGAAATATCATCAAGAAGAGGGAAGACACTAAGAGAAGTGAAAGAAATGGCTAGAAGCAGGATCAACTTTAGGAGATGGATAAATGGATAGAGGCCCCAACGCTGTAATGGCAAAAAGGGAAAGACAAAGAAGAAGAAGAAATTATTTAACACATTGACTGCTCATGACGTGGATCCGCGGCATTGCGAATGTTTATGATGTACTCGCGATGCCGATCCGCGTCACTGGAGTAACAGACTTTGAGCGGATCTGTGTTGTGTATTTGTATCATGGTTTTGTCCAAAAATATTCCCCTTTTAAAAACACTTAAATTTACGGATTTTGCCCTGTTTTTCCATAGGCACCCTTTTTTAAAAAAAAAAAGTCAAAATTCGCCTTCGGCTCATGAGGCTTGCTGAATTTTAAGAAACCTACCCCACTTTTAATGTACCCTTTTTAAAAAGTTACAATTTTAAAAAATTTGCCCTGTTTTTCTGTTGGGCCACTTTAGTACAAAAATGAAAATGATTTTGTCCAATAATATTTCCCTTTTAAAAACCACTTAAAATTCGCCTTTTTGTCCTATTTTTTGTTGGGCCACTTCAACACAAAAATGAATACGGTTTCGTCCAAACAAATTCGGAAAGGTCCTCATGAGCGAAGCGGATTCACACCCCTGTTTTTAAAGTAGGTATATGAATTATAAAATCTACTTAAGCTGTAATAGAAATGAATATCTAATACATATTTCAAAAATATTTGTCTTTATTTAATTGGAAAGGAGCTCTTTACACCCAAAAGTTTCCTGAAATACAGAATTCATAATAAACACTTGTATTAGGTACCTAGAATATTAACGTCACACTATACATACAAAAAAAAAACAAAATAACAATAATTCTGCCCATTTCATAATTCAATTTAAAACTCTGTTTACTAACTGACGGCTAGGATGTAATAAATAGTTGATATAACATTGAAATTCATATAATAACTTTCCAATCATCAATTGACAAATTAATCATGAAATCAGACCTTATTCTTGGAGATCCTCCTCCAACTTTAAATTAGCTAAATTTTCCTCCACCTTTAAATTAACAACAGAATCACATCTTTTAATTGACATACTCGCTGCTCGGGATATATTGCAGCTACATATGCATGACTATACTAGTTCTATAAACGGGGGATAGATACTTCTAGTTTTTTCCACAATCGTTGTATTGTTCGGGTGCAAACTCATGATATCTAAAGCCAACTGTTCACCATTCATGTGGAGAAACCTTGGATTCATATCCCGAGTATGCCGCACTCGCCATGCACACTTTTTTCTTCTTCTTCCTCTAATGGGAACAACTTCCTCCACACATGCCCCTAAGGGGCATTGTCTTTTGAACAAATCAACGGCGGCTGCGTGCCTGACTGCCACATCCGTGAGATCGTTATCGTCGCCCGGGCAATTGATGTGAACGAAAATTGGGTGTGCTAAAACAATTCGTTTGAAATTTACTTTTGCTGGTTTATATGTGCTCTTACCATTTGCCATTGTTTCAAGACCCACAAATTGCACAGCTTAAAATGTGAGGTTACAACCACAGTTTAAGAACATTGTTTTTTTTTGTGCTATAAACTAACCAGTCGTCTCACTTCAGTGTTGCCAACTCTTCGCAAGTTGTATTCGCTAAATTGGTACTTGTTAAGGACTTTATAAACTTTTGCCGCCTCTCTTGCATTCTGAATTCATACTGTGCGCAGTAGACTGCCGGGCGGGTCCGATTCTAAAAACTCACTTACGTTCCTTCTGTCAACGTGGAAGCATGCGAACCGGTCCGCTCTGCGAAAGTAATTATTGTTCACATGTTTAAATGTTAAACTGTTCGTGTAAATTTATAGCAAATAAATTACCTACTTTTGCTTTCAACGAGTGTATAATTTAGTGAAGAAAATAATTCCATACAGTCCATTAAATTCCAAGGCGAGCTGGCAATCAGGAATTTTCCAAATAACGGAAAACTGAGAAGGCTCCCCAACAGTACTAAAAGTCTCCATTTTCAGATCAAAAGTCGCCAAATACGAAATACGCACATTAGAAAATCAAGCATTTATTTTTTTCCACAGAATAAAGAAATACGTAAACTACTTATGAATATAAAAATAAACACTTACCTATTTATTTAAGGAAAAAACAATTTAACGTTCTAATTCTTCGTACCAAGTGATTACAATTGACAATGACAAATTGTGCAATTTAGAAACGTTGCAAAGAGTAAAGATTAGGGATGTCGTACCAGGTCTAAAATCAAACCCGGGTACCCGAAAGCAGTACCCGGGTACCCCCGGGTACCCGAAATATATAACAAAAATGTTAGTGTACATCTGAACATCTGAAGTAACTACAAATTGCTTTCTTTTACGCCGCGAGTTCTAAATTGAACTAAATTGAAATAGTACATACTCGCCAATTCAAACTGCAAGTCGTCTTTTCACACTTCCAAGTGTTATCAAATTCAAGTACGTGACTTTTTGTCCGAAATTGGTAGCAGCATCAATTAACATCACACACACGATGTTTATGTTACTTCATCCCATACTGACGCAATTTAATGGTACTATTGACGGATTGAATATTTCCGGATTTATTGCCTTCCTTACATGAAACAAAAAACATTGTGTGGTATGGGATCACCCCATCCCATTCTTGTTATTACTGCATGGTTATATTTTTCTAGCGCTTATTGCTATTATTTTTATCATCTTCTCCGAAAAAGGCTTACTTCTTGGAAATTACATAATTTACTAGTCGGGTACCCGGGTCCTGAAACTACACCCGGGTCGACTATTACCCGGGTCGACCCGGGTACCCGGGTACCCGCCGACATCCCTAGTAAAGATAAAGCTCCTTCAGTTTCTAATTTCAAATCTCCGGCGTCATAAGCGCAAATATGACCGTCTGGTCACGTACGAAGGCGTTAATCTAATCAGTATAACAAATTTGCAAATAATATTTTGAAATTCTTTCGTATATGAAAATTGTTGAGGATAAATTTATGTGTAGCTTTAGAAATATTGAAATTAATACATTTTTACAGATTTTTTTTAAATTGCGAATAATACCCTAAAATTTCAAACTAAAATATATCAAAAACGCTAGAAAAGTCCTAATCGCCAATTCCTATTTTTTTTAGCTAAACCACTTGTTAAATACCCTAGATTTAGCGACTTTTCGCCGTTGTTGGCAACACGGTCTCACTTACTGTCGGTACCTTTGATGTTCGTGTACCCCTAAGAATCTACTGCGCGTTGTGCCGGGAGTCGATCTGGGCGCATATATCTAATACTTACTATATTGCTAGCGGCTATGAGTGGGAAACTCACCAAGGACGTGAGACAGACAACCAACTCTTCAATGTATAATGGTGAGCTGTGTGCAAGCGCGGCGGCGTCATCCGACCAATGGGGAAGTGGTCAAGTTTAAAATTCGCTTCTAAAGGCGGAGTTCGAATTCTCACGCATGCGCACGAGACACGTTATACTCTAAGTGAGACTATGTCGGCGCCGTAATGTTTTCTGACGTTTCCAGGTCCTACTAGCAATATATGTGTATTATACAGTGTGGTCCATTAAGTGTGCAACAAATGGGAAATTTTTTTATTAGTTGTAAAACCGAAATTTAAATACCGCAAAAAGTTAGTGCATGTTCGATAACCATATCAGATGCCCTTAGAATGGCTTCAAGTCAAACAATATACAGGGCAGGACAAAAATATGAAATTCGTTCAAGAATAAAGTTACCTTACTTCAAACAATATAGAAAAATTTTATTGAGAAAAGTTGTTTAGAATCAAAAGTTATGCTCAAATACAAATTCATGGCCTCCTATTCGAATTTTGATTCTTTTTTTGTAAAATTTTGTATTATCCCCGTATGATACATATTTTTATTATTCTGATTTTATTGAGAGTTTTTCATATGTAAATTATTATTAGTAAAGCATTTGCCTTGTTAAAAAGAATATTTGCGAAATTCTAAAGTTCTGTTAAATATCGTTGCAACAAACATGAAGTGGACGCTTACCTAAAAAAATATAAATCCAAATAAATTTTACAAATAGGCTTCAAGTTGCTAAAAGTTATTTAAAAGGGATGTGGTTGTGGCTACTTTAAATACATATAAAATCAAAATAATAAAAATATGTATCATACGGGGGTAATACAAAATTTTCCAAAAAAGAATCAAAATTCGAATAGGAGGCCGTGACTTTGTATTTGAGCATAGCTTTTAATTCTAAACAACTTTTCTCAATAAAATTTTGCTATATTTTTTGAAATAAGGTAACTTTGTTCTTGAACGAATTTCATATTTTTTGTCCTGCCCTGTATATTGTTTGACTTGAAGCCATTCTAAGGGCATCTGATATGGTTATCGCACATGCACTAACTTTTGGCAATATTTAAATTTCGATTGTACAACTAATAAAAAAAATTCCCATTTGTTGCACACTTAATGGACCACACTGTATATATGTCTGGGCGGAGCTGGGTACGGCGCGCTTTATTTGTATTTGAAAATTACGGGCACGACATTGAAGAATCGTGTGAACGGAAAATCATTTTTCCAGGTGGAAACATTTTACTAATAATGCACTACTTTGAGCAGTGATGTTTAAAATCAATATACGCGTTGATATATATTTAAAAATCAAAATGTTTTCTTACAAATGCAATAGTAACGATAATATTTTACATAATTATACTAATTTAAAGAAATAAATCTTTTGCAGATGTAAGTTTAGAATTGTTCTAATTACGCAGAAGTTTAAACAATTTAACACATCCGAGGAGTATTCGTTTAACTGAATTGACCCGGAATTAGTTATCTACGACCAGTACCTACACTTTTTGCGGTTTCAAAGCGATTAACTAATTTTTTTAGTGCAGTTCGCAAAGAAACATTCCCCACACCAAAACACTGAATTAGATACATTTTTTGAAGAAGGGTTAACATGTTTTTATCATTGATAATGCAAAATAAGATTCAAAAGTGTGACAAAATGGAAATGACAGAATCGTTTTTGTACCTATTATCCATTTACTTGACATCTGCCCTGTCAGTGCCAATTTTTACTTCCTTTTACAATAAAGGAAGAATTGGATTCACCCCAAAAATTCGAAATTGAGTTTTCAACAGATCTTCACGTTTTAGAGTCCCCTGAACCCAAAAAACATATTTTTTTTTCATTGGTCTGTCTGTCTGTCTGTGAACAGAATATCTCAAAAACTAAAAGAGGTATGGCGTTGAAACTTCATATGTAAGTTTTGTGTACTATGTAGATGCGACAGCAAGCTTTTGAAGAAAATCTCATAACCGGAAGTAGGTGTTTACTCTTGTGATTTTTCAGTTTTTTTTCGATTTTTTCAAAAACGACTCTAACGATTTTTTTTCAAACTTCATATTTTTACTAAATTTTGAATGTGCATTGATATGAGGTAGGTAATTTTCCAGTTGAATACTTCTAAAATGGGTTTCTTTTGTTATTTTTCTATTTTTTTTTATTAACTCCTATTTTAAATAGAACACCCGGTATATTATTACATTTTTGAATTCATCTTAAAACTCTAGAGAACATTTATCTCTTCAACTAACGCTCTATTTCGTACCGTTTTTGCAGAATTTGTAATTTTTGACAAATGCTTGAAACTTTAAAATAAAATTTTTGCTAATTATAAGATCATTGTAAAAGGAAGTTGTGTGCGTGTATCACACCAGATTTTTTACTTCCTTTTACAATAAAGGAAGTATTGGATTCACCCCAAAAATTCGAAATTGAGTTTTCAACAGATCTTCACGTTTCAGAGTCCCCTGAACCCAAAAAACGTATTTTTTTTTCATTGGTCTGTCTGTGTGTGTGTCTGTCTGTGAACAGAATATCTCAAAAACGAAAAGAGGTATGGCGTTGAAACTTCATATATAAGTTTTGTGTAATATGTAGAAGCGACAGCAAGCTTTTGAAGAAAATTGCAAAACCGTAAGTTTTTTTCAAAAACGGCTCTAACGATTTTTTTTTAATTTTACATTTTTATTAAATTTTTAATGTGTATTGATGTGAGATAGCTGATTTTCCAGTTGAATACTTTTAAAATGGGTTTCTTTTGTTTTTTTCTATTTTTTTTATTAACTCCTATTTTAAATAGAACACCCTGTATATTATTACATTTTTGAATTCAGCTTATAATTCTACAAAAAATGTGTGTCTTCAACTAACGCTCTATTTTGTACCGTTTTTGTAGAATTTGTAATTTTTTGACAAATGCTTAAAAATTTAAAATCAAATTTTTGTCTAATTATAAGATCACTGTAAAAGGAAGTTGTGTGCGTGTATCACACCAGATTTTTTTAAAAATGTTTTGACTATACTTCCAAAATAATGTGTTTTTTATTAGACTGTACGTTAATTTAATTGTTTACCGGTTTCAGGATATTAAGCCTTTGTTTACATATACAAAAGTAGGCTGGTAACTAGGTCATAACTTATCTGTAGGGCACGGTGTAAAATCTTACACCGTGCTGTAGGGTAAAGGAATATTACCCTACATGGCAACCATAACCATACAGCAACCGATAAACTATTGAACAAATCACAAATGTTACGAATCATAACAGCCTTAGAAGTCTTAAAAAAAAATCTGCAGTAGTTATAATGCTCATAAAATTCCTAGATATGTTAATAGCTATTATCGGTTGCAGGATATTAATCCCTTGATTACATATACAAAAGTAGGCTGGTAACAAAAGTCATAACTGATCTGTGCGGTACTAGTCCATTACAGAATACAGTACACGGCAACCATTACCATACATGGCAACCAATAAGGTATTGAACAAACCACGAATGTTATGAATCATAACAGCCTTAGATGTTTTAAAATCCTCGCCTGCAAGCTCGGATTTCAATACAACATCTGCGGCAGTTATGATACTCATAACATTCCATGATATGTTCATAGCTATAAACTGTAAAAAATAGCAGTGATGTCAACATACTGTCAGTTCGACAGTGCGGCTGTCAAGTAAATCGATAACACTTGATCGGATTAAAAAAAGTATCAGACATTTTTCCAAAGTCCAAAACCGTGGAAATTTGTGAATGTAAGTGTTACATGACTAGATGCAGGAAAAGTAAGATGAGAAATAAGACATAGAGTATATCTGTAATGTGTACATGATCATAATACGCGGATTAGAAACAACTTTTACCTTAATACCGTATTTAATAATTTTGGACTAAATAATCCATTTTACCAGTGTATATACACTTATAATGCATTACCTGATGAATTGAAAACAAATAACATAAAATTGTTCATAAAGAGTTGCAAATCCTATGTTCAAAATAGTTAAGGTTATTAAATTAAATTTTGGTGCAATTACTAGAAATAGTTTTTAGTGGTTTTGAATGTATATTGGTAGATTAATAAGTATTGTTAATTAGTTGATTATGTAGTAATAAGTTGATAAATTTTATGATATTCTCTAATAGTAGGTATATATATTCCGATACCGTCCTATGGACGCCTTTAATAAGAATGTATTATATATACTTAAAATAAATGTACTTTCATAAATAAAACAAAAAAAATAACTAATTACTATGAATAATAATGTTGAACAATCTAATGAAGAGAGGGTATTTACTATCACAACATTTTACAGTGGCATCAGTTGATGCACAGTTAGTGATTTGTTCTCGGTTAAATTTAATAATCGATCTATTCTATCTGTATCAACAATTCACAAGTTTGTGAAAAAATTTGAAACTAAATACGAGAATTTATAACTAACAGAAAATAACATTTATTTTGACACGTTTTGACATAAACAAATTTGACCATGGTTAGTCTGCTTTTTTTAATAAAATGCAAAATATTTGTTACAGTTTTTAAGCTATTTTTATCTTAAACAAGTAACAAATTCAAGTAAAGTAGTATCAAATTAAGCGCTATTTATTTCTGTTTCGATTGATACTACTATCAATCCGATCTTCAAGCAGCAAGCAGGAATCTGCATATATACGATTTCCCATGCTATTTCCCTAAGTTAGCACCTTAAGTAAAACACTCGGTATATTATTCACTATGTATTTTTAAAATATTATGTATCTGAATGATGCAAGAGTATTAGTGAAGTTAAAATATAGGTTATTTATTTAATAATGTACTATATGCTGTAACTTACACAGGTTAGTATTTTTGATTGTGTAAGTCCGAATGCATATTATTTGTATAATAAAGTTGCCAATGACATGACAATTAACATTTTTAATAACCTTCTACTTTAACGGAGGGCAAGAATAACAATTTTCATGGACCTCCTTGGAGGAAGCTGTTGTGATTGAAAATAAGAGAAGGCTGGGAACAGACGGAGGTCAGACGTGTGTTGGAGAGCCAATAGCAATAGTGCTTGAAGTGAAACAATTTTTTTTTAGTGGATCCTTGGCAGTGTTTCGCTGAATATTAACAACGTATAAGCTGCTTATACCCGTGGGAGGGTGTCGTTATCACTAATTAAATTCCGTCTGACTCCAACGATCGATTGAGTCCAGGCTCACCTAGGTGCCTTGTCATGTTACCAAAAGTCCTGAATGCTATATGGTTAACAGGAAAAGTCATCGCAGAATTAAAACTAACTCATATAAAATCTACAAGGTATTTTTAAAACATGGGGTCAAATTTTTACAGTGGGTTGGGGGACCCAACAAGTGAAAAGTGTTCCAATAAACATATGTCCGAAACTGAACTGTTTGTGCTTTTCCGAATCAACTATTTCTTCGTTATTGCATCAGATGCGGTGGAGTAATTGCATGACAAGTACGACAATGGTTAATCTGATAAACGGAGATTTGTAGTCTTTCAGAAGATAGAAATGTCGGAAATTTATTGTAGGTTGTATTTTTCTAAGATTTGCTTTGCAATTTTTTGAAAAAGCATTTTCAAACATATATTCATTGAAAGTTTTTTCTCTTACTAGATCCCTCACTACGTTGTAAAATTTTGACCCATATCTTAAGAATGCCCTCTATACTGGCACTCGTTATCAAAAAATACCATTGGGTTTTATAAAGCACGTTTTGCAGATAGTGCAGTGAGATATGATTTACAGAGTTTTGAAGGTGTTAAAGTTTTTGATACAGAATTTGAGTACAGAGGGATTTAGATTTAGGTTCCACGACTGCCTTTTGCTAACATGCGCACGTCAGCCCTTTGGGCTTTTTGTACTGTCGGGAGTTTTCAAGTTAGCAGGCCAACATCCGTATCTTTTACTAGACTTGCGATGTCCCCTACTACCTTGCGGTTGTCAATAGAGTTGAGGCTCCAATCAAGTTGGTGTCTTTTACGCTCTAATTCTGGGCATTCAAAGAGGATAGGATAGGTTGTTTCATCATCCTCTTGGCATAGTCTGCAAACAGGTTCATCTCTATAGATATTGATCCTATACATAAATTCTCTGAATGCTCCAGTGCCTGTTAGTAGACTGACCACTTGCTTGATTCGAGTTCTGTTCAATCTCAAACAAGTACAGAGGGAACTTATGTTTAGTTTCAGTGGTGTGGTTTTATTTTCTTATTCTCTCGAATAAAAATTTCTCAAAAACACTTAATTTTGATTAATTCTATAAATAAAAAGTTATTAATTTGTAAATTACTATGTCTGCAGAAAGGAGCCATCCCACACTTTTATAATTTTTTTCACTAAAAGCTAGAAAAATGTTTTATAATAAACTGCATACAAATACGTCATTTCTAGGGCCGGTTGCAGAAAGCAATGTTAAGTCTTGTGTTAGCTAACGTCGCGTCAAAGTGAACAAAATCGCATCAAATTTTGTTTACTAATATATTAGTTACCATAAGCATTTGAGATTTGATTCGTTTTTGTTCACTTTGACGTCGCGTTAGCTAACACTAGACTTAACATTGCTTTCTGCAACCGGCCCCTAGTGTGATGAACCTTTTTTGCATAACATAATCCAATTGATATGTGAACATGTAAATACCATACAATCAAAATTGAGTTAGTTGAAGCCTTGATCATGTGTGTAGTCCAAAGCACTTCAAAAACGAATCTGGATAATAATAAAGCGGATACCCAAAATTGTATAGCATTGTATTAATTAAGTTTTTTTGTTTAGATAAAATTTAAATACACATGGAACATGAATTTCTTAAATTAGTAGAAAAGAAAGGAAATTTAAAATATAACGTAAAAAAAATATGGTATCACATTTACTTAGTATTTAACACATTAAATACTCTCACCATATAAATAAATATTGCTTTTTAACTAAACATTTTTTATAGAAATTAAACAGAAATAAGTGCACACATTTTATGAAGAGTTCTTACATAGAATATAAATATTTAATGCTATTTGTAGGTACTAAATTTTAGGAATTTGTAGCTATTTTAAACTACAATATTTTATTTCTTGAAATGAAAATATGAAGAGATATGTACTAAAGATTACTATATCTATACAGATACAGCATCATCTACACTGTGTAAATAACAAATAATAAGAAATTATAGTTAATAATTTGATTATCTAGAGAATCTAAAAAAATGTTAATCAAAGTAGAGTCAACAATTGCAGTTTGTGTTTGTGCAACCACAAGTTAACACGAGATTCAAATTTTAAATAAGTCAAAAAATACCTACAGCAATCCATCATGTATCCTCTTTCCCAAACGACTTAGTAATAACACTTAACTTTTCACTGTAAACAATTTAAGAAATTGTAACAACCAACTTCAGGCACCTTTAACTAGCACACACACACACACACACACACACACACACACACACACACACACACACACACTGTATCACAAAGTTTAAAACCCATAATTTAATGCTTCAACAATTTCAAATCACTTTTGAATTCGCCCGCTACCAATTAAAATCTCCTACGGCGATTTCTTGTTGAACTGCGATATCCCATGGCTTCTTCGTAAGACGGCGGTAATTGTTCAGAATAATAATCCTCCCCAGTCTCCGAATTAAACACAGAATCATTTTGAGGAATTGTTGATGTTTCATTTGGCATATAGAAATGTCCAGCAGATGTGAATGGCACTTGCCCCCTAGTTACCGAATGAGACCTTCTATCTAGTTCATCTGTTGGATAAGGTGATCCTGCATTCATAGAATCCAGTGTTTCCATACACTCTGACTGAACTAACATTGATATCGCTTCAAATCCTATGGTACAAATATTGCATGAATAGAAAGTTAAGGATTTGCATTTATAACAAAACTAACCTAATGGTGTTAAGTTTCCTAGGCCTGGAATGTTAAGTGACTGAATAGATGAATAATCAGTTAAATTTGTTGAAGGTTGACCAGTCGTCTCGTGCATATTTCTAATGCGACTTTTTGTAGTACTCGCCATTTCTAAACAGGTATTACATTAAACATAGTAAAAATATATTATATTTCACTAAGAATACTTGCCACTTGTGTTATCCCTAGTTACAAAAAGGAACAGTATAAATATTAATACGCACAACGTCCCAATAAAAGCTACCAAATGCCAATCCATGAGAGCTAATAAAGTAATTACATAAACAAGCAAATATTTATGTATGATTTATAACTTTAAAATGTTCTGTATAAAACACTAAGCTAGAATGAAGTTTAAGGTCGCATAGCCACTTTATTTTTAGAGGCCACTGGCACAAACTTAAAAATAGAATGCTGATTTATATGTGAGTGTCTATAGTTCATCACACTGACTGCAGTGGCGTGTTCCTAAAGCCCATAAACACGTCATGAATGAAAACAATGTAAAATTACGTGGCAACACGTATTTATACACAAAAGCCTCTTACCAGGATACTCATAAACGTTCTTATGGCATTATATTCATGTGTGTCATGTGGGTGCTGTAACTCGTTATCAGACCAATTAATTACCTTGTAACCTTGAGTTTGGTATCTTTAAAACAAATTTAATCTAAAGTGGATGCAGCAAAATCTAAACTATAATTATTATACAAAGTCTCTAAAATGTGTGGACATCGCTGAACCATGAACAGATTTCTGGCCCCAAGCAAGAGAATTTATCTCAACTTATTTATATCAAAATTTATTTTGTTAAGTCAGTATTCTGCTTAAGTTTTTTTTTAAACCTAAGGCTACCCAACAGACAGTCATAGCTGCCCAATAACAGGATAGCATGGAATATACATTAAAACATAAATGTCACGAGCCGAAGGCTTGTAAAGCAAACTTAAGGAATACCAAGATATAATTAAAAAAATATAGTCTAGAACAACTGAATAACTTCCAATGGCTGCTGAGTTGATGGTTCTATATGTTTTGTAATAGTTTTTGTTTTTCTAGTGATTGATTATCTGCCGGTCTTATAAAGGCCACTAATCTGACGTTAACTTTAATTCGCTGTTAAAATAAACAAAAGCGCATCAAAACGTCAGTGCTTATGACATTTTATTCAGTAGTAAACAAATTTTGATGCGCTTTTGTTTATTTTAACAGCTAATTAAAGTTAACGTCAGATTAGTAGCCTTTATAAGACCGGCAGTATGAGTGATATTTGCAGGTGGTAAATCATAAGCTCATGGCTGAAAACAGTCCAGACCTTAATCTTTTTTTTTTTTTTTTTTTTTATTTAACTCCAGGGCAATTTACAATCTGTCCAAGGGACATTAAGCAAATGAGATAACACTATTAATAACATAATCAAAAACATATCATGTAGGCAGGTCATCCATTGATTCGTGCCTTTACAACTACGTCTTATCTACGACTTGATTGCTGCTACTGGAACCTACTTGCTATGTCCGCGGGTTTGAATCGCTTAAGTCTACAAGTGTCATTTGATTCGTCGAGAAGTCTACGCGCTAGTTGATTTGGGTGCACTGATAATTTAGCACTATGTCTCACTGAGTTGTTTGGCTACCTCTTTAACTGTGGGTATTTGTAGGTCTCTTCTTAGTGTCGCATTGGTCACAAACCATGGGGCGTTGGTAACTTGACGTAGAACTTTAGATTGAAATCTTTCTATTATTTCAATGTTAGAATTTGCAGCAGAGCCCCATAGCTGGAGTCTGTAACTCCATATCGGCTTTAATATTGCTTTATACACGAGCACTTTATTTTCAAGTGTGAGTTGCGATTTTCTTCCGATTATCCAGTACAATTGCCCTAATTTGATGTTTAGTTGCTTCTTTTTTGTTTCAATGTGAGGCCTCCATGTTAGTCTTCTGTCTAGGGTTATACCTAAGTATTTAGCTTTTGTATCTTGGGGTATAGCTTGTTCGTTGAGGTAGATTGGTGGACAGGTTGATCTTTTCGTGGTGAAAGTTACATGTACAGATTTCTGTTCATTGATCCTGATCCTCCAAGTTTTGATCCATTTCTCGATTTCGCTAATATTTTCTTGAACAAGATTAGATGCAATTGCAGGATCTCTGTGTGATGCAATCACCGTAGTGTCGTCAGCGAAAGTTGCTACCGCTGTTCCTTGTAGAACTGGGAGATCGGCAGTAAAGATCAGATACAAGATTGGCCCTAGTATGCTTCCTTGCGGGACTCCTGATTTGATTGACTTTAGGTTTGTTTGTTCGTCATCATGTCTAACATAGTACTGTCTATCTTCTAGGTATGATTTTAATAGAAGGTAAGTATTATGTGGTAGTTGTTTTTTGATTTTGTATAATAGTCCCGAGTGCCAAACCTTATCAAAGGCTTTTGACACATCGAGGAATACAGCTGAGCAGTATCTGCCTTCTTCAATGTCAGTATTTATGTGACGTACTACTCGGTGTACTTGTTCAGTGGTTCCATGCTGTTTTCTGAATCCGAACTGATGCTCAGGGATTAGTTGTTTTTGCTCAAGTAATGGTTTCAGTCTTTTAAGCAGGAGTTTTTCGAAGACCTTTGATATTGTTGGCAGGAGACTGATTGGCCTGTACGACTCTACGCTTTCAGGATCTTTGCCAGGTTTTGCTATAAGTATGATTTGTGCAATTTTCCAGGAAACTGGAAAGTAATTTAATCTTAAGGCTGCGTTGAAGAGTGCCGTTATGTCTCGAATTATGTTTTCTGGGAGGTCCTTGAGTACCTTGCCTGTGATTTGATCCCACCCTGGAGCTTTTTTGCTATTGAGATCTGTGTCGATTACTTGTTGGATTTCGTGGATCTTGAATTTTTTTAGTGGGAGTTCCATTTGCAATGGCGAATCTAAGAACGTATGGATTTGTTCTTCCTCATTTTCAGTGATTACTCTCGGGAATGGGGTAAAAGTTTTTTCAAGATGTTTAGCAAATACTTCTGCCTTTTTTATATTTGATCTAGCCCATTTGCCGCTTTCTAGTTTGATCGGAAAGTTATGCTGTCGGGGACGTTTGATGTTTCTCGTCGCCTTCCAAAGAGAATAATTGGTATCTTTGGTTGCGGAAAGTTCGTGCAGATAATTTTGAATGAGTGCATTTTTTTCTTCTTCTAGTAATATTTTTAATTCTTTTGTTGCCTTGTTGTACCTGGTTTTGTCTTGAGGAGATCTCGTTTTATGCCATTGTTTTCTTAATTTCCGTTTTTCTAGGATTTTTTCTTTAGCTATGTCAGAACATGATCTTTGTTGCAGTTTGTTGTCAATTTCTGGTGTTGCTGACCATACTGCCTCCTGAATAGTCTGGGTTAACAAGTCAACAGCTAGGTCTAGTTCTTCCTGGCTTTTAAGTGAGAATTTTAGATGATTATTGCTTAGTATATAGTTAAATAGAGTCCAGTTTGTTTTACTATTGTGTAGCGTACTTGATCTCGCTTTTTGCACCATGTTAGCATTCAGTGTGGCAATTATGGGGGAATGGTCGGAAGAGAGGTCGAAGCATGATTGTATGCTTAGGTGTGTTTGTGGTAAGCCCTTTGTTATACAGAAGTCTAAGAGGTCTGGCTTGCGCCTTCTATCTGCAGGCCAGTACGTTGGTTCACCCGTAGATAATGGTGTTAAATTGTTTTGTAGCAGCGCTAGGTAGAGTTGCCTACCTCTTGGTGTAGGTGTATTTACTCTGGATCCCCACCACGGGTGTTTAGCGTTGAAATCGCCTCCACTGATAAATCTGCTGCCAAGAGTATCGAAATATTGCTTGTACTGTTCTTTTGTAATTTTATGTTTAGGCGGTGAGTATATGGCTAATAGTGTGATGGGTCCGAGATAATCATGTACAGTAACGGTGGTTGCTTGAATGAAGTCTTTTGCGAAGCTTTCATTTTCATGGTGTTTTATGGACGTTTTTATTATTATAGCGGACCCTCCATGGGCTGTATTGTCAGGGTGTGGTGTAACGTAGATGGAGTAGTCAGGAACACGTAGATAACTTTTGCTTGTAAAGTGCGTCTCAGAAATAAACATGACGTCTATATTTTGATGTATTAAAAAAGTTTTTAATTCTTGGCTTCGTTGGGCCAAACCGTTAGCATTCCAGACGCCTATGTTTAATGTACTAGGCATTGTTGGTTTTGTTAATTAACGCTGTGATAATATTTAAAAGTGTGTCCATTCTTTCTGCCAGCTTTTGCACTATTTCTTCGAGCTTAGTTATACGATCATTATGCTGGATGGCTGAAGGCTGTTGTTGGGCAGTTGGTATTAGGTTGCTTTGTAGCTTTTGTAGGTAAGGGTTAGCCACTTGGGATGTCGAAGGAACAGGGTGATTGTCAGTATCTTGTGAATTGGGGGGGTTTTGTTGCATATGTATTTGCCTTTCCTTTAAGACCTTTTCTCTCAGAGTGGGATACAACCTCTGTTGCAGTTGTTTCCGCACACTGCATCCTTTATAACTAGCAGGGTGATTTTCTCCACAGTTGCAACATAACACTTCCTTTCTCTTTTCTTTCCATGTGCAATCGTTTGTGAGATGGCTACCTGCACATTTGACACATCTAGGTTGTTTGTAGCAGTAGTTTTTGGTGTGCCCGAAGGCTTGGCATTTTATGCATTGTGGGATATCACGTTTTTTGTAAGGTTGTTCAAAGTGCACAGATGTGTACAGTAGGAATTGTATTTTATAAATTTCCTTGTTATTGTCTTTTTGTTCTATTTCTACGAAAAACGATGACGTCGGGATTTTGGCATTTTTGTTGTTATCATGTTGTGTTCTTTGTATATTATTGACCCTAAGCACCTTGTGGCCTTTTTTTCGATTTCGTTTTGGATATCTTTGATATCTGTGGATGAGTGTAACCCTTTTAGTACCACTTTAAAGCTTCTCTTGTCTTTCATTTGGTAAGTATGACATTGTGTGCCTTTTTTCAATAGTGCATCCATAATTATGGGATACTTTTCAGTCTTTGTTACTTGTATTTTGACTTGGTTATTGCTTAATATTTTTAAGGTGTAATTGTTGGCAGCTAAGGTATTCAATAAGCTCAATAATGGAACTATATTTTCCACTCCATTTACAAAAATTGGAGGCGCCTTACTAGTTTTTTCTTGTTGGTTATTAGATTCAGATTCATTTTCCGCGCTTTCTTCTTCAGATAGTTTTTCGTATGTGTTTTTTGTGCTAATTGGTTTATTTAGCCAGTAGTTTGGCGCGATTACTTGTTTTTTTGAGCTGTTATTTGTGTCTGGGTTAACTCTGGGTCTTTTTCTATATTCGACTGTTTTCCAGTCCGTTTCAGATTGCATTGGTTCTAGCGAAGGAGTATTTAAATTTTGTATATTGACGGGTTGCTGTGTTTGGGATATTATGGGGTAGTTCTTATAGTTCGAACTTTGAGGTGCTGAAAAACTTGATTGCGGGTAAAATGTTTGTAGTGGTAAGTGATGACCGGTTTGTTGAATTGATGATAGGTTTTGAGGCTGTTGTTGATAAAGGTATTGTTGTGTGTTTATGCACTGACCTGCATTGTTGCCATATGTTGGTTGCGGAAACATATTTGCACCTGGCCCGAGGGCCACCAGTAATTGTGTTTAAAAGGCTTATGCAGAAGAAGCGCGTTGTGATATGCGATTAAAAACGTACGGCGACCTCGGGGTCGATTATCATTTACACTTGCACTTGAACTCCGGACACGAAATCGACGATGTTTATGCCTCGAAATTGCGACAGCAAGCTCTTGAAGAAAATCGCATAACCAGACGTAGGTGTTTACTCTTGTGATTTTTCAGTTTTTTTCGATTTTTTCAAAAACGGCTCTAACGATTTTTTTTAAACTTTACATTTTATTACATTTTTAATGCGTATTGATGTGAGATAGGTAATTTTCCAGTCGAATACTTCTAAAATGGGTTTCTTTTGTTTTTTTTCTATTTTTTTTATTAACTCCTATTTTAAATAGAACACCCGGTATATTATTACATTTTTGAATTCAGCTTAAAATTCTAGAGAAATTTTGTCTCTTGAACTAACACTTTATTTTGTACCGTTTTTGTAAAATATGTAATTTTTGAAAATTTTTGACAAATGCTTAAAAATTTAAAATCAAATTTTTGGCTAATTATAAGATCACTGTAAAAGGAAGTTGTGTGCGTGTATCACACCAGGTTTTACTACAAAGTGACAATGCTAATTTAAAGTTGTGCGCGGTTAAGCAAAGTTATACAAAAAATTCTGTCTTTTGGAAAAGTTTATTATTTCAAACTTAAGGCAATTCAATACTAATAACAAAAATTATCTAAATAGTTATTAAATATGGTATTTAAAAATATGGTTCCATAATACCACCATTTTTATCAACAATCATTTGTAATCGTCTTCGTCAGTGCCAAATCGCAAAAGCAATTAGTTAAGCTTAGCATTTTCTTCAGGACTTCGATTAAAGCAACAGTTAAAACTAAAATGACAGATACAAACTGACATTGAACACATAAATAAAACAAAAGTCAATGCCTACTAATTTTGTTACAGATTTAATTTTACATTAAAGCGACGCGACTTTATTAAAAACTCCCGTTTTTGCATGACCTTTATTAAAGTAAAATAAAATCGAATTGAAACGTTGTATTATTGCAAATGAGATATATTCTTATTCTCCAAAGTGTAAGCATTTCATTTTTTTGAAGAAATATTCAAATTCTCTAATTGGTATTTGAAATACGAGTATTTAAATTTTGTACCAGTTTTTTTTTTGGTCCACTGTGTATATTCATATTGGAAAACAAATCTTTCATGGTTGAATTCAAGCTTTTTTTTAAGACATAGTGTATGCCAAAAAATGCAACTTTCTATTGTCAAGTAATAGTAGTTTATGTAACAAGTCTGGAAAGAGACCATCTTTACAGAATGCGCAGGAAAATTTCAGGACGATGCCGAAGACGAGGCCTGAAAGCCGGTAAAGGGCATTTCCGGATGAGTTATGTACTATTTTTAGGGGCCTGGACACAACGCCCACTGGTCACAAACCCCAACTCAGAATTTGGTCATAACGCCCAACTCAGAATTTGGTCATAACGCCCAACTTCGATTCTGGTCACAACGCCCAACTTGGTCACAACACCCAATTTCGATTTTGGTCACAACGCCCAACTTGGTCACAACGCCCACCGATGCCTGTTATAGAAGAGAGCTATCGACGCCACTTAAACCACCGTTTTGGTCATAACGCCCAACTTGGTCACAACGCCCAACTTGGTTACAACACCCAATTTCGATTTTGGTCACAACGCCCAACTTGGTCACAACGCCCACCGACACCTGTTATAGGAGAGAGCTATCGACGCCTCTTAAATCACCGTTTTGGTCATAACGCCCAACTTTGATTCTGGTCACAACGCCCAACTTGGTCACAACGTTCAACTTTGATTCTGGTCACAACGCCCAACTTGGTCACAACGTTCAACTTTGATTTTGGACATATCGCCCAGGCGGCACAGAAAGTAAGAAAAATGTGTATCTAAAATGAATAATAATAAATTAAACTTTTAAGGTGAGGTAATAGGTAGGAAAATTTTCAAGTTTCCATAAGTAGTATTAATATTATTTATTTTTCATAATAATTCAGTGGCGTAATGCGTTGTCCAAAAAGTTTATAAATTCGGATTATAACATATAAAGTTGTATTTTTTATATGGAACTCATAGTTAGCTGTGACGTTATGAGAAAGAGGATTTTCTCCCATTTCAGTGACATATGTCGTATGGGATCGATTTATTCATTTTTACTACTTCATAGCAACAATTCACAATTTTTAATATTTCATCGTTTTCTAGTTGAAAACTTGTGCCATTTAGAATATACGTGATTAAACAAAGTTTTTGCGTTGTTTTAATACCACCGTTTGATTGACAGAATTAATCACGTATGATTGTTGCTTATAATATTATAGTGTCCTTCATATATCTATGTATCAGAACATTTTATTGTCCATTAAAACCTCTACAGTTTCTCAAATTAAAAATGCATTTGCAAAAATGTAAATATTCTACTTCTATATGAAGGAGGTTCGAAAATATAAAAATGATTGAAGAAAAAAGTACTCTTATTTTTCAAAATACACAAAAATGTTAATTGGAAGTATTTGTTATAACATATCTATTAACAGTTATTTAACAAACAAGTATGTTAATAAGAGCGATTAATAATCGAGACATTTGTAGATATTATTAATCGCCGATTAACATACGAGTTAGTTACAATATTTTTCCGATCATACATTATTAATTTGAAGAAAATCTAATTTTATTCCATGAAAAGAATTTGACACATAAAGTTTTGACATTAATGGTACCGGGTGACCATAAATGGTTGTGATTTTTTTCTTAGGTTGGCACTGTTTATGTTGGTGACACTGTAAGTCTATGTCAAATATGAGGTTGTGTCAAAACTGACGCAAAACATAACCTGTTAACCTCGAATTTGACATAGACTTACAGTTCCACCAACATAAACAGATTTTTAAAATCGTTTATTAATAAAAAATTATTCATTAATGAGGGTCATTAATAGACGATTCTCTGTACATTAATGAAACCCATAAATAAACGATCAACGGAAAAAATTATAATTGATTTTAAATTGTTATTTGGTCCGTTTGTTATTAAATTATTTAAAAATTTTACACAAAAATGAAATTTGTATGCACTGATTTCGAATCACAAAATATCCTGGTTGCTAAGTGAGGGGAAACTCAGGTTTGACAATACACATTTATCTTATCCGTTGATAAGTTAACTTTGAAGTATTTCATTTGGTAATACACAGCATGGTAAGAAAAAAATAGGAGAAACCAGAAAACAATGTTTTCAGACCAAGTAACTGTGACTTTATGTTTGACACCTACTTTTAACCTCTTTAAATAACATTTTTGTCTATTTTGAATAATAACGGTAATTTATTCTTGAACCATTTTCATATTTTTGAACCTCCCCTGTATACGAATATATTTACATTTTGGCAAGTGCATTTTTAGTTTGAGAAGATGTAGAAACTTGTATCAGGAATAAAACATTCTGATAAATGGATGATAGAAAAATCCATGTGTTACAAATTTAAGAGGGACAGTATATGTTTATACAGATTGGTGGTGGATAGTGTGAACATAGGCAGTCCATTGAGCTAGAATACAGTTTATGGGCTTTGTATGCGTTAGACAGAAGTAGACATATACGATTTAAAATCTAGTATCCTAGAATTCAGCGTTTTCTAAAAACAAAACCTTTTGATTCTGCGAATACTAGATGTTAATCGCATAGAGGTCTGTTTATGCCTAACGCATACAAAATCCATAAACTGTATTCACACACATTTGATTACGTATGTGTACATTTTCCGGCACCAATCTGTATATTATGATATATAACACTGGAATGGGAAAAAATCCTCTTACTCATGATACCATATACAACTATGGATTTTATCTACAAAAATACAATTTTATGGTATAACTAGAATTTTAAAACTTTTTTTTAATTACTGACTACCCACTGCATTGGTATCGAAAAGGTACCAGCAGAACGTCAAATTGCTTTTATCTATTTTTATAAATAAGCGAGATATTGTCAAAAACAAAAAATTCAATTTTTGTTTATAACTCGAAAACAAAAGACGGTAGCCCATTTTGGTTTAAACCATTAAGCTTTTCTCGAAAAAAGAGTTCGAGGATGAGGGTCCATTTTTCGAATCTAGGAAAAAAGTGCCAAGGAAAAAGTGCCCTCCTATAACAGGCGTCGGTGGGTGTTGTGACCAATATCGCTTTTGGGCGTTATGACCAAGTTGGGCGTTGTGACCAAAATCAAAATTGGGCGTTGTGACCAGAATCGAAGTTGGGCGTTATGACCAAATTCTGAGTTGGGTTTGTGACCAGTGGGCGTTGTGTCATAGCCCCATTTTTAGGCACTCACGTTTACTTTTAATTTTACCAAAAT
>OW679199.1:79293364-79527608 GCA_940337035.1 Agriotes lineatus
TACGCATTGTATTCGATTTGATTATTTTTTGAGTAAATTTTACATATTAGAATCAAATAAATATTTTATTGGCAGCTCGATTTGTTTGTATTAACCTAGCTGAAAGTCATCTCCATGGAAAACAACATCAAGTTGACAAAAGTTATGTATTCTTGCCGTTCGTTCTAGTGAAGTTACTGTAGTATAATCGATTTTGTATAATCAGAAGTAATACTATAAGTACTTCGATATTATGGGGTTATATGTCGATAACTTGTTGCACAATAATAAAAGAGCCTCAGTTTAACAGGTTAAATAGTCCAACCGCGTCAGCGGGAGGATTATTCTGTCAAACTGACACGATTTGTTATTGTGCAGGAAGTTTGAGACGTATAAACCTGTTCGAAGTACGCATTGTATTCGATTTGATTATTTTTTGAGTAAATTTTAATATTAGAAAACAAATAAATATTTTATTGGCAGCTTCGATTTGTTTGTATTAACCTAGCTGAAAGTCATCTCCATGAAAACAACAATCAAGTTGACAAAAGTTATGTATTGCGTTGCCTAGTGAAGTTACTGTAGTATAATCGATTTTGTATAATCAGATAGTTAATACTATAAGTACTTCGATAATATGCGGTTATATGTCGATAACTTGTTGCACAATAATAAAAGAGTGTCAGTTTGACAGGTTAAATAGTCCAACCGCGTCAGCGGGAGGATTATTCTGTCAAACTGACACGATTTGTTATTGTGCAGGAAGTTTGAGACGTATAACCTGTTCGAAGTACGCATTGTATTCGATTTGATTATTTTTTGAGTAAATTTTAATATTAGAATCAAATAAATATTTTATTGGCAGCTCGATTTGTTTGTATTAACCTAGCTAGAAAGTCATCTCCATGAAAACAACATCAAGTTGACAAAAGTTATGTATTGCGTTGCCTAGTGAAGTTACTGTAGTATAATCGATTTTGTATAATCAGAAGTAATACTATAAGTACTTCGATAATATCGGGTTATATGTCGATAACTTGTTGCACAATAATAAAAGAGTGTCAGTTTGACAGGTTAAATAGTCCGACCGCGTCAGCGAGGAGGATTAAATTCTGTCAAACTGACACGATTTGTTATTGTGCAGGAAGTTTGAGACGTATAACCCTGTTCGTAAGTACGCATTGTATTCGATTTGATTATTTTGTGAGTAAATTTTAATATTAGGAACAAATAAATATTTTATTGGCAGCTCGATTTGTTTGTATTAACCTAGCTGAAAGTCATCTCCATGAAAACAACATCAAGTTGACAAAAGTTATGTATTGCGTTGCCTAGTGAAGTTACTGTAGTATAATCGATTTTGTATAATCAGAAGTAATACTATAAGTACTTCGATATTATCGGGTTATATGTCGATAACTTGTTGCACAATAATAAAAGAGTGTCAGTTTGACAGGTAAATAGTCCGACCGCGTCAGCGGGAGGATTATTCTGTCAAACTGACACGATTTGTTATTGTGCAGGAAGTTTGAGACGTATAACCTGTTCGAAGTACGCATTGTATTCGATTTGATTATTTTTTGAGTAAATTTTAATATTAGAATCAAAAAATATTTTATTGGCAGCTCGATTTGTTTGTATTAACCTAGCTGAAAGTCATCTCCATGAAAACAACATCAAGATGACAAAAGTTATGTATTCGCGTTGCCTAGTGAAGTTACTGTAGTATAATCGATTTTGTATAAATCAGAAGTAATACTATAAGTACTTCGATATTATCGGGTTATATGTCGATAACTTGTTGCACAATAATAAAAGAGTGTCAGTTTGACAGGTTAAATAGTCCGACCGCGTCAGCGGGAGGATTATTCTGTCAAACTGACACGATTTGTTATTGTGGCAGGAAGTTTGAGACGTATAACCTGTTCGAAGTACGCATTGTATTCGATTTGATTATTTTGTGAGTAAATTTTAATATTAGGAACAAATAAATATTTTATTGGCAGCTCGATTTGTTTGAATTAACCTAGCTGAAAGTAATCTCCATGAAAATAACATCAAGTTGACAAAAGTTATGTATTGCTTTGCCTAGTGAAGTTACTATAGTACTGAATCGATTTTGTATAATGGAAATTATACAAGATAACTTAACTAAATCCAGCCTTTTGATTGGTTGAAATCTCTACGAATAAAATAATCACTTATAATACCATGAGTAGTCAAAGTTATGTCGACTATTTTTTGCTGCGATGTCACAAATGTCCATTGCGCTTTGGTACGATTAGGACGAGTGCGCTAGCACGAGTCCTAATCCCTCAAGCGCAGTAGACATGAGTAGTGATACCACCGCAAAAAATAATCTACTTTAATTTTGACCTAAGAATGGTATTCCAGGGACTATTTAATGAAACCAAACTACTTTTTCAAATTAGTTTTCAGTAAATCTAGCAACCCAAACTACGCAATTTCTATAGTAACAGAACACTAATATTGACTTTTTCTAATAAAAATCACATTTGTTTAAACTAGTCACTTGAATACCTTCTAGGAAGATATATCGCACTGATATTTTTTTGATTGGTCAAGAACCGTCAGAATTCTGGACTTTCATTGGTCACTTTTTGATATATGACAGGTGAATTAAATAGTCAAAATTATAGCATGAGATAAAAAAAAAGATTCTGAGCAGGCCCTGATATGTGTTATACGTTTGGCAGTGCTGATGTGTATTGTCAGTCTATGTCAAATTCGAGATATAAAAGGTTAGGTTTTGTTTGTTGTTTGACACAGACTGACGTAAAACTTAACCTGCAAATCTCGCATTTGACATAGACTGACAATACACTTCAGTACTGCCAAACGTATATACACATATCAAGGCCTGCTCAGAATAATTTTTTTAATCTCATGGTACAAGATAACTAAATCCAGCCATCTGATTGGTTGAGATCGCTACGAGAAAAAAAATTAGCTATAGTTTACCAAGGGCAGTGATAATCACCCGCAATAATTTTGGCAATAACAACCCGAAAGTGCGTCGCCCAGAAATTATTTCTTAAAGGTAACGCACTTGAGGGATATTATTTGTCAAAATTATAAGGATTTATCACTAGCCGCGATGAATTTGGGAAGATAAGTTCTTAAATTAATTAATCATTTTTACCGAAGTGAGAAGCCATATTCTGACAAATTAATTCGACACTTCATTATAATATGTATGGTGGCACTGTAAGTCTATGTCAAATTCGAGGATATCAGTTTAGGTTTTGCGTCAGTTTTGACACAGGCTGAAGGAAAACCTAACCTGCTAACTTTGAATTTGACTTAGATTTACAGTTGCCACCAACTTGTCATAGGATACTAATAAATCTTAATTAGGTAGTTTCCATAGTGATTGAAAATCGCCCTAGGGTCGCTTTCACTTCAAGCGTGATCTGATTTGTCAACTGACTCACGTGATGTAAAAATAATCAAATAGGATTGGTCTGCAATATATGTAAGAACTTATCATATCAATCCATTACTTGTCTCGGAAAAGTTTAGTAAGTATATGAATTTAAGCAGAGTGTCTCTGCAGTTTAGGAACGCTAGATTAGTGTTATCTGTATGAGCAATTTCTTTGTTTTTTTAATTGTTAAGTGCTTCATGCAGTTTTTTCGTCAATATGTTATCTGTATCATTAGCGTTTTGCAAGTCCATTTCTGTCTCATGAGCTTTATTTCCACCAGTTTCGTATGGTGTCCATATATTTCTATCTATTGTATTTATTGTTGTTGTGACTCTTTCTGCTTATATAAGTATTTTATATTAAGGAGCGTAGTAGTATTTTCTGACTGCATTGCTTGTTGAAATAAAAATATAATGTGTGGCTGTCAACGCGCGCTGTGAATAATGAATCATGGTTTGGGTTTGTATCATCACATGCCTTATTAGTTGGTGCAAATGTAACACCATTAAACCAGGGATGAGTACAACCGTAGCCAGCTCTAACTCTCGGTAGAACATGGCGTGAATAAGGACCAGGCAGCAGTTCTTAAGTTTAGAATAACATAAAAACTAATACAAAATGGGCGCAAGTCGTTATACACCACATAACCAAAAGAAATCGCCACCTACGTCGAACTTGCAGTCTCGAGCGGACTGGAACTTTTATAAAGTTGAAAATGCGAAATTTTAAAATTCCCATAATATTAGATAATAATTAATTGGCATTTAAAATCGGAGCGAAACGTTACAATAAGATATTACATAACAAGCTGCGGAAGTGGCATATATGTATAGTGTGAGTATATTTGAGACACGAGGTGAAGCGTTGCGAAGCCGAGTGACTTAAAATACGAGCCTACGATATACTTTCGAGCGAGTTATGTTCGCTGACCACGAAAACGACACATTTTTGCAATTTAATGAATGACAGCTTTATGGTGACAATTCTCAGTGTCAGTAGATTGTCAGTAGTTTTTAGATTAAAATTACATATTTTTGTGTAGTTTCTAGGTTACAGTGACATACTGTTTTAAATTTTTAAGATAAACTGACATATTTAGCCTGCTGTATAACTGTGAATTGTGCATTTTTTCATAAGAAAAACGTTCGTTATGATAACGACCGGGTGAATGCTATTGTCATCTTTTGGGGCTACTTGACTGTACAGAACCTGCAATTTTCGTTTGTGCTAGTGGGATATAGTATATTGTACAACTAGTGTTGAAAAAAGCACCTTTCACACGAGGGGGGGAGTTTTAGTGGCCACGAGCTGCAAGCGAGTGTCATAAAGCCCCACAAGTGTGAAAAGTGCTTTTCACACGTATTTTAGACTACACTTCTTCTACGACTGCAAGCCTGTAACGTTCCGTTTCAATTTCCTTTCAATAACGCGTTATTGCGATTAGCACCTTCTTTCGGTCCACCTTATATCTAAATATTGTAGTAAAAAAACTCAGGTTTATAGCAGAAAGCGCCTGCTTTTAGAGATAAACACCTGTAGCTTTTCCTGTCGCAGCATGTTAAAGGACATTGGATTCCGAGTATGTCGCTGGAAAACAGTGGAATAGCTCTAGTAATATTGATTTTTCACGAAGCACGCCTTGCGGATCTAAGTGTTGGGTAAGCTAAAGCCGTACTTGTTTTTTAACAAACGAAAGCCGCTAGCGCGTTAGTTCTTCGCAAACAGGCGCAAACAACTTGGTTAGAATGGTAATCTATATGTACCTTTGCGTACTAATTCCGATATTTAGGCTGGCTCCCCGGCGTCTTCTAATAAACGAAAATCGCCGCGCCGATGTTTTCTGAACATTCGGCCGCGAACACCGTTGGCCGGCTTCCATGAGGCTATCATGAGGCCTATTCAGTCGCCCGATTTTGTTTCTACACGATAGCCGGGTACCTATTCCAGAATACCGTGCCGCCTCTTGTGGCTGTTCGGTCTTCTTAGCAGTGGCGACCTTGGGATTCTAGGAATTATGCAGCCAATTTCGGCTTAGATGTCTTCTTGGATAATATGCAACGCACCAACGCTCCCTTGCTGATCGCTGGATGATTGCAATGAACTAAATTGGGCAAATGCCCCCAATAAATCAGTTCTTACTAAGGCTTTTGATTCAATCATTTATTAACGGTAAAGAGCGAGAATTTAATTGTTTCTAAATTGCTGTAATCTCAAAAAACCTGCGTCCCTTGGGCGTTGTGCATTTATGTCAACTGCGATAGCAAGTGCAAGCCACCGCCTAGATTTCAAATTCACATATGAATTTCAACATGCGACATCGATGTCTCACGCTGTTTTTAAACGTGCGACTACGATGTTGCACGCTGTGTGAAATGTGAATTTTAGAGTTAGTTAGGAGTGTTTTTTAGCTATTTTTATAGCAGTCGTAGAAAAAAACATATAAAAAAACAAATTAGCTGTAAAAATAAAAAGTAATGAAGAAATTCGTCTCAGAATTTGACAAGAAATAAGCCAGATCAAAACTCATTTTCATCTTTCGGATTAAAAAATGCATAAAGTGAATAATATATAAAAGTGTTATAAAGAAAATTGCTTTATATGACGCAGACTTGGGACTAGATGGCGAAGAAGATGCGAGAAACTGCTCCGGATGTAACCAAATTGGCTATTATGCATACGAGTATTTATAGAATAATATCTTTTGCCAAATATACCGCAAGGACTAAATAATAAAAGTAGATAGCAAACGACGTGGACACGCATCAGAAACGATTTAACGGTTATGTACTAATTTTATTATTTTTAGGTGTTTTTGCGTACGCCTAGGAGTTAGAAGAATATAAAGTCCTTGTTGTAATGCTGTATTTGCCCCAATTTGTAAGTAATAGCTAAATCACTTTCATTTCACCTTTTATTATAAGGTATAAGGTAATAATGTAAAAACAATTAGTTTTCGATTTAACCAAATTAGATCAATGTTCTATTCAGTAACATATAAATAGTTTTTAAGCTTGGTTAACGACTTTCTTGTGGCATTTGCTTATCGAAATAGTAACGAACATGAACCAGAGAAAAATGTTATATAGTACAGTGTTACTGATTCTCTATCATAATATAGTTAGCTGTACTGCGCTTATAGAGACTCCAATCAGTAAAGTAAATATTTGTGACTGTATACTGAACCTGATTGAAACATTATATTCAGCTGACGATGTCATACAGTTCATTTTCGAAGACTACACTTTTATGGATATGCAACTTAGTAATCCGCATATCATCACAGTTGTTTCTAGACCTGTACTATATACTTCTCCTACCTTACAATACGACAATTACATTATATTTACGCAAGGACCAGAATATGTAAATAAAACGATCGGCAAACTAAGAAGCACAGCTCTGTGGAGTGCCAGCAGTAGTCCTCGGGGAAAATTTCTTATAATTATTCCCACAACCTATGGATTGCGGCGGATGACTGAAGTTTTGTGGCAATTTGATATTACAAATGTCATTTTGGTAACGTACTCCGCTAACGATAGCTTTCCCAAGTTATACTTGCTCAATTCATTTGACGTGGAGAGCGATTGCCTAAAAAATACTGCCGCAAAATTTGTGCAAAACTGTCACGGCAAAATAAATGTGGCATTTTATGATAGCATCAAAAGCATAAGGGGATGTCCCTTAAAACTAAACTGGAATAAAACACTTGGAAACGTAGCAGGCTCTAATTTTATGTTGCGGTTAACTATGAATATACTCAAGCTAATAGGAGAAGTACTAAAGACAAACGCATCGCTTACTTACGCTTCTATTCCAAAATCTGCCGTGTATAGCTACCCGAACGATGTAACTTTTATACTTCGCACTGCTAGGTTTACCGAATACTACAATGCTTACGATTTAGTTGACTATCTGTTTCAAGACGACAGAGTGTGGGTTTTTCCAAAATCACGTTCAATTTCCACGATTAAGCTGATTTTTTTAGTTTTTCAGCGTGCAACTTGGGTATTGACTGTTATTATAATTACAACAGTACCAGTGCTGTTGTCGTTCACTACTATTCACTTGAACCTAGGTCATAGTGTATCTTTGCAGAAATGTTTCTTAAGTATCTTAGCACTTACAGTTGGCAGTTCTACGAATATATTTACCGGTAATGCAACGTTAAAACTACTCGTAATGTTCTATGTGATCTATAGCATACACTTATGCAACGTGTACCAAGGAAAATTAATGAGTGTTTTTTTGCAACCGGGTCGTGAGCGCAGAATTACTTCTGTGGATGAATACTCAGCATTGGAACTGCCTATAGTCACAACCACCATCAATAGGGACATTGTGAGTAATTATTCTGAGAGTCCCATATACAAGCGAATAGTGGAAAGAATGGTTGCATATAAACAAGGGTCTTACAACTTGACGAAACTCTTATCGGACATCGTCGTCTTTAGGAACTGCTCTCTAGTTATGGCAAAGAACATGCTTGTTGTAGTTTATCCCAAAGAATTTAAAATGGTGGATATGTTAAATGCAAATGTAGGTGCAATGACGCAGAACGCAGTTTTGTGCTTAAGAAAGGGGCACTTTCTCTATAACACCTTAAACATTTTAATTAAAAGAATAACGGAAAGTGGATTTTACAGTAAATTTCTTTCAGATGTGGTTCTTTTCTATAGTGCGCATTCAGAGAAGGAAGGAGATAGTAATATAAAATTGTCATTGACACATTTAACAGGGGCGTTTCTCTGTTTATTAGTGGGGACATGCCTGTCAGTTTTTGCAATCATCGGAGAGCTGGTGCATTTTCGCTACGAACATTAGATGATGTTGTGATGTTGTGCTGCATCATATCTAGCCTTCAATTTGCTGAGAAAATTTAGAGAAGTTGTTTAGTATCTGAATTTGTTACGGGTTAAAAGCGTTACGGTTTAGTGGTCGATTAATTGTATTGTTCGTTTTATGCATTTTGGTCGCCCTTGTTCAAAAAGTTCAACTGTGTACCGTCATTAAAGTCGTCGAACCATTTTTGAACGGCTTTCAGTCGCGATGGAACAAAATGGATTATCGATCCGTTCTCATTCGTGGCTAAGCCAACTTCCATTCAAATGTCTCCGCGTATCTGCGGCGATGTGTTTCGCGTTCTCTTCTGTAAGCGTATCCGAGTTGATCGCACGTATTTACTTCATGTTAACGGTTCCTTTAGTTTAAGCCTACTAGTTTATGGTGGATTACGAGGGCAAGAATAGTGTCCTAGCTCCATGCGCTACCAGGAATTTGTATGGTTGATTTATAGAAAATATTTGGGCATTAATTACCCATCGCATTTGTTTGGCGTCGCAATTTAAGGCTTGAAGCTGTATGCTGAAGAGCCGACTTAGAGTCGTTAAAGTATGAGGAGCTAGATTGTGCTAAAAATTTTCTAGCCGAATTTGTAACCGTTGCTAAGTTTATCGTTTGCTACTAAGTCTTTATTGTGGCCCCCATTTGCTTCTTCAGTTAGTAATTATTGCTGAGATTTCTTGCCGTGCCCCTAATTGCACAGACGGCTAATTATGCAGTCCGCTACTGTTTGTTTAGTCAACGTTACCTCACCTTGCTGTGAGTATTAAAATACGATTTTATGTTGTGAAGGTAAAAACGAAATTGTACATTAAGTGCACTGAAAGATCACCCCTGTGAAGTTAGCACCACAACTTCAAAAAATGTTACATTTTTCAAGAGTTCCCGTTGCACCCCAAAGAGTTCTAGAGTTCCTTGCTATTTTAAAAAATAGTTCTATGTATTTAAGAGAAAAAAATGAGGATAGAAAATTTGGGGTGCTAACTTCACATTTTCCTCGCATAAATACCACTATAACTGTTTTTCAGTCATATTTATTGACAAATGTCATTAAACTTTTCGATAGAACTCGCCGGGGTGCTACTAGAACTCTAACAAAAAAATATATTTTCAAAAAAATATTTTTTTATAAACCGGAAAAAAAGATGTCTTTAATTTTTTAAAGTTCCGGTAGTTCTAATGGGAGTTCTAGTAGCACCCCGGCGAGTTCTATCAATAACTCTAATAACATTTCTTGATAGGACCCGATATAAAGAAGTTACGTCCATTTTTGTGTTAGTATTTTTACAAAACGCCGAAGTCCTGAAAGCAATTTTTTTAAAGTTCCGGTAGTTCTAATGAGAGTTCTAGTAGCATCCCGGCGAGCTCTATCGATAACTCTAATAATATTTTTTGATATGACCTGATGTAAAGAAGTTACGTCCATATTTGTGTTAGTATTTTTACAAAATGACGAAGACCTGAAAGCAATTTTTAAAAGTTCCGGTAGTTCTAATGGGGTTCCAGTAACACCCCGGTGTGTTCTATCGATAACTCTCCTAACATTTTTTGATAGGACCCGATGTAAAGAAGTTACGTCCATTTTTGTGTTAGTATTTTTACAAAACGACGAAGTCCTGAAAGCAATTTTTTAAAAGTTCCGGTAGTTCTAACGAGAGTTCTAGTAGCATCCCGGCGAGCTCTATCGATGACTCTAATAACATTTTTTGATATGACCCGATGTAAAGAAGTTACGTCCATATTTGTGTTAGTATTTTTACAAAACGACGAACACCTGAAAGCAATTTTTAAAAGTTCCGGTAGTTCTAATGGGGGTTCCAGTAACACCCCGGCGTGTTCTATCGATAACTCTCCTAACATTTTTTGATAGGACCCGATGTAAAGAAGTTACGTCCATTTTTGTGTTAGTATTTTTACAAAACGACGAAGTCCTGAAAGCAATTTTTTAAAAGTTCCGGTAGTTCTAACGAGAGTTCTAGTAGCATTCCGGCGAGCTCTATCGATAACTCTAATAACATTTTTTGATATGACCCGATGTAAAGAAGTTACGTCCATATTTGTGTTAGTATTTTTACAAAACGACGAAGACCTGAAAGCAATTTTTTAAAAGTTCCGGTAGTTCTAATGGGGGTTCCAGTAACACCCCGGCGTGTTCTATCGATAACTCTCCTAACATTTTTTGATAGGACCCGATGTAAAGAAGTTACGTCCATTTTTGTGTTAGTATTTTTACAGAACGACGAAGTCGTGAAAGCAATTTTTAAAAAGTTCCGGTAGTTCTAATGGGAGTTCTAGTAGCACCCCGGCGAGTTCTATCAATAACATTTTTTAATAAGACTTGAAGTAAAAAAGTTACGAGGTTTTTTGTGTTTGCTAAAACAATGTCCTGAATGCAATTTTACATCGAACGTTTGCTTGCTATTACTTGCCTCTTCGATTTACATTTACTACAGTGTGAATGTGTTTGGCACTCATAGCGGAACCTTTTTCTAACATATTCTCAGAAATGTTTTTAAAAACATTATTAGAGGGAGGTAATACTTTATCAGCATCGTCTATTGTTTTCAACTCACGGTGAGACAAAATATTAGTTAAAACGTGTACGTCATACATCTTGGATGATGTTTCGGACAATGTATAATACTCTACTCGTCCGATGAATGGTCAAACGACAAAGTAAACTTATGAAAACGCTGCTACTACGCTATCGACAATATAGAAAAAACTAATTATTATACATATAGAGTATCATTAACGTATTTATGAAAATTATGTTACCTGTTATCCAACAGTTTCTTTATTATTCACAGAAATGTTTCAGGTTTTCACACAAACTGTAAAAGTTTTATAAAAACGACACTTTTCAAACGAGCTCGCCGTAGATTGAGACTGAACTGAGCATTAAACAAATATAAGAATATATACAGGGTGTTTGTAGATCGCTAGACCGCTCGTAACTTCGTTAATAATCGAGCTATCGCAAAAAAATTTCTTTTGTTTTAAATGCTCGTATACAACCTAAAAATTGACCTAAACCAATTTAAGCCATGGCCTCCTATTTTTACGTAGAGATACACAACTTTGGTTTTTTAAATGGAACACCCTGTATATTTTTAGACATTTGATATCAGCACTAAAAGTGCTTTATGGTAGCATTCTTAAATCTAAATTTTGGAACTTATTTTTTTCAAAATAAAAAAAAATTTGCCAAGTAGGCCATGAATTTCGCAAAATCACTAACAATCGAACAAGAAATGCAAAACAAACTCCACTTCGCTCTAAAAATTTCTTATGACCAAGTTATAACACCAAACGTACTAAAACAATTGAAAACTTTTTTTTTAATTGAACAATATATGAGTTTCATTAAACAGTTGAAAACTACAACAAAACGGCTTTCCAGCGATGTATCATATTAGCAATTTCGTTTAGAAGTAGCTTTTAAAAAATCAAAAATACTTAAAACAATTTAAAAATAAATGTTATTGTTAATGAAACTCATATTATTCCATTTAGAAAACATAGTTTTCAATTGTTTTAGTACGTTTAGTGCTATAATTCGGTCATGAGAAATTTTTAGAGCCAAGTGGAGTTTGTTTTGCATTTCGTGTTCGATAGTTAGCGATTTTACGTAATTCATGGCCTACTTTGGCTAAAAGAGAATTTTCATTTTGAAAAATAGTAAGTTCCAAAATTTAAATTTAAGAATGCTATCATAAAGCACGTTTAGTGCTGATTTAAAATCTCTAAAAATATACAGGATGTCCCATTTAACAAACCAAAGTTGTGTATCACTACGTAAAAATAGGAGGCCATGGCTTAAATTGGTTTACATCAATTTTTAGGTTTTACACTGGTATACAACAAAAGAAAATTTATTTCGATATCTCGATTATTAACGAAGTTACGAGCCGTGTAGCGATCTACAAACACCCTGTATATACAAGAGCCCGTCATTACCTAAACATCCCACCAAGAACTTCCGAAGAAATTTTAAAGAAATTGCTTCTAGGATCTAGTAGTTTTGTAAAAGTCAAGAGCGCTCTATACCCTCTCCAAAGTTTCTACTGCGGGGCAACGGTGTGGGCAGAGGTAATATTTCGAGATGCAGTGGGCGGTCTCAAATCGGTGCTAGACGAGATATAAGTACCTAGGAACAGTCGGTGACGTCATAACTTTTGTAATAAACCAGTGCCGACTGTTTTTAGCAATTTTCGAATTTGACGTTTTATGTTATTCCCTTATATGGCACATCAGAAATTTTCACTTTAAAACTTCCCAAAAAACTAGATAATTGTGCGTAGCATCGTTTATTTGTTAGAAAAACTCGTTTTAATTAATTTTATTTTGAAATTTTGGAATATTGTAAAAAAAATTAGCTTGGCACATTCATATTGCTTCATGGAGAAAATAATGTTAAAATACTTTTGCAAAATTCCTATTAATAATAAAATGAGAAGTAAAATTCTGATAGACCCATGTATAGTGCTCTTATACGCGTAACATTTTTATTGCGAGTCTTACAAAATTTTGTATTAGAGTTACCGATAGAACACGTCCCGGTACTACTAGAACTCCTATTAGAACTACCGGAACTGTAAAAATTACTTCCAGGTCTTGGTAGTTTTGTAAAAGTGCTAACATAGAAATAAGCGTAACTTTTATATTTTGAATCTTATCAAAAAATGTTATTACAGTTATCGATAGAACTCGTACGGGTGCTGCTAGAACTCATATTAGAACCACCGAAACTGTAAAAAATTACTTCCAGCTCTTGATTGTTTTGTAAAAGCGCTAACTTACTAGCCATGTGCTAAATAAATCTTATCTATCTAACACAAAAACACGCGTAACTTTTTTACTTCCGAGTTTCATCAAAAAATGTTATTAGAGTTATCGATTGAACTCGCCGGGGTGCGACTACAACTCCCATTAGAACTACCGGAACTTTTAAAAAATTGCTTTCAGGACTTCGTCGTTTTGTAAAAATACTAACACAAATATGGACGTAACTTCTTTACAACGGGTCCTATCAAAAAATGTTATTAGAGTTATCGATAGAACTCGCCGGGGTGCTACTAGAACTCCCATTAGAACTACCGGAACTTTTTAAAAATTGCTTTCAGGACTTCGTGGTTTTGTAAAAATACTAACACAAAAATGGACGTAACTTCTTTACATCGGGTCCTATCAAACAATGTTATTAGATTTATCGATAGAACTCACTGGGGTGCTACTAGAACTTCCATCAGAACTACCGGAACTTTAACAAATTAAAAAGATATTTTTTCCGATTTATAAAAAAATATTTTTTGAAAATCTTTTTTTTTGTTAGAGTTATAGTAGCACCCCGGCGAGTTCTATCGAAAAGTGTAATGACATTTTTTATTAAATATGACTGAAAAACAGTTATAGTGGTATTTGTCCGAGGAAAATGTGAAGTTAGCACCCCAAATTTTCTATCCCCATTTTTTTCTCTTAAATACATAGAACTATTTTTTAAAATAGCAAGGAACTCTAGTAGTGGAGGTGCTAGGTATAAAAAAACTGCAAATTGTGATAAGAATAGCCCCTTTGGCAGAAATGTAGTTTATGACTATACAATTCATTTGAGAAGGGGAGGCATCTCGAAAAGTTTTTAGAATTCAAGATGGCGGCTGAAATTCAAAATGGCGTCATACAATGGAATTGTTTGCAGTTTTCTTACTAACCATCGCACAAAAGTGTGTTTGGCGTCAATTTACATGTTTTTTAGGCCAACAAGTTTATTTTCATGTTGAAAATAGGCTAAGTTCAGTCTATGCGGGCATACAGATGTCCTTCTTATGTACAAAAGGCAGTTTGTGACAAAAAAAGTCGAACAAACTCTTCTCAGCTATCCGCATAGATCAAGCACACGAGCAAAACAATGCTATAGTGAAAGGAGATGGAGGTGCAGCAAGGTTAACACAGGATCCATCGGCACTAACACGTTGGATGGTAGCTGGACCGGAGATTTGCCACTTGATACAAGAGTTTGAGTGTAAGATTCAAACAAAGATCGAAGAAAGTGATAGACGACATCATGAGCAATATCACTCATTTCAAATTCAATTTGTCACTAAGCTTCAAGCACTTTATGATACTCTGAACTAGTTCAGAAACCTATTTTTAGAAAATGGAAAAGATTTGCTTGTCATCGACAGCAGAGTTATTGTTGATAAGGGTATCAGTGCATCTGTTTATTCAGCTGAGTCAACTGGTGTTACACAGTTCCACAGTTTCATTGAGGAACGCCTGGTAAAAAGTTCCTCAACACTATTTCAGCTTTTGAAAAAGAACAAAATCTTTCTCTTCAGTACTCCAACAAAAAGCATAAACAAGAAAAATTAAACTTTAAAGATTTTAAAAACAGACGTCCAGCTGTTTTCCAGGCTCCTAATAGTTACACAGAATCGTCAGCTCGATATGCAGGAGTTTTTCAAACTCGAAAATCAGCAATTTCCGCCAGCATTTTCCAGTAACGGAGAATTTCGACCCTGCCATAAAAGTGATCTAGCACATATTTTAGAGGAAATTGTTGAAAAGAGTGTCATTGTCTTTCCAGGAACCTGACATGCTGAAATTTATGATGGTGCAGTTTTTGCCAACAATTTAAAGCCTCATCAGTCTTCAAAGATGTTTAATGATTATTACATTAACACATTTCATCCTCACACATGTAACGACATTGAGAGTTTTGGCTGCCGTAGAATTGATTTGATTTGGGACAGATACATTACTCCGAGCATTAAAGGTGAAGCCAGACAGAAGAGGAGTACAGGAACCAGGAGACAAGTGCTATCTCATGTCAAATTACCTACAAATTGGCAAGAATTATTAGGAGATTCGAATAACAAAGAAGAACTATTTTCTCTACTTGGATCATTAGCGATGAATAACATACACAAAACACAAGTTATTACTACTTCAGGTGATAAAGTTGAAGGAAATGTCAGTGCTGTAAGTTTCTTAATTGGAGTGACTTGTCCTGGTCATGAAGAAGCAGATTTAACGATAATACTTCATCTCACAGACATTGTAGAAAATGGATTGAAAAATATTGTTATCGGCTCTGTAGATACGGATGTATTAGTTTTAGCAATTGCATACTTCTTTGAACTGTCAGATAAAAGCCTGGAAACACTTTGGGTTACATTTGGAACAGGACAGAAATATAGATTTATTCTCGTTCGTGTTATAGCTGCATCAATTGGAATAGAAAAGCATAATGCTGTACTTGGATTTCACCCTTTTACAGGATGTAACAGCAATTCTGGTTTCACGGGAAAGTCAAAAAAGTCAACTTGGAAGACATGGATTCTCTTTAAAGAAGCTACTACTGCATTTTCATTCATATCAAAACCGCAAACATCTATTCCTGACAATATATTAAATAGGTATTTTAGAAAAATTTGTAGTATTGTTGTACTGTTCAAAAATTAACAGCCAAAGTGTCAATAATGCCAGACAAGAACTGTTTATCACAAAAAATCGCCCTCTTGAAAATCTGCCACCAACAAAGGGTGCACTACAACCACATGTTCTACGGAGTGCTTTCCAAGATGGACACATTTGGGGACAAGCAGACCAGCGAGAAATAAGGACGCCTTCTCCAAATGAATGGGGTTGGTGGTTGGACGATGTATCATGGAAAATAAATTGCTCAGAGTTACCAGAAATTGCAGATACTTGTAAAGAATTAATAAAATGTATGTGCAAAATCTGTAAAAATAAGTGTGGCTGTGGAAAAGTTGGACTATCTTGCACTTTGTTATGCAACTGCAAAAACGAGTGTGACAAATGATATCATAAAACCTGAAGTTTATAAGGTATTTATGTAACTGTAAAAAATGTAAGAGTCAATTTTTGTAAAATCTTGTATAAGTAGGTATTAATAGAAACAGATCTTGTTTAATTCTGCTGTATAATTGTGACTTTACGACCTTACAACAAGTCTCCTATGTTGATTTTATCCATATTTCTGACATTACAAATGAAATTGTTGGCCTAAAAAACATATAAATTGGCACCAAACACTATTTTGTGCGATGGATAGTAAGAAAATTGCAAATAATTCCATAGTATGACGCCATTTTAAATTACCGCCGCCATCTTGAATTCTAGAGATTTTTAGAGATGCCTCCCCTTCTTCAATGAATTGTATAGTCATAAACTACACTTCTACCAAAGGAAATCTTCTTATGGCAATTTGCAGTTTTTTTATTAGATGAGCTATGTAGCACCTCCACTATAGAACTCTTTGGGGTGCAACGGGAACTCCTGAAAAATATAACATTTTTTGAAGTTGTGGTGCTAACTTCACAGGGGTGATAAAATCACCGGCTAGTGTTGCACCACCTCCAAGTTTATTAGTAATATTACTGTCGCATTTTAGGAACATGCTAAATTTCTACGTAAGTGGTAGCCTATAGATTTGTTACCTATGTAAATATTAAACTTTGTTATGTGTTAGCTATGCTTCTATAAGTAGTGGCAACAGTAGAATTGGCTGTATTTGTGGTTTTCGCTTGCAACGTGGTGCTCGCTTGTGACTTATATGAGTGCTGAAATTAAATAATGTAACATTTTGTATAATATTTATTGTCATTAATTAAGACTCGTACAACGCTGTTCATGTTTACCATGATTTTGTATATGGCTAATGCAAGCTATTGAGGTATCAAATCTCTTTGAAGTCTGTTTCAGGTTGTAGCGAACTGACTACACATATTACCTTAGCGTGTTTAAGAGTTTTTGTGAGCTAATGGTTTTATCGATTGCAAAAGCCTATTTGGAGCCCTCTGGTAGATTTATAACCCTTTGCTAATATTATAAAATAACTCCATGCCGTTTTCACTGCAATGGTCGGCACTCCGATATCTCTATGTAGCCCATAGCTGGTTAAAGTATTCAAGGCTGTTTAATGTGGGACTGTTTGCCGTTCGTAATAAACAAATATTATATACCCGGAAGTTAGTGGCAGCCTGAACTATAACAATATTTGACCAGAATTGAGCTAATGTTTCATTTCACTTCAAAAAGCTGTGTTTCGAGGTCCTTTAAATAAGTATGGATATGTAATGGCTCCGTAGTCAAAATTCTTGTGTGTAATTTTGTCAATGCTATTCATTTTCTTTGCCCACTACTTACGTCGGCCTTGTAGAGTGAAAAAATAGCTGCAAATGAGAAAACATCATAAAGCACAACAAGAGAAAACACCAGTAAATTTTCGGTAACAAGTATGGAAATGGGTAACAATTTTACTGTAAGTTTGTTACTTTTGAAGTTTATAAAAATAAAGTGTGTAGGCACTTGTGATAAATTCATATACATCCATGTACTTAACTTCACAATAATTTTACAATTAATTATTTGTCTTGTATTGATACTTGTGATTTCATGCAACTTATAGGCAAATCAACACGTAGTTCTGAAATATCCGTAACACTTGCTGATCATATCTTGAATACGACACCTGAGTTTGTGGCTAGTTTGGGTGTTATCAAGATGTCCAGGCATATATCTGACCATTATTTACAAGTAATCTAAAAGTAAATAGTGGAACCGCTGTTGCGATCCTTCAAACTTACAGAAATTCTAAGCTCTTTAACTGCAATTTATTTTGTGGACGACAATCAGTTGAACATAATTTGTGACTTAAATATAGAGAGGAAAATAAAATTTTCAATATTCCAGCAGCATTGGTGGCATCTAGAATCATTAAGCCTTTTGCAGCTTGGCTTACTGACGATTTAAAAGGCATGATGTCAATGAGGGCTACGAAATGTATCTGTAAACAATTAAAAAAGACGTATTTTAGTCAGCGTCACAAAAGTAACAATTTCTTTAGTGGAAATTTTAAAACAGCTAACTATAAACTCAAAATCTAGAACTGTTCTTTCAATTCTGTCTGAAGTTGGATAAATTAATAATTACTTTATCAATTTGGTTTCCAACATTGCTATTAATAGTAATATTAATATTATATCCTATTATAATGGCAGTTTATCTGACAATGTAACAGGTTTGTTTACTTTTCACGTTGTCACTAAAGAGAAATATCTCTGCGCATATCGCTCCTAAAGGCTGTAGTTGGAGTTAATGATTTCGGCATTGATATGATCAAATTATGTGTTCCGCTACTGATTATTAAATTTTCGAAATACTTCAGCTGTCATCTTTCTATAAATAAAGTCATAGCAGTACAGTACTTGGGCTTTAAATGTGTACATAGCGCTAAACGTCTCTGATTTACATCACAGATCGCCATTAAAGCCACTAATCCAGGTTTATTAACAGTTAGGGTATTACTAGATACTTCCAAAGCTTTTGCTACCTCGGCTCACTTTATTTTGCTTTGAGCTTTTTTTCTAGCATTTAACTTATTGAAATCAAGCTGTCATAATAAATAGCAAAAAGTCGAACTACACACTTATCAACAGCGGTGTGCCTTTAGGATCGATCTTCGGTCCTCGACTGCTTTCGATATACACCTTTCTATCTGTGCTTTGTCGTTGTAGATATCATCTTTATACATATGATACTCACCTTTATCTATCCTTTCATGAATCAGAGATGCTAACTGCTTGCCATCCAATAGATAAGGCTTTCCAGCTCACATATGATACACCAAGAGATCGTCGTTTATTAATAACGAAAAAGTAACGGCTATCTAGTTTGAGAAATGTTAGATTAACAGCAGTCGGTCATGTCTAAATTAACCTTTCAAGAGTCTGTCAAAATGTAGCTTTAATTATACATGACAAATTGCGTTTCAAGGAACTATATATAGTCCTTGTAACAAAATTTCAGTATCACGTGTACCATGTGTTACGGGCTAAAACGACAATTACGACAACGCGTCAGTTTGTAACGGTATTTACAAAAAGCCACGATACAGCTAGACGACTAGCGCGGACAATGACTCACAAAATCGGGTATGTAACTCACATACGTTGCCCAGCTCATAACAAGAGTTGCCGACTAGGCATTAGTGGAGCAAGGGGTAGTCCAACACGAGCTAACACAAGGGCAATGGCCTAATAAACGCTAAACAGATTTAAATTAATAACTCGCCACCACAATTCCATCACTATAAAAAATGCACAGGTAAATTCATTGATGAACAGTGGAAGCATCTGAGTTCACCTTTCGACTTTAAACTTGGCAGTATTCTGGTCAGTGAGCCGGTCCAGCACCATCCGACCTACCTTTCGAAAATCTACTTGATCAGCTGGCCAAAAGCCTCTTACACTGTAAAATTTAATACGCACAACGCATGCACAATAACAAAGAAAACCACATTTAAATTTACATGAGATGTATTGACAAGATATTGAAATATATATAAAAAAGCACATAAAATACGGTATGTGTTAGTACATGGCAATTAGGTGAGTTGCGTAACGTCTAAAAATATTTAAAATATTCGCTACACTGACATCAACTATTGCAATTACTGAAAAACTATAAAACTATATTAAGTAGAGGCTGTGACACATGAGAAGGGCTACTACATAAAGCTAATCAACAATTATGTAAACTGATGGTAAATTAGTGGTAATGAAAGGTACACAACTATAATTGCTTGACAAATGAAAAAGGCACTCAAAAACAGTTAAACAATCGAGACGTTACATCAACTGTCCGATGATTCGACGAAATACAATGTATATTATAAGTTGCACTCTAAACGTTAATGATAATACAAACGGTACCTTTAAAGAGCTTGGCTGTTCGGTAAATTGATGTCCCATGCTACTGCAATCAGTTACTGTACTCAGATACTGCAGGATACACCAAATAGGGGGATGACTGCAACAACTCCACGTAGAGATGCGGCAGGTCGAAGCCAGGGATATAATCCACTCATACGAGCGAAATGCGAAGTTCGCTGCAGGACATTGGCAGATCGGTAAAGCGGCAGCTTCGCGAACACATGACAAGCTGCTAAAGAGTTCTCACAAATAATCCGTTCAAACTACGAAATATAGGGGTTAGCACCCCAACGACAAGCCGAAAAGTCCAACGCATGCATTAACCAACCCGACACCCAATTCGAACACCGCCGCACAACCAAAGTCAGTTCAATTACTTCAAAACAAGGCGGAACACCAAACTGCCGTTGAAGCCACGGAAGTCCAACACATAACTAAAAAGCGGTACACAAAAATACTCAAAGAACGAACCGTTAGACGATAATTATCACACAAAAAACAAGCGCAACAACACGCGTGGCCGAAGCCACGCTGGGGCTCAAAAACAGCTATCCGCGACCTGTTACTTCTTGCGACGGCGGATCGAATCTCCTCCAAAACGCAGTGCCGGCCGCGCGATCGATAAAGTAGCTGGTCAGAAGAGCTGAATCTTGATCTCTCGCACCTATGGTAGTTGTCTGCTAAATTACTTGCCGCAACATTCAGAAAAGCCAGTCGCAGACGGATCGATATTTGTATTCTACGGCGCCGACATCGACAGGTTGAAAACTGGGGTACACCGAATGAGGGCGTTTTAGAACCGTTAGCGTTGGCGCTAAGCGAATACTTCGAGAGGCTCAAATTTAAGCGGAATAATTCGACAAATCTATATACAAGTGGGGTCATAAATTATAAAATAAAGCTAATACCCGTACGTTTGTACAAAACTAAAAATGGCCTAACATATGGCGTCATAGTTGCATTACTTTATGGTTAAAAGTATGTAATTTTGAGATGTATCATGGCTTTTCTGTCTTGGGTTGCCAAAGTTAAGGTTCCTGTTTCTCAATGACATCAGATGTTGACATTGACGTTTGGTTGATCTTTTTAGTGTCAGATACATCAATTTAGCAGTAATTTTGAAATAATTTACTTGTATTTAACGTCTAACGAAGTTGTCTATTTCTTCAAATATACAGCATTAAAATTATATTTCTGTGGTCAAAACGCAAACGGGTATAAGTCAAAAATGATTATTTTACAGGAACATCAAAAAACTTATACCTCCTCGCATTTTCTTTTATTCATTTTATGAAATAGCAAAAGGGTATAAGTTGACATATAGCTTTTTGCAATTTCGCGGAATATGTATTTTCTAATAAATAATTACTATGACAAAACAGCATATGTAGACATAAACTAAACAACAATATGTGGTTTCGAGTTCGAATAATGTGAGGTTATCTGTAAACTTACCGCTTTAAGTTCTTGTTATAGCACTTCTGCAAAACTTTGTACGCACGAGAGCGTGTGTACATTTTGGCACTTATTCTTTAAACAACACTATAATAACTAATAATAACAGTGAAAAACTGGACCGCTAAAACACGCTATTGCACCTGCATGGAAATGCACTCGTAGTATAAGTGTACATAATTTATATGTTTCCAACAAAAACGGAAAGTTATGAAATGGCAAAAGGGTATAAGTTAACATGTGCTGTTCTTGCGTTGCAGATAACTTTAAGAAAAGCTTTGACCCGGGGTATTAGTACACATGTATCTATTTGCCACTAACTTTTTTTTAATCAATTTTTAGTGAATTTTCAGAGAATAAGTCTACATATCCCATCTAGAAAACTTGCTGTAACAATGCGGTTATGGTATGTAGATATATTCTCTTGTATTTATATGCGCGATATTGGTCTAGACACGGGGCATCAATAAAATCAAAAATGAGATAAGTCGACTTATACCCTTATGCCTTTTTGCCACAGATTTAGTCTCGAACATACAGGGTGAGTTTTTTTTCATTTTAAGCATTGGGATCTCGGAAGCCATAAGACATAGTGATTCGGTTAAATGAGGAAAGAGTTGTAGTTTTAAGAACTTATGCAAGATATGCCTTTGTTTTTTGAAAAAATGAGCGAAAAACAGGGTTAGTGATTTTTCTAATAAATGTTGTAGAATCGCTAATGTTAGAGATACATAATTACAACAAAAATTGTACATATTTTTCCGCTTAATAAGATACATTCAGTAATTTCCATTCTCCTTTCATAACTGTCGAGTTATAACACAAAGCTACATTTTTGAAATAGCAACCAGTTGGCTGTAACATTTTTAAAAAGTGCATTTTTTCTGTTTTCAGTGATATAAGGTTCGCTGTACTTACTTTGACAATTAAATACGATACAGGACTATAAGTATTTTGAGAGTAGCAAAAACAGAGTTTGCTATGGAAAACATTTTTTTCTTCTTACGGTAAATACTCAGTGTATTATATTTCACTTAAAAACCTAAGGGCCTCAAATAGAACAACAACCCAAAGAAACTACGAATGATTACATTTAAATTTCTACTTTGAAGTAATTACCTGTAAACAAATTAATCTATCTCGTTAGATGATCGAAATGTCCACCATTATTATTTACCCACAAGCGGCATCTTTTTACAATAGGATTTACAGCTTTCGGTATTTTCCTACCATTTAAATTGCAAAAGGCATTTACCATATAATCACGTGTAGTTCTGCTTTTGTCACAGTCACATACGTTTGCTGATAAACTAAACCTTCTGGAACACTGAAAAGAAAAAAATTCAAAATTGAAAGATCTGGCGATCTTGGTGACCAAAGGACTGGCTCGTCCCTACCTATCCAAGAATTTGAAAATAGTTGGTTTAGGTGTTCTCTTACTTGCAGTTGGTTGTGCGGTAGAGTGCCGAATGTTGAAACCAGCTTAAATTACGTCGTGGTTCCAAATCTAAGGCATCTAACATATCTTGAAATTAGTTTTGTAGAAAATGAAGATAACGCTGGCATGTCAAATTTTGGTCGTAAATGAAAGGTCCAAGAATTCGCGATCTAATCATTCCGCACCAAACATTAAATCCAAATTTTCTTTGGGGCCTTCTTTCACGAAGTCTTCTAGGATTTTCCTGCATCCACAAATGCTCATTGTGCCTATTGACCACACCTCAATTGGTAAATTTGGTTTCATCAGTCCATAAAATTTGATTTTGAAACTGTGGATTCTGTTGAATCATATTAATGTACCTATTACTGAAGGCAATTCTTGAAGCACGGTCTCCTGGATGCAGTGTCTGTCCTACTAATGAGTGGTATGGGCGAAATTTACGTTTCTTCAAAATTCTCATGACTGTCCTTTGTGACACACCAACTTCAGCTGCAATTTGTCGGGTTCCTTTATGAACCCAACCCATGAGATAAAAAGTTTTGTGTTTGCTGAGAGCTAGCGTAATTGGTATTGCAGTTAAATAAAATAGAAAGAGGGGCATTCAACCATTTTATTTGTACGGTTAATTATTACAGTTCATTTTAACCAGCCTTAATTTACTGACAGGTTAAGGTTGAGCACAGTGTAAAATATAAACCGAGAATTGTGTGTTCTGGGATCTTTGGCCCTAATTTTTTTTCACAAAAATTATTCCTGTTCAGTGTCACATTCTTCGTATCTTCTCTTGTATTTTTACTTATTTCAGTTCCAGCGTTCAGATAAAAGCGCTGAACACTATATCCGCCTCCTTATTTAGGTTGATCGTTTGTACGGAACGGCTTAAAGTTTTCCTCGCAGCAGGGAGCGCGCTCATGTGAGGCTGAGCATTTATCTCCTTTCGTACCTTATCTCAAATTGCGGGATGACTACCTCCACCAACTTCTATCCCTTCCGGAGAAGGGCAGGCGACAAGAACGCTTCAAAATGACGAGTTGTCAGGAGGCTTCCAGGAGTTCGGAAGTCTCTCCCGAAGGAATAGTCTGAAGTGAGAGTCCTAACCTTCGCTGTAATAGCGTCTGGGTTGGAAAAAAAGACGCCTTATAGGAAAGATGAAAAAGAAAGGATCTGACCCAAGCCAAGTTGAAAAAAAGGTACAGGTCCGGTTATGGAACCTCGGAATATCCCTCATTCCGTACTCACTAGATGTGAGCCCAGAAATAACTTGCTTTGCAGGAGATTTTCCCCTCCAGGCAATCCCAATGCTTTGTGAAATAAGTCTTCCCTATTCGCCAACTGGAAACGCGCCCGATAAAGGTTATAGGTTTCCCATACCCGGTACATAACATTGTTGGCAGCACGGTTAAAACGCCTGACTAGGAGTCTTGTTCCCTCTGAGAGCGTAGGTTCCAACGTGAAGGATTGCAATATATTTTTTTGTTTGCGATTTAATGTAATTAATGCTGCTATGTGTTTCGTTCGATCGTTTCAGTCTTATAAAGAACAGTAAGATACTTTTAACACATGCTATACATCATTGCGATCTAGCAAAAGTTGTTTTCTTACAGTGCGAGATAATGCAACGTTAAAGCTACATTTGCAGTACTAAAATAAAGACGGTAACTTATACCACATATGGCTACACTCATATGTAAATAATTTACTACAACAAACTGTATAGGTTACGAATGACTTTCGGGGTTGGACCGTGTCATTATTGAGGTCGAAGAACTCAATGTTTCGCCCACTTTCGTAAGAGGCTTGATTAGGAGGAAAAGCAAAAGAAGACGGTAGCACGGAAAGCCTTCGTTCCGATTGAGATTAACTGCCAAAGTAGAATAGGAATTTACAGATAATAGAAGTTTAATCGAAAAGGATCTTATGGCCAGTGTAGCATTGGTGTTCGGCGATGGTTGATGATGAAACGAGATCCGACTTGAGACAGTGCTGGTGTTCAGAGATGCGAGTTTTTACTGAACGTCCTGTTTCACGATGCATACAACATTACAAGATCAAGGGACTCTATAAGCACCTTTAGATGACATAGTATTTAATTTATCTCTAGGTTAAGGAAGAACCTGTGATATTTTACTCTGGGGTTTACGTACTGTATTCAATCCCTACCCTTGCAAAAGTATTCTACTCTGGCGTGGTTTACACGTTGAGTTACCGTGTTCTGTTGCTTTTTCTCCTGATGAAACCCCTTACGAAAGTGGGTGAAACGTTGAGTTTTTTCGACCTCAATAATGACACGGTCCAATACCGGAAGTCGTTTGTTAAGTAATGACAATGGCCGTGAAAGCTTCCGAAATCAAGATCTATATAAGTTTGAGCAAAACATCAAATGAAGTTTTTCGTACGGTTATTTAAACAAAAAGGAAACATAAATATCCAACTCGAAATAATCGCTATATGCGAGTTAGAATTAGAGTTAAGTATCTAGCAGATATATACATGGTTTAAAATAGAAATTGTTTATGTTGAGTCTTGAACCTGCATTGTTTTGTTCATTAGCTTCTACCTGTAATATCTGAAGCATCCTGAATTTCAATAGCAGCAATTATACACCATAAGCAAATTAACAACTTCTAGTATAAAAACTGGCATCATTACACCAGAGCCTCAACCGTCACAATTCAACGATACTTTGAAACTTGGCAAAGCTACACTGCTTATCACGGTTCTGCTTATTCGCTCATTGATTATGCACTATGGGAAATTAATTTTCCTCCAAGTGACCCCGTTCCACATTCCAATACCTTTAACACAGACCACTGAATATGTCCAACCCGCGGGAATACACGATCCGTTTGCTGTGGTGGATTGCGGCGAATTGTTTACTGCAATTAAATTAATAGAGTAATACCAAATCTAGCGTACTGTTTGTATATAATAGTCCATCATGCAGTGTGTGGCTGTCCAGTTACATCAATTAATTTCAGGTAATATGGAATATTTAGTGGTGCAAAACTTGCTAACGCTGACAGATACATTAATATGAAGGACTTAGAGGCTGTGGATTACGTTTGATTGGTTTGACAGGCCTACCTTGGGGAATGATGAAACATATTCCGGTATACATTTCCTAAGCAATTTAGAACGTAGTTTTTATGATTATGCTAAACTGTTAAGATTTAAAGGTAAGTTTATTTGTAACTAGGCAACTACTGCCAAATACTTGGAATTGATATACAGTAACGCTTCCTATTGTTATTAAATTACTTAGAAAACGGGAACCTATATTGCGTAAATGCTTTCTTTAAGAAAGCCCTCCGAAGATTCTGAACACGGATAATAATTCATTTAAAAAAATGACAAAAGAAATTAATTTTATGCTCTAAAACAATAAAAAAATATATCTTAGACAATCGCCAAGTCAATGTACTATTAGGCAAGCACCACAATACTCAGGGCACTTATATTAAATTTGAAAAATACAAAACTTACCTGTTAGTATCTTATGCTAACCAAAATGAAACGTATTTATTACTATCCAATAGAATGGTTAATTGCCTTGTTCTATATTTTATCAAATTTCAATAATCCTATGGGCTTGCAGCGGGAAAACACAAGACCGATATCTCAGGTTAGGTTCAAATTTGAATTTTATATTAAAATAATTCTGTAGAATATTTAACTCACAGTAGTTGAAATACTCAAAATTTTAGTACAGCTGCGCTACTCACTTCAGTAAGTTATAACCTCACAAAATTGACGCGAGTGCATACAGCGTTTTATTTTGATATTAAAAAACAAACTTTGCAAGGAACTCACTGGTAAACTGAATCGAATCTCCCGCCTAGCAACATCTAACTTGGTTTTGTTTCAGGCTGTGACGTAAAAACGACGCGCTACTATCTTTTGTCTTGGCTTCCTGTGAAAACTGCAAATCCTGGCATAAATCGCATTTTCTAGTAACGCCACGGGATTTTCTGGAACTTGAACGTATCTGGATGCTCGGAAACACGATGAATTTCTTCAGCAAGATTCTCTGGCTTTGCGAACTCCAACCACATAAAACCCTGCCAAATTGTACCTCTTAAAATATCGTCGACCTCGCCTCTGGAGTTGCTGCGGCTGGCGCCAACGCCCTTATTTGCTGGAAATCGCTTTCTTGGCACCAAATCCTCTTCTCGGATGTTGTTACACCTCTTCCCGACCTGTAAGTCTTGAGATCCCTGGCCTCTGGTGTTGGAATGGACTGGTGTCGCAGTTTTAAATGTCTAGGTTGTCGGAGCTGAACCCACGCCGATCTTGGATTGCACGATTTTATAAACCTTTTCGGTGGAGACACTTTTAATAACACTTTCACTTATGCCCCGTGACTTGTTAACTTTGTACACTTTTTAGACTTTTCAAATAACTTTTATTATATAAAAACACTAAAAATCAGGAGCATCATTTGCTCACAAGTTGACTTTCCAGGAATTATTTTCTCTTTTTTAACAAAAGAGCATCGCGTTACTTAGTAACCGCGATCTAATGTTATTCAAAGGAAATACGTTTTGGTTACAATTTCACATAAAAGAATAAAATTTGAATATCATGTTTGTTGCTTAAAACTAGAAATTGTCTTTATATCTTATACATAAAAATTGTCCCTTCGTGTCACATAAACTGTTATTTATGACTGCTCTGCTATGAACACTTAGTTTGAAATTGCACTGGCACTTGAGTTCAATTTTAACCACGGCACTAATTATTATTCATTTCAGTTGCCCTCGTTCTGCATTGAAACCTATCAATTACTTAAATTATATTAGCATCTTAAATCTTTCTTTTACTCAAACTCCAAATTCAATCCTTCCGAAATCTGATTTTTTATGCTAGTCTTTATCCCTCTAATTATGCCCCTTGCATCTCATTTCCAATGCATTTAATAACTTCAATTGATTTCAATTAAATAACATATTTCAACTCTGTGCTTTAATTGACTTTGTTCAGTATTTCTCTATGCATACAGAATTAAATTGCGAGCAACAAAGCATCTCAATATAAACACATTTTTAATTTAAAGTGATATAATACTGTTGGGTAAAAATTGAATGGGGTTATCTTAAACCCATAGAACAGGTGTTTATTAGACACAGTCAGCTTAGTAGATTTCGTATATCTTCTAAGTAGACTTATCTTTAGCCTGCGACGCGTGACGTAACGTCGTTTACATCCTAATGAAAATACGTTTTAATAGTCTAACAACAACTCAGCCAAGGTTCCAAACATATCAGTCGAAGAAGCTCTTGGTTTACAAAGTACTGCAGTAGTGGCCATATTGTTTCAGAAGTATTTCTGTCAGAATGTAAGTTATGTCATTTTGACGAATTTAATATTTAGATTGAATCGTTAGAAGTTGAGGTTCCATTATTAAATAGGTAGTAAATTATTAAAGACCAACTTAAAAAAATTGTTCCTTGCTGTGTCCCCGATTATTTCCGCAAACATAACTGTTGTAATTGTGAAGATTTTTGAGGGTAGCCACTGGGAATGTAGTATAAAATTAAAACTCGTCTCAAATTTCATAGTTGCACTTTATTGCTGCTCTGCTGATTGCTCACACATTTTACAAAATTGACACTTCATACATTATTCCGTTTTTACCGACCAAGACAAAAGTATATTGTACTACGCCACCTGGCATCAAAATAACAAAACATTATTTATGAACAGATGAGACATGTAAAATTAACAATTTTCCAACAAACTCCCCCTGTCTCAGCTGTCATTTAAAACCAAAATATCATCGTAACATAATTTTAACTTAACTGAATTAAGAGGTTTCGTAAACATGTCTGCGATATTATTTTTTCCAGACACATTTTTCAAATCAAAATACCCTTCAGATAACCACTCGCGTATAAAATGGTATTTTACATCTATATGTTTACTGCGAGCATTTTCGATTTGACTTTGCACAAAACATACAGCCGATGTACTATCGGAATACACTAAAGGACGAGGAATTTCATGCTTTCCATTATTAAACAAATCAATAGATAATAATTTGTTAAGCCAAACTATTTCTTTAGCGCAATCCACGATTCCCATGAATTCAGACTCCATGGTTGACAAGGCAACTACCTTTTGCTTTGCACATGTCCAGTGTATTGGTACGTTTGCATACATAATAACAAATCCTGAGAAGATCGTACGGCTATCTCGATCTGATGCATAGCTCGCGTCCGTGTATGCGTACAAATAATGTGCATTGTTAACACTCGATAAATCGATGCATAAATTCCTCGTCGATTTAACATATTTTAACAATTGTTTTAACAGATTCACATGAAAACCAGTATGTTCTTCACTATACTGTGACAAAAGAATAACACTAAATAATATGTCAGGTCGTGTTTTCATAGCTAAATACAATAATGAACCAATTACAGATCGATAGGGATACACTGTATCTAACTGCTCCCCCTGTCTTGGTTTTTCAACAACTACACCAACAGGAAAAGGAACTTTGATCTTCAATTCGTCACTCACATTGTATTCACTACAAATTTTATTAATGTAACGTCTCTGACTTAATAAAATTTTACCATTTTCACGAATAAATTCAATTCCAAGTAAATTTGTAACACGACCTAACGATACGATATCAAAACGCTTTGAAATAGCTTTGATAACTTCACTTTGTATATACTCATTCTTTGTAAATAATACAATATCATCTACGTATACTACTAAAATAGCTTTACAACCTAAATGATAAACACAATTGATTCCTTTCACCGACTTGAAACCAATTGTTAACAAAGTTGAATCTAGTTTTTGAAACCACATTCGGCCAGATTGATGTAAACCGTAAAGTGCTTTTCTTAATTTCCAAACCATCGATCGATTTTCATTTGTAACAAATCCTTTTGGAATTTGCATGAAAATTTGTTCTTTCAATTCTCCGTATAAATAAGCACACTTGACGTCAAGATGAACGTCAAGCCACCCAAAAAGAACAACTAAAATACAAAACAACAGTCGTATTATCGAAAAATTGACTACTGGGCTAAATATTTCGTTATAATCATGACCAAAACGTTGATTATAACCTTTCGCAACTAACCTGGCTCGAAAACACTTTACCTGACCATGTTGATCAGTTTTAACTTTATAAATCCATTTATTACCAAGTGGTTTTTCATTTAGGGGGCAACGGTACTACCTCATAAACGTTACGAGTTTTCAGGGTTTCAATCTCGTCTTGCATTGCATTTTCCCATTCGTAATGTTGAGGTCCAGTTGTAGCTTGCTCGAAGGTTTTCGGTTCCAGGATCGTTACATTGCATTCCGGTCGATCATCCGATGCTGCTCCGGGTCGAAAAGAAAAGAGATCATCTTCGTATTCGTATCCATATTCTTCACACCATTCCCGTAATTCTGGTCTGCTTCTGCAGATTTGTCCCGACGGTGAAATAAAATACACATCGACTCGACCCTCGGTTTTCGTCGCTTTTCCCCGTGCGTGTTCCCTTCGCACCCACAACGTAATGTCCAAACGTTTCTTCTTTGGGAGTGGTTTGGGTGATGGCGGGACAACTTTCGATCGAATTCTGCTTGAGATAGGCTCTTCTCCTCCAATCGCTTGTGGGATTTCATCATCGGATTTGCTATCTTCTTTTCCATTAGATTCTTCTCCCTCTGGAATGGCAGACAATTTCTTCTTGCGCCTCGGGAAATCTTCATCTGATTCAGAATCATCATTATGGAGGTGAATTGGAGCTGATGTGCGGACTTCTTCATAGGTTTCGCACGTAGGGACAAATTTTCCTTCTGAACACCAAGTCCATTCCTCGTCAATCGTGGTGTGCTGCTACTCCGTAATTCGATTGTTTCGAGGATTCCATAATCTGTAACCTTTAGTAGTCGTAGCGTACCCAATTAGAATGTATTCACCACCTCGAGGAACTAACTTATCCCTATCAGGGCCCAATTCTAGTTTATATGCTTTCGAGCCAAGCGAGCGCAAATAATTTACGTATACATTTCGTTCATACCAAACACAATAAGGCACACCATTATTTAATTTCGAGTGCGGAAAACGGTTTTTTTAAATAAATGAATGAAATTGCTAATTCAGCCCATAATCTCTTGGGCAGACCCGTTTGTGCACGTAAGGTACAAACACCTTCAAAAACTGTTCTATTCATCCTTTCCGCAACTCCATTCATTGCAGGCGAATAAGGATTTGTAAACTCTTGTACGAATCCACATTCACGTGCTAACTCACTAAAACGACGATTTTTAAATTCTAAGCCATTATCACAACGAACTCGTTTTAATTTGAGCCCCGTTTCTCGCTCAACACGTTTTAACCAATCTAGAAATGTGGAGAAAACTTGATCTTTCGATTTAAGCGGGAAAATCCAAGTAAAACGACTAAAGTCGTCAATTATTAAAAATGCGAAACGTGCTCCGCCAAGTGATGCTGTTCTACTTGGTCCCCAGAGATCCACATGGACCAGATCAAGTCTTTCTCTGGAGTTCAAATAACTAAGAGCTTTTCCTCTTTCACGAGTTACCTTAGCGATTTTGCATGAATCACACGCACCTACTCTGCGCTTGTTGTTCATCTTTAATCCGTGAACTTTTCTATTTTTCTTTAACTTTAAAATCCCATCCTCATATTGATGGGCAAACCGTTTGTGCCAACGGTGTAAAGAAACTGACTTTTTACTTCCAATCAAGCAGCATTTCAGCAATCGATTCTTGCTTTTCGCTTTACAATGTTTTGTATTCGTGTGTGAATTAACAGACTTTTTATAATCTTTCAACATTTTATTACTCTTAGCAACCTCAGACTTTGTGAATGCACTTATAATAGGTTTTACACCAGTTTTGCGAACACATGGTTTGCCATAAGTAATATACAAACCGTCAACTAATTTCGCTCGTAATATAACTTGACCATTTTTATCAGTTATTTCTTTAATTCGGTTACAACCAACAGTTTTACATCCTTGAATGTCAAGTCTGCTTTCGCTAATCAAGTTACGTTCAAAATTAGGAACATAACATGCATTTGTTAACCTGATTATGAAGCTGGAATCACCTACTTGTGATTTAAAGAGGATTGTACCTCTCCCGGCTATACGACTTGTACCTTCACCCATCGTAACTACATCGTTCACAGGAGTGAAAGTCTCAAAACACTGTCGATCTTTGCAACAGTGATGTGTGCATGCACAATCTATGGCAAATTGAGATTTAAATTTATCAGATTGTGCATCTGCTATACAAGCGAATTTAGTATCGGTTACAATATTTACACTATTAAAATTAGTATAATATGCGAAATCAGCTTCCAACTCGTCTTCAGAATAGTAGGCATAGTTGGCTTCTTTCTTAGGATCGGCTGGTTTCCTTTTGTAGTCCTTCCTAGGCTTTGATTTCGTCTGCTTTTCTGGAGCTTTCTGTCCGGATTCGGCTGACGGACAAACATTCGCAGCGTGCCCTTTTCCCCCGCAGGTCCAACACGTAAAATCGCATCGAAACGTCCTGGCCTCGTGGGCGTTATCGCTTTGTCCTCCCCCGGGCGACAGCCGACTAGGAGTCGCACTGTCTGGACTGGAATTGAGCCGACTTGAAATCGCATTCCCTCGTTTTCCATGTCCCCGAGTTGATCTGGAGCCACCACGTCCACGTAACTGCGATGTGTAGTAACCCCTGGCTCCTCTTCCACCAGTGTTTCCAATCAGTTGGTCAGCTACAAGTCGATTGTGTTCAGCAAGTAGAGAATCTGTAACTTGTTTAACAGTAAAATTTGCATCATCGAGATGATATAATTGTTGGCGAATAGTAGAGTATACATCTGGTAATCTTTGCAAATATTTAAATGCGTGTTGCTCTGGATCTATATCGATGTTGACAGCTTTTAGTTCCTTAACCTTACAGTCTACCCGTCCGATGAAAATTGACATTTCTTCACCCTCTTCGATGGCTAATTCTTCGAATTCTGTTCGAAGTCTCGCCTTACGAACTCTCGACGGTGGTTGGTAGGTTGCTAAAAGTTCGTCCCAGATTTCTTTCGCCGTCATTTCATCTTTGAGTACTTGAATTTTACAGTCTTGTAAATGTAAACAAATAGTTGACCTTGCCTTTTGGCATCTCACTTTCCACTTCTGTTTCTGCTCTGCATCTGCAGGTTCCTTGTCTGTTTCATCAAGAATTCCCCACAGTCCACGATCTTCCAGAAGTAATCTGATTTTCTTTGCCCAGATTTCATAGTTGTGCTCATTAAGCAAATCGACTCTCATTTGTTGTAAACCTCCTTCTCGAGATTCTACCATTTTCGTGATAAACTTCGCAAAAACACAAAATAAACAGTTAGTCAAAATTATTCTAAACAAAAATCGTAGTTTTAGTTGTCTTCGAACGGCTGCAAACTCGTAAATTCAATCGAATAAGCACACTCTGTTCGATTTTTCCATAAGTGACAACACCACAGTTTTTGTTCCTAAATACGCACTTTTTAACTCGGAAAAATTCATTTAATACTTCGAACATACCTTACAGTGTCCACACGTGTCGTATAAATCGATAAGTAATTCTTCCTACTCCGTTGAAAACTCGCTTGATCGGATTGCTGCTGGTTTTCTTTTCACCACTGCACTTGGGAACGCCCCAAAATTCACGATCTGTTTTCGGTAAATAAATGCGTATTAATTTTCAAATTTGACTTCACTCTTCGTCTTTACTGCCTCGAATGTGTAGATTCACATCAAAATTAGCATTATAAAATAGTTCAAATTCTTCGGGTGGCCACTCGAACCGGCAACTTTTCAAATGCGTCAGCACTTCCGCGTTCGACAAATGGACCAATCCTGTGCGTCCTAACAATCGACGTTTGCGTTAGCTCCTAACCTCGTCGTTTTTCAGCTCAAAATAGACCCGATAACTTTTAATAATGATGCAAAAACACTCAATCCGGCAAAATAAAAACCTCGTTGCTATTAACTTCAACGTTTGAGACGAAATAATATACCGTTTCCTCTTCTTACCCTCGTGTATTATCAACACGTGTCCGGCATATTATCAAAACGAACAACTGCTCCGTTCTTCTGATAACCACGGTCTGCTACCATTTGTTGTAATTGTGAAGATTTTTGAGGGTAGCCACTGGGAATGTAGTATAAAATTAAAACTCGTCTCAAATTTCATAGTTGCACTTTATTGCTGCTCTGCTGATTGCTCACACATTTTACAAAATTGACACTTCATACATTATTCCGTTTTTACCGACCAAGACAAAAGTATATTGTACTACGCCACCTGGCATCAAAATAACAAAACATTATGTTTTTTGTACGATTAACTTGATAAGAGGCGTCCACGAATGGGGCCGCCAATTAATCCACTGCGAATTCCGGTTCAATGGGATTGCCGGGAACTGCCACTTAATAACCCTAACTTGGGTTCAGTTAGTTGTTGGAGTGAAACAAGACTTAACAAACACGAGTATATTGAGTAACAACGATTACAAACGTCACTGATGGACCGATGGTTTTTTACAAAAGCTTCAACTGTTGTGACACGCTTGGATTGGCCACGCGAAAATAGCGAATTGCGCGTAACCGTAACACAAAACAACCTGGAAACGACTTTACCAGGGAGTTAGACCGAAACGCAAACTAGCACAAAGCATAGCTGAACTTGCTTCCTCGAGGCTCTGAATCTACCTAACTCTGAATTTACAGCGAGACGAACTCGCCAATTCAAGGAGGGGCAAGCTCAAACACTATTGGCTGAGGCGATCCTGCGTAGCCAATCGGAGCATCGCACGTTATTTAGGAAAAATGCTTATTCTAAGAAACCTTAATGCTAAGCTCTCTCAATGAGGCAATTGAACGAAATCCATAAACCCATGATTCCCAAATATGCTAAGTCGGCTTAAGTTCTAGTAGAAAATGTATCCATCCGCTTTAAAGCCATTAAGGGAAGCTTACAAATTCCTTTCCAACATTAACAGAGGCAAACAAATACGGCAAGATGCAAATTTGGCTTTACCACGACCTTTGAATGAGATAAAACAGTTATGACTTGAATTACGTGATTAATTATAATCAAAAAGGTTTTGATGCACGCATCTGTGTGAATCAAACATGCCGCCCCCGAAGTGCCGACTATGGCACGACGTGATTAAATCCCAAAATTAAACTGAAATCTAACACTACAAAATAATCAAATGCATAACAAGAACTAATGACAGATGATAATCCAAGAGTCTTACAGATAACTTACAACTAGCATGAATACAAGCAAAGAAACAACTAAACCTAGCAAAATGTTCAATTAGCGAAAACTACCAACTAAGAGCAAAGTCAATGTTTATTGCCCTTGATCGCAATGATCGTCTTTGGGTAGGATGTACACTTTACGCACCGAGCGTTTCAGGAGATTCCCTCGGGAATCGCGCACTTGCACCACACGCACAACACCATCCGCTCCTGGATATGTGGCCGAAATGATTGCCAGTGGCCAACGGTAGCTTGGAGATGCCTCGTCGTGGACGAGTACCACGTCGCCCACCTGGGGGGCTAGAGACGTGCTGGAGGACTTCCACTTAGGCCGGCGCTGCAGGAGGTGGAGGTAGTCCCGGGACCAGCGATCCCAAAACTGCTGGGACAGCCGCTGGACCAGCCCATAGCGGCTGAGACGATTTTCCGGTATGCCCTGGAGTTGGGCTTCCGGAAACGAAGTCAGCTTCCGACCGATCAAGAAGTGGGCAGGAGTAAGGACTTCGGGGAATGAGGCGTCGGTAGGGAGAACACAGAGTGGAAGGGAATTTAGTATCGCCTCCACTTGAGTCAGCATGGTGTAATACTCAACGAAAGTTAACTTTGCATTGCAAGATATTCGCCTTAAATAATATTTCAATGACTTTACCCCCGCTTCCCAAATGCCGCCAAAGTGCGGAGAGCGTGCCGGAATAAAATTCCACTTAATGTTATGTTTCGACAATTCTTCCCTTATGCATTGCTCACTAGAGCCTGACAGGATATTTTTTAATTCCGATAGCTGATTTCTGGCACCGGTGAAACAGGTAGCATTGTCAGAAAATATGTTGGAGGGTAAACCGCGTCTGGAGATGAATCTCCTCAATGATGCGATGAAAGCCTCCGTCGTGAGGTCTTCCACGAGTTCAAGATGAATAGCCTTCGTGGCTAAACACACAAATAGGGCTACGTAAGCCTTTACTTCTTTCGCGCCTCGCCCGGATTTGTTTTTTATAAACACGGGACCCGCATAATCTATCCCGCAATTACTGAAAGGGGGAGAGGGTGTGACACGAGCTTCGGGTAGTGATCCCATCAAGTGTTCATTCATCTTAGGCTTGGCCCGGAAGCATATCACGCAATTGTGTATTACTTTACGTATTAGGTCTTTGGCTCTCACGATCCAAAACTTATCCCGCAATGAGGCCAGTAACACCGAGTGTCCACAATGCAAGAGCCGCAAATGCTCTTGCTTCACGATTAGCAACGACAAAGGGTGACTAGCTGGTAACAAAAGGGGATGTTTCTGATCAAAGCTTAGATTGGAGTTTTCTAGACGGCCGCCCACGCGCAGTAGGCCCTGATCGTCCAGAAATGGGTTTAGAGAAAGCAGCGCACTATTTTTCGGCAATGGCGCTTTTTTAGACAAAACTGCTATTTCTCCGGAAAAGACTTCCGCCTGTGCAATTTTGATCAGGCGGCGAGTAGCGTCCTCCAATTCGTCAATGGCTGGAGGTCCCGACCAGCGCGTTTCGGTGTTTCTGTTTCTCGCGAGACGCAGGCAGTACGCGACTACGCGCTGTAATTTTGTAAAACTGGAATAGCGCCTGAAAAGTTCAAATTCTGGGACGCGATGGTGAAGAGTGGCCACTACTGGGCGCGACTCTTGGGCTGCTAGCTCACCCGAATCAATTTTAACGGGCTGGGGTTTTAAGTCCGCCTGTGACAAAAATTCTGGCCCGTGCCACCACAAGCGTGAGTTGAGTAACTCCTGGGGTAACATTCCCCTGCTAATTATATCGGACGGGTTGCAATTTGTACGCACGTGAAACCATTCTTCCCTATTGCTTAGTTCGTGAATCTCGGACACCCGGTTCGCGACGAACGTCTTCCAATTACTCGCATCCTTATTTATCCAGTGCAGAGTTATGGTGGAGTCCGACCAATAGTACACGCGGTCAAATTTAAATGCGGAGGAATCGAGTATAGTTTTAATCAAACGAGCCAACAGTAAGGCTGCGCAAAGCTCCAAACGAGGCAAGGATATTGTTTTTAATGGAGCGACCCTTGACTTAGCACAAAGCAAATTGGTGGTGACATTACCGCGCGCGTCAACGCAACGTATATACACGGCGCACCCATAGGCTACAGAACTCGCGTCCGCAAATCCGTGGAGATCTATCGAATTTATGTCATCGCAAATTACCCGTCTCGGAATTGCCAACGAGCCCAAAGAGCGTAATGAAGAATGGAGTTCGTCGTATCTGGAGCGCATCTCCATGGGCACCGTTTCGTCCCATGACAACTTCAACTGCCAAAGCCGTTGCACGAGAAGTTTCAAAGTTAGAACGCTTGGACCAAGTAGTCCCAAGGGATCGAATATTTGAGCCATACTAGAGAGTATAGCCCGCTTGGTAACTGATTTGCAACAGCTAGGGTTTACTCTGTAACTTAGCACGTCCCGCCGAGTATCCCAAAAAATGCTGAGAGTTTTCTCCGTGGCGTCTTCCGTCAAAGAAATGGGCTCCATGCTGCCGCGATCTACACCAATGGCGCTAGCTACTTCACTGTCGTTGGATGCCCACTTTCGCAATTCAAACCCGTACCCCGACAAAGCGCTACTAATTTCGAATTGCGTTTTTATGGCTTCCGCCCTATTTTCAAAACCAGTCAGTAGGTCATCTACATAAAAATCCCGGCTAATTCTTAATGAGGCCTCTGGAAGCGATGCTTCGATTTCCTGGGCGATTTGTATCAAGCACCTAGTTGCTAGGTACGAGGCTGATTTAGTACCGTAGGTGACCGTTAATAATTTGAAGCATTTTACCGCTGAGGTTTTGTCGTCACGCCATAAAATTAATTGGTATTGCGTCTGCGAGGGGTCCACGAGAATTTGCCTATACATTTTGGCGCAATCTGCTTTCAGCACGTACTTGAATTGCCTAAAGCGACAAAGAATTGCAAACAACGACTGCTGGACCACTGGGCCCTTATGTTGAAGGTCGTTAAGCGATACTCCGGAGGAGGACGCACAACTGCCGTCAAAAACAACGCGATGTTTGGTCGTTGAACTGTCCTCCTTTATGACTGGCAAATGTGGTAAATAAAACCTAGGATGAGGAAGGCTCGCTTCGTCGTCCACCTTGCTCAAGTGACCAAGCGACTCGTATTCTTTGAGAAATGCGGAATACGCGGTTTTCAACTCGGGATTTTTTGACAATTTGTTTTCTAATGAATAGAAACGCTTTAACGCTATACCGCGCGAGTCTCCCAGCGATGGAGCATCTTTCCTGAAAGGTATGCTCACGATGAACCTACGCGGCTCCGACGACGCCCGTTTCGTAGTCGATTGAAAATGGTCTTCGCAAAATTTGTCATCAGCAGAGAGTCGGCCTGATGAACCGTAAGCCCCCTCGATTTCCCAAAATCTCTGAATGCCGTGCTCGATGCCGGCTACACTTAAATGAACTCTATTTGAAAGCATGAGCGCTCGATTTTCGATGTTCATGTTTCCGCCTAAAACCCAACCAAAAAGAGTTTTTGTTAAGAATGGCTTCTCTGGGCCCAATTTCACCTGTCCCTGACAGAGCACTTGCCAAAAGACATTCGCGCCTAATAAAAGATCAATCTTTCCCGGTGTATTACAATCTGAATCGGCTAGCACAATGTTTGGTGGGATCTTCAAATCCCTCAACGAGAAAGAAAGGGCCGGCAGAGGGTCCGTAATTTTGTCTAACACAATACAGCTCAAAATGTCCTCGTATTTCCCGTTACGGGAGCGGATTCGAACGTTTGCTCTGAATTCAGCGTTCAGAGCCCTGGCACCAACACCCGACAGTGAGGTGATATTACCTCGTTTCTCAATTTTCAAATTTTGACACAAGTCGGCGCTAACTAAGTTAAGTTGGGATCCGGGGTCCAAAAGAGCTTTTGCCCGGGAAAATGACCCGGAGGATCCTTCTACGAATACGCTAACCGTGGACAATAAAACTTGCGCTGGCGCCGCGATTGCAGGACGGCTACAAGCTGCTGAAACGGATGCGACGGGTGCCTCGCTCGGGGAGACGGCCCCGACCTCCCGTGCGTCACTGCTGGATTCTGGCGGTCCAGGACGCGGCGACGAAGTATTTTCGTGCGCGTCGCGCTTTGGACGCAAACACAGTAAAGTATGGTGCTTTTTTCTGCATACGCGGCATCTCGACGATGTGCATTTTACCACGAAATGTCCGGGCTTGAGACAATTGTTGCATAATTTCAAACGACGCGCTTCTTCGATACGAGCGTTTACCGACAATTTTGAGAATGATTCGCAAGCGCTAATCGAATGATTACTATTTTTGCAAAAATCACAAGAGTGATTACCTTGCTCTCTGGCTACATGAGCGCGTGCATGACTTTTTTGCTCGGATCCCTGATTTCCCAAACTCGAACCTATTTTCGCAGCTTCCAGCGAACCTAATAAGTGACTTTTGCTCTCTAAAAAATCTAACAACTCTCGCAAAGTAGGAAATTGTCCGGCATGTTTGCATAATTCCCAGTCAGTCTGCATTGCTGAGCTGAGCTTCGAAACTATGATATGTATTAGTATGGTGTCGACTGTGGGTTCCCCGTACGCCTTTAAAATTTCCAAAATTCTAACTACACTATCGAGCAGCCTTTGAACAGACGAATGTGAATCCTTTTTTACGTTCTCTAAACTGAATAACGCATTTATGTTTGATTTTACGATCAGTTTCTTATTTTCAAATCGCTTGACTAGAATGTCCCAGGCAATGGTATAGTTATCGTTGGTAACTTTTAACGACGAGATTGAACTAGCAGCTTCTGCCTTAAGGGAAGAAATCAAATAGTAAAATTTCTGAACGTTGGTCAAATTAACGTTGTTATGAATAAGCGACGTAAAGGAGTCATGAAATTGAACCCAATTCTCGAATTTCCCCGAAAAGGAAGGCAAATCTAAGGGTGGTAATCTTAATCCAGCGAGCTCTCCTGAAGGGCCACTTTGCGAAGAATTTTGACCTACATTCGGTTTTATACCCGAACTGATCTTATTTTTTGATAAGAATTCCTTTACTGCGCTACTAATCTCGCTAAAATGAGTCATAAAAGAGTCAAATTCATTGAAAAGTTCATCAAAGTTTTCAGCGTCGGCCTCCATTAGGCCCTCCATTGACTTCTTATACTCATCCAACAAATTTTGGAAACAACTAAACTCTTCTGACAAGTTGCCGACCTCGTGAGCCTTCACGGGGCTGGACGAAGAAATTCTATGAAATAGAGTTTTGAAACGATCTACTTGGGCTTTTATGAATTTGCAACGAGTGGTTAAAGTGCGAGTTTCCACCATGACTGACACAAGCAAAAAACAGCACTAAACGAAGGTGTAATGGAAAAGGACTTACTTTTGATTTGAGAACGTAGTAACTTCTTGACGAACAGAAAACCAACCCGCTGCCGATCGCTGCCGCTTGACGTGGGACCTGGACTCGGTGTAAGCTCTCGATGGTTGAATTTCCTGGTGTTGGCGAAGCTTCTTGACGCTCTCCGACGAAACGATGTTGGAGCAATTGCATCCACCAGCTACTGGAAACTTGTACACTCGCGTTTTTTAGCTTCTTCCACATCCGGCTCGAAGGACCAATGTTTTTTGTACGATTAACTTGATAAGAGGCGTCCACGAATGGGGCCCCCAATTAATCCACTGCGAATTCCGGTTCAATGGGATTGCCGGGAACTGCCACTTAATAACCCTAACTTGGGTTCAGTTAGTTGTTGGAGTGAAACAAGACTTAACAAACACGAGTATATTGAGTAACAACGATTACAAACGTCACTGATGGACCGATGGTTTTTTACAAAAGCTTCAACTGTTGTGACACGCTTGGATTGGCCACGCGAAAATAGCGAATTGCGCGTAACCGTAACACAAAACAACCTGGAAACGACTTTACCAGGGAGTTAGACCGAAACGCAAACTAGCACAAAGCATAGCTGAACTTGCTTCCTCGAGGCTCTGAATCTAACTAACTCTGAATTTACAGCGAGACGAACTCGCCAATTCAAGGAGGGGCAAGCTCAAACACTATTGGCTGAGGCGATCCTGCGTAGCCAATCGGAGCATCGCACGTTATTTAGGAAAAATGCTTATTCTAAGAAACCTTAATGCTAAGCTCTCTCAATGAGGCAATTGAACGAAATCCATAAACCCATGATTCCCAAATATGCTAAGTCGGCTTAAGTTCTAGTAGAAAATGTATCCATCCGCTTTAAAGCCATTAAGGGAAGCTTACAAATTCCTTTCCAACATTAACAGAGGCAAACAAATACGGCAAGATGCAAATTTGGCTTTACCACGACCTTTGAATGAGATAAAACAGTTATGACTTGAATTACGTGATTAATTATAATCAAAAAGGTTTTGATGCACGCATCTGTGTGAATCAAACAATTATTTATGAACAGATGAGACATGTAAAATTAACAATTTTCCAACAATAACGAAGAAACACAACCACCGCATGTAACCTCTTTGAGGAGTGAATTCCGAAAAACCCAAAAAAAAACGATTTGTAAAATCAACTGCTTTGAGAAATATCAGCTTCCTCTGCATTTAACTTCTTTGGTGAATAAATGTCGAGAAACTTAGAAAATGGTCTGACCAGATTTGTAAAAAAAACTAATTGGGTAAATTTCAATTTCAAAGGTGGTCGGTCAACCGAATAAAACCTCAGTCAATAAACAACTACTTTTACCCCTTTAATCCCCTTGGTGTTTCGGAAAATTCCGTTTTCGTGGGTGTCTAACTGGTAAGTGGGCGAACCCTATAAATGTTAACGTTTCTAACTTTAACTGTGTACAGAGCTCTGTAGACTAGTGGTTACCACGTCTGCTTAGCATTCGGGAGGTCGCGGGTTTGATTCTTTTGGTCGTCTGCTCTCCGCCTTTCCCGGACTCTCTTCCATTCTGCACCCCTCCTTTCTCTAACCCATCCTATAATTCCTGTTCTAGGCTGAAGAGGGACGCAAGGTTCCTATAGCTGTTCGCCCCCAGTTGGGGGAACTAAAATGGCCCTGAACCTTCACCTTTTTTACCTTTAACAGTTTTCAGACCTTCTACTCCCTTTAGGGGAAAAATTTAAAAAAAAATTACTTCCCGAAAGATTTTAATACAGCTATATTCCAAAAAAAGAATATTCTAAATTAACAACTACAGGAGATACGAGGGATTCCATAATTCGCCCCGAACCCAGATTTACATCTTTAGGGAATCATTAGGGCAAAATCCCGAATTCCTTTTTTATGCATTTATATGGTCGATATCTCATCAAACCTAAGTCGCGTTATAGTAGTATTTAGAGAAAACACAACTATCCCATTTAACCCCTTTGGGGGGTGAATTTCAAAATCCCTTGAAAGTAATTTCATACAATTTATAAAAGGAAATGATATACCTAATTTCAACTTCCTAGGTTGTCACTCAAACGAAGGAAATTGCAACCAATAAAAGCTACTTTTACCTTTTTTATACCCCTTGCAGTTGTAATTTTGGAAAACCTCGCCATAGTAGATGTCTACGCAATAAGTTTATGACGCCAGCATTTTTTAACGTTTTCAGCTTTTGCGGTTATTGAGATTTTCTGATTATTCTTAAGTGAGCCAGTTATGATTTTGTATATTCGATTACAGAAGAATTTAATAAACAGATAAACCGTGTACGATTAGGAAAACAAAAAAGGAATGAACTAAACATTACATTCGAAACGATATGGCGAAGATAACCCTAATTGATAAGGGTTTTACAAGGCACTCCAGAAAGCTATTTACGTCTCTTTTCCAGACGTGGCGCATTTCCAATTCAATAACATACAGTTAACGCTAAAGAAATTCTTCGCCTACCGCCAGGTGGTGTGCTACCAGGGAAAATATGGGCTTCTACCATTATGACAAACACCTGCTAACACTGAATGAACCCGCGAATACTATACAAATTAGACCCGTAGACAGCCGAATGCTTTCTACTAGACAGTAAATAGTCAAAAGAGAAAAATTGGAAACCATAAAAAATTATTATTAGTTGAAAAGTTTTTAAAAAATCAACGCAGTCCGCCAGGAACAGATCGTATAGGGTTTTATCAGACGATGTAACTTCAACTTGAGGTAGTTATAGCATATAAAAGCCTGACCTCTAACTTTAGATCATCAGCGTCGAAAGTTTGTAAAAAGTTTAATCAAGCCTGATCAGAATTGATTCACCAGCTGCGGTGGTTCCTGCCGCGTAGGCCAATCGGCTCCGAATAGGACCCAGGAGAATCGTTCGGGGTTCGCAAGACAACGACAGAAGTCTCTCGAAGTTCGCTCAAGAAACATTGGTGTTACGAGCTTAGAAAGGCAACTTAAGGAAGGAGGCCTAGAAATGAATTTAAACACATGAGATTGTAAAGAAATTTAACGAGAGAAACCATATCGGGCAGATGTGATAAACATCTTCGACACGATGACAGGAGTTCCGCGTGAATCGTCTTGCGATCTTAGAAAGCAACCAATACGACTCGAGGAAAGTCGCCCGCAAATGGATTCATCCACGTCAAATTATGTGAAACAAACGGCTCTGTTGCCTACAGTAATCCATGATCGGCCTAGAAAAATATTTATTGCTGAAGAAATAACAATAGGCGCACATCATCAAGGAGCGTTATTATACAAGCAGACGTATTGAGATGTTCAATCAGCTTTTCAACACGACGTTGGATGACCAGAGCTTTAGGAGAAAAAAACAAAAAGTTGTCAAAACGAGTATAAACAATCCGCTCAATGCACAGGTGTTTAAAGTAATCTAATTCCAAGGGTTCTATTACAATTTAATTACGCAGCCATTTTATTTCATTGTCTGTAGTACGTATTCCATATTGTTACGCGATTCTGATGTCTATGGTACTCAGTTCATATTGCGCGCGTTTTTGCCACGCCTAATTTTTGGGCTGCAGCGCAGAGATTATAAGTCCGCAATTGTTAGCTTGATGTTCGTTTTCTGGCTGCCTCGTTAACAGCATGAAGCCAGTTTAAGAGTTCAGTAAAAGCGTTCTGGGAATTTATGAAGACGTGCAGTTTGATTTAGTGTATTGGTTGCCTGCGCCTTTCGCCGGTTTTGCGATCCTGAACCATAATTCTACGCTACTGGTTTTCTTCTTTACATGTGTCCAGAACATCATGGGGTGAGTAAGGAAGCCTTTTTCAGGCTGTATTTAATTTCTTTTGTATTTTATCTTAAACCCTCTTCCCCTTATAGCAGTCTCCGGGAAGCCGTTAGGGCGGCTTTGGCAAAGGTGTTCGTTTCCACAACGTTTGGGATATGGAACGTAGTTTAGAGCATGATCTTGACCCGTGCTATTTACAGTCGCGGTCCGTTTAACCCCAGCAGCGTGCATTTCTAGAGCGCAAGAAAGAATCCGATTCAGGAGGTTATCTTGAGGTCTAAGTCTTCCGTTTGTGTTGAAACATCTACTGGCGATCAGTGGTTTGTCGCTCGAGCTTGTTTAGGCGTTTTCAAGTCTAGATCACCGACGTGACCTTGAGGGTCTAGAGGTAAACCTTTGTCGGATTTTAAAGTGTGCGATAAATCTTGTATCGCAGTATTGCGACACAGCAGTTAGTGAGTATGTATTAAGAAACATGTATTAGACTTTATGCGTTATTGTGAGGTGCCTCGTAATTTGTCAACCTGTGCTTTATATTTACATTGATGCTAATTATACACTATGATATATGCATTCTAGAACTATTTATTAGTTACTGCTACATTTACTTGCTATTGGAGTTTACGAATTCTGTTTGAATGCCTGGATACACTTGTCGTAATTTGATAAAAATCCGTGGGCGCCATTTATTGAGTATATTTAACGAGCTGTACACCCGTCTCCATTGAGCTAGTTTCGGCCGGCAATTGTATCCAAGTAGTCATAAGCTTGTGTATCTTTTTGGGAGATTATAGCCAACGGTAGACTTGTTATGATAACAAGAATTTATGATAACACTACATCTCAGAAGGAAAATGAGTTTTACGAATCTATAGCAAAGCATTAAAAAAATATCGCAAAACAGACAAAACATTTTAGACCATTAAAAAAAGTGGATCGATAAAGCCAAGTTGTTCACCTAAAGCTCTTCTTGTTATTAATGTTTTCCTTTTTGTGTGAAAAGTTTAGTAAGGCTTTCTGCTAGATATATACTTCATATTTTCCAGAGCCTTTTATTTTGATGAATTGATAAATTCAACAGAAGCAATAAACAAACGGAGTTTAAAAGGGGCTACTCATAAAATCAACGTATTTTTCTCATATTATCCATAAAATCATGTTTCTTGCCAAATATACCACAATGACTAAAGGGTAAGGGTAGATAGCAAAAGTTAAAACTGAATAGAATACGTACTAGAGACACTTTAACTATGTACTAAATAGCCTCTTGTGATTACCTGATACTGGGAATGCCTGGCAACCGCAGAATTATAATATTATTATGTTATTATTCTAATTATACTTTTTCTAATTTGAAGGTAATATAAAAGGCATTGTTAATCTATCTTATAACAATTTTTTCAACATTAATATTCGATTTATTCCAAATACTAGGTCATTGTGATTAAGCAAAATTTAACTATTATTTAAGCTTGCCCTTTGTAGTGGTATTCACCTGTGGAAGTAGTAACGAACATGAACCAGAAGAAAATGTTGTATATTGTGTTAATGATGCTTTATCATAATATATTTAGCTGTAATGCAGTTATAAATATTCCAACTAGTAAAGTAAATGTTTATGACTGTCTATTGAATCTAATTGCAAGACTATATTCAGGTGACGATGTCATACAATTAAATTTCGAAGACAACATTCCCATTGATATTAAAGTTAATAATCCACGTATCATCACTGTTGTTTCCAAACCGGTGTTGTATACTTTTCCTGTCTTGCAATACAACAACTACATTATATTCACACACGGATCAGACTATCTTAATAAAACGATCAGCAAACTTAGAGGCACCTCTCTGTGGAGTGCAAGCAGCAGTCCCCGCGGCAAGTTTCTTATATTTATTCCTACAAGTTATGGACTGCGGCTGATGATTGAAATTTTGTGGCAATTTGATATTACAAATGTCATTTTGGTGACTTACTCTGCTAATAATTCCTTTCCCAAGTTACACTTGCTCAATTCGTTTGACCCAGAAAGCCAATGCTTAAGAAATGCTGCAGCAAAATTTGTCCAAAACTGCCATGGCGAAATATTAAATGTGGCATTTTATGACACCATCAAAAGATTAAGCAGGTGTCCCTTAAAATTTACTGTGGATGCAAAAGCTGGAAATATACCAACAAATAACTATATGTTAGAGTTGACTATGAATATCCTGAAGCTAATAGCAGAAGTACTAAAGACAAGTACGTCGGTTGTTTATGACCCTGATTTAAAGTCTGCTTTGTATAGCCACCAGAACGATATAGCTTTTATATTCCGCACTGCTAGGTTCACTGAATACTACAATGATTACGATTTAATTGAACCTCTGTTTCAAGATAGCAGAGTGTGGATCTTTCCACAATCGTTTCCAATATCCACCATTAAGCTGATGTTTTTGGTTTTCCAGCGTACAACTTGGGGATTGATTGTTATTATAACCATAACAGTGCCAGTGCTGTGTTGGTCCACTGCTAATCATTTGAAACTGGATCATCGTGTATCCCTTCAGAGATGTTTCTTAGATGTTTTAGCACTTACAGTTGGCAGTTCCGCGAATATATGTTCAAGTAATACAACTTTAAAGCTAGTGGTGTTGTCCTATTTGATTTATAGCATACACTTAACCAACGTGTACCAAGGAAAACTAATGAGTCTTCTTTTGCGACCAGGCCATGAGCGAAAAATTGCCTCTGTAGAAGAATATGCAACCTTAGATCTGCCTATATTGACAACTACCATCAACCGAGACTTTGTGAGTAACTATTCTGAGAGTGTTATATACAAGAGAATAGTAAATAGAATGGTTGCATATGAACAAGGGTCTTACTCGTATAATTTGACGAAATTCTTGCTAGACATCATTAGCTTCAGGAACTGCTCTGTAGTTGTGTCAGAAAACATGATCATTGTAGTTCATCCAAAAGAATGGAATATGGTGGATACGTTAAATGCAAATATAGGGGCAATGGCGGTTGACGCAGTTCTGTGCTTAAGAAAAGGGCACTTCTTCTATGACACTTTAAACAATTTAGTTAAAAGAATAACGGAATGTGGATTTTACCGGAAATTTCTTTCAGATATAACCTTTTTCTATAGTGCACATTCAAACAAGGAAAGAGATACCAATATAAAATTGTCATTAAATCATTTAACAGGCGCGTTTTTCTGTTTGTTAGTAGGGATATGCTTGGCGATGTTTATTTTTGTGGGAGAGTCGTTGCATGTTCACTACAGATCTTAAACTTTTCTAAGAAGATTTGAGGATGAGAAGCAGTTGTAAAGGTCCATTACCTTACCCAAGCTGACATAATATTTGATGCTCTGTAATCATATTGGATCAAGATAAAAAATTACTCCATTAGTATGAATGTAGTAGAAGCTAGTACAAGTGAGGTTCTACTAGAATTACAGAATACTACCTGTCAAAAACTCAATAGATTGGCTGTTCTCTCCAATAAAATATATTAAAAAAATATTTTTAAGTGTCTTTAAATAAATATAAAATGTAATACATGCACGGTGGATATTTTCTGTAAAACTGTTAGACTATATACGTAGACTTTGTAACATATTATGTGGTAGCTGACGTAATTATATATCTGTATCGATAATACACAGCGATTGTACAGGATCGCTCCCATTTATTTCCTTGGCTAGTTGTGGTATAATAATTTCTGATAATAGTAACGAGTGTCTGTTCTTTATTGCCCAACAGAATAAATCCAACTACAGGATAACATATAAAACATAGAACTGTACATAAAGTTTATTTTAAGTTGAAAGAAAACATGAGCGAGAGAAGGAGATAAAGAAATATTTAGATATCAAATATATAGCAAAATATAATTTTAAATTCATATATAACAAATATTTCCTTGGCATAGCAATCCAAATAGTAGTTAATATTAATATACATATAATTGCAACCATTACAAGTATTCATTTAGGAAAATTGGTTCAAAAACTCGTGAATAAGCTTGTTAGCATTATTCCGAATAATATTAAAAAAAATTTTACATATCTCGGAATATAAAACGTGTTGGCACACGGTAGCAAGAACTTCACACACGAGATTAGGAAGCTACAATCAATCTTACTGTTTAGAAGTTTCAAGAGAAAACCAGCACAACTTAGTCCTCTACGAATGGTAGGAGATTCCATATCGTGGCGTTGTAGTAACATATCGTAACTATGAGATCTACCTGAATTGACACTATCCATTTTGCATTATAGATATTATATTGATCGGTCTATATTTAAATATGCGTTATTATTTATAACAGTTGTAATTAATTCTTAAATAAATAAAAATTGAGCACCTTCACAACACAGCTTTAATTGAATTATATATTGCATCCCTCTGTGGCTAATTAAAGATCTGATTATTTAAATTGTGCTTTACTTTAATAAAAGTATGTTGCCTTCTAAAATTTATTCATTTGCAACTAATCAAAAACTATTGCTTCGGCTAGCAATTGAGACTCGTGTATATACAGGGTTAGGTTGTTACAAATTGGATAAATTTAACCATTGCATGACAAATGCTCGATTCTAACGAATGACAGTTAACCTGAAAATATTAACTCCAAACAAAGCTGTTCGAAACACAGAAAAAAAAACAAAGAAACGCAACCATATTTCTTGTTAAAATTGAATTTCCGCTTAGTCTTTATAGATTAACCTTGCACTTTGTAATCTTGAGCAAGGATACGTGAAATGGTCATGCTCTTGGTGGCTTGTGTTGTTCTAGTACCTTAACAACAAGGAGGCATATTTGGTCCTTTTGCTATTTGTGCACCCACACCGACTAACGTTTTGCAGGACATTGCAGCTTGCAATATCAGAGTGAAAGTCGCTCTAAGAAATGAAGGTCGGTATGGAGCTATATTATAATCCTCTGTGCCAGCCGTTCGGAACAATATAACTTTGACTGGCATTCAAGTTCAGTGCAGTTTGAGTCCGTATGGCGTGGCCGATCAACGCGGATACACAACTACCGCCATATGTGACCAAAGAAGAAAGCAGCAAATACTACGTGCCTCACTCATGAACGTTAAACTGATGAGTCAACAATGTCGACTTGAAGGCAAAGCGAGCTTGCAGTTTGGAGTAGTGAAGTTCAGATGGTTCCAGCTTCCTGATAGCATAGGAGGACCTTCTCCAGACCAGGACTGTTGCAAACAACCGATTTCCTGTAGGTGTTATGAGGGAGTGAAATAAAGAATTGACGGTGTCGAGGGGTTTACAAATCGCTACCGCAAGCGGAACTAAAATATCAATAATGGGCACGCTGTACTTAAAACTTGCAATGTCATACAATTGAGTGAAATGATACTTACTCGTATCGAATGTTCTAATGAGTTAGATCTCGGTCACTTACCTTTTCTTTCGAATAAAAATTTTACTATCAAAATACATTCTGCACGGCTGTCTTACAACACAAGATAACAAAAACGCCCAATAGTATTTAAATAATGTAATCGATACAACAATTTGGTAATGTGAAGACTAATTTTACTTATTTATTTCACTCTCTGACTTCGCAAGTTCAAATACGCAAGCACCAGCCAATAATACATTAAAATTCCTTGAAAGGTTTACTAATACTTAAACACAATAATACACAAGTTTAGACGTTAGCACTTAAAACATAAACAGAAATTCATATTCATTCATATTCATATTATTTATTGATACTTTAGCAGTGTATATACACCATCGTACAAGTCAAACAGCTGTACTACACGTATACTCTTACATTCTAAAACAAACAATATACAAACAATATACAAACAAACATAAACTATCTACATTTTAGCATACTTTGGTGTCACACATATATGCCCTTATAGAATAGTAGCTCTTACTAAGGAGCACCTGTTTAATTTTTACTTTAAATTGGGCGTACGCAAGATTCTGTACATTTTCCGGTAGCTTATTGTAAAGTTTTGAACCCAGATACGATGGAGACCGTTCGAAATTAGCGGTTTTATGTTGTACGGTAGCTATAGTGTTGCAATGTCTTGTATTGTAGCAATGAAAGAATGAATTCTTTGTAAAATAATTTATATTGCTTTTTATAAATAAAAGACTTTTAAATATAAAAAGACAAGGAAATGTCAGTATTTTATATTCCCTAAACGAGCTAACACACGATTCATCGTATCTGAGGTCAAATATCAATCTAAGAATTCTTTTTTGCGCTATAAACACTCTCTTACTGTGTACACCAGCTCCCCAAGATACAACATTGTAGGCCATGCAAGAATAGACTAGCGAATAGTAAATGTCAATTAAATAGTTTCTATTAAGACTATATTTTAACGTAAGAATAGCAAAGTAAGCTTTGCTGATTTTCTTACTTACATGGTCAATGTGTATATCCCACGAAAGATGGCTATCCAAAAATGTGCCCAGAAATTTTACCACATGAGATTGATCGATAGTTATGTTGTTGACAACAAATTGATGATGGTCTTCTATATTTTGCTTAGAAAACTTTACAATGACAGTTTTTCAAGATTTAAAATTAGGTTATTGGCATTACACCAACAATGAAAACTTTTTATAGCAGTGTTAACCGGACCCACTAATTCTGCAGGAGTCAATGCTGAAACCGCTAACGTTGTGTCGTCAGCAAACATTATTATTTTCTCCGCTGTGACATATTTAGGAAGGTCATTGACATATAATAGAAAAATCAATGGTCCCAGGACTGACCCCTGTGGAACGCCAAGATCGATATCACGACAGGATGATGTGTCATTATCTATCTTAACATACATTTTCCTTTGTGTCAAATAAGATGATATCCATGATAACATTTGTCCTCTAATGCCAAGTGCATACAATTTGTCGCAAATGAAAGCATTATTTATGGTGTCGAAAGCTCGGGACAGATCAAAAAAGAGCCCCGCTACACATTTACCAGCATCCAAGTTTTTATTTATAAAGTCCACTAAGTTACAGACAGCGCAGCTCTCAGTTGATCTTCCTTCACGAAATCCGTGTTGCGCAGATGTAAAAATACCATATCTAGTAATAAAATCGAGGATCCTTCGGTAGATTATAGTTTCAATGATTTTAGACACAGTGCTTATTATTGACACAGGGCGGTAGTTTTCTACACATCGTGAATCGTTTTTTTTTTAAGATTGGTATCACCGCGGCGATTTTTAGTATTTCGGGAAATTGACCTACTTGTACAGATAAGTTGATAAGGCTTGCTAAAGGAACTTTAATAATGTCGATTATTGATTGTAGAATTTTGGCAGATAACATATCGTTGCCTTTACTGTGCCTGTTTTTAAAATTTTTTACAGCATGTTCGACCTCTGCGATATCAACTGGTATAAAAACAAATGTATTAAGATTCAAACTACAACTGGTGCAAGCAGCAGAACGGATAGGTCCCAGTTTTTTTAGGAGACTACATTCAGCAACCGTAGAGAAGTAGTCTACAAATACTTCCGCAATTTGCTGAGAATGAGTGATAACTACATCATTATAATTCAATGCTGTAATTGTGTTTTTCTCCTTACGACCTAATTTACTATTAACAATACTCCAGATTGTCTTTTGCTTATTGTTGGAATTATTTATCATAGTTTGATAATAATTTTTATTTACGTGAGTCAACAATGTTTTGTATCTACTCCGTTGAGTCCTGTACCAAGTAAAATGTTGGGGTCATTAGTTATTTTAAATATATTGTACAAATCTTTCAAATTCGAGTGCAGGGTCGTTAAGATGGCATTTGCCCATTTACTTTGTTCTTGTGAACTTTTTGGTTTAACTTTCACTTTTATCATAGGACAAGTAGTTTGTATCGCCCAGTTAATACTGTTTATAAATTCTTCAAAAGCTGTGTGAATATTGGTATTGATCAAATTAACATTATCCAAATTTTGCCGTTTTAAAGTAGAAAGCAGATTAGTCAAGTTGGACTTTGAGAAATTTCTAGTATAGTAAGTGCTTTTTCCGAAAATCTCTGCGGTAGTATCTTCTGTGTTACAGTCTAATTCGAAAACTAGTGCTAAGTGATCACCTAAATTAGGTTGAAGTACCCTACTTCTATAATTATCCCTATTAGCTAAGTTATATAGAATATAATCAATTTTTGTAGCCGATGTTGCGGTAATTCTAGTAGGCTCTGTGGACGACACTTTAAGATTAAAGTTTAACATAGTATCACATAGTAAGTCTCTATTAGCCGACATTTCCAGGTAATCAATATTTAAATCTCCACATAAAATAGTGTTTGTTGAAATACGATTACAGTACCTCATTACTTCAGCCAAATGTGTAAAAAATATATCCAACTGGCCACTGGGCGGTCTGTATACGCAGATCACACAGAAACTGTAATTATGAACTTCAACTTTGATAGCACAACACTCAAACTGTAGTTCAACTCCTAGCATTTCACACGGAATTGAAGTTATCGTCCAGTTTTTATTATCACGAACTAGAATCAGGCAGCCCCCATGTATTCTTGAACGTCTACTGTAGCTAGTACTCAATTTGTAATCATCAAGATGTAGATAATCTAAACTTTCAGCTTTATACCAATGTTCACACAGACAGATTATGTCAGGTTTTTCTAAATTTAGAAACATTTCCATAGGATTTATTTTATTAACTAGTGACTGAACGTTTACTTCGATAATCTTTATTACATTTGTTTTGTTTATAAATATACCGGTATCTGCGTCTGTCACTTCTCTTCTACTTTCCTCGAAGGCCGGTGAAAAAACCTGTTAACACTAGTACCATCGGGCCAAATATCTGGATTCGTAATTCTTTTTAAATCTTCTGCCGGGACAGATATATTGAATGAAGAGTATATATCAGGGTATTTGGAAACTGCTTGATTGCAGCTGACAGTTTGAAAGTCATTCTTATGTAGATATTGAAGCAGCTGATTTTCGGTAAGGGTGGGTTCCAGTCTGGTAACATACAATTGAGCCTTTTTTGGCACCCCCTTCAGTTCCGTTGTTATTTTAGTTCCCCAAACAAATGCAAACACCCAGAAAACGATAAAATGCCCATACGAAACACAAAACTACCACAGCATACAAAGGTTAGCCAAATACATTTTAGTATAGCGGAAATGCATAATTTGTTACGATACCTCAAGCTATGGCGGGAAAAGGCAGTGCCCACCAGTATGCTCAACAGGTGTACAATATATGTGGATCAATCGAGAAGAATGCATTGTGACCAGGTCAGCGAGAGATGATCGCAAGTGACGAGAGGACACCTTGGGCGAAAGGTACAGCATGACGCGAGGTACTTGCGTAGAATGTAGTTAAGTTGATAGATGGAATTCGCAGTCGTGTGGTATTCTGATCCGCTATAAAATCGATATTTGGGCCCGGCGGCCAAATAACGATAAGGCAAGATTAAGAAACTTCATAAATTCGAATAAAATAAAGTTGCCCTACGGCTGGTACAGTTTTACTTGGAAAATACCACAGTCACAAATCACAACAGCGTTACCACCCGCGGCATTCTTCATCTCGACACAGTGAAAGACTTTCCACAAAATTTCGATAAATTATTAAGCTACCTCTCAGGGCAGCCTGGAGGTCAAGAGTGTTACATGCCTGCTGAAAAGGTTAGAGTCGACTCAATATTGACAAGTCAAATTTGCAACCCAGTGGTTTCGTTAATCTTCTCGCGCTGGGTGTAACGGCAGAAAGAGAAGTTCCCGATGCATAGACAAGTGAACAGCGCCGGGATTTGCACGCGAAATCGATGAATAATCTAATTATAATAAATAACTTGGGGGATTAAAAATTAACCTAAGCAGCTCACCTAGTAGTAATAAAAAAATCTATTATACGATGTATTGCTACAAGATATTGCAATGGTTTAATGCTTAAAGTAATTCTGGGTGCCTAGCTAACATAAAATGAATATTCAAAACGAGCACTAAATCACATATTTTATTTATTCAAATATAGAACTTGAAATAATGGCCGTATGTGGTTTCGGGTTAAATATCTAACACAAATATGCAAATACGTGGCTCAAAATCCAAATTGCTTTTGACGAGCATTAAATTGCCTAACTGCTTTTTGTTGTTATTCTAAAAGTTAATTCTCGGGGGGTGGAATCCAATGGCATACCTTTCCTTATTTTTAGAAAGCACAATTTTGTTTCAAGGATTCCTATTAGTAGGCAATATAACAAGGGCTAGACATACCGATAATTTTGCAAACGCCAAGAGAAACCGACACGATGAATGTGAGTACGTAAAAAAATATGTATCGCCCGCCTTTATATTTTGAATATTACTACACAAACTCCGTAAACGACTCTTCTTTATCTATAAATATAATAATAGCTATTTAAGTAACACGGAATGTAAGGACCTATTAACATTTGAGGTATCCAAGTACAAGCCAAGGCGCAGCCGCGGCTTGTTGCCTGCCGAAAATGTTAATAGGCGATACATTCCGAGTTATCTTATTATATTTTTCCCGCTGCTTATCGAAATTTTCCTAGATTTTTGAAAAAATCGTTTGGTTTGTCACCTGTCACCAGGATTAGTTTTCGTGAGTCATGTTACCTGTGAGTGTCACATGTCACATAAACACTTGCAATTTATAAACAAAACGTCCAAATCTGCATCTTGCTTTACTAATTTTATTATCCTAGGAACTTAATAATAATATTAAGTTCCGTTGTCAAGAAAAAGTAGCAAACAAATATAATCACCGACTTACACGTTTTGTACCAAGGCTGTATCACTGACTTACATGATCAGCAGCGGGAAAAGTATTATTATTCAATCATAATGATAAGTAATATAGCTAACTAAAGCAGAAAATATCGGCCGGGTTTTGACCCATATTCGCCGTCTGCGTTACAAAATTATTCCTGCCGGGCAAGCTCTAAAAATTAGTATTACTAAATCTGTCCAACCGCGAAACATATTTAAATTTATTACTGCACGTCAAGTAATAGAGTAATACCAAAAATAGCGGGCTGTTTCCATTTAGTAGTTATTGAAGTGTGTCATATAATGTGTGGCTGTCCAGCTACATCAACTCATCTCAGTAATAGGGGAATATTTAGTGGTGCAAAACTCGCTAACACTGGCGGGTAGATTAATATGGATAACATCGGGATCTGGATTACGCTTGATTGGTCTGACAGGTAATGGTTTCAGGAAATCCTTCCCTGGGGAATCGATGAAACATATTTCGATTAGTAGACATTTCTTAAACATCTTAGAACGTGGAAGTTTCGATCGCTATGCTAAACTGTTAACATCTACCGTTATGTAGTTTTATTTGGAACTAGTAAAATTTTTCCGAAGGTGTGGTATTAACATACAGTAAGGCTTCTTATTTTTATTAGATTACTCAGAAAATGAGAATTTATATTCTGCCAGTAATGTGTGCTGCAAATTCTTGCGACTCGGGGCGATTTTGCCGCACTTGGCACTGGAAATAATTATACCTTAATATTTATGGTTTACATGCGTTCGGCGTCATAAAACCAACGAACCTCGACAAAGGATCTCTTTACCGTATCTCTTCGAGCTGCTGCAGACTATTTTGAGAAGTAGTTAATTAATAGGAATGACTGACGGGATGATCTGCGGATCGAGTCACACGGACAAACATGGTGGCAACAATTGGCAAATAGGGAAATTGAAGAAGTAGCTTACAGTCAGTCATTCAGCCAAACCGGGTGCCACCTATATAAAGGAATGGTAGTTTAGGTTAATAGAAATTATTTCTTGCCAGTCAATCAGCCAAACCGGATGCCACGTGCATGAAAGCATGATAAATTATGGACCAGTAGGTGGCTAGAATGTAGTTTTACTAACACCAGCCGAAAGGGGTGATTTCGGATCAGGTTAAAGACTGATCAGGCAGTTGAACATCTCGAGAAGAAGCTAGAATTACAAGTTCTCTTTGGAGCCCGGCAGTCTTCCTTTTATATCCTTGATCGATGATTATGCTTAGCTTGCTTATACAGGAGGCGAAACTGGCAGGGCCGAGAGTGGAAATTGCGACAAACGCGCGGAGCTGCGTGGTTTGCGCAATCTGTAAGCTTTACGCCTGTGTACTATCAAGCAATTGGCAGAATCTCGCAGTAGACATCTGGATTTACGTAACCTCTTGCAGGGCCCAGATGTATTCATGCCGAGACTGTATGGTTGCTGTGACTTACCAACTGGTAACGGTAATTAGCATATTTTCAAACAATTTACAAGAATGCGAAACGTCACACGATAGCAACACAGCCACATTATACAAAATATTTAAAACTACCATAGACTTAATAATACTACATCATATTTTCTCACATAAAAACTGACATTAGTGCTTAGTACAAAATATTGACTTGAAGCTGTTTAATAAACCCCTGTATTTCACGTTGGATTTGGTTTGGTTTTGCACTTGGAGTTGTGGTAAATGACTACGTACTTAGTGGTGTGCAGTTATTTTCTATTTGTGTGGCTATTACTTCACTATTTTTTTTTTTTTGGTCAATGGAGTGCACCTTGTCTATTATTCTTTGCATTAACTTTGAGATTGGTGGTGTGTACTGAAGAGCATGAAGAAAGGATATTAAACCTGGTAGGTGGTCTGAATCCAGTTTTGTAAGGACCCTTTGGTAAAATGTCCAGATTATCCGATTGGTGGTTTCTAGGATATAGATGATATGTTTGTTCTGTTGGCTCCGATATTTGAACCGCTAATGTTGATAAAGTGCGTTTTTTTCCTATAAAAATGTTCAAGGTCAAGATAAAATTGGCAAAACTGCTTTTTTAAAATTACTAGAAAATTTATTTTCGTCAGGTTTTTCTGTAAAATTAAATTGTCAGCTTTTCTTTTTTGAAAATGAATACGCGTAAATCGGAATCTTTTAAAATTAAATGTAAAAAAGCAATTCTGAAGCGTGTAGAGGAACTGTTGGATCTGCAGCCTAATATGCCAGAAGAAGAAGTTTACGAAAGATTAGCTAAAAAACAAAACTCCTTTAATGACAGATTTTAAATTTTCCACCAAGTTCTAGTTCTAAAAAGTTACTAAAACAAATTCTACCAACATATATTTTTTAAGGAATCCAAGAAATGCAAACATAAACCCTAAATTCTTTGACCTTCAAAATTTTTATAGGAAAAAAACGTACTTTACCTAATTATTTAATTTTACCCCATCTGTATTGTTGACTCACAACCCCATGTGGTATTTTACAGATTAGATTTCCAATAACTGATGAGTTTTATGGCAACGCAAAGTGCGTTATCTTAAGTTTGACTAAACTTGCGACTCCTCCAGAAGCAATTGCAGGGCGTCCACTAGAGAGATGTTGTGAAAGTTGAACATTCTCATCTGACGAAAATAATATCTAAAGACACACATTATGTAAAACAAGACTTAGTCCTAAATTGAGAAGCAGAAAAAGCAGTACGAGCCCGAAGCAGCCCATTTTCAGGGGCTCCGGCGACTTCGGTGACACAGGCACCATTCGCAGAAGAGTCAATGCAACGCAGCGACGGAGACCTTCCGCTCCAGAATTGTTAGTTTAACTGTTAATTGTGTAAGTTAATTTGTTTTTAACTTATTTCTAATTACTTGTCCGAACTTATAGTATAGTTAGCTACGATGCAAACCCCAAACAACTACACAAAATACTGTATCTAGCACGTCCGAATGGGGTTTCCTGCTCTCGATCAATTACAAAATACCTAGAAATATAAAATGTTTATTACTACCTGCAACAATAATGATGGCTGAGGATGTTGTTGCCACTAATATTATCTTTCAAGATTTACGAGTATTTCAAGCTTCGCATCATCAAAACACAAAAGTGCATAAAAAAGAGACGTTTACTCTGCTATAATATATACTGCTCCTTTGTACTTGCTCTTTCTCTATTAACTACATTAAACAGAAAAAACGATTTATGCCTATTCCATTTTTGCTGTATTGCTTGAAATATGGCAATATTAGAAGCTCACACACTTTACATATTCGTGGGAAACTGTAAATTATTCCTATGTAAAGCATCCAGAGCTCATGTTGTACTGCGATATTTATACCACAGAGAGAGAGAGAGACATTGCCTTGAACTTCTAGATGTTCCATTTTATGAACATTTAGGGCCTCGCATATGCATAAATTGCACTGAGTGTCAGATCAATTCCCCAGTTGCAGACATGAATGAAATGAAATGTACAGGAGCTAAAGTTATATTCAGTTGATATTTTTTCAAAGTCAATATGATTGTGCATTTGTCTAAATGATATTAAGCTGAAGATTTAATTTAAAGATAGCAGAGTTGCACTAATGGAGACACAATTCGGTCACAAGCTGAATAGTTCAATCGTTTCACAATCGCAATTGTGCATATATTTATTCATAATTTAGCGGGGACAACGTAAATGTTTTCAACATTGTTAAGAGAGCAACTATATAGATTTATTTAGTTATTACTATTTGAGATGGAGATGTCGACATTTTATTCTGCCAATAAAAATGAAAATTTTAAGTGCTAGATTACGCACATATGTAGGACTATAGGCCAACAGACTCGTATAATCCACGCATTATCAAACATACCAGTCATCTCCCTTTCTTATAAATCAGCAACCATCGCATTTTTCTCAAGCTGTGAAAAATAGCACAAACCAACAAATAATGACTTTAATATGAACGTAAATGCAAATGTAGTCGAAGAATTGGATACAGTTACTGGCAGCATTGACGATAAGCAAGATACCTCGACAAAACAAAACAAAAATTGGCCAACAATTAAAAAACGCAAAAAGAAACAAACCAAGTCAAAGCTCTAATCGACAACAACTCATCCCTACGAATACATCAAATACATACGAGGTCCTCTCACCAATTCAAACCGGCAATGCTAACCAAGAGCAAGCACCTAATAATCATCAAACTAAAACCGTGAAGCCACCACCAGTTTACATCCACGGAGTAAACAAGTACAATGAAATGATTAAAAATATCACTAAAATCCTAGAGACAGAAGAATACCACACAACATCTTTACAAAACGATAAAATTAAAATCAATACTAATACAATAGACTCATACAGAAAACTTACCAAAAACCTTAAAGATGAAAAAATATGTCATCATACATACCAACTAAATGAAGAACGTGCATACAGAGTGGCTATTCAAAATCTTGACCACTCTATACCAGTGTCAGAAATAATTACAGAACTTGAGGCTCTCGGTCGCGTAGTATGTAACATTATCAACGTACGTCATAGAGTAACCAAACAACCTTCACCGCTGTTCATGGTAGACCTAGAACCCAAAGAATATAAGAATATAAGAAATAATATGATTATAACAATTGAACCTCCCAAGAAGACACATAACATACCTCAGTGCACCAGCTGTCAAGACTATGGCCACACGAGAAAGTACTTAAATAAACCATTTCTCTGTGTCAAATACGGTGCTAGTCAAGCAACCAATAGGTGTAAAAAAAAAACTTTCGCCACCTGTGATTTATGCAATGGACAGCATCCAACCAATTACGAGGGGTGCTCTCTGTACCAAGACAACCAGAGATCCAGAAACTCAACATTCAGAAGACGCACAAACAAAACCAGACCACACCAGTCCCCACCAAATATAGCTGAATTCCACTCGCAAAACAAAATATTGATATAAACTCAGACGACATGAATCGTGCTTACCACAAACCACCCTTCTTGCAATCAACAGATAGAAGACATCCTACTCATACATCCGACGAACAGCATATAAGCATCAATAAAATGTTTAACTTTTTAATAGAATTTAAAGCAATGTTTTCGCAGCTGGTTTTAAACATGTTTTCCACTGTTATAAATAAACTAGCTTAATAATGGCGAACTACCTCCCTTAAGTCCTTTGGAACGCTAACGGCATATCAAACCACATACCTGAAATAATAATATTTTTGCAACTTCAAGACATCGACGTTTTACTAGTTTCCGAAACCCATGCACCGCTACCGCAACCGGTAATCAAAATTGCATGCTATTCTGTATATCTCTACAATCACCCAGATGGCACGGCACATGGCCATCGTCAAAAACTCAATCGCCCACCATAAATTGAACTCCTTTCATACTGACAAAATCCAAAGCTTCAGCATAAAAGTTCAAGTCGTACCCTACCCACTAATCATAGCAGAAGTATATGCACAGAGAGATTTTCCTTACTATGAACACGGCAGACGATATGTCGAATTTGCAAATGCCGAGAATTTGACTTTGACAGTTCGCGTATTTTATTAGTAGATAATATCTGCTGTCATTTCTATTTTAAAATCGATAACGACGAAGCAACGGATCAGTGAAAATTGTAAAATGGTATTATCAGGGTCCAACGGCCCGGAAAATTCAAAATTCTTTCACAACAGTTGAAAATAGGCGTTCTTCGTCGCTATCAACGTTACATGGAGTTATTTCAAATGTTGGAAACTTTGGATGTGTTTCTCCCCAAAAGCACAAAAGGCCTAATGTTCCCAATGAAGACAGGAGTTTAAAAGGGGTTTGTATTACCGCTAATGACTATCCAGATTATTCATTTAAATAAATTTCAGAACTAGTAGATTTAGCTGCGATATTCTTGCCGTTGGCCATTTCAGAAGTATGGAATTTTGTTGAACTGTGAGAGAAATGCCTAAAACTTCCTCTGGAAAGTCGTTTTCACTACAACTAACGATTTGAAGAACTGCGTTTAAAAATTAAAAGGGTTGCTCAGAGTACTAGCTAGTCGGCTAATGTGCTGAGAAGTTTCTATGATCGCTTAGGATATTGTTTAGCGCAACACGAGCTAATTTAAAATTCTTGAATTTTGTTGTTTGAAATAAAAATAGTTTTACTTTTGTTTGCAACTTTTTTTTTACTGTGAGTTAGTTTGTTGGGAAGAAATTATTTCTTTCTTCAGAATGCGTTTTACTTTGTGAACTACCTTCTTTTACTGTACTGTTAATCTCTAAAACTCCTGTTTTTTTCAACTCTGAATTTATCACCTGAATTAGTCACTGAATAACACAGCACCTCACACATTATGTCTGTGATATAATAATTAATTTACAAAAATTACACTAGGTGGGGATGCCTCGTCTGCGTTGAACAATTACTTAAACAATCAACACAGACGACCCGTGGATTAATACCAGAGTACCTTAGATCGACTGTCCATCAGTCTTGGTGTCTTTTTAGGCAATCGTAGATTCGCCTTGATTTACTCGTGTTCGCAGATCATGAATTCTCACACATAGTCCATTAGAGCAAGCGAAATATTTTCCTAAAGTTTTGAACTTCCGTCGCACTCTTTCGTATTCAGGCTGCCTCGCCCGCTATAGCCCGCATCGACACGCTATCTCCGCCGAAGAATACGTAGAACTGCTTCAATTTCTTGATGCGAAAATCATTATTAGAGGAGACTGGAATGCCAAGAACGTAGCCTGGGGATGGAGACTAACTAATAAAAAAAAACGTAACCTCTCCGAGCGATAAAACCACAATTGCAACTACATGTCAACCGGAGAAGAATTTGATTCCTTTACGTTAATTTTACCACTCGTGGATAGCTCAGGTACAAAGTTGTCAACAACTTAAGAAAGAGATAAATGCGAGTCAAGTCTGAACAGATGTTTATTTTCTTTAACTATTTATACAAAATTAAATGGTTTTCTAAAACTACTTACAAAAGAAAAAAACAAATAATGACGATAACCGAATTATACATTACTAGAAACCAGAGAGACAAATGTCTCATTTAATAAAACAAAAAAGGTCGTTTTTCAAATAGAACAGCGTCCCGGACGGACCAGCGTCCCGGACGGACGAAAATCACGTGATTTCTCGAAAACCGGAAGTGTCACGTGACTGAAATTCGGTTCCTGACCTGACATGACCATTCCAAACATATAACTTTCATAACTCTTTTCTCTATCTCTTACGGTTTGGCTGCTGAAACAGCGTCCCGGACGGACCAGCGCCCCGGACGGACGGAAATCACGTGATTTCTCGAAAACCGGAAGTGTCAGGTGACTGAAATTCGGTTCCTGACCTGACATGACCATTGCAAACATATAACTTTTATAACTTTTTTCTCTATCGCTTACGGTTTGGCTGCTGAAACAGCGTCCCGGACAGACAAAACAGCGTCCCGGACAGACAAGTCTATTAGATAAAGGATGCTGGTGCCCTCGGTGGTATAGGCGGAGCTGCATTCGCTGCTTGCAGTTACGGACGGTCCCTCCCCGTCCTGTGGTTCAAATTGCTGTAATCAGATCGAAATGAAATTCAGTTTCGGGGCGTTTTTATAGATTTTGGGCAGGATTGGACAAAAGCCGAAATGATTCTAGGGTAATTAACAGGGGCCCTAAATCGAGCAGACAAAACCGGTCCGCAGCGTTAGTGCAATTAATTTAATTTCAGACCCCGGGCGTGGCCTTCCGGGACTAGCGCTCATCCACCGAACGCTGACAAAACTAGTGCGTTGGCGGTCCACTCTATTTACAATTCAGAACATAAAGCAAACTTGCACCTTGCGACTTATTAAACTGAATTTATGTTATTTTGTACCTCGGACTGGCGGATCTTCTACGGCGGGCTGTCGAAAGGAATTATTTAATAACAGAGTGGTTTCTCAGGTTATTAGACAAGTATTCAGGTTAGGTTTTTAAGCACCAAGATTTTTTATTGCGCTGGGGATTACTAAGACAGGGTAGTTAGTAATCAGCTGCAAGATCTTTGATTGCGCTGGGAGATTAAAAGGACAGGGTAGTGGTTATCAGCTGCAGGACCTACCGTTGCGCTGGGGAATTACTAGGACAGGTTAGTTAGTTATCAGCCGCAACATCTTCCATTGTGCTCTAGGACTAATAGGACACAGGGTAGTGGTTATCAACTGCAAGACCTTCTGTTGCGTTGGAGGGTTAGTAGGACAGGGTGAGTTAGGATTGCTTCTACAGTTTTGCTAACATAGACAAAGGGAGGATTCTGGTCAGGTACGGGTAGCTCAATCAGTTCGACTTCTGCGTTAGGAGCTGGGAATCAAACTTGTCCCTGGACATTGAGGATTCTTCTTTTATATTCCTTCTAGACGGACTATTCACCAAGGAGATCGAATTGTTAACAGTATTATGGAGATCTTGAAAAAACTAAGTGCATATGTACAACGGTATGCCTGGAAATAAAGACGGCTTTCGACAGAGACTGACACACTGGTCTGCTACATAAAATTAAAATCCATTTCTCAAGCCAGTTATATCTAATACTAAAATCATATTTAACTGAAAGAACACAACTTCTGAATTCCAGAAAATCATCTCCGGAGTGTTGCAGGGCAGCGTTTTAGGGCCGTTATTTTATCTTCTCTATACTTCCGATACACCTATAACCGATAATACTCTACTTTCCATGTTTGCTGATGATACAGCCATTTTCTCAGTCAACTAAAATTCAATTACTGCAGCAGCACATTTACAAACTCACCTAAACATCCTGGTTTAAAAATTGCCGAATTACAGTCAATAGCGATAAATCCGCACAAATTACGTTCACAAACAGACGCATTGTAAGTCCACGAAACAGTATCAACAATGCTCCCATACCTCAGAAGATGGACATCAAATACCTTGGACTACATCTGGACCACAAGCTAACCTGGAGCACACACGGAAACAAATAGGTCTCAAAATTAAGAAAATGAATTGGCTCATCAGTAGACGCTCCCAAATCTCATTTTCGAACAAACTACTGCTATATAAATGCATTATAAAATCCATCTGGACCTATGGGATCCAACTATGGGGCTGCACTAAAGCATCCCACACCAAAATCCTGCAGCGATGCCATTCAAAAATTCTTCGCGCAATAACTAAAGCTCCATTGCACCTCACCAATGAAACCCTTCATACCGACCTAAGAATTGCGTTCGTAGCCTCAGAGATCTAGAGACTTGGCCGAACATACATACAGCCTGACAGGACATAGAACAGCTTTCCAATCAGCAGACCGTCACCAGAATACTAAAACGATAATGGCCACAAGACCTACCTGTGTAACCATCCAAACTCTTGGTGACGAGCTTACGGGGAGAAAGGCGTTGGCCGGATTCCTTACTGACATGTCAAACCACATAAGACTTACTTATTCGCGTACGAGTAAATTGTAAATAGGCAACTTCAATTAAAGAGAAACTACACTGCTGAAATATAACTTCTTCATTGCTATCATCTGTAACATCTATTCTAATTTTTTTAATTTCGTCTAGTGACCGATGCCATTTTCATTGGAATTCCTTGCGCGTTCCAAGCTATCATACGCATAGTTCGTTTTCTCGTTTTATTGCGTCGTATGTTGTCAGCATCCCGATTCTAAAGGACAATTCTATTCTTGATAGCCATTACGACTATTTTACAGACATTGAGTGGCAGATTCGTTGCTCCAATAACCAACTTGGAGGACAAGGGTATCTCCTTAAATGTGGCTCCTCTTTCATGGCCTATATGTCGAGGGAGGCCCTACTAATAGCTAAGCTACCGTCAGCATTGTAAACAATATCATCGAAGCAGGCAACGTCTACTGCCACGAAAAGATAAAGATACCTACTTCCGCGGTACAACACTTTTATAGCTTTAAACTTATTACTACTAATTAACCAATTTTCGGTTTCCAGATTCACTCGTTTAAACAACTTTAAACCCCCCCTCATTTCTATATGTGTACATCTCACATGGTCGTTTTGTAAGATTTCAACATGATCGTAGCTGCTTTATTAACAACTTGTATACCTACTACATATACCGTTAAGTACTAACTCAATTAACATCCTTAATTCGATACTTAGGTAGTTATCTCACCAATATTGTATATATAATCAAACGTTTCTTGTTAATTTTTAAATAAGTAGCTAACCTAACCTAAAATTTTTCACGTTCATAGTAATTGATTAGATACACGTTCAATTTTATATAGATTTTGAGAGGCATACTGATTTATCACTACCGATTGTTTTCTCACGAATTACGATAGTTTAAATAAGGAGACCAGTAAAAAAAAAATCGAAGGTAAAGTAGTCATTTCAAAGATTTACTTAACGAAATTAATATTTTAAGTTTTTTTTCATCTTAATTAAATTTAGCATCCTGTACATTTAGTCTTTATTAGTAGCAAGAGTAATTTTTTCCACCAAATAATCGTATGCCGAGTTAAAGTCAGACACAGTCTGTAATCAAGGTACGATAAAAAAAAAGCTGAAAACCAATACACTACGAGATAAGCATTAAAAAGCAACAGCAGCTAGTATCAAACATAAACGATGTATATATAATATTATTATTACAGGCAACAAAAATTTAATAACTTTTTAGTTCTAAATTACCACAAGTTTAACAAAGAAAATATAGAGCTTTATATCAAACGCTAAGCGGTTTGATTGATTAAAAGAGCCCGGTATTGATTAAGAGCAGCCTTAGTTGAAAGGCGCATACCTTTAAGTTCAAAATTATAAATTAGATAACGATAAACCGCCAATTCCAGTTACGCGACAAGGCCTCGTAAAAAACATATTAATAAAAAGGTACTGCTTTTCCCACTCTAAAGTAAACTTGTTTTCCCTAACGACTACCGTTGTCCTCCGGAACCGATTACTCATTAATTCCGGCCCGGGCGTCACTTAAACCTAAACCTTAATTAAGTGAAAATCTAGACCGCCCGTGCCGGGAGTTGAACTCGCAACCGCTCCGGTTCGAGCGCTCCATGATTTTCACTGTGACTTCAGCTGCAACGGCGATCGCCGCTCGTTTATCACCCTAAAGTAAACCTGTAACCGCCGAATAAAACATATGTCAGTGATATTAACCGTTTACTATTTTTGCAAATAAGGAATACACCATACATTTAGAAAGTAATCAAGTTGACGCTTTCAATGACAATCGGTATCGCCAATTACGAGTAGATGGTGCAAGTGAAGTTTGTAAATATATGCGATTCTTTACTAGTCCCTGATTATAATGAATTAAAAGATATAACAGTAATTCACCCCAATCAGTAGCGTAATTCAATCAATTCCACGATATCTATGAAAGCGATAAACGTAAGAGCGATAACTGCTGCTACAGGTACCCACGTAATACAGTAAAATATCTGTGACCTGCATACACTCACCGACAACCGGCGTCAAAAAGCTGGAACCAATAAAACTCCAAACTTCGGGACACTAAGGCGATAAAAGATTCTTTACTGAAATTTCGTGGGGCAATCAAGGTAAGTTGCCTGTGAAATACAGTAATTAATCGGATCAATAAGATATGCCCAAGCATATTAAAAATTGTAGAACTGAAACAACGTAGGCAACCCAAGTTACTCAGTAATACTCAAGTTGCAGATATACCGTAACAACAAAAGTAAATCGAGAAAAGCGTTTTAAGGCTGTTACATTTGGGAGTTTTAATATGTTTTATCCATATATATAATAGACTTGTCCGTCCGTCCGTCCGTCCGGGACGCTGTTTCAGCAGCCAAACCGTAAGAGATAGAGAAAAAAGTGATGAAAGTTATATGTTTGGAATGGTCATGTCAGGTCATAAACCGAATTTCAGTCTCGAACACTAATTATTATCGTAATTATCCCAATCCGAACCTTTTATGTTAGATTCTAGGCAAATTTTATCAAGGCGAATGCGACTGGTAGTTTGCTACCAACAATGACGTCATATACGTACGTGTGGTGAATACGCGTTCTATTTGCAAAACGGTCTTTTTTGGTTTATTAAATGAGACATTCGTCTCACTGGACTGCTAGTATTAAATAATACGCAAACTCTATACTTTGAATAGATCAATTTAAATCAAGTTATACAACACAGTTAATGCTCTAAAAAGTGATACACTATCGTTTTCATAACACCATTCTTCCTGATACAGCGACATTAATAATTAAGAATAATATTGCAGAATCGTAAGTTAAAAGCAATAAATTTTTTTAACACTACTAATTTAGAATCAGCCATTTAAGCCAATCAGAAAATGGGTTATTTACATGTCAAAAATGTAATTAGAATTATTTGCAAATAAAAACACGACCTGATGTAACCAAATCACAATATTTGAACATTTCCTTAGAACTTCACAATATCTGAATGCCATACTTGAATACAGCAATCAGTCTGAACGAAAAGTAATTTTATTCAATCCAACTTCGCGAACGAGCGCAATTTTGATCACATCTAGATATCCACTTCTTCATTTACTTTAGCTCTTCTGCCGTACATTAAGTGGAAATATTATTTAGCGGAACATATTGCTCGTGACAGGTTATAGTGATACACGTGCAACGCACATACGCTAAGTTTCTCCTTGTCCAGTATAACAAGAACACGTGCCTTTGCGTTCCCCTTTAAATATTCTAATCTAAGCTGGTCTGTTTTAATAAATAAACGCCGCCTAGACGAAATAACTGATATAAATTAGAAACTTGCTAATAGAAAAATAAAGAAAACATTAAAGCTGATATCACAAAGCAAAACTTGTATTCGTCGGGGCCTCTTCAATCTTGCTCACGATACTTCAAAGCTAGCAGCTACGGCCTTTGCTTATAGTTTGCAAATCACACAAGACTTAGGCAAGTTTCTTGCGTAAGGTTGCTTAATTTATCTTGGAAGTCGATATCCGAGCCGTTAGCGAGATTTAGTGAGATTTCATCGCAGCCAGCCGTAAACATCCATTACTTAATTAACCCGAATACCTTCTCGCCAATTCTACAGGATGCGATCCGATTCGTTAAGTGCCGGGATGAGCTAAATGGCGAGGTATTGTTGAAGGTAAGTTGAGGTATTTATAGGCCGCTATGTTAATGAAACTGAAACGGATCGTCTTGGATCCCGAGAAGGGAAAGGATTAGTACAGATAGCTGCATACATTTTAGAGCAAGCAGCTTTCTAGGTCAGAATTTCATTGCGTGAGTGGAGTTTTGAAATGGATAAACATGCGGTCCTGCAATGTCATCAATAAATCAACATACTACGTAACCATTAGGGGTATGTGCAATCCCTTCAGTGGAGGGATGCTATCACGTTATTACATTACCTAAGGTTTTTATGCTACAAAGTGCACCGTGCATAATTAGGCACCCTATATTGCACATAGCGAAAATAACCCTTCATTTACCTGAAATGGATTAATAATCAAACAAATTACAAAATATGCATTCAATATTGCAGTTCATGGAACAGAATGTAGTAGAACTAAATAATTTCATTATAAGAAAAGGCTATTACAATCAGAAAATAGAAGAGATCAGGTAATGAGCCACATCAATTGGACAAGATACTGACAGCTAAGCGCTACTGAATCGGTAAACATAGATACAGACGTAAGGAAAAACACATATTATGACGAAATTATCTTTAAATTTTATTGTTCTGATCACCACAACCGAGCGCTGATACTGTAATTAATTTTTAAAAAAATTATTATATTTTCAGCTGCTACTACCACGATAGAACTGAAGAAGCCATGGATATATATGAAACAATTTACTAAGCAATTTTAAAAATGTGAAAACTGCCTGAATAAAACCACGGGAAAATTAACTTTAAAAACTTAGACCAGGAAGAGGAATACCTTTCTAGATAAAATATTATCATTCTAGAACGTTCTCGTTTTGTAGGTCACTATATTTTGGAATTTGTTGACACAAGCTAAGTGAACCATCGTTAAACAGAACGGATAGTAAAAACGCAATGGTATGTAATTACATTAGTAATGAATAACTAAATGTCATTGACATATGTAATAGTATATTACATACCGAGGTGGAAAGTGTTTCATTCCTGTCGAGAGATTAAGTAGTTAACCGAGACGCGTAGCGTCGAGGTGAACTTTATCTCGAGACAGGAATGAAACTTTTCACCGTGGTATGTAGACTACTTTATTCGCAACCACTTTATTCTAAACAATAACTGGAAAAATTATTATATTATGATACGACAGGTTGTGACGCGCATGAATGGATCAACGAGATTCCCAGTGTCCCTACCTACACAGCGGTCGAGAATGGATTAATTTCCAACCGGCAATCACTTTTCCGACCGGTTGAAAAGTTACAAGTTGGGAATAGCTCATTTTCCAACTTTTTAAAAGTCAGTAATGATGTTATTACATATATGGTTACGAATAAAAAAATTCTAGACGAACACTAGTAGTTCCGTCTAGTTTTGTCTAGCGTTGAGTCGCTTATTACAATCATATCCTATTTAATACCAGTACTAACGTACCCACTATTTTGAAGATTTGGAAAAGGGCTTAGCCAAACTCAAATATGTTTAACTGATTTAAGTATTGTTGGCTATATTAAACAATAGGATGTGTGTTCCCAGATATATGAACAGAAGGAAAAACATTAATTAACCAATTTAGCCCATGTGCTTTGCTGACAAAAATTAATGCTTTTACGGTTACAAAATATTTTAATGCCATACGTTGTAAGATAATGATAAATTGAAGCATAAAGCTAAGTACTTGCTGGAAGCTATGTTAGAAAATAAACAGGAACTGTTATAAACAGACCTGCTTATAAGGCTAGTTCTCTAACAGATAATCTAGAAGAGGGACTAAAAGTAGCTAGTATGAAAAGTGTAAGTATAGTTAACGTGTGGAGTCCATAATAAGTCGTTACATCTTAAAATTCATAAATGACATGCAAATAAAAACAAAAATGTACAGGTATCTACACACGTTTATGTCTAAAAGTCAATTCGGTAGAGATGTACGAAGGTAAGGTGAAAAATTCTCGGCCTGATGATGAAGGACTGCGATTTTCAGTTAAAAAATGATTTTATTTTTCTACATAATCTCCCTTGACTTCAACACACTTGGTCCAGCGTTTCTCCAACATAAGTAGTCCTTCCCGGAAGTGAGAGTCTGGAAGGCTGTGAAAATATTCATCTACGGCCCTCTTAGCTTCTTCATTGGATGCGAAGCGCTTCCTAGAAACAAATTTCTTCAAGTTTGGGAACAGATGGAAATCCGAGAGTGTCAAATCAGGAGAATAGGGCCGAGCAAATCGTACCCCAAATCCCGCAGTTTTCCCATCGCCAACGCACTCTTGTGAACAGGTGCGTTGTCCTGGTGAAAAATGATTTTTTTCTTCTTCAAGCCAGGCCTCTTCTCCCGGATTTTGGCATCCAACTGGTCAAGAAGGTTAGAGTAATATTCACCTGTAATTGTTCTGCGTTTTGGAAGGTATTCAATTAACAGGATCAATTTCGCATCTCAAAACACGCTGGCCATGACCTTTCCAGCAGATGCGATCGACTTCGCTTTCTTTGGCGCTAAACCACCAGCTTCCACCCACTGCTTCGACTGCTGCTTCGTTTCTGGGGTGTAGTGGTGAACCCATGTCTCATCCATGGTGACAAATCGCCTCACAAAATCGGTCGGATGCTTATTGAATCGGTCCAAACATTGCTGCGAAACTCGTTTGCGCATTTGCTTTTGATAGGCATTCAAAAAATGCGGCACCCATCTCGCGCAGAGCTGTCTCATCCCTAATTCTTTGTGCAAGATGTTGTGCACCCTTTCTTCCGATATCCCCACAGCCTCAGCTATCTCACTGACCTTCACTCGCCTATCGTCGAACACGATATCATGCACTTTTTCTATGGTTTCCGGTGTGGTTGCCGTTTTTGGCCGTCCTTCACGTGGGACTTGCAGTTTTTAACGGTTGACATGGAAGGAGCAGAGTTCCCGTAAACTTTTGTCAACTTTGGATGAATTTCCTTAGGGGTTAATCCATCCAAAACAAAGAATTTTATGACCGCACGATATTGAAATTTATCCATTTTAACGAAAAACACGCAAGACGTCTACGGCAAAAATTCGTGTAAACAAACTACTTGAGAGAACAAGTTGAAACTTGTAATACAAACTAATAACACTTGCACGCACTATTCCGATGGAGTCAATTAATAAAAAATTAAACCTCAAGGGTTTAAGCACAGAAGAAAATTTAATTATTTGTAAGTAGCCAGATGTCTTTACAGCAGTAAAATTACTTCCGAGGGCTATAAATCAGAAAATTTCAAACACTTAAGCCTTTCCGGTCACACCCACGTGCGGTTCGCTTGCTTTTTGTAACCCCCCCCCCCCTCTAGGTTAGAACAAGCAGCCCAACCCTCGGCAGCTGGTTAAGGGCCGGCTTAGAGACTGACGCCTGTAACGGTACTTTTTTAAGTGCCGTCTACTCTACTATACTAATTTATATTGCTCTTTGTATGTAAAAGCACAAGACCCGTTCTTACCTCAATGCCGCTAAGGGTAATGTCGATATTGCTCATGTCGGACTGCCCGTTGTCACCTGTGATGCTATAATTATACAAGCAAATCCTACTAAGAATAAAAACCGTTTACATGAACACACATAATCTGCAAACGGAACATACATGCAAGGGAATACATAAATAGAGTAATATATAAATTTTATACTTTATCAACAATATATTATTATTAAATAAATATCTACGGGCTAATGGCAGATTCTACTTGATTTTATACACGTATTGAATATAAGTGAAACTTATTAATTATCGACAACGCGTCCAAAACAAACGTCGCGCAAATTGTTTAAGTCTCACACACTCGGAATAATTCTCGACTCACCATGCACTTTCCGCTTTTGGCGGGCACTCGCGCATCAAATTATTGCGTAAGATTTCGTCTGATTTTCTCAATTTCCCTGGCTCATGCATTCAATTATAGGCGTTAGTTGTAGTGACTAAACTTGCCTTTATTTCGCTGCAAATGAACTCGTACCTTTACAAATTCGACTGCTCCATTGAAGCTGGCAAAACAGCTTTTGGCAATGAAGAATTGTTGAGCCCTCACTGTCGATTCCAAGGTCTCTCTGGTAGTGATGCTGTTTCGGCTTGAGATTCACTAGGCGTAGACTGCTGTCGTCGCGTCCTCTGGGTTATGGTGCCACACGCGTAGCTCACTTGTTAGTACACGACTGACCAGCACCTCTCCGGCGCGCACAGCTTGCTTTTTTAATAATAACTGCAACCACTGCAACCAGCTGGTTTGCAAGCACAATCTCCCACGCGAAAATTCGTATGTTGTAAATGCCTAATACGTTATAGCCTAATTATCACAATATAAGAGATACAGTTTAGTTCTATACCTAGGAGAATAATGGTCAAGTACCAAGGTTATTATTAGCTGCGGAGGTGACACAAATCGAGCCGTTACACGCCCTACATAAAACCCCTGCTTGCAGTCTAGAACGCGATTGAAGGGTGAAGAGCTGCAGCCATGGATCGCCTGTTCGCATTTCGTGCAAAATTTCCCCTTTCAACGGTGTAAAAGCAGCGGCTTGCGGTTGATATTGTAGGCAGTTAAAAATAAATATAACAGCATCAAAATTGCATCCACAGTAATTTCAAAAATTGGAATAATTGCTACTAACAATTTAAAGTAACAACAACAAAATATGCAATTGCTAGAATGCTTAATGCAAAGAATCGGATCGTTCAAAATGTACCATATTTTACGTCAACGTTTAAACCAAAAGAACTTAAATATAATTTACTTTGAGCCTGTTTTACTTACTGATGTATTGTGAACATTAAATGGAAGTAATGACAACCATAAAATAATTAGTTTCAGTTCTTTGTTTTGATATCGACCAAATGCTACAGTAAACTGGAAATATACTCTATAAATGACGATGCAGTCGAATACAAATAAAAGTGTAAAGAATATGTTAATACGTGCAGGAAAAAATAATGTGGGTCAATCGAGGAAGAGAATGTGATTCTGATACAAATGAAGCAAACATTCTTCTTAAAATTGGGAGAACAAAACAATAAGGAGTTAGCCTTTTCCAGTCCGCCTGCGCCTGCGCCTGTTCAAATATTTTGAAGTAACCATGTGGCTGTAGCGATGCAACGACAGCCCCTATGACATCGTTTTGGTCGGCACGTAAAGTGCAAGGTCCTGTAGGAACACGTCATCTAGCTTCAGAGAGAGAAAAACTAAGAATCTCTTAGATTTCCAAAAAGGAAAGGAAAAGGAAATTGCGTAGTGAGATTTTGGACACAAAACCACGACGCACGAAAATTCAATGGCTGCTAAAACTATGTAAATGGGATCGAAGGAATATTTACTAACCGGCGTTTTCGGAGTATAACACATTAAAGATCCTGCAGGGGCCCCCAAGGATCTAGGAGGGAAAGGACAAAGTAATTTGGGTAATACCCTCTCAGATAAAAATGTCCATAGCATATTATAGGGCTAAGTGGTAATTGTGACACTATCAATATTTATAGGCAGGTCCTTTGCGTTGCAGCACCGATTACTACAATGAGATGAGAACGCTTATCCGCTTAGGGAACCCACAAAATTCAATCAACACTGCAACTATTTTTGCTCTTGCTCACTGCAGTCCAGAACGGTCCACTAACGGTAGAATTGTGGGTTTGATGATAATTTTTTGTATTTGAAATACCCGTGGATATCTAAATTACGAAACGGGGTCAGCTTATTCAGGCAGTATGCATACCGTCCATCTACAGCCAGGAACTTACCTTTGGTGTCTACGGTCTCTAGAATACCTGTGAAGCTTCGTATAAGTTGCCTTAGAACGAACCACAAATATTTAAAAAAATCCAATGTAATTGTGCTTAACTTCAAAATTATCATACACCAGCCAGTGCCGGTTAAATCATTTTATTGTCCATTGAAATGTTAAACAGTGTTTAACATGATCGCGTCCTCGAATGTTAAGATACATTTAACATGCATCCACTCAATTAACATGCACCCACTCGCGTCCTCGAATGTTAAGATACATTTAACATACATCCACTCATTTAACATGCATCCACTCATTCAACATGCATTCACTATAACAACATCACACATATTCATGGTAGGCCGATTTCGATTTAGCAGTTTTTAGTAATTATTATTGATTCAAAATTATTGCCTCAATGAACAATAAACTAATAAACGCATTTCGAGGGGAAACCGTCTTAATATTTCTCACATAAATTAAAAATATGCTCGAATGTTAAGACTGGGTTACCCCTCTCTTAATACGTTAATTACTATAACAAGCGACTACCCTGAACTAGGTCCTTAATTTCAGCCATAACCCAGCGTACAACATAAAGCTTGACCCCCTCCAACATTAAATAAAAGGTTCACATTCTGCAAATGTAACGCACTTCTTACTTGCGCGCTGAGGTTGCATGCAGTTACGATGCGTTCCCTCCGTGGAGAAGATGTGTAGGTAGATATCAGGATATGGCTGAGCGGTGATGAATTGCCCCGGTCTCGTAGGTGCGGCGATAAAAAGGTACGAAGTTCGAAAAAAGTGCAAACTTCACTTAACATGAAACAGACGTTGACCGTATATGCACGTCGGCGATATAACACCACGTTATTTCAAAATACGTAAAGAAATCAAACGTCAATCCGACCTTCACCGTAACCGAGATAAGGCCCGTAATAGACGATAAATATTCCCTCGAGTGTAAGACTATTCTTTACGATACGGCTTTTTCCGGCACGATACGTCCGCTTTTTTAGCGCCGAGAGCACGCTCCTACAAAACTGTCAAGTCGCTTCGTACTCTCTTAGGGAGACGGCACGGGCAGCAGTAAACTTCACCTCTGGTGGCCGTAAGGCATAAAGGAAGAATTACTCAGCGGCTGTTAAGCAAATTTGAAATATTGTGACAAGCGGAGTTGGAAATATTGGTAATTAGCAGAGATATGTAGAACAGCGTATATATACAGAGTAATTATAAAAGAACTACATCTAGTTGTCTTTAAATTCTTTTTGCATGTAGATGTCGATGTGTTGCTATTATTTATAATTAATTCTAACTAGCTAGAGCTGCCAATAATTAAATGTTGACAAGTATAGCTAGTTTGAGAGCAATAAGGAATACAGTAGCACATAAAAATTTACGTACAAAAACAGAGGCAACTTGATGTAGTTCTTTTATAATCACTGTACCACATTTGTCTATACAGATTGATGGCGGCTAGTACGAACTTAGGAACATGCAATGCCATTGTTTTTTTACACTACAGTGAAGCTTAATCTTTTTTTAAATGTAGAATACTTTTGTATAATAACAAACCGAAGTAATTTATACGACGTTTTAAGTGAACTAGGCATTTCAGAATTCCGAAACAATGCAGGAAGCAGGGAGCTGAACATATTTACTGTGGCCGAGAAAAATTTCTTTTCGTGAGGGTTCTACTCCATCTCGGCAGATACTTCGAGTAGCGTTTAAGAAGCGACCGTTTTCTTCCAGCCTTTAACCTCCCTCCCTACTGAGCTGAGCGGATCACATTTTCATAGTTTGTTGCGGAGTCGCAAATCTGTTTTTCCACGTAATTTTTTATAAATTTTTAGTTATCAAAGACTGACTAGGTTAATTTGGCAGTCTGGTTCTTAATAAAATATTAAAAAATCTCTGCCACTGACAATAAATACTGTACATCTATCGTATTTTAAATACCCATATACTAGTACTTATATAATTATATGCAATCTACTCTAAAAATTGAAGAAACAGATGGTATACTTCATGAGGCGAAAATCAATTTTAACATTAAAAATGGCAACTGGTCTTACACTTTCCCTACAAATTTACTAACTTCAAAAAATTATGTTGTGTAAAGACATCGCCTGGAAACAATTAGGGTAAGATAATTTACTCACCACAGTGGTGATACTAAAATGACTAATTTGAATACTGCTGAACGTCTGCTTTACTGTCGGTGGGATTAGAGTTACCTACTGTTTAGAACTTCAGAGGCAATACATTCCCTAATTACTATTCTGCTGCCTACGTAAGGGCTGAGGTATGTTGTGCATATAGATGTTGGGGGATCGGTTTACATAAATTATAAACAAAACATAGGTCGACAACAGCAATTAGCCTTCGACATTAATGTTCAAGTGTCCGTTTTCTCGTTTATAACAACGTAGATATAATGAGACTGAAAATTATTTTGAACTGTGGAAGTTTTCTGTGAGTGCTCCTGATTAAATAAAACGGAGAAGCTTAAGTGAATTATTCATATTTTATGTACTGTATAAAATTTTGTAAATTATGGTATAGTTTAAAAGAATTGCCACGCCGCGCCGTGGTGTTGCTGCAATATTACATATGTTGACATTACATTACACTGCTTTCTTTAATGACATTCTTCTATATAACTACCATCGTATATACTTCATGTAACGCTATGGTAATTTGGGACTTCTTTTTCAGAGAAAAATAACACAACCATTTGGAAGATGAACATAGAAATTAAAATATATCCCAAATCTTAATTATAGAATTGAGTTCAAATAGTGTAACATTTGTTAGCTTTTAATTTTTTCTAGAAGAAGTAATAGAAAGCATAACAGCACCATATTCATGTTTGCATAAAGTGGATCGAATATCTATACTCAGCTAAATGGTGGCACACTGAAGTTTCCAAAGCATTTTGACTTTTAAATGTATGATGATATCACGTTCTAGTTGATCAGTCGGTAGCCATTCATCTGATATCTATGTAGTATTAGCGGTAGATTCCTATTTAGAACATTTAACAAGCTTATTGGGTGCTCAGTAGCTTATCGGATATGAGTGGGTCTTACACTAAAATCATTACCAGGGTTCGCTCGAGAAAGTTAATTTATCGAACGATGCAGGAGAACGGGGATAAATGCTTTGGTTATTATTTAGGACGCTACTGGAGTGTTGTGTGATGAAGTGAAAGGTTTCACCACAGAAGACCTCCTGGCGATGGGAAACGTGTACGCTCTGAGACTTACACCTTAGCTCAAGTGTTCCAGCTTTCAAAATTTACGTCAAAGTTTTGTAACGTAACCTGTAGATTTTGAATATAATTCCCAGGTTGAGTTAGCGCTCGCGTTATTGCTGTTGAATAAAATTGAGGAAACTTTAAGTTCTTCAATTGTGCTAGTTTTCGTCCAATTAGAGTGCGAACTCTGTACAACTCTTCCACAGTTTCTCTCCCCAGGTAAACATCCGATCCGTCCTGACCCTGTATGCGTAACACCTTCACCGCTTGAATCGTTGTGAATGATAGGAGTATGGGTCCCAACTGAAGCGGTGGCCACTGTCCAGCTCCGGAATAAAAATAATTTGTTGTAATTCCCTCATTTTCTAACAGGATTCCCCACTCGGGTTCCAGCAGCTGAACCCAATTATTGTGATTTCCACGTATTTGTATTACTGGTACAAATCCACCGCTGGTTTGTAGACCCACACATACAAACTTAGTTTGTGAATTATTTAATCTATATGTACTACTGCCAAGGAGCACTGGACACTGTGGCGGTTTAAACTTCGTGACACCATCGAACACTGCTTGCCCGCTCTTCACTAAGCCAAGAACTTTGGTAATGGTTTCCATTCTTAGTTGCACTGAATAAGAAGATGTTCTGCGATTCCTACTTCTGCCTGCTCTTTTTTATCTACTTTTCGAAGGTAGTGGTAGAAGGGAGTCACAAGGTTGCCCACGGTCACGGTCAAGTAGGAGGAGTACCAAAACTAGTGGTGGGGGGTAAAAATTGGTCAGTTAGAAATAGCATTTCAACGAAGTAGCAGTTAAGCGAATCGAGTGTGCGTAGAAGCGTTAGAGTAAACTATAATGCCGCTGGATAAATTTGGAAGGCATCACCTTGGCCATCCCTCAGATCATTCCACTGATCCTCCTCCTCAACTGCTTCTTTTCGAGAACTTGGCGGATTTTTACTATGAAAAAGACATACACTTTACAAGTCTAGGAGTTAACCCTGAAGGCTGGTATATTCTATTATCCGGTAAGTTAAACTATACAGTTCAATTCGCTGAGGCTGTTATATCTTCTGTCAATACGAATCCTGCAACTCCTACAATTATTTTGAATGATAGCCATCTTAGCGCTACAGAGTTGACTGGAATTTCATCTCAAGACTCCCATCGTAGTGGAGTCGCCCGGTCAGCCTTGAACAGCTATTCCCCCCTCTCATTCTGGGTTACCAACTATATAAGCGTGTCACAACCTTACAGAGTAACAGTCGCTAGTTTTCATTTAACCATGTGTCTCAAAGTATTTCCGCCATACCTCCGCCGATACGAGCACCGCATCCAGACCTACAAAAACTGGACTGGTGTCATACCTGCAGCCTCGCTTGTACGGGTTGGATTTTTCTACCTTTAAGACAGCGATGAAGTGCAGTGCTTTTGTTGTGAAATTCGTATCCACAAATGGGTACCGGAAGATGATCCTCTAGAGGAACATTTCCGCTGGTCCGAACATTGCGTCTTTGCGAAGATGTGTAAAAAGTTGCAACAATTACAAAACGGGTTAGAAGAGGTCAAACAATTTTTGGTTGCGGATCAACTTATAATAAGTGATGCCTTACAAAGAATTAGTGCACTAGACTTGACAATTCCTAATTAATGTATTTATACTTAATAAATGAATTTATAACACTTTTTTCGTTTTATTCATTGTCGTTGTTCCTTTAGCCGTCTTCACAAGTACATTCTTCTACGCCAACGAGCGAGCATAATTTCAACAATATGAATCTCACAACCCCGCAGTTCGTGGAGGTTCTTGTTTGAAAGGGTTTGGAACAAGGTTAAGTCAAGGTAACCATCCAAATACGATTTAGCCTTGAACTTAAAAGTAGAGCTCCTTGAACTTAAAAGCTGAAGTCCTTGACTTTAAATATTTTTTATTTGGAGTGTTCTGAGACAAGGTCAGGTCAAGGTTGCCACCCCCCAACACTCAACCCGCCACCTCCCACCAACACTTAGCCTTGACCTTAATATTTATGGTGGTGGGAGGTGGCGGGTCGAGTGGTGGGGGGTGGCAACCTTGACCTGATCTTGTTTCGGAACACTCCAAAACACCCTACTAATATTAAAATAGAACGTCAAAATAATTGCATTTGAAACTTCGAACATCAAGGCGCATTTAGAACTGACATATTAGCAAGTATCTACTAGAAATTCTTTAATATAAGGATGAACAAATAAACATTGGAATTTTTAAATGTATTGCAATACGGACCATTTAGAAACATCCAAGAAATGTCTCATTTCTGCAGGAGATACATTTGAATTTGCCTAGCATACCCAGAAGTAAGGTGTATCATAATAAATGTAATTATGCAGGCCAGGGAATTCCGCGCATGTTTTATGTAGCTTCTAAAATTTTAATAACGCCAGGTAATGACGAAATGTGCTTACCTGAAATTTCCACACTTCTTTCACGGAGGTTATATCCTGACTGGGCTGAGGTTACTGCTTCAATAATTATAGCAATTTTGGTAATATGTGGCATGCCTACTTCTAAAATTAATTATACAAAATTTTCATGCACTGCTGAACACCACTTGGTCTAATTATTTTAGCGATTCGGTCATTAGTAAATTCTGTAATTTTTATTTAAAAATTTCTCTTTGGAAATCCTGGTAATATTACCTGAAACTACCAGTTTATCTACCTACAGAGATCTCAACCAGGCCTTTGAAAACCCATACGTTTTACCTAAAAAGCTGGCTGATAGCGAATTGTGCTGAAGTACTAATTTGTTAGACATTGAGGATGGTGTGACGTACTAGTACAGTGGTCGCCAACCTGTCGATCGCGAGCTACCGGTAGCTCGCGGGGGCAATTCTGGTAGCTCTCACAACGAAAATACAAAATCAGAGAAGCTTCCTAAAATTCCACAAAAAAATCTAATTGTCATAATATTAAACATAAACAGCGGCAACGTTGCGGCGAGCGATCTGCCGCTGACGCCATCAAGCTAGAATCGGCTAGAATCGGCTAGAACCGACCAGCCGGACCAGTGCGTTAGTGTTCGAGAACGATCTGGATTGCTTTGAACGGGATAAATACGCACGGCGCGGCGACATTGCGCTCAGTTTAAAACTGAACGCGTAACCAACGTCCAGCGGTTGGGTTAGTAGTGAACAACAAAAAATAATATTATGGCAAGCAGTTGTAAGAAGGTAAAGACATACCACTTTCATTCGGAATGGGAAGAACAATACTTTTTTACATAAGTTAAAGATAAAAATGTGTGTTTGTTATGTAACACTTCGGTCTCCGTTGCTAAAAAAGGAAATATTGAGAGACATCATAAAACTGTACATTCTAATTTTGAAAAATCATTCCCACTACATTCTGCCGCCAGAAAGGAGAAACTGAAACAGTTAAAAAAGCAGTTAATTGGACAAAAATCAATATTTTTAAGAACAATCGACAAAAATAAGGCTGCAACTGAAGCATCGTACCGTGTGTCCCAGATAATTGCACAAAAAAAGAAACCTTATGAAGACGGGGAAATGATAAAACAGGCGTTTTTAGAAGCTGCTGACTCGTTATTTGCCAACTTTAGAAACAAAGACGAGATAGTTTCAGCTATAAAATCTATGCAACTTTCTGCTAATACAGTGATGAGACGTATAGAAGTAATGAGCAATGATATTTTTTTACAGTTAAGAACTGACTTAGATAACTGTGTTTATTTTTCACTTCAACTGGATGAATCAACAGATGTCGTTGACACTGTCCAGATGGCCGTGTTCGTCAGGGTGGTTTTTAGTGATTTTACGATTAAAGAAGATCTTTTGAAGTTTATTCCACTGAAAGGACACACTACTGGACAGGAGTTGTTTTCTCATTTAAAAAATATTATTTCTTCCGAGAAAATTCCAATATCGAAAATGGTAGGCTTGACAACCGATGGCGCTCCAGCTATGGTGGGTTTTGATAAGGGTCTGGTGGCGTTATGTTGTAAAGATAAAACTTTTCCGCAATTTCTCTCTTACCACTGCATTATCCATCAGGAAGCATTATGTGAAAATTTCCTGAAACTAAACAACGTTATGAAACTGGTGGTAAAAATTGTGAACAAGATTAGAGCTCAAGCGTTACAAAGAAGATTATTCAAAACCTTGGCCGATGAAGTTGACTGTCAATACGGGGACCTACTCCTTCACTCTGAAGTCCGATGGTTAAGTAGAGGACGGGTGCTGAAACGTTTTAATGATGTCCTATCTGGCATAGTTCAATTTTTCAAAAAACGCGATGAACCGACTCCGGAACTAGAAAATTCAATCTGGCTTAGAGATTTTGGTTTTCTCGTGGACATTACCGAGAAATTAAACGAACTTAATTTCCAGCTTCAGGGGAGAGACAAAAAACTAGCAGAAATGATTTCTGATATAAAAGCATTTATCAAAAAGCTGGAGTTTTGGGAACAAAACCTAATTAACAGCGATGCCAAGCATTTTCCTATTCTTTCAGAAAAATTATCTCAAAATCCATTAGAACCCTATGACAGCAAATATCATGTAGAAATAGTTTCTACCCTGAAGAATAACTTCAAAAATCGTTTTAAGGATTTCAACGAAATGGCTTTAGTAGCGCAGTTTGTTGTTTCACCCTTTATGGAAATTGATATCCAACAGTTTGCAACTTGTGTTATGCAGAACTTTGGCGAAGACATCGCTGCAACAGAAATGGAAGTAATTGATTTTCAAAATGATTTAGCCTTAAAATCGTTAGTCTCAAGTACCAAATGTATCTGGCCTATTGTAAGTAAAGACAAATATTCAGTTCTATGCCGTGTTGCCTTGAAAGTGAAAGCATTATTCAGTTCAACCTATTTGTGTGAATCTTCTTTTTCCAATATGAAGTTTATTAAGAACAAATATCGCAATCGACTTACAGATGAACATTTGGATAATTGTATTCGAATGGCTGTATCAAATTATACTGCAAACATTAAAAAAATTATCGATGAGTCTGAGTGTCAGCCTTCTCATTGAACGTGCTTTTTTATTTTTCAATGTTTATGTTCATGATAGTGCGTTACTTTTTTGTTGTTATTATTAACTATTTTTAAATCTTACGTGACATGCCGTTGTGGCTGGATAAAAGTTTGTGTTTATTTTTCAAACAACTTCGTTTGGTAGGTAGGAATGTAGTTATTATTAGTACCTATGTATTATGTATTACCAGTTAAATAAATAGTAAAATAAATACATATAATGATAAATTAACTGTGGATTATTTCATTTACGTTGCGTTACGTGGCTTCCGTGTGGGTAGCTCGCTGTTTATTCCAAAATTAACAAGTAGCTCAACACATTGAAGAGGTTGGCGACCACTGTACTAGTAGCTATTGTCCAAGAAAAACTGAGCGGACCTGTTTTATTGGTTTTATTATATTATATCACGGTGCAAATACTTTATTAAAAATGTCTATTGCATCATTATCAATATCTCAGTTTACGAAGGTCGATGTTTCGATATCTTAAAACTAGGAGTATAGGATAAAATTTTGGGTCCTCTTTGGTACACAATATAATGAATTACACTTTAGTCCTATTACTATTGTCGATTTATACAAATGCCATTTCAAATTACAGAAAATCTGCAGTTATGTGCTGCACTAAAAATAATATGAGAATTTTAAAAAAACATTTCAGAAAAGCATATACCTAAATGTTCCGTAATATATTCACTTGTATGTATAATTTACACTACCTACTACCGAGATAAACTTTTTGCTAATAAAAATAAGAGAATAGGGTAATTATGACTCATTAGCCACATTTTCTTAGTTTTACTTAACCTAACTTGCAACATACGATTATTGATCTTAAAATGTAATGGCTAGGTTTAATGGCTTTAACCTTTTTAATCGTTTTATTTCACAACTGTTGTATATCAGATTCATTGATTTTATATTTGGATAAACTTATTTCACTTCACAAACCTCTCAGTCACTGCATTGTTTGAGTTGTTATACACCAACCTTTGATTGAAGCCTTTAAATTTTGTCACTGCTTGATCGACTGCTGTTTCCAATAACTGGATCCTAAAGTCCAGATAGGTTTGATTGTTGTCAGATGAGACCTTGCCTCCCAAGGACAGTCCGATTAGCTAATATGTTTTTCTAAATTTCTGGTGGAGTTCTTTTCGTTTAGTGCAAATGTGTATCGAACATACATACCCCGCACAGCACGTTTAGGCGCCCCCCAATACGAGGGAAGGATCTAGTGGGCTGGGGTCTTCACTAAAAGATCCGCACAGCCGAGACGGAGATTTGGTATAGTGGGTTCATTAGTCGGTTGGAACGAATTTTAGAGATATTTGACTCAGAGTGGCTTTCGATATGAGGGAATTTCAATACTTCGTACACTTCGTGTCGAAGTTATTTAACACGCACCTAGCACAAGATAGTATAACGTAATCTTCCTAACTAAACTGCAACTACCCGTACTTTGGGGTGCCTAAGGCGTCATCTGATTGCCTATGTGCACTTATTGATATTTGCATCATTGTTATTAGTTTATTGTTTGAACATAAAACTACAAAATGTTACTAACTAGACTATTTAGTAATAAAATATGGGTCCCAACAAGTTTAAATGTGTACGTGGTATCAGAATCCGGTAAACATTTTATGGTATTCGGAATCGCAAATTCCCATTAACTGATCATACGGGTTTCTACGGGAGAGAGAGCTTCTTTACGGACAAGATCGGTAATAGTTATTACATGGCAAGCTTAGTAAATTAGCCTTTATGGGCAAGCCGAATAATTTGCAGGGTGAGCGACGTAGGAACGAGCCCTGTAATACGGTGAGCCTCAATAAAGGCTAATTGCAAGCGAGCTGCATACAATGTTTTATTTCCCCTTGCTGAAAATCCTAAAAGTTAATATTAGTGATTAATAAGAGTTGTGTATATTAGAAAACAAGGTGCTTGTAAAGTCTCGATGGCAACATTTTACAGGTACCGTGCCTGTAAACACTTATAAAGATCAGTAGGTTCAGACGACAGTAACACTTTACAGATACTCATTTACCCAGTCAGTTCAGACGACAGTAACAAACCTTTTAAATACTCGGGAGGAAATATAATTTTATACCCATTTTAATGTCCACTTTTATCGTGGAACCCCTGATTTGGTTCAATGTTATGGATTCAATACAGCATTCTGTAAATGGATTATTTGCAACAACTATGACAATTATTTTAAATAATATTTAATTGCTTCAATAAGTAATTTCACAATTAACCCAAAAGTTCTTAAAATAATCTAGGTATTCAAACAGGACTTTTAAATATAAATTTTAATGAGATGAGTGGTGCCGCTTTTTATTATCGCAGATGTGCATAATATCAGGATTTATGGATGTCAGGCTGGGCATCAAGTTTGTTGAGGTATTTATTTTTTGTCGACACATAAGCTGGCAACCCCGTTTCGCACATGTATTGCAATGGTTTACGGCTCACGGCAATTCTGATTGCCTACGTAATAGAATGAATAAGGTCAACATGAGCACAGGATTGAATACTTTATTTATTGCAAGATAATCAGTATTTTACATTAATTGGGTCCCGAGTGGTGTAGCTTGAACAAGCGTCCACGTTCGATCAGCAGAGTTAAGCAACGCTGTCTCTGGTCAGAACTTGGATGGGAGTTCCACGGCTGCATCTCTCGGCGTCTCGTGGTACGGCTATCACGGAAAAAAGTTGGTCCCGGCGGTCATACAACATCATGACAGTCGTTAGTGGGGTTGGAAGTCCTCATAACTGCACAGCGACGCCTATAATTGGCCTAACGGCTGTTGGCTGAGTGCGAATTAAATTAAATTAAATTAAATTAATAAGTGCACTTGATGTGAGCAGCAGTAACTAATAATTTGAGGGATAAAAGTTAACGTTAGATAAGGCGGGTTTCAGAAGGGTTACATTCAAAAATTTCAGATACGATAAGTGTTCGGAAGGGCCAATGCAAAATAATTTGTAGCGGACGGGTTTGAGCCTAGTAACGTACATAATGTGAATAAAATGATACAGAATGATTTGTTAAGAACAGAGATTGTATGAGCGTTATGTATTAAAAGTCTATAAGTTAGCAAACGGCAAGTTAACTGAAAAACGGTGCTAGCAATGCAATAATTGCAATAGAGCCATGGAAAAATGTAAGGCAACCGATCAAAAGACAATTAGTGAGACGCTACGAGAACTCAACTGTATCAGTGCATTACAAATAAAAGTGAAAATTAAAAGCAGAGTAAAGTGTGGTGACATTTATCCCAAGGAAAGGACAATTTAGTAAAAATGTAAAGACATGACATCAAAACTGTAGTCGATAAATTCAAACATGTAATCAAACCTATTTTTTGTAAACAATTGTAAATCTACTTGCTTAGTTGCGAGACAGTCAATTGTCATAATGAATCAAAGGAGCTGGAAAATTTCATGCTGAGGGCAAATTCATCGCCACATTTTTATTGTATTAAATTGTGAATAAAATGTCGTTTGTGATATCAGTTTCGTGTTAAAGTTATTCACCAAGTTGGTGGGAATCTGTGGATGTAATTTTCCCAAGTGTAGGGGCTACGAAGATAGTGCAATTAGGCCAGAAAGTTTCAACCTGATGCGTCGTAGAGTGCGAGCCCAGGTCGGTGAAGATTTTGGGGTAGTTCCAGACATCGGCAGGCAAATATTTTTGTGGTATATGGAGAGTAGGCCTACAGATATCCCTGGGTAGAAGAATTAGAACCAGCAAATATTTGCCGTGGTTCTTCCAGTGCGCCAATCAATAGCGGAGCACCTCTTCAAAAAAGGTAGGATTCCATAAAACTAGAAGCAGCAGCCTCGTTGAAAATGGGGTTCGTCAAGAATAGACCTTTGCCGAGAAGTTCAACGTGGTTCCAGAGTCCGAGATCCATCGAGCTTCGAATAATTTATCTCTCCTCCCTAAGAGGTGCGAATTGAGGTGGCAGTTGCAGTTTTTGCCGGAAATTAAACAAAACCAAATCACGCGTAGGTTTACGTTACACTAGAAACAAAAGGAGGTTAGCCGTTGCTACGTCACAGAATTAATCGTAGTTACCTGATGCATTCAGCCATTTTGGTATTTAAAATTAAATTTTACGAATTTTGCACTGACGAACCATCTTGTTTATTGCACTAAATTTAGAGGTTATTTAAGAGTCAGTTGGAGACAGTACATTTACCCTAATATCAAAAAGTAATTGTCATACAACGAATTATTTGTCATACAAGTTTTTCTACTTAATTTTATGAACCGACCCCCTGAGAAGAATTGATTCATGTTCACCGGAGCTATGTCCTAATTTATTGCAAATAAGAAAAGATCAATAAAATATTTATTTTTGGTAATTATTATTACATTCTTTTAAATTCCCCTGAGTTTGACAGGCAATTCTCAATTGAAATTTTCATTTCATAAAGTGTAGTATCCCTTGCATAAATTTTATATTTTATTTAAAACCCCATTTTAAGCGAAGGTACTGTTGCAAGTGATAAAAGTGCCAACACGGCCTTTTGCGACAATTGAGGATATTTATCTTTTAAACTGCACCAGAATTCTATTAACGGCGTTAATTAAATGTTTCTTGAAACGATGAATCAAAAGTCATTTCAATCAAAGTTTCGTATTCTTCTGCTGACATGGTGGAAGGTCGTGCATTGCCAATAAATGGGTTTTTAGCCCACACTTTATTTCATATTTAATATGATAAATACTGATTAAAATCTTCACTCAAACCTTTCAGATGCTGAATAATGTCTTCAATAAATGTATCTCCTATTTCAATCCCTTCTTCTTCTGAAAAGCCTTTTTTGTTGGGAAGCAATCAAACTCGTTGGAGCGCAAATACAAATGCATTAATTAGAGGTGCGAACGCTACTCTTACCTACAGTACCAGTTGATTACTATAAGTAAAAGGGCTAGATACGCTATTGCTACTAAGAGAAGCTTCATTACATATCTAGCTTTCAAAGATAAGCAGAATAGAAAAAATATTTCGTCTGCTACTCTAAATTCAGGTTCTCATTGCAGCTCAAAATATAGAAATCGTAATATTTTGTTTCTTTCTGTGTTTGGGATTTCAGTTGAAAATTCTTTGATTTCTTAGCTTCTATGAGAAAAATATCTGGGGGATCGTTGCTTTGCTACACTGGATGCAAAGTGGTTCAAAATGTAAGATTATGGTCGCGTGCAAAATAAATTTAAGAAATATTGGCTTACTTTTATGAAGCCGTGTGTACTAGATGAAGTACCTTTTGTGGTAACACGGTTTTATAAAAGTAGCTAAATATTTCTGAAGTTTTACTTGGGACCACTTTCCTTGATGACATTTTGACGTATTTAGAACAAAAAAATACTTTACCTGAGAAAAAAGTATTTTTTATCTACCGCTCGTGAGGAGTAATGAAGACCAATTCAACATTTTAGTATCAAGATTTTTGACTTTGATTTTTGATTTCAAATATTTGGGTTGAAGTCCAACTGGACAACTGCACCTGTCATTAGCAGATAGGCCGATAAGCGGCTTGACCCTTTAATGAAATGTCATTACTGGAATACCATTAACTAATAGCAACTAGATAGGAGCTGTAATAAATCTTCCCTGGCGATTTGGTTAATCGTAGGCGGCTTATTTTAACCACAGATCATTTTAACCTTGGAATTTGTTAACCACAAATAAATTTAGACAGGAATGACTTTCAACCGTACATTTTAATTGCTGTTCTATTATTACTTCAAGAATTTTTAAATTTCCAGATATTTTTTTCCGATGGAAATATAACGTTTTTTAAATGTGAATAGTTATAACAAATAGCGAAACTAACTTATATTCTATTATGGTCAATACGTTCTTCTAAGTAATATTTTTTAATGTTTCTAAAATTATTTCTAACAATTTAACTTTTCCACCTTGTGAGAAGAAATCAGAAAAACGGCTTGGTCCGAATTTTTCATTCCCAGCTTCTGAAAATATCATTTTCACAGTTTTTACGTAATAATTTGCGAATTTGTTTTCTTACCGAATAACTATTTACTAGTAGAAACTTCTTCTTATTCACGAATATTACTATTTAATGGGCGGTTACTTCAAAGAATTACTCCTATTAAAGCATTTAGTAAAAGCTGTTGAGAAAATCCAATATTAATTATCCATATATCGCATTTAAAAATGCAAGTCAATGTAGAGTTTTAAAATTTTTTTTAATGCTTAATTATATGTAATTACATAAGAATGGGTTAATTCAAAAGAACTTTTTCCAGTTTGAGTCGTACAAAATGGTTAACTGTTTAATGTTTTTATACGTATATTTAATTTTGTCACTTTGTGTTATTCGTGATGTAATTCTAAAAATATTAAGTAGTAAATAAAAAGTAAATATTAGTGGAAACAACTCAAAGATGCTAGACAATGGAACAGTAATAATTATAGCAAAAAAATCTTTAAACAGAAATGCAATTTAGCAAGGGATTCTAAAAATAATTGTTGTTAGCGTTTTAGCATAGCACATTGGTTAGCGGATTTATTCCGACTTCTTAACATTTTACGTAATTCCTTTAACATTCAATTAAAAATGCCAAATACTTTGAACGTTAGTTATCTCTGTATCTAGATTTACTCAACTTTCTTCGTGCCCTATATGGAATTTTTAAGTAAAGATAGAACGAGAAGCAGTTTTAAGAAGTTTGCTGTTGTTTTAAGGACCGAAATACATCAAATTTAATTTTTATTACCAATTTTTAGATTCATAGGCTATACTCTCTCAAAATCGAGTGGTTACGTGGATACAATTGCCGGATGGCTACTTTAATGAAGACGAATGGGTTCAACATAAAACAGGAAGTTCTACAGCGCGCTAGCAAATGCTTCTCAAATTGGCGTAAGACGTCATGTAGACATGCTTTCATCCGTTAATAAAGCAAGGACTGATCCAATATTTCACAGCATAACTTCCCAAAAAGCCTGCCGATCCCAGGACGATAATACGAAAGCTCAACTCTTCGAAGACGTTGCGCAAATGAAGAGGAGTCATAGCTCAAAACGGCCATTTTATAGCGTCTCGCACAAACAAAAACTCATCAAGTTAAACAAGGGTTACGCGCGAAATTCGAACCATGCCACACAGACACAAACCAGTAAACCTAAATAGATGCATTCTACACGTAACACCTTGTATTGGTACAATAACTGTTAAATATATTTTTGAAGTAGTTTTATTACATTAATAATTGCCGATATTGAATCGGAACATGCACTCGTACCAACTCAGTGGAAGGGCGTAGGTAACTTATCTTCAAAACTAAAATATCGAAATTATAGGGGCGCCAAATGGTTCAGGCCCATGTTACCTTGTTCGTTTGAGCGAACTAACCATTAAATTGCTCAAGGTAACAATACAATAAAACAATGAAAACACGCAGTTCGAAAAATCGTATAATGTTTCAAATAGATAATGGATTAATAATAGGGGGAATAAAATCGATTTGTAATTACTGGCATTAACGAACAATAACAATACTATCACAAAATAAATATCATATCACATATTTAAATATCACAATCTTAACAGACCCAACCTGAGACAGTGTGCATAGCAAAAAGCGCAGCCTTTGCTGAGCAAATATAACAGCTATTTCTAAAATAAACTACTTTAAAAACAGGTAATTTAGAAACATCTCGTATACTGAATGAACTATATTGCGGTACTGCGTTCCACATTTAACGTGGTAATTGCACATCGCGAGTACTCACACATGCAGATATCTGTATGTTTTAGTGGTAGCTGCAAGTCACTCGGCAATGCTGTAGGCTTCCTCTCTATTAGAGTAGCGTAAAAGCTATATAGGTACCATTTTAAGATATTGTGTAACCAAGTAGCTATTTTGCTTACGATCTGAACTCACTACCATGTGTGTATTAATGATTCTGTGTAAAACTTGTCGCTCGCAGGGTGACTGAATTGTCATGCATGTAGCAACCTATGAAATTACCATATTTGCGGCCGCCGTTGTTATAAATCGAAACGCTTCGGCCGTTTGTGGTTCATAGATTTGGGCGCGGCAAAATAAAGTGAGTTTGTCGTTGTGGTCTACGCCGTGTCGCAGGCTCACTTGCGCGATCAATCAGCTGTGTAGTGCGTGACCCAATTACGCGAGTTTGTCGTTGTGAGCTATGGACTTTGATCGCTCTTACCTGCAAATTAATCGTTGTTTGTATCTGAACTAAAAGTAACCATTACTGTGTTGTAAATTTGTGTTTCTTTTAACATTGAACCTTTGCTTTGTGTACGTCCAGTTAAGCGATGCAATTACTGCCACCTGCACCTTCACCGATAATTAACTATTTGTTCTGCGTTTGGCTTCACCCCGTGACACGGTCGCTGTAAAATAGTGGGCCTGGGCCGTATTTATTATTCATATTAAACCAATAACGTTCGGCAGTTCGCTTAACGGGTCGACCAAGGTCTGTTGTGTTGGTATTGAACGTTTGATGGATTTGTGTGTTCTAGTATTAGCGCGCGAACTCCAGCTGGGGGCACTAATTTAAGCCCTACGTTTATTTAAAGCGACATATTCGTTGCCCCTTTGATTCTTTGTTGTAACGTCAGTCAATAGATACCTATGTGATTAAGAGATGTATTATTGTGTACGACCTCTGCATGCTCTTTACAGATTAAACAACTAGTGTCAAGATCGATGTACAACGGAACTTGAGAGTTGGAGTGTACAGGTAGGTCTGGCAACGCCCCCGCAGTGGCAGTACTTACCGGAATTAGTAACGTAAGGACCTATGTCTCGAATTTGTAATCTGAGCTCGATATTTCTCGAGTACTTTCATGAAGTAGTACCCAGTGTACTTTCCGTCCCGTTTAACCGTCCAGGTCCGGTTACACGAATATACTTAGAGACAGACTTGGTGGCGCCCTTCTATTTTTGATTTACCCCGTTCATGTCACGCTACGCTTGCCCAGTGACGTACCATTTGAACTACGCCCAATTGCCTGAGCGCTTCAGCCGAGGCCTTTAGCCTGTTTTAACGAATCTCAGGGCGAGCGTGCCATCCTTTCCCGGACTTAACCAGTCGTGCAATACTCACCTCGCGTGGGCGTCGCTAAGTCATTGTAGTACCGTAACAATTTTATCTTGTTTGCAGAAAAACTACTCTTGAACTTATGTGTGACGCACACAATCAAATGCTTCGGTTTAATCGCAGATTATCAAGGGCTGTAGTATTAACTTGTATAGGTACCTAGTATAAAATAAATTATAAACACTTTCTGCGCGTAGGTATTTACAATAGGAACTTTAGTTTCAAGTCAATATACCTTTTCAACTGGACTAGTTTTATTTTATTGTCTTTATATTAACTTTTTACTTCCGAAGCCACAAGGTTACTCGTAAGGCTGTTAATTCAAACGGCGGAGTTGGAAAAAAGTGACGTTTTGTGTTTTTCAGTCCACCTCCGAGTGCCCTTGCACCCTACTTCCCCATGCCATTTGAGGTGTCGGTCACAGGTAGCCGGATGTACTGGTATCGGAGACCAGTCGGGTAGTCGATTGAGGGGCAGGACCAGGTCCACGCTCCGAGAATCGTCACAACCGTCGTTGGAGGTATTGACTTGACTACACTGTGCTAGTATCCAAAACGAGCTTACTCGGAGCATACTGCACGAGTTCATCCCTTCGAACTCCCGCAGACCATCCTGGCTCACAATTAAGGGGGAACGCGTATTACGTTGGCGTATTGCTGCTCAGCAGTTCACGACGTTCGAAAGGAGGTGTGCACGGTACGGCAGAAATATTGAGCCGAGATGCAGCAGTGTGTGGTAGAGAGTTTACTCTCGAACGGTTACTCGTCAAAATTTACAAGTACTACGGGTAGTTAACGGAAGCCCAGGGTGCCTAGGTACATGGTATTTTGATGCACGGTATCTAGGTGCTCGGCTGATTGAGTGTGGATGAATTCGTGGTGGCAGTGGTTGGCCGTATGCTGATCAGCGATCTCAGCTTCGGCCGGGATTTCCACGAATGAAAATACATTGTCAAAGTTCCGGTGGGTGAACCGGATAGTCAGCAAGAGGGCGGGATAGGCATTCTAAACCACACGCGGTTTAAAAGGGTATAGTAATTGCTGGGCACATTGTTTCCAGTAGTGTCAAGGACGTGCGAGAGGCCCTAATGTCCTAGACCATATCGCTACTGTTGCAAAATGAATAAATTGCATTTTCAATTTGCCAAATTTTAAATCCAATTTATTCATTTTGCAACAGTAGCGATGTGGTCTAGGACATTAGGGCCTCTCGCACGTCCTTGACACTACTGGAAACAATGTGCCCAGCAATTACTATACCCTTTTAAACCGCGTGTGGTTTAGAATGCCTATCCCGCCCTCTTGCTGACTATCCGGTTCACCCACCGGAACTTTGACAATGTATTTTCATTCGTGGAAATCCCGGCCGAAGCTGAGATCGCTGATCAGCATACGGCCAACCACTGCCACCACGAATTCATCCTCACTCAATCAGCCGAGCACCTAGATACCGTGCATCAAAATACCATGTACCTAGGCACCCTGGGCTTCCGTTAACTACCCGTAGTACTTGTAAATTTTGACGAGTAACCGTTCGAGAGTAAACTCTCTACCACACACTGCTGCATCTCGGCTCAATATTTCTGCCGTACTGTGCACACCTCCTTTCGAACGTCGTGAACTGCTGAGCAGCAATACGCCAACGTAATACGCGTTCCCCCTTAATTGTGAACCAGGGTGGTCTCCGGGAGTTCGAAGGGATGAACTCGTGCAGTATGCTCCGAGTAAGCTCGTTTTGGATACTAGCACAGTGTAGTCAAGCCAATACCTCCAACGACGGTTGTGACGATTCTCGGAGCGTGGACCTGGTCCTGCCCCTCAATCGACTACCCGACTGGTTTCGGATACCAGTACATCCGGCTACCTGTGACCGACACCTCAAATGGCATGGGGAAGTAGGGTGCAAGGGCACTCGGAGGTGGACTGAAAAACACAAAACGTCACTTTTTTCCAACTCCGCCGTTTGAATTAACAGCCTTACGAGTAACCTTGTGGCTTCGGAAGTAAAAAGTTAATATAAAGACAATAAAATAAAACTAGTCCAGTTGAAAAGGTATATTGACTTGAAACTAAAGTTCCTATTGTAACTACCTACGCGCAGAAAGTGTTTATAATTTATTTTATACTAGGTACCTATACAAGTTAATACTACAGCCCTTGATAATCTGCGATTAAACCGAAGCATTTGATTGTGTGCGTCACACATAAGTTCAAGAGTAGTTTTTCTGCAAACAAGATAAAATTGTTACGGTACTACAATGACTTAGCGACGCCCACGCGAGGTGAGTATTGAACGACTGGTTAAGTCCGGGAAAGGATGGCACGCTCGCCCTGAGATTCGTTAAAACAGGCTAAAGGCCTCGGCTGAAGCGCTCAGGCAATTGGGCGTAGTTCAAATGGTACGTCACTGGGCAAGCGTAGCGTGACATGAACGGGGTAAATCAAAAATAGAAGGGCGCCACCAAGTCTGTCTCTAAGTATATTCGTGTAACCGGACCTGGACGGTTAAACGGGACGGAAAGTACACTGGGTACTACTTCATGAAAGTACTCGAGAAATATCGAGCTCAGATTACAAATTCGAGACATAGGTCCTTACGTTACTAATTCCGGTAAGTACTGCCACTGCGGGGGCGTTGCCAGACCTACCTGTACACTCCAACTCTCAAGTTCCGTTGTACATCGATCTTGACACTAGTTGTTTAATCTGTAAAGAGCATGCAGAGGTCGTACACAATAATACATCTCTTAATCACATAGGTATCTATTGACTGACGTTACAACAAAGAATCAAAGGGGCAACGAATATGTCGCTTTAAATAAACGTAGGGCTTAAATTAGTGCCCCCAGCTGGAGTTCGCGCGCTAATACTAGAACACACAAATCCATCAAACGTTCAATACCAACACAACAGACCTTGGTCGACCCGTTAAGCGAACTGCCGAACGTTATTGGTTTAATATGAATAATAAATACGGCCCAGGCCCACTATTTTACAGCGACCGTGTCGCGGGGTGAAGCCAAACGCAGAACAAATAGTTAATTATCGGTGAAGGTGCAGGTGGCAGTAATTGCATCGCTTAACTGGACGTACACAAAGCAAAGGTTCAATGTTAAAAGAAACACAAATTTACAACACAGTAATGGTTACTTTTAGTTCAGATACAAACAACGATTAATTTGCAGGTAAGAGCGATCAAAGTCCATAGCTCACAACGACAAACTCGCGTAATTGGGTCACGCACTATACAGCTGATTGATCGCGCAAGTGAGCCTGCGACACGGCGTAGACCACAACGACAAACTCACTTTATTTTGCCGCGCCCAAATCTATGAACCACAAACGGCCGAAGCGTTTCGATTTATAACAACGGCGGCCGCAAATATGGTAATTTCATAGGTTGCTACATGCATGACAATTCAGTCACTCTGCGAGCGACAAGTTTTACACAGAATCATTAATACACACATGGTAGTAAGTTCAGATCGTAAGCAAAATAGCTACTTGGTTACACAATATCTTAAAATGGTACCTATATAGCTTTTACGCTACTCTAATAGAGAGGAAGCCTACAGCATTGCCGAGTGACTTGCAGCTACCACTAAAACATACAGATATCTGCATGTGTGAGTACTCGCGATGTGCAATTACCACGTTAAAAGTGGAACGCAGTACCGCAATATAGTTCATTCAGTATACGAGCAAATCGATTTTATTCCCCCTATTATTAATCCATTATCTATTTGAAACATTATACGATTTTTCGAACTGCGTGTTTTCATTGTTTTATTGTATTGTTACCTTGAGCAATTTAATGGTTAGTTCGCTCAAACGAACAAGGTAACATGGGCCTGAACCATTTGGCGCCCCTATAATTTCGATATTTTAGTTTTGAAGATAAGTTACCTACGCCCTTCCACTGAGTTGGTACGAGTGCATGTTCCGATTCAATATCGGCAATTATTAATGTAATAAAACTACTTCAAAAATATATTTAACAGTTATTGTACCAATACAAGGTGTTACGTGTAGAATGCATCTATTTAGGTTTACTGGTTTGGGTCTGTGTGGCATGGTTCGAATTTCGCGCGTAACCCTTGTTTAACTTAACGCGTATTACGTTGGCGTATTGCTGCTCAGCAGTTCACGACGTTCGAAAGGAGGTGTTCACGGTACGGCAGAAATATTGAGCCGAGATGCAGCAGTGTGTGGTAGAGAGTTTACTCTCGAACGGTTACTCGTCAAAATTTACAAGTACTACGGGTAGTTAACGGAAGCCCAGGGTGCCTAGGTACATGGTATTTTGATGCACGGTATCTAGGTGCTCGGCTGATTGAGTGAGGATGAATTCGTGGTGGCAGTGGTTGGCCGTATGCTGATCAGCGATCTCAGCTTCGGCCGGGATTTCCACGAATGAAAATACATTGTCAAAGTTCCGGTGGGTGAACCGGATAGTCAGCAAGAGGGCGGGATAGGCATTCTAAACCACACGCGGTTTAAAAGGGTATAGTAATTGCTGGGCACATTGTTTCCAGTAGTGTCAAGGACGTGCGAGAGGCCCTAATGTCCTAGACCACATCGCTACTGTTGCAAAATGAATAAATTGCATTTTCAATTTGCCAAATTTTAAATCCAAACTGCTTTGTTACAGGAAGTTTTGTGGGACAATTATCGTAATTTATATATGTTAATCTGCATGTATCGCTAAACATTCCTACTAGTCACTAAAATATTTTGCAAGCACTTGGTCTCGGTTTCAAGACTAAAAGACTCCCTTACAATGCTCTAGCTATCGAGAACCCACTGCAGCTATTCCACAACGTTCCCAATTCGCAAGATAAGTTGCCCTAATTAAACTCCCAAGGTATTTATAGCACGCGGTCATCTCGTGTGTTTGAGCATTAATTGTTGAAGATATTGAAGACATATAACTTTCCATAAACACATTTAACTTTGTAATAAAAAATTCATATGGTTTAAGACACTGAGAGGCAAGAGAGGATATAGATAATTAATGAATGAATATATTTATTAGAACCAGGGTAGCAGCGAGCTTAAACTTAATTAACAATATTTCTTTACAAAAGTTGGTTCCGGAAAAACAATTATTGTGTACTTTAGCTTTTATAAAGCTGCAACTGAGGATTCTAGGAATTTACAGTATGTTGCAAAGCGAATAATTGAATTCATGAGTTCTATACAACGGAAATGCAATGCTGATGCACTGCTGAATACTTTTATACAAATGCAAATTCAAACGGAGGCATCCTAGGAACATCCGGGAAATACTCTTTCAATGTGAAATGCAATTTTGAAAACAGTTTTGTTTCTGGTCATCAGACAGGCAGAACGTCTAATATTTCGTAATTTTCGCATTTCTGTGTTCGATTTAAGTGATATAACGTTTTGTCTGTTACTTTTAATTAGAAAACGAACTACAGCCGATCCTCTTTAAGTTTAACCCCCATTGTAGAATGCGAATTTGAGAAATAGATAATTCGAGTTAATAAAGTACACAAAATAAGTAAAGTAAAGCTCCACTACATCGATATAAAAATGCAAGGAATGCATAACGGCAAATATAATTGGTCTAACAAAATCTGTAATTTTTTATTGTGAACAGAACCCTCTTCAAGTTGCTAACGCAATTAAGGGTCAGTATCATTTATAGCAACCGAAAAAGGTAAATGAACCAGAACGAGTTTTAATGACAGAAAGAGCAGAAGAAGGGCTTCAAGAATATAATATTGAGGAAAGTAAGAAATACCTTCAGACAGCAGATGTGAATTTGTGGAGATAAATCAAGCGAGAAGTTGAACTGGATAAATTTTAGTAATGCTGTTATAGAAAAAAATTTATTTCTATCTTTCAAACGGAGGACCTACTGGAATGCGAAAATCGACAATATTCAACAGGGTGTCTTCTAATAGGTGTAACGGCCCAAACTGGCTATTTTGCCGTTACGCAGCACTTCTTTTTAACGCCTTCATAAATTACCGTTTTGGTGGGCGTTTTTTTTTTTATTATAGCAAGGATAATGTCCCCTCGGATGTAAGCTTTTTCAAACGACCGTGTGTGGAGCGGGTTGTCTAAGTCTATTTTGGTTCCCTTTGGAGAATCTTGCCAATTTGGTTCATCGCGCTTGATGGTGCAGCTCTTGTTCCCGTATACTGAGAATTATGGACTTATCTTTCTGCTGTCTTAGAAAGCAATCTGCTGCCGGACGGGCTTAACTAGAATTTACCCCTTTAAACCGTTGCCATTTTTTCTTTGGAAGTAACAATTATGGTTCATTTATGTTAATCCGGTAAGAGTGAATGCTCCTTCTTTCTGGGAGACGTGCAAATTTCCCGTGGTTACCCTGATTTCTCTACAACCGTTATCCACTTGCAGGTATGAATTGTAATCTTTTGTCTCACATTCCCGGACAAGAGGTTAATGCGTTTGCAGATTTTTTTGGTGCTTCCGGCTTTTTGCTCTCTTTAGGGAATACACCGCTATTTGGAATAACCTCTTAAGTGATGGATATCTACCTTATGGACCTAAAGAGTCCGTCTGCTTTGAGACGTATTTAAGGCCACGGCGCCGCTGTCCGACCTGAGCTCTTGGATAACACCAACCCAGATTTTTTACCACTTTACCTAAGCGTCATGCCGCTGAGAAAGCATACTGTATATACAGTGACAACAGAGAGCTAGAGAAAAATAAGGGAGAACCTTTCTGAAATCTGCAGAGATCCACCATCATTATTCCATATTGGATATTGCAAACACTGTTGACAAGAAAAAATATTAATTTTTATAGTGAAATTAAAAGCACCCTCGAGCTATCCATATCATAACAAAGCCCTAATTTACCTTTAATTTACAGAAAACAAAATACTTGCACATTCTAGCACAGTGGACCCATCACCTTCAGAGGAAAGTCAGTCAACTCAAAAATTATAATTACGTAGACTTTATTTATTTATCATGAAAATAATGTAACAAACAATCTTTTTAGTGTTTATACTTTTATACACTTTGAATGTAGTACTGTAATAATATAGTGCTCTTTGTTTAATTTATTAATTGATAAATTATTGATTAGAGCCACCATGAAGTAATTTTGTTTGTACTATAAAGTTTCAGGAAGATTAAAAGTGAGTTGTTTTTACTTGACTTGACAGAATAAATGGTTATATGCCCTTTATTATATTATATTTACCTGCAAATATTGATAAATAAACGCTAGCTCATATTGGTAAAGCAATCACTCATCTCAGTTAGGTTCCTGGTTGAATGTGTAATTTTTCAAATTGTTTGAATACGGATCTGTTTTCCGTTTTAGCTCTAATGCGCATAAGCAAATATTTTAAATTAGGTCAAATGCTACACGAAAATGGATCCCGCTGGCAAGTTAGCGGTCAGTGACTTAAAAACAACGTAACATTTATCAAAGTTTCTACCGGTAATTATTTGAATTCTGGATTACTGGCGGCATTAATTGACATTTTTTTTCCAGCACTTGATTGTCGATCCCGTTGAAGAGACGCGGGTAAACTTACAATTGTTTTTCGAAGCGTTGCTTGGGTTCAAACTTCGCCTAACCTCAAATTATGGACTCAGCCTTTATTGCGAGCTGCACTTGCTTTACTGCCACGTAAAATGCTCGGATTGTCTTAAGTATTGACTCTTCTTACATACACATAAGTTTCACGGGCCTAACGTAGCTGGTTTTAGCCAAAAACGGTACCTGTTGTCTACCGTACTTGAATCGGAAACTTGTAGAAGACGCTGATGCAAATCTTGGGCTGCTATGGGGCTGATACTGATGAAACTCCTGGGACACGATCTTACAAGGCTGCTTTATGACCTGCTACTTTCCCCTCTGGGCTGTGTTGACTCGCTTGGCTCCACGCAGAGATCTGAACTTGGGCTGCATCCGCTGCTAGGTTATCGTAACGGAGCTTCAAAGAACTTTTTTCTTTTTTGTGGCGGAAATCTCTGCAAATACTACCACACCATTTTGGACATGAACTCAGTAAAACTGTATACTTTTTATGCTGATATCTGTTTATTTATTATATGAAAAATTCCTTTAAAGTGGAGCACATTTCAACACAACGATTCTTACAATTTATTCTTTTGTTCTCTCTGAAAATCCGTCATAAACTATAGCAAGTGGAATATTAATAAAAAACGGATATTGACCAAGTTCAAATTGATTACTTTTAACACTAAACTTGCTTACAACTAAAACTATTTAGAAAATTCTTATCCTTAATACAATCGTTTACATTTATAACTAATTAACCATGTCTTAGCGCCACTATACATTTTTTATTAATTGGTTTTAATGGTTCACACGCGTCACTGCACTAATTATTTAAGTTAGAATACTTCCTGCACCAAGGCTTCCTTCGAATTCACCTGTCTACTTTTACACACGATTTTTGGTCCATCTGTTGCCTGATTTTCTTCGCTTTTACCCTGTCTTGCTGATTCTTACAATTTCCGTTATATGCCTTAATGCCTGCCTTATTAGCTGCTCGTTGCAATATTCATTGGTTTATCTAGCTTCTTATACCTTTCTTTTAAAACCCTGACAAAATTTCACTGTTTGACTTTACTTGAATTCTACGCTTCATTTCATTGCCTTTGCAATCCTGCTATTTGCACAAACCTCTTACTTTAAATTGATCTTACAGTCAACTTAGATCCCTGTGAGAATTGAGCTTTCCTTATTGCGTTCTTTATTCAATTATTCTGCTATTACTGGCATCTCTTTACAAATGCATTCATTCTGTTAAATTCAAGTTTTAGCCTTGCAGTTATATAAAATATCTCACCCTGAGCTTAAGTGACATGTCCATTAATTTGGTAATGCTATCAGAGTTGAGTTGTAGGGCCTAAGACCATTGCAATACATGTAACGTAGTTACATATCATTAGGTTACAATAATTTTAATAAATATATTGTTTAACGAGTGACGAAAGTACTTGAGAACATTATCAAACTCGGCTACGCCTCGTTTAATAAACTGTTCTCTCGTTTGCAGAAAATGTTTTTCGACGAGTAAAACACTATACTTTTTCTATAACCATGGTTTACTATATAGGTGTATAAAAAGTTTGAGAAAGTTCAATTATCTTTAAAGTGATCTTGGCGAAATCGGGGATTTAGGGATATGCCCGTTTTTTAATGCAGATAAAGTAACCAGTGAGAAAAGGTAATTGTCATACCATGCCTGTGTTTGTATCGCGCAATTGACAACTCTGACTAATATGGCTCATAGTAACTAAAACACTACCGTCCGAGAGCAAGGCTACTTGATTAGACGTCCTGCCAATTTCGTGATCATTTTTATTACTGTATTTTGCATTTATTACATTATACAAAGTAAATTTACACGTTTTCGTGCTAAATCATCTTTTTCCATTGTGCTTTGTAATAGTATATTACATACCGAGGTGGGAACTGTTTCATTACTGTCGAGAGAGGTAATTTAACTTTCCACCGTGGTATGTATACTATTTTATTTGCAATCATCTAATTTTAAAAATAACTACAATTGAATTCTGAATAATAGATATCTTGATGTAGCTAATGTTTTTGTTACCATGAAAACAACCCACTCAATGTTTTGTTACCATGGAAACACCCCACTCTTCAGGTATGTAATATTTTTCGGGGTATGTAATAATTTCCTGGCTAGTTTCAAGTAATCATCTAGTTCCCAGCTGTTGTCATGTCATGAAATTGACACATTACAATGTGATTGCGAATAAACTATTTTATTTGCAATCATCTAATTTTAAAAATAGCTACAATTGAATTCTGAATAATAGATATCTTGATGTAGCTAATATTTTTGTTACCATGAAAACAATCCACTCAATGTTTTGTTACCATGGAAACACCCCACTCTTCAGGTATGTAATATTTTTCGGGGTATGTAATAATTTCCTGGCTAGTTTCAAGTAATCATCTAGTTCCCAGCTGTTGTCATGTCATGAAATTGACACATTACAATGTGATTGCGAATAAAATTAAATTACAATTGGATATGGAAGAATGCATTTAATATCTGAAATTGCAACAACTTAAGAGACGAAAGTCAACATTACGGGATATTCTATCACTGATCCCGGAACTGGCGTTTTCGGTTGGGGTAAAACGTGACAAAAGTTCATTTTTAAATAGTTATAGAAAAACAGAATTATTTTATACTTGAAACCATACAACTGTGTTTTATACTACTGATACAGGTCTGTATATAAATTCAGATAGTTTGAGTTAATATAACCAATAACTTTGAATAATGGTGACTTCGACGTGATTTGCATAGGCAAACTTTACGGTTTATCTTAAAGCCAATAAAATCCAGGGCAGGTTCGAACAATCCCTCAACCCATGCTTCTTTAAGAGTTTTATTAAACCTTTCTACGATTCCTTGGTTAATAGGATGATATATACTCCTTAGCACATTTTGGATACCAAGCGTTGAGATAAAACCTTGCCAGCTTCTTGACAAAAATATTTGCATGTTATCATGTGTTAATATCTTTGGAATCCCGTAACATCATATCCAATTGTTTACGAATGCAGTGATAACTTCTTCTACGGTAATGATGATGATGATATAAATGCAGTTAGTTTGAGTTTATATAACCAATAACCCTGCAGTACAACTAAATGTTCCCAGCACACATTTTTTAACATTTTACACATCTGGTTCAAGTTTTTCCAAGATAAACATATGTTGCAACATCCGTTTTTCTTTGGCGGTTCTCCATAGCTCTAGATATTCGTCGACCATTCTTCGCTACCATTTTGGTATTAAAGAAAAAAAAGTACCCAAACAAAATGTCGCTGGTTTCTACATAGAGTCTGCTTTATCAAGCTGAGCGTAAAATCCTTAATTTCAATTCTTGATCTGTTCTTGTGAATTTTTGATACACATTATATGATTTCTTTTAAAATAATATTCGCTTTGCACATACCTTTGAATGTTTTACATTCATTTCTTTAAACCCATCTTCTATCAACTTACCTTCTTACCCTACAATATGTTACATTCTAAAATGGATTTAAAACAAATGTAATCAGTCAAGCACTCCCAGCTAGCTATAGTAGGACACGGACGCGGTTTTATTACGAAGGCCTGGGTGTTTCTGTATAAATCAATTCAAGGAGACGTCGAAAGTAGGTAATTATGATATTCACGTGCCACTGGATTACGATTTTTACCGCAAACATTTTTGGCATTCCCTAATTGATCCAGAAAAGAACCACCACGACATAGGAAGCCGTTGAAGTTAGTAACGGACCAACCTTCACTTCCAGTTGTTAACGTTTAATTCATTTACAAGAACACTTGTATGTAGTAGCACAATGATCCTAAGAGGTATTCTTCTGGCGACGGATGTGCGGGAAATTTACTAGAGCGCGAGAGACGCTTTGATATATTCGCCTGACGACGAAGATGGAGAATTTGACCTGGGGCACGTGGCGAACCCGAGAATGTATTGTTGTACATCAAAAATTCGACTACAGTCGTTCGTTGCCGTTCGGCAGAAGCAGTCCATGATAACAAGATGGACCAAAGTACTTAAGCGGATAGAAATTTATTATCACTCCAGTTAAGACCAATCAAATTGTTCATGATAACATCAATTAAATTCCTTGTATTTGCAATACCTATAATACCTAAGGCAAGAGCGCCGTGTTCGTGCGTTTAACTGTATTCTTATTCGACGCTTCTCTTCGCCAGCATCTTCAGCCAAAAATATCGAATGCCACGAAATAACGAATAGCGTCTTCCAAAGAAGTAGATATCCACAAGTCGCCCCCGGAACTGAAGCGCGCGGGGTCACATTTGCTGGTCGCCGCTAGATGCTCAAGATCCAGGCTTATGGGGTGAGATTATAGGCGTACGCGACGAAGTTATCCAGTGCCTTAGAATCTAAAATGTCAGTTGCACTTCTTGATTTCTTTTTCTTTACGAATTGGTAAAATTTCCTAACTTGTTTAGTTTCATTCCAGTTTTCTGAAATGTTTAATTCCTGTTTTTGCCATGTGTTTTTACTCTACATGATTGTATGTTTGGTCAATTGGGGTTTATTTATACGTTTTTGTTTTGTTTCATTTGTCTTATTATTTATAGTTTCTATTCTAGCTTGATTTCCTTTTTTCCTACCTCGATTCATAACCGCACTAGGCCGGTACTTCTTCCTTTCCTTCAAGGATATGTTTTGCGGTTTCAATGTCTAACGTTTTTTACGCTTGCTCACATCTGTAGGACCGCCTTTTCCACGTATAGTCTTCTGTTGTTTTCATTCTGTAGTGTACTGGTGTCTTATATCCTTATGTCTTCCTCTTGCTTTCTGTTATTGGTTGCCTGACATTCAACTTATTTAAGGCGTCTGCGCCTAGAGCTTATCACATGATTTGTAACCAAATGTTTTATTTCTATTAGAACTCGGTTATAGTATTTAACATTACAAGCCAGGTAAAACAGTTTTTACTGGCGATAGGATTGGGATGACTGGCGAGCCGTTAGGCGAGCCTGTCATATCCTTGAGCCAGTAAAAATGGTTACCTGGTGTGTTTTGTTGAATATTTTATTTGTTTCTCACTTATAAATAACTAGAAATTTACCATTTATTCAAAATGTCAAACTGACAAGCAACTAAATTCATAAATCTGACACATACTAAGGAAGACAACTCTGGCTTTGCACGCTATCATTTATCTATTAGCACGCTTGTAAAATATAAATTTTTTACTGGCTAGACAGTTAAGAAACATTTTCAAGGTGAATACAGTGACTTGATAAATTGATGTTTACAAGTGAGGAACAAATAAATTTGATTAATGGGTTTACAATGAGAGAATGTCCATGTTGCTTGATAAATTCCATTTCATTGAACATTTTTATTCTCTCTTTTACGAATTATGTCGGCTTTAAATAGTTTTCATGGTTTCTATATGTGTCCTATATCTTATGACATTTGGCATATATTTCCCATACAGTGACCTTTCTTCAGGTGGTGCACGAATCTTGGTGATGGTCATTGTTCGTATTTTTGCCTACACATACTGTCTATTCTGATTACACTTGCGCTATGGATAGACACACCAGCTAATACTGATTATTTGTCTGTTCTTTTACTATTGCTATCTTTTTCGCATTTACATTGACAGATGTTATAGCCAAAAATATTTTCCTTTATCTTTTCCATTTGTAAGTGTCCAGCTTATATTTCGCTAATTGTTAATATCTTTACAAGGGCTTCTACGCAATTCTTTCGCTTCTGCTTGGCTTTTAGTGAACCTGTTCTGTTTAAAATGTATGACTACCCCATCGTAAACAATTCGGGCCGCCGCGACCTGCCTCAAAAATATCAGCTGAAATGCAACCAAGTGGGTTTGAACGTAAATATTTCCCTAGCGCAACACAATAGCAATACCAATCTTCAGTAGATATTTTTATAAATACTCGAAAGGCAACAATAAATTGTATAACGTATATACGTACGTTATTACTAAAAAAAATCGGGAGTGTGCTCCCCTAGACTTTCTCGCAAATACCTTGAAGCAAACTGGCACTTTACTTGAATGGATACCGCTACCTGTTTAGGTAAAATGCCACTTCCGGTTAACCGATCATGCTGAAATGTAATAACTGGTAGTTTTTCTACATAAGAAATGTATGTACAAAATTTTGTTCAAATATCTCGAAGAAAATAGGTACTTTACTTGAATAGGTACCGCTACCTGTTTAGGTAAAGTGCCACTTCCGCTTAACTGATTTCCCTCAAAATTTGACAAGAATCTACAAATTTTGAATAATGACTATGTATATAATTTCAAGGGTCTAGCTTATTTCGTTTTTAAGTTATCGTGTTCACACACACATACACACGCATACACACACACAGACATAATTCGAAAAATGGTTTTTTCGGACTCTATGAGGTCTAAAACGTCAAGATTCGTCAAAATCTCGAAGTCGATTTTTTTGACGATTACAATACTTTCTCTATACTACCGTATGCGAGAAAGTAATTAGACTTCAATATCGGCTATTTTGGCGACGCAAATAAAAGGTTCCCATATATCAATTTATTTTTCAAAATAATTTTTATTACATATCAATATTATGATCCTTACATATTACACTAAAACGCTTATCAGCTGAAAGCTTGAAAGTTGCACCCACAAAATAGTAAGAAACGAAAAACTTCACCAATGTGCGTACACACTTTAATGTCGTGACTCGGAAGGCAAGCTGGTAATACTGTCATACCAGTTGCACACTTACACTAAGGTTTATTGGGCTAGTTGTATAACTACAATAATTCTAGAACATATAAAATTAGAATAAAGAACTGCAATGCCTGTAGAACGGAAACAAGACGTTCCAGAGCAGTATTAAGTTCAAAACAAGTATTATTGACTATTATGCACAGTGGTATAACTGTCATACCAGAGAGCATTAAAGGGTTAAGTAGATATAGCGTGTACTTACTGCGATTTTCTGGGATGCTCCGACATGGGTCATTTCAGGGGTGCGCAGAAGCCAAAAAGTACATCTGCAGCTGGAATTAACGGTTTAGCCTGAAGATAGTTGCGGAGAGCTGTATTCAGCACAGCGCCACGAGCGTGCATGATGCATGATGTATATGCCGCAAAAACTCAGAAATCGACTTCCATTTAACACGTATGCCTCATAAAGGGGATACCCCAGAAAAAGGTCTAATTAACACAGGATTAGTACGAAACTTAATAGTTCGAAAGTGCTTACCCAATTATCACAAGCGGACCGTAGTTATGCGAGCAACTCGCTTTTTTAGTGTTCTCAGCGGTTGTATACAGAAAACCAATTTACATCGCCAAAAGGCAAAGCCTACCCTGAAGAGCATGCGAGACAAATCCCTTGCAGGCCACGAGCGATTCCCCACATCAGCTGCTTTCAACCAAGGCTTGCGTGAGAATGAAGCCGCTTGAATTCCAAATTCGGTAAGCGCTGTTATTGCCAAGGTGGCGCATTTGAAAGATAAAATTGTCCCGCAGCGACGTTCGGAAAGAAGAAGATATGAACGTGACTATTTATTTGAAGATACTGAAGCAAAATTCTAAGGCGCAGTTCAACAGGGAACATCAAAATACTACATCATAACCCTTAGCAAAATGCTGATAACAATGTTTGTACATTTTTGTTTACTAATCTTTATTAATAACTCTATAGTTTTTGTCGCCCTATCAACAGTCACTAGGGAAACGGAAAAAAATGCCAATAGCGTGAAAATTCCACAAAAACTTGTGTTGTTTAACTAAATGTACTGTAACTATTCATGTATACGTTTTTTCAAATAGAACTTTTATGTTTACCTGTTATATAATATGGTTGCCAAAACAGAAGAGGCAGAAACGTTTATGAATTGAATTTATGACGTTATAACACTTACATAATTTGGAGGTAGTACCACGGGCCCATCTGGAGGCCTGTGAACTTAGTTCACATCCACCTAAAAATTTACTTTGTAAAACTTTCAATATTAACTACCTAGTTTTTAATTAATCTTCACACTCGGTGGGCATTTGACAATGGCCTATAACAGGATGAACTCATCACAGCCTGCGAAGAATTTTCAAACAAGCTGGAACCCTAAAACAACATCAAAGGACAACCCTTACCTTGGATAGCACCGATAATTATTTTTGTGTAGTCTGTCATGCGGCTCTTGCGGAACGTCGGCGCTTATAGGTTTATGTTGTGAACATGGAATTTTGGTAGGGCAGGGAAGGCAGATCAAAGATATATTTACAAAATTATAACAGGTTTATTTTAAATAGATGCCTTAACTTAGTTTACATCTCCCTTTACGCAGTATTCAATATTGTTGCTCCCTATCATTTACATGGACAGTTTGTATGGTAATCAAGTGAAGAATGACAACCCTGCATACAATTACAATGCGTCCTATATTAAAATTAAAATTAATTTAAAACGACGACGGAGTGGGCGTTTGTTTGTTACATGTGCTACAAGAGAAGTTGTAAAGCTTTGTTAGTATAATTATTATCCCTTTCCTCTTGCCGCCGCGTTAATTGTTGTGGCGTTTGGCTGATTTATGAATCACGTTGCTGTTATGTAGTTTCATGGCAGTTATACAAAGGCACAAATTAGTTATAGGGATTGAAGTACTCCAACTCCAATACAAGATTTCCTAGCAGCTATTATTGTTTGCAGCAAACATCAACCAGAAAGTACAAAATAGAGGTAACTATATTTTATACAAAACATAGATTCAGGAAACCTATTCGGTGCATTAGACCAAAGTGCACTCACTCAATAGCAAGCGCCTCGTTTGTATGTGCCATTATTCACTGCATCTGAAACTCCATTGTCAGTTTATGGCCACCATTAATTTTAGCGCGATTGTCGTCGTAAAGTGCACCTGCAGGACATTTCGAAAATAGTCTAGCAAACGGACAGAGACAAATCGCTGTACTTCCCGATAGAAATGGGAACTTAGTTTTGCAAATATCTGCAGATGTAGCATTGACATTTAATAACGCAGCATCTAAATATACGAGTAGTTCTAAAGGTAATTTAATGAAACAAGGTGTTAATGTACTACTAGTTTAGTGCACAAACTGCTAATTATTGTGGATATATTAGTACAGGAAATTTTAGTGTTGAACTAGATATTTTCCATTTTTGCGAACTATAATCCCTTCGGGATAGTGATATCTTCACTTAATATGGATAATAGTTTGCATGAAAACGAGTTTGCATTGCAGCTTTCAAAGCTTTAGAGTTTTTTAATTACATTAGAGGATATGGGACAATAATTATACTAGGTAAAGCTAAAAGTTAGCTTTGTTTGACATGTAATTTTGACATACGAGATATTTAGCTAATATACATCCTATTACCTTTATTTTTAATTTTTTGCATTATAAAATGAGCGTAAAAGGTTCGTATGTCAAAAATGTATTAATTCTTGTCTCTTTACCACGTCTTACAAACTCATCCCTTAATGTGTCAGAATCAAAGTTAAAAATTTAGTTCAGGAGCTCAACCTGCATTTACGTGCACTTAAAAGGTAAAAAAATGTCGCTTTAAGCGAGGAATAGTATTAAAAAAGGCAAAGCAAAGCAATTGAATTAAGCCAGGAGTAGACATGGTCTAAATGTTCAAATGACTGCACAAAAGAACACATTCTGAATAAAACCCTTACTTTAGCCCATAGATTAGTCTATTGCTAGAGAAATTACTTTAAAGCAAACTTTCTCTACATCTACACCTTTCGACATGTATAGCCCTAAAGGTAAACATTTTCGCTATTAAGATACTCAAGGCGAAAGGGAGAGCAGAGTGTTATGCCTTTTTAAAATTGCTCGTATCCCGTCTAGGGTGATAGGTATTTGTAGTGTGGAAATTTCTGCTGGACGCGGGCGGAAATTTTGGGAGATCGCCCGAGTTTCCGTCGTTCCCCAACGTAGAAAGAAACATGTCCCTTTGAGTGTGTCAGTCCATGTGGTGTAGCCGCCTGGAAATGGTGTCAACCGTTTCTAGGTGCATTTCGACTTAGTCAGACTTGACAATCTCATCCTACAAGGTTGAAGCATCGATGATCCATTTCGTCGTTGTTGAAGAGGTATTTCTCATTCTGATTTGCTAGGATAATTGGAAATTTTGCCGTTTTGCATTTATACTTTTTCCAGCCTCCTCGTAAAACGGATCGCCTAAACCGCCCTTGCGATTCCTGTGCCTTCCGTTATGTAATCCCGTCATTCCGCTACCTAGCGATAGTTTTTCGGATCAGCTCCGGGCAAGGACAACTGTATTCTGTAATCACAACGTTGTCGACACCGGCCAAATTGCTGCATTCCAAAGCTAACTCCTGTATGTTGATTAGTATATGCATATAGCGAGTTGTCTCGTTATCGAAGACGTTCTAATGCTTTACGCAGGCTGCAGTTGGAAGCGTAAAAGTGCGAAGGCTATCTCAACTTGTTTTTCGTGGAAGCTTTCTTTCTGTAGAGTTACGTTAAGTCACGAAGTAGATTATTGCAATCAAAACCATCAGCTGCCGATCCCCGTTAACTGTACTTGCATATTCTTTCAATATAGTAGTTTTTGAATTTAATATGTTGTAATTCATTTCAAATACCAAAAAAGTAAGTCAACCTTCGGGAGCTGAACAACTTTATGTAGCTGAGGACACAACCGCTTATCGTTGAATAGCGTCCCGTAGTATCTCCAGACGCCTAAAAATTACCCGAATTTGTACAGGAACCTGTTTTTCACCCTCGTAGGAAGGTATTTTTTCTAGCCAGAAGTCGGCTACACCTCCGTTAAGCTGACAGGAGCAATTTTGTTTTCTTGCTGAGTTGTAAATTTTTCTCCCCCGTGATAGGGCATGACCATTAATATTGTAGAAATAGGACTGACGAAAAGGGTACGTCCAGGTAAATCAAGGAAAAACAGTGAGAGACCCAACAAGGCAGTAGGTGTAATGTTTTCATAATGGGTTGTAAAGGTATATACGAAGGAAATAAGGAAATAGGAACTGTATGTAGATACATATGATATAGAGGTACTGGACTTCTATTTTAAAAACTATTAATTACGTATCTGTATATATTCCAGAGAAAAAGCTCTCCGAAATAACTTCTTCTGCAACTTTATCATTACAGGATTTTGGGTCCCTCTTTTTGACCCCACTTTTAGTTAGTTCCACAAGTATTTCGCCTACTTCTTCCTGTAGATCTAATCTATAGATTACGTAATTAAAATAAATAATGAGAGAACCAGACATGTAGTAGGTGCTCATACCATAAAAAGATGGAAAACGGTTACATTTAGCAGTTAACGTCTCATAACAGCCAATGTTTGCTTAAAAATAATTTCTTAAGCAATGCGCCCGTCTTAAAGAATTGATCTTTACACTTGCAAACCAAGGTTTAATTAAGAATGTCGTCCAAAGCTTCCACAACTTCTTATAAATGTCATTTAGATCATGATTTATCCATCGTTTAATTGGATCACTTAGCTCCTTTACGTACTGGTTAAAAAAAGAAAACATGCCTTAACCTCTCAGTGCACACAAATTCAGGTCGAGTACGGAAATATTCTATACAGCTAGGTAGTGTATTAGTATGTCTAAGTACGTGTCTACAAAGGAAGATATAGCAAAGTTCTAACAATTAACTTTGCTTCAACTGTCTCAGTACTTTTCTACATTTAAGTATTGAGCCAAGAAGCAAAATTCTACCAAATCTAGAAAACAGTAGGAAAAAATAAGTTGCTTGTTCATAGTACAAAACAGACATCTTTGTTGGGAACGAACCCCATAGATTCATTTCTCAAACTACAAAGTTTCAAACGAAGTGCTCAGTCTGGCCAGAAAAAGAGTCGTTTACTTGTACACAACAAAAATTCCGTCTATAGTTTATAAAAATCTACCTACAAATCCCAATAAGCTCTTGCTACCCGCACATTTGCTTCTAGGATCACATATTCCATAATGCAAGCACTAAATTCACTTGGTCACTGGAATTCACCCTTTCCAGGTTTTTACAGGTGTTTAGTTTTTGGGTCCACACTGGGCTCTATGAGAGGCGCAGTGTCGGTTCCCCTCGTTGTCAGCGTCGGCGACTTCATCTCGATGGTCCATGGTTCTAGCAGCTGGGAAGCGTGTTCGAACTTGACGGACTTGCGGGGGCCCAGACGCGTGGCGTTGGGCGAGGGCTCGTCCGTCGCCAGCGACGTGTGGGGTCCTGTCCCTGTGGGGCTCTGCGTTGGAGTCGGGCGCGTTTCGTGATATGTCACTGGTTTGCGAGTGCTCGCAAAGCTGGTCGCAGTTGCCTGAGTACTGTAGTGAATGCTGGGTATCTGGGGACAAATGTTGGAATTAGTTCACTGGTCTTACTGGCAGTTTGCGGGTAGCGCCACAGCAAATAAATCTAAGAAGCAAATGACGCAATTAAAGATCAGAAAATCAGCATATTTTAAAGTAAAGGAGTAGTATGTAGTTCAGATACAAACTCACTACAGCAAGGCTACTGGTCTCCATTCTCAACATCTCTGGATACTGACTTATATGGCAGCCAAAAGATGGTATAGAATATATTGCATAACCAAAAGAAGAAAAACTAACATATACAGTGACCAAGCATATCGCCAGAAACAGTGAACATTTTAGAAAGCTACATGAAACACTGTTGTAAACATCGCTTTGACTATGAAAATTGTATCGGTTAATATTGAAAATAAGTGGTAATCTGGAGACAGTGACAAATGAAAAAGGTAATGAAAATGCTACAACTAATCAGGAGGTGGCAGAACACTCCAAAAATAAAGATATTAGAAGAAACGAACAGCAATGTTAGAATAGTAGCTTTTCCAATATAGCAGGAGACCGTTTGGCCAAATAACCAATACATCGCACGCATATGTAATTGACAACGTGTGCTGCTGGTAAAAGCACTTACCCACGAATAAAGAAAATACTGTAGAGGAAGTGAACAAAACATATAAAAGAAATAGAAAAGATGGAGGTAGGTTCTTCGGGCATTAGCAGGTGATAGTGGAGAAAGTGATACAGTCAGAGAAAGATAAAAAAAACTTAATTATGAGGAGATGTGATTGAACAATATCTGACCAAATTTAGATATATTATTGAAATAAGAACGCATTTCAGTGATAAAGAGACATGTTTACTAAATGAAAAATTGTGAAAGCCAAGCTGGAGCGGAATAACTGTGTAGAAGCCATTGAAAATATATTAGAATTAGTGAAATATAAACTGAACAGTTAGAAATGAAGAAGATAAAGAAAAATATGTTTGGCTGTAAAACATATCAATGTAAATGCGGAAAAGATAGCAATAGTAAAATAACAGGCAAACAATTTTACAAAAGAGCAAATCAAGGACAAATCAGTACTACTTAAAATACACCAAAGTAAAGAGAAACATGCATTTTCATAGTGACGTTATGGCTGTTGAGGAAAATATACAACAACAAATCTGGGAAAGATAGGATAACAAAATGGTACGAAAATTGTATAAATGAATAACATAGAGATAGGAAAGAGGGTCCTAAAGATAAAACAAAACTAAAAGCAGGGAAAGTGTATATATGAAAAAGAATTATTAAGAGCTTTACAAATTACAAAAGTGCAAAAATATAAATTGGACATAATAGCGTTACAGGACATAAACGGAAAGAACCATTATGAAAATATCCCTCGTGACTATCCATAGCGCAGGTGTAAGTAGAATATTTCGAACTCTTTTTTAGTGAAAAATGGAATCATGCAGTTATAAGCGTAGAATCGATAACAGACAGGATGTGTAGGCAAAAATACAAAAAAATTACCATCACCCAGACTGAAAGCCAAGGTAGGTCCGTTACTAACTTTAACGACTCCCTATGTCGTGGTCGTTCCCTTCTGGATTAATTAGGTAATGCCAATCATTTTTAATGTGAAAATGATGATCCAGGGGCGCGAGAATATAATAATTATCTACTGTAGCTAGCTGGAAGTACTTGATTGATTACTTTCTTTTAAATCCATTTTAGAGTGTAACATACTGTAGGGTAAGAATGTAAACTGAAAAATGGGTGTAAAACATTGGGAGGTATATGTAAAACAAATATTTTTTAAAAGAAATCATGTAATGTGTACCAGAAATTTACGAAAACAGATCAAGAATTGAAATTAAGGATTAAACGCTCAGTTTGACAAAGCAGACCCTATGTAGAAACTAGCGATATTCATTTCGATACTTTCTTTTTCTTTAATACCTAATTGAAGACTCTTATGGTTAGCGAATTATATCCAGAAAGCAAGTAGGATCATCACAGGGTCAAACGAATAAACCAGAATGCGAAGGCTTCATAATACTCGTATGATAATTAATCAAGACTCACTTATATAGCAAACATCTAAAAACATGCAGATACACAAACCATGCTAGGCGCGTTTGAGCAAATAGAAAAAGGAATGTGGAACAACATTTACCATGGGGTCCTTACCCTCTGGTTTAGTTCATCGCAGGCTCTTCCTCGGCCAGCTTTCAATTCTTGATATTGCGATATTACGCAGAGTAAGGCATACACCTGAAAAAACATTCTTTACAGTACAAACGCAATTTCAATTACACCCAGTTACAAGTAGCGGTAATGTTAAAATAACTTGGAAATGAACCCACAGATCTAACAATAAGAGCATATTTTTAGCATAATTCTTGAGCAATTGTCCAAAAAATGGTTGCACTTACATTTAAAGATCCTACGAAGAAGTCCAATGTGAATATTATCGCACTGGCTGGATTTATTTTAAGCTGCAAGAATATAAACGATTAAAACCTGCTCAACAAAAAACTGCAGTTAAAAGTTCGTTATGGTAAGAAACGAGTGGGGTTCAAACTACTTTAGCAGGAAGAAACTTTAAATCGTTTAATGCTAGAGAAACTTGGCAATCCCGTTATATTGAATATACAACCTTCAACTCGGACGAAATTTACTTCAACCTACTTTACCCTACTTGCAGAGTCTTATTATAGATATTTTGTATCATGGCTTTCAAAATGGGCTGAATATGTTTGATTCACTAGTCACTTTTAAATTTATATCAAGGGAATTACATTTATAACTCAAACAACAAATTACTGTATCTTGTGTTAGCTAGTTTTATGTGTGAAGTTGAGCATGATAGCAAGCCTTTGATAAAAGAAGATGCGTATCATCCAGCACTGGCGATTTCGAGTGATTTACAGATTAAAAATTGTAATAACTTCCCTGTTTCTCGCAAAAACCAATAATGTAATTTCAAAAAAGCAAATTTTGTGCAACTGTTTGGTGCATTAAATCTAGTTGATTGATCAGCATTGGATCAATGCGCCTCTGCCGATGACGCATGTTATATTTTCTATAACATGTTGTATAGTGTGTTTGATGAATATATACCATATTTTAAAAATAAATGTAGTAAATGTAAATACCCGAAGTGGTTTACGGAAAAAATTATAAATAACGTTAAAATTAAGCATTCGTTTTATAAGAAATGTAGGAAATATCACTCTAACTAAGATTTGATAGAATTTAGGAGGCTTCACGTACTGATAAAAGTACAAGTCAATACGACTTATGGCCAATACCCATCTGAGATAGAAGAGTCGATTAAATATGATAACAAACATTTTTGGGCATTTGTTCAAGCCAAAGAAGGTACTTTAAGAATACCCGGAAAGCTAAGTAAAGATGAAATGCTCTTTGGTAATCCGAATGACATAGTTAATGCTTTTGCTGAACATTTCAGTAGCGTTTATCAAGATTCCTGTCCTCTCGACTTTGATAATCGTATTTCTGTTAGCAATTTTCTACATTAAATATTAAGCCAATTTCCGAAGCAGATATAGTCCTTGCTTTTCGCAAAACTAAAAAATAAATCAACTTCTGGCGTTGTTCAAGTCCGTAGTTATGTGCTTAAATGCTGTCATGATGCGTTTATTCACCCATTACACGTTTTTTTCAATCTCTGCTTGAAGACCTCAACCTTTCCATCACGTTGGAAAATTGCTAGAGTGTGTCCCATATTCAAAAGCTGTGACCCAGCAGACATAACCAATTATAGACCTATAGCCACACTATCAAACTGCTCTAAGTTATTCGAAGCAATATTGTGTAACCAAGTATATAAACAAATTGCAAATTTTATCTCGCCATATCAGCGAGGGTTTGTTGAGAAACGCTGGGCCCTAACTATTCTATGCTGCTTCCATATATATAATACACATATATTGCTGGTAGGGCCTGGAAACTCAGAAAACATTACGGCGCCGACATAGTCTCACTTGGAGTATAACGCGTCTCGTGCGCATGCGTGGGAATTCGAACTCCGCCTTTAGAAGCGGAATTTTAAACTTGACCACTTCCCCATTGGGCGGACGACGCCGCCACGCTTGCGCACAGCTCACCGTATACATGAAGCAGTTGGTTGTGTGTCTCACTTCATCGGTGAGTTTCCCACTCATAGCCGCTAGCAATATAGTAAGTATTAGATATATGGCTGCTTCACTCAATTTGTTTCTGAAGTTGTCGATAATCAAGGCCAAGTAGACGTCGTCTACAACGACTTTTCCAAGGCCTTTGATCGAATAGATCATGGCATACTACTGCAACAGTTAAATATACGGTACCCCCCACCCAAGAAAAGCGCCCTTCCGTGCTTTCCAAGAATACTTCGACACTCAACATCACTCCGTTTCGCTAATACAATGAAATGTACGAACCAGTTATTTATAAAAAAAACTCTTAAAAAATTTTTTTGCCGACGACTATATCTCAAGAGTTGATATTGACTTCATTTTCGGAGGACCTATCGTATGAAAAACGATTCAAGATTCAGGAGGTTCCTGGCGACCGGAATCGTGTACACATACGAACATACATACCCCGCACAGCACGTTTAGGGCACCCTCCAATACGGGGGAGGGATCTAGTGGGCTAGGGTCTTCACCAAAACATCCGCACCGCCGAGACCGGAGATTTGATATAGTGGGTTCATTAGTCGGTTGGCTCGAATTTTAGAGATATTTGACTTAGGTGGTTTTCGATATGAGGGAATTTCAATACTTCGTACACTTCGTGTCGAAGTAAAAACATATGGCTTCAGTGATTCATTATTCTGCTGCTTACATCTTACCTTCAAGATCGAACCCAATATGTCACGTATAATGGATTCATATCTCGCAGTTTTTTCTCCTAAATCTGGTGTACCCCAAGGTTCGAATCTAGGTCCACTCATATTCTTATTGTTTATCAATTATTTATGTGATAATATCCATTGTGAAATTTTGATGCATGCAGATGATTTAAAACTTTTTACTTCTATTGAATTTTTAAATGACTGTTTTAAACTGCAATCTGATTTGAATAAAATCTCTGAATGGTGTGGCATGCACAAACAAAACTTGAATATCTCTAAGTGCAAAGTAATGACCTTTACGAGAAAAATAAATCTAGTATTGTATCACTATACTATCAGTAATCAATTACTTGTTCGCTGTAATGAAACCAAAGATCTTGGTGTTACTTTTGATAAGGACCTATCGTTTAGTAAACATATATTGAACATAACTTCTTCTGCGAGTAAAATGCTTGGATTTATAATGCGTAACGGTAGAGAATTTTCAAATATTAAAACTTTGAAAACACTGTACTGTGCCCTAGTCAGAAGTCGACTTGAATATTGTGCTCTGGTTTGGTTGCCTTATTAGTCCAGGCAATGAAGACGAAAAAAAAGCAAATAGGGGAAATAATTCATGTAGAAGCCAATTTTGGCACAGTTGTAGGTGAAGGTGTCCTGAACAACATACCAAAAGTACTGATGGCTGGGGGTGGAGCTAAGGGAGGGGGGTGGTCTTTAAGGATGTATTTTCTCATTTTTCGTTAATAACTCGAAAACTACTGCCTCCAGCCAAAAAATGCTTATATAATAAATTATTCTTCATAAAATTTTTTACAAAAAACCTCTATACATTGTTTCGCTAGGATCGATACTTAAGGAGATATAGAGGAGGGATGACAAATTTTAAAAAAAAATCGATTTTTATTGTTACAAATCAAGTTTTCATGATAAATGAACAATGCTCTGACCACATATTGTAACATCTATAATATAATTTTCCTTAATGTGTGTCTGTGGCACAAACACATTCCGGCTTCACAGATGTTTATATTTGTTTAGGTTTTGTTTTTCTTATCTTAGCGCTCGGATCGGAGCTTGACCTTTCGCGTATCCTATTTCACGTGCGCGTAGCGCGCAGTTTGCTTGTATTAATATTATTGCAAGACCGTGTCACTTTCATAACCGGGCCAAACAACGAACTGAGCACTGACCTTCCCTTGCGCGACATGGACTGGCCCGACCAGGCATTTAGTTGTTACCTATCGGTATTGACTAGACGCTCGTCCCTTTTTCAGTTTACATTCAACCACCTTGTTGTTCGTAAGTCTTCAAAACATCTGCTTTGCACGTGCTTGAGATTCTTCATTTCCAGTGGGTTCTGCTTTGTGACTATGACTGCGAAGTGTTTAATTTGTGAGGGCGAAGTTGAAAATGATTCGTGTAACGTCGGAAAAAAGCGAGTTAAGGAAAGATGGTAAAGCGACAAGTTTCAGGAGTAAGACAAGTGGTGTTGTTCACAATGCTTGCAGAAGAGAATACGTCCGAAGTGACTCAATAAGAGGTTTTTGAGAGAAACTCTTTCAGCACAACCTTCAACATCACGCAATGCCGCGGCTTTGCGTTCAGGACAAGTGAAATTCCATTTTAAAACGAAGTGTTTTTTCTGCGCAGAAACGTATGGCGAAGAGAAAGAAAGAAAAAAAAACTTAAGCTAAGTGCCGAATAGTTTTTAATGTTCGTACAACTACGTTTCACAATTCCATTATCGTTCGTGGGCAAGAAAGGAAGGATGAGTGGGGAAACGACGTGGTAAGACGTATCTGCACTGTTGGGGATCTACACGCAGCAGATGCAATTTATCATGAGGATTGTTACAACAAATTCTTGATAACCTCTGCACCTTCAAAAAGAAAAGCTGGACGTCCTCAAGATGAAAATATTTCAGAAGCAATGGGAGAAATCTACAATTACATTGAAGGGAATGATAATTGCCAATTTTCTATGGACGAGTTGTTGGAATAGGTTACGGGAGAACCATCACATTTGAAAACCATCAAAGAGAGAATGAAGGAAAAATATGAGAGCCGAATTGTTTTCAGTACAATTCGCACCAGACACACTGTCGTCTCCTTTCGTACTTTTGGGGATAAAATTTTGAGCGACTCATGGTACACTTCTAGGTGTAACGATGAACAGACAGAACGTGAGAGGATTGTAAGAAAAGCTGCTGAGATTATCTTGGAAGACATTGAATCCATGCCTTACGACAACAGTGTTTATCCTTCTTATCAGACATGGCCACTCTTCCTCCCACTAGATGAGATTCAAAGCAACACTCGTTCAGAGTATATCTACAGGTAAATCCACTTACATATAGTTGATAATTCATAATTACAAATATCAATTTGTGCTAAATATTTACGTTGGTCTGCTTACTTTCTTACAGATGCAACAGTGGCTTGGCAAACCCCTACCACCCTCGCAATGGGGTTGGGCCAGGGGAGAAGATGGGATCCTTATCCTAGTTACCACGAACGACCCTGTGACTCCCGACTCCGTTTTGAACAAGATCTTTTGCCGATGCACGACTGGATGTGGGGTGCGCTGCGGTTGCCGTCAAGCAGGGATTCCCTGCTCTGGTGCCTGCGGCGTCTGCCTCGGCGCATGTACGAACGGAGCTCCCAACGAAGGCAGCAGCGATGATGAGGATGATGATGTCAATTTAAGATTTCGACGAAAATTAATGTTTAAGATACTTCTTCGGAAAAACATTTCATTTTTAACAACAAACATTTTATTTTATACGATAAACACCGATTTATTAAAAATTGTCGTCTTCTCCCCTCCATATCTCCTTAAATATTGATCCTAGCGAAACAATGTATAGGACCTTTTATGTAGAGAATTTTAGGAAGAATAATTTATTATATAAGCATCTTTTTGCTGGAGGCAGCAGTTTTCGAGTTATTAATGAAAAATGAGAAAAGACACCCTTAAAGACCACCCCCCTCCCTTAGCTCCACCCCCAGCCATCAGTACTTTTGGTATGTTGTTTAAGACACCTTCACCTACAACTGTGCCAAAATTGGCTTCTACATGAATTATTTCCCCTATTTTTCCTTCGTTGCCTGGACGAATGTCACAGAGGGAAATTGAAGGTGTACCAAGGTAGGTAATTTTAAAATATCTCTGGTTTAAAACACATGCTGTGTATCCCGAGCGAGGGATATCCAATGATTTACTTTGCAAAACTTTTGAAATACCATCTCTTGAACATAGACGTAGAATAATAGGATTGACTGTATTATATAAATTAACTCACAATATGCTTGATTGATTCTATATACTAGCTAAACTAAATTTCTATACCGCCAGAATAGATACTAGAAATAATTACACCTTTTACGTTCAGTTTGCTAAAACAAATTTATTTAAAAAGTCACCCTGTTGTAATTATATGCTCTATGTATAACGAAATCTGTAGGAACTGTGACATATGTAATTGTAGTTTGTCGTCTTTACTGCCTGCTTTAAATTAGAGATTAGTACTTATAAGGGTTGCTAGGTTAATGATTTCTTGTTAATAGTTAGTACATATTTTGTTATTTAGTATTTTGTCTTATGGTATCTTGTTATATGTGTTTAGTATTTTATTATACGTACTCGTATATATTATATTGTATGGCCCATATAAATTTACATTTTTTTTCTCTCTTGTCCTGTAATTGGCATTTGCTGTTGGACAATAAACAGTACTATTATTATTATAATTTGAAATTTTTTAAAACGATAATCTTTTCTCTTAAAATTACAGTGTTGTTTATAGCATGTGAAGTACATTCGCAGGGGATAAGGATTCGACAATGTCAGTTTTCCACTCTTCCTGTACTAGGAAGTTCTTTATCTTTTTTTACCTCCATCCTAAGTAATATTTTAATGATGATGGTGGATAAAATATTACTTGGTTCACTGGTGAATAAGACAGTCCATAATCCATACCAACTAACAAAATATATACTTGTATCTGGATAACCAACACTCTACCAGATAATGGTTACTCAATATACTTAATTATTTATTAATTTTGAAAACTTACTTACATAATTAAATGGAGGAAGAAGAAAAATATTTGTCTGGGAAGCTAAGGTATTCCCTTATGGATAACAGGCTCTTTATTCACTTGTACCATACATAACTAATAAATAGATTGTTTAAAGCAATTTGCAGGCGTGTGCATCATTGTTGTATAGAAAATTGATACATTAGAAAGAGCTACATATCACCAACTTTAAACAGGAATATTATAGGTGTGGAAGAAGAAGACCTATATATTCTGATAATCTATAAATTTGTATTACGAAAGATTTTGAACGACACACGGCCGATGCATAAACAACGGTCTTGATTAATAACTAAGGTATAATCAAAAATTATTTTCATCTTGTACGGCTATGAAATAGTTCCTAATTTATAAACTCAACTACATTCACATGAAGTCAAAGCCCAAAACTTTCACAAGGCATATGCATGATAGCTTTACAAAGACCAAAATTGAAAGTAATACTAACTGGGTGGTACGTGAGACACATCCGCAGTCGAAATCTATTTTTTGAAAGTTTACAATTAAACAGAGATATAATTAATTGGAAAATCTGACCTAAATAGGTAAGTACTACGTTATACTGTATATACCGATCATGGCTGAACTGTTTTTCTGAATAAAATGCAAAATATTTATTACAGCTTTTAAGCTATTTCTATCTTAAACAAACACCAAATTCAAGTAGTAGTGTCAAATTAAGCGCATTTTTTTCTCTTTAGATTCATACCACTATCAATCCTATCAATTCAAGCGGCAATCAGGAATTTGCATATGTACGATTACTCATGTTATTTCCCTATGTTTGCACCTTACGTGAAAGACTTAGTATGTATATAATCCTGAACAAAATCTGATATTTTCCGGATACAATATAAACGAACGCATACACTATTACACATTAAAAAGGATCCCAACTTTCAGGTTACGTCGAAGCCCCAAAGTTTTGGCGCGGGGAGAAAATAAAATAGATTAAGACAAACCTTCTGTAGGTAATGCCCCAGGTAGCAAGCAGATGTATCAGAAGCTTTGTTGATAAGCGTCAAGGAGGCCAGGTGATTACGCCCGGTTTAAACAGCGAGACAGAAGGATATGGTTTCGGCGATGAGGCCCCAAGCTCAATGTGATTTTGAAGCTCTTGTAGAAAAGGAATCTTCATGCACACCAATCCAGTGCGAGTAGATTGTGAAAACTCAAGGACAAATTGCATTCGCCCGTACTACAAGGAGCTAATAGAATGGAGCGCGATAAAATATAACCAAATAGTACAAAAAGAAGCTAGGCCTACCATTAAGATGTTCTGTTGCGTTTTGGTAAAACGGTAACATGTGCTTGCATAGATATAAATCCAAACCATGATTGATTATGAGAAATCACCAAGAATAATTCTTCTAGGAACTCCATCAATATCGCAATACCAAGGTGAATCCTCAATGTAGGATGAAAGTGAAAATCCCAAAATAAAATGGAACATTTGACTTCTTCTTCTTCTTCTTCTTCTTCTTATTATAGGACATTTGTCCTGTTAATATCGACAGTTGCATTTAGTCTTCCTGGGATGCTGAAGTCCAGCATTTCTTCCATCTCTTGGGTGGCCTTCCAACTGGTCTTCTTGTGTTCGGCTTTTGTGTCTTTACCCATTTTACTAATCTTGTCTCGTCCATCCTGTCCACGTGGTCTCTCCATTGGCGGCGTCTAGTTCTTACCCATCTCACGATGTCCTGAACTCCGCAGTTTTCTCGTATCGTTTCACTTCGTTCTCTGTCCCTTAATGTCTTCCCCGATATGTTTCTTAGTACTTTCATCTCCGTTGTTCTCAATATTTGTTTAGTTTTAGATGTTTCCGCTCTCGTTTCAGCCGCATATGCCATAATGGGTCGTACACATGTTTTGTATATGCGGGTTTTGCTTTCTATTGTCATATGTTTATTTGACCATATGATGTCGCGGAGATAACCAGAGATTGCTGCGGCTTTGTTGGCTTGTGTTCGTACTTCCTTGCTGATGCTGCGGTCACTGGAGGTGTCAATGCCTAAATATTTAAAATTCATGACCTGTTTTTGACTTCACAAATGTAATTCGCCAAACATCCTTCCTACCGCAGCACACAATAGTAAATGGTTGAAAAATATAAGCAGCTCAATAATTTTGGAAAACCTTGAGAGAGCCCAGGATAGGCAACCAGAATGCATTGGAGCCTGAAATGTTTTGTAGGAAATAGCTTTAAAGCTATTTAAGAATATTACTTTGACTTGACTTAAAATTTAAAGTGTAATATAGGTAACATTTTCATTTATCTAAGATAGGAGAGTTAAATACGTAAATACTTAAAAATGAGTTTTGACTCGTAACACTAGAACTATTATTTGCTAAATCAACTCACCTGTTTCTCTAATTTATTCAATTTATTTGAAATAAGTGTCATTTGAAAAGGTTGCATGGTTTTGTGGGAACTACACTTAATGAATATTTAATATTAATTCTACATTTACTCTTTCGGTATTTAGTAATCGTTACTATTTTAGAAATTTCGCCAGCATACACATTCTCTATATACCTAACTTGCAAAATTTCCACCAGTTGCTGGCAGGTGAATTAGCATCAAGACGCTTTACAGTTCGCATAATAGAAGAGAATTTAGGCAAATATTATCTTTTCGCAGCTTCGCGAATGAGGCACTAAAATTATCGCTCGTCAAACTACTTGACTGGGAGCTTTCTTTATCGGGATGTCTTCTCAATCCATTGTTCTACAAATCCACTGCGAGTAGAAGGGATCATGGTTCAGTGAATTCATATTTCTCAACAGACTTCATCGATTGCTGACGGGTCAGTGACGAGCGCGACGAGTTTCGAGAATGTCGTTTAGAATTATTATATGAACATGTGACTGAAAAGGCCTTATTGCACCGCTGCGAATCTACAATTCCTTATTACAGAGAAGAAAATGCTTTCTACGAAACTGTCGATATTTTCAACGCCCTAATTATCTGTTTTGTATTTGTTTGAGTTTAAATTTTAATATCTTTTCGTGCGAGTAAAAGTTTGCATTCGAAATAAACCAACTTTAATGAGAAGTAGCAGCTTTACAATGCATATGTTTAGCTTTTGCTAGGCGTGGATAGACTATATTGCAAAATTAAATTAAAACATGCATGACGGGTTATTTAATTTCAGTTCATATGCATATTGTGCTAGTAAAGTTGCATTATGTGTGATATTACACTTTCTATTCGAACTTTTAGTTGCTGAATTGCTTTAAAAGTAATCATATCTAATGTGCAAAATCAAGGAATTCTCGTTTTCCTAAATGAAAAATCAGAATTTGCAGCTAGCCATAATTAATACACCATAGATCCGACCATATTCTACTCAAAGTATTACATTTTCAAGATAGAAGACTGATATTTATAGACGTCACAAGATCCAGCATTGTATTTCAGGCTAACTTATAAGTATAATAGGCACGTTTTATCTTGCTTTTGTAGAACCAACCGCCTTTTTCTGCCATAAGAAGGAAGCCGAAGTGCTTAATCTGACAAATCTTTAGATTTGATCTGCGTGTTCTCCTGTATCACTTTGTATACTATAATATATAAGATTATATTATTATGTAAAAGGTCGAGTAAATTAATGTGTTGATATGGTAGACGATTATTTATTCTAATTAATAATAAATTAATCAGAAGACGTTTTCACTCAGCGGTGACGTAGAAAATGTCAGCAGCTCATTAGGATGAATCAGAACACCCTGTATATTCACCTCAAAGAAACCGAATTTAGTATTTTCTCTATTTAGTGCCACATATGTCAATGGTCACTTCTATTTGATCTCTGGGATTGGTGTATATTATTTGTAATTTTTATGTTTTTGTACATTCAAATCCCTATATATTGCTATGGTGTGTTCTAATAATTACAAATTTACTTATGAGATGTGTTTTAGCAATTATAATTTCAAGTCTTGTACTGGTTAAAATAATATTGTTTTATATTTTTATTATTATTTTACTTCGATCCAAAATAAATAGTATTATGCCCTTTTTCATATTTTATTTATCTGCAATTTATTGTTGTAACGCTAGCTCGATAAAACAATAAACTCTATTCCCAGGGGTGAATTCCTAATAATTTGTGAATTTTTACTTAAACTGGTGCCCCACTGTGCACCCGAATTTGTTCCAAATACCCAGTCGCAAATGTATGCTGTCCAAACTTCAAAATGGTTCGCTTAGTATGCGGCAAGCGTTGTTGACATTAAAAACCAAATTTGTGAACGTTCGAAGAGGTATTTATTTAAATCGTAGCACTTTGGCGGTTATTATTCTCATTTGTTTCAGGAATTAATTTGTCTTATGCCGTCAGGAGAGACGCCGGTTGAATTTCTGCAATTGTTTAATCTCCACCTAACCTCACAACTGGGCTCTGGTTAATAATTTGAAAAGCACTTTCGCTGGAGGCTCGAAGATGATTGAATCTTGTTCAGTACCGTATTGTCTCGTATGCACACAAATTTCTGGATGCTCACACTGATATTCAGCTTATTACAGTACCTTAAACTTTGAGGTCTCTTCGTTCGGTGATCAGAAAGGGGCCCCGCTAATATCTTCTTCTGCAACGGTTTTCTCTGGTGTTTGTACTGCTGCTCGGTGTCCTGCACTCCTGCCTGATGCGTCGCAGTGGAAAACGCTGGCTCTGGACCCTATTTTCGGCTGGAATCCTTCTTCGTATTCTTGATGTTGGTGGCGAACGTTTCCTCGGAGATGCTCTTGGTGAAATATTTTTGTTGTTGCAGAAATTTCCACAAACATTCACATATGAACTAGACCACTTGCTTAACACAATGATATAATTCTTGTAGATAAAAATGATTATTTATTATCTAAAAACTTCAATTAAATATGGAGCACAAATCTACATGTCAATCTTATAATTTATTCAATTGTTATCTGATAAAGTCCGCTATAAACAAATGCGAATCTAATACTATACAAACAGAAATCAGCCAAGTTCAAATCAATTACATTTTGAAATAACTTTACTTACAAATTGTTAAATTTAAACCTTTCTTATATCTAAAATATTATCTGCATTTTTAATTGTCAAAATGTATCTTTGCGCCACTACACGTTTTATTATTTGCTTTGCTCTGTACACTCGCCTAATTGCACTGATACTTTTAAAGAGTTCACTTCCTTCATAAACGATTTCGATGTCCATCTGTCTTCTTTTCACTCGTTTTCTCTCTTGTCTTACTATCTACCTTTTCCTTGCTTTATCTTGTGTTGGCTGCTTCCCACAATTGCTATTTTATGTCTTTATGTCTGCCTTCTTAATTGCTCGTTGCAACATTATTATTTTTCTGGCTTCTTATACCTTTTTGGATTGTTCACAACTTGACCTACTTAGCTATATTGAAATCTATGCGTCATTGACCTGCACATAGCAAACCTTTTTGTGATTATTTATTTCTTTTGATTTGGCTATGCATTCTGCCCAAACCTAATACTTAATTAATTTGAACTTTGAGTTCAAACCTGTGAAAAACAAGCTTTGCCCTTTGCGTTCCTTACTCAATTAATTTATTAATACTGGCATCTCTTTTCCAATGCATTTACTGAATGAAATTTAAGCTTAGTATTGCAGCTAAATAAAACACTCCAACTCTGTGCTTATTGACTTGTTTTCTACACTGTACTGCAAGCAGAGTAAAGCCTCAGGCACAAGACCATTACAATATAAACGTATCGGTTGCAGTTCGCCCAAAGTTAGCTCAGCCGTCACCTGGTCACAAGGGCGTATCCAGGGAGGGGCACGGGAGGCAGCTGCCCCCCTTCCAAGGTGGATAAAATTTAAAATATAATATAAAATAATATATCAAAATTGAAAAAAAATTAGGCTTTGTAGAGCTTGAAGGACTTAATTCCATAAGTATTGCCAAAGCTATTGAGGGTTTTGTGGCAAACTTAAACCTAGACCCTGATAAGTGTGTGGGGTTACGCTTCGAAGAATGTTGTACCATGTCTGGGAAAGAAAGGAGTGTGCAGGCGGTTTTGAGGAAAAAGTACAAGAAAGCCTTGTACTTCCATTGCTCCTTGCACAAACTAATCCTTGTCGTGAATGACTTAAACGATATCGAAGAAATTTGAAACTGCATTGGAACTATCAAGGAGATAATTAAAATTTTCTGTGAGTCCGGTTTACGACGCAAGCTTATTGCTAACACTTCTAAATTATGTGAAACAAAATGGTCAGAGAAGTACAAGAGCATCAGTGTGTTTAAGAACCACTTGTTGATCGATTAGAGATATTAGCTGAAGAGGAAAATGCAGCAACAAGAAAAAAATACATACCAAAAGCGTGCAGCATAGTGCAGAACTTCATTTGTTGTGTCAGTACCATTAATTGCGAAGTATTCCGCTATACTGAAACTTGTAGCAAATATACTTCAATTGAAGTAACATAGTCAAAGGCAACCAGCACATTCAAACTATTCTCGACATGCTAAGAGATCATCGGAAAGACAGCTGACGTTTTGAAAGAAGCAGACGACATTGCAAAGCATTTGAATGTTGTTAAAACCGTCATTCGCGTTGCTGACCGACAAAAGCCTAGAAGCAACCCTCCAGCCGAAAATCTATCCGAGTTTGGGAGAAGGTCTCTAATAATTCCTTACTTGGATTCCATCATATCATCTTTAGAAGTGAGATTTTCTGCAGACAAGTCGCCTGCATTTTCATTGAGACATTTCCATAGTAACATGAGCTATGTTCTTGGGATGAAAGCAATGAAAGTACTTCATCTTGTGCAAGTTTTTACAATTTGGAAGATATTGAAGGAGAAAGGGAATTGTGATTCAAAATGTGGAATGAGGTACCGGAAGCCTCAGACATCATTGAGGTTTTAAAAAAGAGCGATTAATTTTTCTCGACCTTTAGAAAGGCGCTACTGATATAACTTTTACAGCCCTGGACATCAAGCACTATAAAGCGTTCATTGAGCTCTCTCCGCTGAATTAAAACATGGTTAAGAAGTACTATTGGTCCAAATAAGTTAAATAGGTTAGCCATGCTAATTATTTATGGTCAATGGGTTTTCGTAAACAAGGAGCAGTTAGTGCAAGCTGTAGTTAGAAAATAATCCTCGCAAACTATTGTTGAAAAAAAATTAACAATGACGTTCTCTATTCTTCCTTTTGTTTATTGTGTATTATTGTATGGCACCCCTCCCCCCACCATGGACCCATCCTCACCCATGCAAGAAGTTGAATTCAGAAAGCTGCCCCCCTCTTCTGTTATGAGCTGGATACGCCCCTGCATGGTCATTTAAAACGTAGCCATAAGCCGATACAATAGGTGCGCTGTCTTGGGCGAGCGTTTAAGGCGTTTGGCTAGCAATAGAATTTTGCCTTGAAGCTCGAGTTCAAATCTACCGGCTGCATGAATTTTTTATTTGTAGGTTGATATAATTTGCATTACTAAGTATTTCCTTTTATTATTTCAGTATTTTTAGCAGAGTTGATCACTTCTGCTTTCTTTATTAAAGATCTGTAACTTTTGTATTTATTCACTTTTAAAAATACAGAAATTGTTTTAATTAGGGTAAGTTCACCTATGTGGTTAGTTCATAAAATAGTCTTGTAATAAATATTAAAAAAGAGATTTAAGGTGCAATGTGTTAGGTCGTGTAGGATACGTGACATTGAAGATGTTCTCACTACAGCAAATAAAAACCATCTAACGAACAGTGAAAAAGTTAATGATGTACTGAAAAAATCGGTAAGGATAATGCCAGCGCATTATAAAAAACGGATATACAGATTGCGGCAGGTAACTAGGACCATAGCAAAAGCAAGGGGACATTACATGTAGCCGTAATTGTGTTTAACAAACGAACAAAAAATGTACGATAGGGGTAGGTCGTTAGGATCATTATAAATACAAGGTATATATTGCATTCGCGATCTTTTTGGATGAGGGTTGGCCATGGAATTTAGACAGTTTTAGCAGTGTGTGATTGGTGTTTAAGGAGTTGAATTGTGACTTTAATATTTGACGTTCGATAATTTTATCTTAAGGTTATGTTGTCTATCATTTATCGTTTGCGCTGTTGCAAGCGCTTCCTCTGTATCTTAACGCAAAAGATTTTATAAATCTAAATTTTTATTAAACTAATCACATGTTTTTTACAAGTAGCAGAAAGTTGTTAGAATTTTAATTGTCTTCCTGTGTGTGCTTTATTTTAATGTTATAGTAGGTACCTCGGTTAATCTCTTCTTTACAATAAGCGCCTAAACGAGCTGAAGGAGAAACATGAAGTTAAGCTACTGTTCCGTAGAGTACCTGAAAAATGCTATAATTTTAACCATGCACAGAGAATAAAATATGAACTACCGCACTATGCTTTGCTTTGTTTCGACTGCACTTTCGCTGCATCCACTCAGGGGGTTTGATCTTCTTCAATTTTCTTGTTCACTGGGCATTGCTATATGATTTCTCCGACGTTCCCGTGGTAGTGTACAGGTATAATAGGCGCCTCTGTTGCTTAAATAACTCTTTCTGGTTACTTACGTATAAATTACTGATGACTGCCTTTTTGGCTTGTTTGGCAGCCCTTTTTGTTTGCCACGTTTGCAATAACTGCGTTTTTGCTCTTGAATATTTATTGAAATTTTGAACCGAAATGATAGAATTTTTTATTCCACTTCCATTACTTCACTAAAAGATTCTGACTCCGATTCTGACTGTGATTCAGAATCAGATTCTGCTAGTGAAATAATGATGGGAGGAATATTTTCAAACGAAAGGTTACTCATATGTTTTGTCCAGTCTGCCGAAATGAGTTCCTCACAAGGCTTACAATAATTTTGCCACATGTCTGGTGAACATTTTGAAAGAGCTTCAGACCATAAATTTGTAACCCTATCGTTAGATGGTGGCCGCGAATTTATATGTTTGTTATAATAGGTCTTACAAAACCCCCATGCCCTTTCGATAGGGTTGTATTGACAATGGTAGGGGGGTAATTTAGGAACCTCAATGCCTTTCTCTTTTAAAAGTTCGTCGAATGCATAGCGCTTGCTGTGATTTTCTCTAAAAGGTTTAATTAACTGCCAAAGCTGTTTTTTGCATAGTTATCAGAAAACTTTAACCAGCTATTCCTGCATTTCGCCTTTTTTGGTAGAAAATTTGGGCGATTTGTCCAACTGCACAGAATGATAAGAAGCGTTGTCCATAACTACCACACATTTACCATTAACCTTAGCTAAAGCAGGACTAAGCTGATTAATTACCCAATTTTGAAATACAGGTGCATCATGGTCTTGTGGTAATCTCTGTCGTTATTTTTTGAATCCAATAAAAAATCACATCCTTCCAAAAACCCAAATTTAGTTCCAGCATGCAAAATTGTGAATCGCTTTCCCTCCTCCCTGAAGTTAGATAGGTTACTTTTACTATCATCTTCTTGAACCCAACGACGAATCGTAGATCCATCTTGGTAGATCCACATTTCATCAAGGTACACGAAGATGATATTTTCATCGGAATTTTTAAAATGTAGATATTTTCCCAAGAAACTAATTTTGGATGCAACAACCTGCTTTTGTTCACATAAAATTTTGCGTCCATTAGTAAGTTTATACTTATATCCCATAGATTTTAGAATTTCGTATAGAAATGTTTTCCCTCCCGTAAACCCACACTGTTTCTTAACATCAACCAATAAATCACTTACTGTAAAAATCCTATTTTCGAAATTATATTGCCAAATCAGTTGTTGCAAGTCCTTCTTAAAAAATGATTTTGATATAAACTAGATTTAGAGCGTACGCCAACGATAGAAGATTTCAACCCTTTAGGCTGTTGTTTTATAATTTCCATTGTCGACCTCCCAAACTAAAAATTAATGCGTTATTAGGTAAATATACAAAACATGTATGTAATTATATTTACCCCAAAAATATACGCTGTTTACCAGACAAGCATGGGTTAAATCAGGCCGCATATTTTGTAGGGTTTCAAAACATTTTTTAATGTGCATTTTGGTTTCTTTTGATATCGTTTTGGGCATATTCTTGCTGCGTTAATTCAACTTGAACTCAAATTGACACGAGCTTGACATGACCTACCGAGATCGTTTTAAAATCATTAAATTTAGATTTGGCAGCACCGTAAAACGTATTTTTAATAACAGGAAAACCTAAAGGAAACAAAAAATATAATAAAGAAAGTAACTTGATAAAACGAAATCATGGCCAACCCTCATCCAGAAAGATCGCGAATGCAATATACATATATTCGATTTTGAAATTTTTTAAATACAATTACGGCCACATATAAGGTCCCTTTGCTTTTGCTATGGTCCTAATTGCCTGCCGCAATTTTTATGTTTATAATACTTATGGGAGACTGTAATGCCCGGGTTAGACAAAAAGAACCCGAGGAAGACAAATTCAGGGGAACTTATAAATTCCTAAAATCAAACGCAAATGTCAGAATGCTCCCAAACTTACAATAAAAATACCTGCTGACAACAAACAACTTCTTTGAAAAAACTTCTGCCAGTAACTAGTAAGAGACGTATCGATAGTAAAGAGTTTTACAACGGGTAGTGATCACCGGCTAGTCTAAGCGAATTTTAGTTTTAATGTAGATATGTGGAATCCTGTTACCAACACTTACGCTCGCAATAATATTAATGTCGATATTCTGACAAGAAAGGTGAACAAATATAGAAACGCAATAGAATCATACCAAGTCGTGTAATTGTCCGTTGATGATTTAAGTCACCATATAGTCACCACAATGAGGAACTCGTTCGTAACAATCTTCCGCTTAACATTCAGGGAAGACCACAAGTATTTTCTACAGAGACGTTGGGACTTAAGAGTAAAGAAAATAACCCAAAGGTACTATAAAATGCTCCACACAAGCAACAGCTCATACCCCAACCAAATGGCACCCCTAACAAATTTTGAAGATCTACAAAGAGACAATGCCGACTAGCTAGAAAAGCGTATTGTTACCCTCATCCACAGGAAAGTACAACTTGACGTCGATCAGTTCGCTTTACCGCATCTATAAGATATTCACCCGAGTGCTAGTCAACAGGCTCGAGAAAAAATTCCACTTTTATTAATCATGCGAGTAAGCCGGCATTGGACTCGACAGCATGGTTGGATTTGGAAAGGGTATTGGCAGATTGCAGGATCGATGAAAGAAATATGAAGTTCCTTAGTCATCTGCTTGAAAAACCAACACGTTTGACATTGAGAGTTCAGCAAGACGACACAATTTCACCTAAGCTAGTTACTAGGGCATTGGTAAATATTTTGTTAGAACTGAATTGGAAAGATCAAGGCATCACAATTCGTGGGTCTGCATGATATTTGTCATCAAATATCTGAAACATTTAGAACGCTCAAAATTTACGATTATTAGTAGAAATCGGAGATGAGCACATTTAGATAGGGTTATGGCTTTTAAGATCACACTAGAGAGTAAAACTCAAGCAACAGAGCTAGAGCGATACATGTCGTAAGCATGGGCAACATTCCGAGTAAATAGGCATATCCCAAAAGCCAAATTACCTATGCATCTAAAGGTAAAGGTTTTGAACAGTGTGCCTTTCCAGTATGTATCTAGCTAACAAAACAGTTTACCGAGAAATTGTAAGTTGTCGAAAAGGTCATGGAGAGGACAATGTTCGACATACCACGACCGCAAATGGAAATAATGGGCACTGAGCAGGACAAAAGTGAATGATGTGGTCGATAGTATAGCGCGGCGTAAACGGTCTTGGTAGGCCGCATTGCTAGGAGGAAAGAAAACCGATGGTCTAGATGAGTGCTGGAGTGGCAATCGCGTGGCAACACATGAGAATGAAGACGTCCACCCACTCGCTGGGTGAATAACATCAGACAAGAAGCAGGACAATATTGACAGTGGAAAGCACAAGACCACCAGACTTGAAAAATAATGGAAAAGGCGCACGTCCAATAATACATAACTAGAGAGCTACAATGATGACGATGAAGCTGTAATTAAGTAGCATCTGCATCTACCATTACTATTATTTGACTTCCAAAAGTAGTTCATTACTTCTGTATGGTCTTGTTCATCGTATACACCTGAAAACTCTATTCTAATATAAAAGTTATATCAAAATATTCATAGCTTGGAAAGATTTTATAAAATTCACTTTGTGACAGGGTACGTAGTGAAAGGATTTGTAAGACATGCGAAGTACAGGATATGGACAGATGGACAAAATCGAAAATAAGATATTGGAGAGCTATTGTTGAAAGAACGGGAGATGAAAGATTGGCGAAGAAAATTCAAACACACAAAATAGACGCGAGAATTGGATGTCATCGTCGTAACATTGCAAAAAATTGGGTAATGGGATACGCAGGTATATGCACCAATGTTAGAAGAAGAAAGGAAGACTTTGAGTATTAAGAAACATCTCGAGTGTCATATTCTATATGGTATAATACCATGAGATAAAAAAAATGATTCTGAGCAAGCCTTGATATGTGTTATACGTTTGGCACTACTGAAGTGTATTGTCAGTTTATGTCAAATTCGAGATTAAAAGGTTAAGTTTTGTTTGTTATTTGACGCAGACTGACGTAAAACTTAACCTGCAAATCGAATTTGACATAGACTGACAATACACTTCAGTACTGCCAAACGTATAACACATATCAAGTCCTGTTCAGAATAATTTTTTCTATCTCATGTTAGTAACTATTGCTATTACAATGAAGTGTTAAAATGGGCAAAATATACTAAACTTAAACGAATCTATCATCTAGATTCTGACTATTATACTTTGAACACAACATACCCTTAATTTCATTAATAAATATGAGGTTACCGATAAGATTTACTTGAACTTAAGTTGAGAATAAAAATAGTCTATAAACAATATGTTGCACATAGTAATTCCGTGACATTGATGCTAAAGTTCGTTAAAGTTCAAGCTAAAATTTGTGGATTCAGATATTCAGGGAATAGATGGAAAGAAATATATTCTAGGATACTATAGTCGGAACATTTTGAGGATTTTCATTTACGGTACATTTTTGTTTTTCTGAAGCAGTCACGCACCATTAGAACCATGTTGAAAATTATAGGGAAAACGTCGCTGCTCAAATAGAATTCTTGGAGTTTACGCCGAGATTAAAAGTTTTATATGGCCGTACTAAATTGAGGGATCAGTCGCATGTTAAAAGCTATGCTTTCTAACCTGAAGACACGTGCTGTGTGATGGAGTAATTTTTGTTTGGAATCTTAATAAGGGTCAGAGCTCTGGTAAGCTTAAACTTCCTTCGTGGATTCACCATCCAACTATCCTTTATTGTAATCACTTGGACTTCACCTTTCTAAATTTGCTAGGAGTTTGAGGCTAAGAGGCATACTTAATACAGACATTTTTACTATAATCGGAATTGCTGCAAGGCTAGAAATAACATTTTACGCGACTATTTAGAGAAGTTGAAAGCTCATTACTTTTAGGAACCTAATCCGTCTGCTGGTTCGTTTTTCTAGCATATGGAGTAGTTAAGTTTGAGTGTGGGTAGTATACAGGTACCTGGATAATTAGCCCCCGTTTGCACAGAAATCGTTGAATTTAAGAGAGTGTAAAAATGTAATCACTCAGTAAATTTTGAGTATTTCAAATTACACGTACCACCCAAGACAAATAACTATCGATAGAGATTTTAGCATTACTTAAACGAAATCTTAAACAATTACATTTACTCTAACAACTTTTTTTATAGCAACATGTAAACAAGTTGACAATTAATTTAGCAACGCTTAGCAACTATTATTAATTATCTGATGTATTAACATCAAGCGTTTTGGTGATTGTGGAACCGTGCTTGACAATTTAAATTACCTTCTGCTTTATATAAACAGTTCATCTCTTTGCTTGAAGATCAGTATCAGTATTTAGTTGAAATTTCACAGGGATCCTTCAAGAGCGCCCCTGAATAAATACATTAGGCAAGGTTAGATTCTCTGTTAGTGTTTTTGCAAAGCGAAATTCAACCAGTTGTTCGCTGAAGAAATTATTTACTTTTATTACACGAAATGAAATCCTTGACCGGAAGAATAGTTAATTTATCATCATCATTCCGACATTAACCGATTACGATTTCCTTTACCATATAATTCAATACAATCTTGAACTTCGTCTGTTATTGCATTATCAGTTTTAATGACATCATGTGGATCTACTTATTAATGTATATTACCTTTGTTTCTCCTCTCCCTACCCTAATTCCATTTTTTTATTTTCAGTTGTAGTTAGACTTGCCCAATTCAGGTAGACCTTCAATTATTAACAAGACATTAGCAATACGCATGTGGCTTACTTTATTGTTCTTACATTCAGCCATTTGTTCTTTTATTTTAACTATTTATAAGAATTTTCAAAACGAAGAAGAGGTATGGTTATATGTGTCACCTTGCATCACACCTGCATCTATTGTAATAGATCCTGCGATTGTAAGTGCATTAGGATTCGAAATCCGTCGCCGTGAATTTTTAGCCCAGTTCGTCGCTGCTTTGGCAATCGACGTGAGTTGCAGATCGCTTAATGGGTACAGCAAACTGTGAATTGTAAATTATGTACTTTTACCACAAACATTTTCGAGTTTTTTTTTAAAGCTACTCGTACGAGAGTTTCTCTGACTGTTGTACAATGTGCGGATTTCTCTCGTTAGAATCGTCGCCGCAAGAGCAGATTTGGTCCTGAAGTTGGGTCGTCGTAGCTGACAGACATTTTCTTTTTAATTAAAAATTTCTTCTGATCTCTCTAAATACGAGGTAGGTCCTATTCGTGAATAGTTCTACGTGGAATAATGCTAGGGAAAATGTGTTTCAAGTCTTGTTCATTTCCCCGCTTCTAGTTTTTCATTATTCTACGTTTTTTTGCTCTTTGCCGATGCGACGTCCAGTTTCCCTTTTGCTTTTCTTTAGCTTGTAGATTCTTCGTTCGAATCTCAGCAGTTATGGGCATTCTTAACAGCAGGATGTGACAATACGTGAACAATCAGCCACCTGCAGCCGGGAATTCCCTAGGTGTCCCAAAATTATAGCACGGCCGCAAATTTAAGGTTTTCAATATCGTGTGCTTATTAATAAGGCTTTCCAGGAGAAAATCCTGGGTTTGCCGAGTTGCGCCCGTTGGTGAAAATTGTTCTCCCCCGACATTGAGTTTTGAATTATTATAAACGAAATTCGACCGTCAGTCGTTTACCGGTTATACCTATTTTATATACCATACTTTCGATTTGGTATTATGTATTCATTTCTAACAAAAATAGTAACTTAATCATATTCCGTTACATGCGTCACTTGGCGAATAAAGAGAAGACTGTTGTTAACAACCGACAACACTATTAATTATTTGCATGGAGGCGTTGCGTTAGAGAAGGCCTTTTCGACGACAGCATTCGTGAGCCTGTTTAATCCATAGTTTTTGGTCGAGTATTAATTAATGTTTTTCATTCAGGAATTGTATTTCGTCGCTTGATCGGTAATACATTAATTCAATCCAAACCGTTTGCTTATATGGTTCCGTATGCTACTCGTACGCTGAATTTACCATGATAATTAAATTGTTAGTAATTCACCCTCTGGGTTAATTTTGCTTTCACGAACTCAACTTTATTTATGTTTTTCGATCCGCTAATACCATCATATATTTTACTGTTTGTCCTTACTAATAAACAAGTTATTGGTGTTTGATAATAGCCGACGATGTTTCTTTGTTCGTTAACTATTGCAACTTGTTTTCGTCGCCAGTCATTTATGCCGTGTTATTCGGAGGATTGAGTTACGATAAGTTACTAAACCTTCCACCCTTATCGCTAAACTCAGTGTTGCTCATACCAGTAAGTGGATTTCTTATGTACCTCTTCTTACAGGCAACCTCAGGTTAGCATTTTAAAATATTAAAATCTACGACATTGTTATTGACCATTTTCATTAATGTAATAATGTATTGTAAAAAAATAGTACCCACGGGTTCAGAATATAAGAAATTATTCCATAAGGGTTTGAAGAAGCTAAATACAGTGGTAGGTTGTAGTTTAAGGTTTTATCTATTTTTACCTTTTGTTTGTAATTGTTAGTATTTAACAAATGTCTTTGAAGTCTACTTGTTTGCAAAATGGATATTCGTCCAATTTATTTTTTACCCCATTTTTATATTATTTGATCATCCCCGAGAGGAAGACAAAAGGTTGATAATTCTTTAATTTTGATTTATCTTTGTTCCGATATAACGGCTTTAGAATTACATTAGTTCAATTGAGAAGTCATTACAACGTGGTAGAAAGAATAAAGAAAGAATAGAATTGTTGGGCAAGAACTACATACTGATATCTAATAAATACCCAACAAAAAATTATACAAGAAACCAAAGAATTTTACAAGAATTTTAAAGTAGAGCATCAGTAAGAAGAATTTAAACCATTAACCTAGATTAAATAAAAATCCTGTTAAAAGAAGTCTGTAAAACTTCAAATGCACTAAAACACATTACAATTTTTTGTTGCACGTGAAGATTGATGAAGTAATACATTAAAAGATTAGAGTTGCGGCTCCAAAGGTAAATATTGCGTGATAATTTTCTGCGAAGCTTTTGCTTATGTAGAATTTTACTGATTCAAAGGATCCAAATGTTTTAGGACTACCTAAACATTACAACGGAAACTGACGAAAATTATAACGCCGCCACTATTTAGTGATTGCGTGCATGTCATATATTAGGGAGAATAAGCAACAATGAATTTCTTCCGGATGAGCGGTTTTTTGTCTTGAATATTTAAGTTGATTTAATTACTAGTGCTTGTGTGAAGTGAAGGTGCTTGAACTCTGAGAAAGCTGCTATGTTGACAACTTAAAATTGCCTTAACTGCTCAGCTTGAACCCGCAATAAGAGCGTGTAGACCCAGCTTTAGACAATATTGTCTACGAAATAAAGTATTTGTGTATGGGATTGCCGTAATTTGATCAGGAAAAATGTAATAACAGACTTTGGAGTACTTACCGTATGGTCAATGAACATGTAAATACAATGCGCAGCATCAACTACTATAAACACAGCGACTGTCGCCACCCAAGGAAGTAGTAACGTCCTTTTGTCCTGAAATTGAAAGAATTTTTACGGTTTATTCCATAACCCACCGTGTAAAATTATTTGTCCGTTGTACAATAATAATCAATAACTAATAAGAAATATTAATTAGTGACTCATTTTAATGTCAAAAATAATTATAGTAGTAAATTGTTTGGCGATTTTCAAAATAGAAATTCGTTTTTTTCTGAATCGGGTGTTCCCTGTTTTGTAAAACGTGGAAGTAAACGGCGTTCACTGGAATACGGACATCACAAATGCTATTTATAGCCCGATACAAGTTACTAATAAATATAAATGAATAGAAAATAGAGCGAAACCTAAGAGCCATAGTCAATGAAACTTACAACGAATCATTTTTATAATAGATGGTGTTTCTAAATATTTGCATTCCCAACAATGCAGTTATTTAATCTACTCGTATGAGAAATTGTGTAGGTCTGAATAATGTCAGGGAAATAGAAAAATATTATGCCATTAAAAAGGATAAATGGCGACATATACGAGTATGTACTTAACACACTTAAATTAGTATTTCAGTGCGAAATTAACAGAGTTAAAACAGTATGCGTTCGCTACGAATTGAGATTTTGCAATTCCTTTGTTTCCTTTGAGGAGTATTTTCATTGTATTTAAAATGAGAAAGCCTCCGCTAGCGAAACTTTGACTTTTGCAAAACGATATTATTTTATGAAATAACGCTAGAATATTTAATTATATGTATACAGTATTTTTCTTTTTCTTTCTGGCTAAAGCACATTTACAACATTATACATACATTGGCTTTGTACAGTAAATTATGAAAATTCGAAAAACTAATCTTTGCTTGTCGGTACCTCGTAAATCAAACTCGGGGTTTACTTGAATGGTTTTGACAGCCTGTTATTTGATTGTTTGATCAAGAGCATAACAATAAACGCTTGGAAAATATTCGTATTTTTTAGTGGTCATGCTTTCATTTAACTTATTCAGACGGTATCAATTCTCAATCTGGCAGTTACTCTTATCTTGGAAACAGCCAAGGATAGAATTTGCTTAAATGATAGAAACGCCATCTTTTTAAGGGTCAGTCACTTTGAAAAATGAAAAGAATTAACAAAGGTGAACAGCAATGTACATATGGCAGCAAACGCAGCTGCGTGAGTTCGTCACGCTTGATCATCAATGATCGCACCTTCCTCGTCCACGATCGGGCTTGAATAAACTAGCATGTTGAAAGTTCATTTGTACTTAGAGCTTCCATTTCTCTCAATTCGTCCAGGTATCATCTGTCAGTCTTCAAATCTCCAATCCTTGTATTGCCGAAGAAAATACATAGTTAACAATAGTTTAGGAACCCTTTCCTTAGTTGTAGATTTAAACTGCGGTTACATAATATTGATTTTCCTTTTCTTCTTATTCTTCCTCTTATTATAGGCCAGTTGCCTGTTGAAATCCACAAAGTTGTGGTTATATCAGCCCCCTTTGCTCTTAAGCCGGGCAGGTGGCTAGACTTGTTCGTCGAACGCGAGGAAGAATTCCATTGTTAGAGGTTAACCACCACCACAGGTGTCAGTGTTGTTGCCGGGGTAATTTTTAATAATTTCTTGTATCAAATATTGGTTTGTCCTATATAGTTTCGTACTTTTAGTGGCCTTCCTTTGTCACTTACTATGGCAATTGGTGTTTGCAGCTAGAGGTTATTTTAATTGGTTCGTTCTTTACTATTATGCCTGTAAGACTGTGCTATTTTGTAATTACCATGTACTTAACTGTTCCTGAGATTGACGAATTTCTAAGCCGTAGTCTTGCAGGATACTAGCTATAAAGACGTCATTTGCATAATGTAAATTATTTATAGTTACGCTATTTATTTACATAGATATTTAATAATCACATTGATATTTAACCATTATTCGGCTAGGTATAGAATTAAACTGTATTTATTACATTGTAATGATTAGGTTAAAACGTATTATGCATTTCAAATCTACAACGAATGTCGCACATGAGTTTGTGAGCGCAAACCACCTAATTTAGTCGTTGAGTTTGGCTATTATTAAAACTGTACAGCTTCCAGAGCTTATAACTACTTTGGAATCAACACCAAGGTACCGATAATTGTTCAGCGCCGAAAGTCGCTTTGTCAGCTCCAAAGCAGCAATTGATCTGGTTAATGTACGAGATCATTTGGAGCAACTACACGCAAGGTTAGTTCCTAGAATTACATTTTACGAGTGCATGTACGGTTCAGGAAGATTGGGGACAACCAAAGCCGTAATAAGAAATCAACTGCTATTGCAACAAATTGTGCAACACCTTCAACTAGCATTACGTGCCCAAAGGCCATGTGAGCATACTTTCAGAACAAAGCGCTTGCATCATCTTGTAGACACATCGCGTCGGTCTGATTTCAAGCTACCGCATCAAGTTAATTTGTGTGTGAAATTTAAACATTGTTAGTACTGTTGTTTTGTAACTTAGCGTGGCACATTTACAATCACACTTCCACTTAAGCATGTAGTTTCAGCCATAAACTCGTGGACCTGCCTTAGCTAGTGTTGATAGCTTAGGTTACAATTCTATATTACCATTGCGTATTCTTTTTATGTATTTTTATACATGTATGTTCTTTTCCACAGTATATGTATGTTCATGTACTGAACTGAACTGTTTGATATTTATTTCTGGCAAGACTTGCATATATGATTACAGTGTTATAGGTGAAAACGGGCAGGCCGAAACTGTCTATACTGACATTTCCTTTAGCTGTACTGAGGTAAGAACGGATCTTGTGCTTCTACGACTGAGCTAACTAGCAAACAAAGGGCAATTAAATTCATAGTCAAGCTAAGCATAGATCACAAAGAAAAAGTACCATTACACTATGCACATGTCATATCATAGTCCTATTGCTCCTGTGAGTCCTGTCGTTGCGTGTACTGGTGCAGTTTGATGCCAGTATAAATTGGCAGTGAGCAGCATGTCATGATAATCTAAATTTAATTCTGACATTTTTAAAAGTTAGCTATGCTGGACCGTGTCGAAGGTTCATGTGCAATCAATAAGGCTAACGAACACGTCAACATATACATCTAAGCATCGTTTAGCCAGTATATTTAGGTAAATGGTGTTTTTCTTGTTTCGCATCCATTCCTGAAGCCTAGTTGTTTCTCAAACATAATCATTTTACATTGACTACGTTTACGGGCATGTGTAGCAACCGGCAATGCTCCTACAAGGGTTATATACGTTTTATGTTTTTGAGTGATTGGTTGTGCTTTGTAGGGTAGATGGATACGCGGATTCACACATGTTCCCCAGCGCGATTATTTCTGTTATTATCCGACTCTTTCGGTGTCCTGTAGATACTTTTGTCCTATATTGATGTGATCCCTGTACCCCTTGTCTCGTCCCTATTTAATTTTCTAAGATTTCTATTTTCAGGAGTTTTTGTGTAGGTTGATTTGGCTTTTGCAACACTTCTATAATGTTTTAAGGATTTTATTGCTTTTAATTTGATTAGCGAGGTTGGGTATTTTCACCTTGTGATTGTGGTTTAAGCCTGAAGTGAATGATTGACGAACATTGCTTTTTGATAGGAGTTGGCACCAGACTAGTTGCCGGCGTGCCTTTTTCTACCAGCAACGACGTCTACTGCTGGTGCCTGAGCCTGAGCCGACATCTTTATGGTCGTTCTTTCTGGTTTCTTTCCCTTTAATCTAAATTTGAGATGGTGGGTTTTAGCGCTGGGCGTTATCCCGAACTTCTCGTGTTTTGTCTTCTACGCGTTCTAGAGTTATTTCCATGTTTTAATCCATTCTGGTCGTGTTTTTGGGTTGGTTACGCTTCTACTTCAAATTGGTGAATTATCTGAACAAAGAAGCGTGGGAGTTGCCTATATACTCTTTGTTAATTTTTGGATTTGCATTTTAAATTTTCTGTATACACCATCAGAGAAGAGTTTTGTTTTATGAATATTTGGTTTTAATTTTACTTCTGATGCAGTAGGACATATTTCAGATTAACTTTATTCCGGAAAAAGTCAGTCATGAGATTCAGAATAGGTGTTTTCATTTGCTGAATTACTAAACCCATTCGGTCGAATCAAGATTTGATGGTATTTTGAAAGTAAAGCCACCTGTTGGCCGCCCAAAATCGCAGGTACAGAACTGCTATCGCTCTACCTTTACATAATCTGACTTGGTTTCGCATTAATTTTTATCCTTGCATTTCGAGTAATCATATTTCCAATAGTTCCGTTTGTTAGTGTTTTCTTCTGTTGGGCTACAAACCACATACTGGAAAAAACTATACCACTTGGTAGTACCCATCTGTTCTGGTACGATTTCGACTTCTCTGGCGCAGATGGTTTACGATTGCAGGTCAGACGTGTTTTACTTAACCTTTATTTATGTTCTCGAGGTCGCAGTCATCACCTTACGTTTTCTGCTGCGATTTAAACTATATGACTTACCAAATCACTCATGGCTCATTAAGCTAATCTTGAGTGGATTGTTTTCGGTAGTGTGACGTAAATTATGGTTAACCTTTAAGTATACATCGGGTATATGTAGTATATGTATGTACATTCCATTATATAGATCGTGGAAGAAATGAATTTTATTAATTCTATAGAAAGTTCATCTGTTTCGGCATATTTTTTCGCCTTTTATTTTTTTAAATAATGCTCTGCTTTCTGTTTGAATCTTTTTGATGCCACATATTTACTCCCTTTATTGTTCTGCTTGTAAGCCGTTTGTAATAATTAATTATCGATTACTCCTACTAGTTGCATTCGAGCGCCATAAACGAGTACTTGAGGCTCCAATTCGGACAACAAAGATCATGGAACGGTGTTATATTTTGCTTGAGCTATTTACCTGCTATTAAATCTCACATCCATAATTTCTTATTACAAGCTCAACTCGATTCCCTTTGACTAATTATTCTGCTTAATCTAATTTTAAGTCCAAAACCTTTCAAAACTGTCGTGTGCCTATTAACGTAAATTTACTGTATTACCACATTATAACATGTGCCTTTGACAGTTTATTATTAAATGTAACATTGGTTTCATTCACTTTATGTTAACTCGAAAGTATTGTAAGGCAACTTCAAGATAGTGTATCTTCCTAACGCTACATTTTACAGTATACCGTCAGATTCATAAAAATTACCCAGTTTAGAGTGCTCTAATTATTAATATTAAACCCAATAAAGTCAATACATTCTTAAATGGCATTATGGAAGCTGTATTTTCACATTATAGGTTTTTCAATATTGTTCAACTGTTTACTCAGGAATGTTCAACTTTCTTACTTTAAGTGCAACACACTATATTTTTATAATTTTTTGTAGATTCTTAAATTACCTTTCTAATGCTACCATATATGTACACTGTTATATTTTTTTATCAATTTGGATTATGAAAACTTACTTTTTCTTTTAGTACACTTTTTTCATAAATCACTGTAATTATTTAATTGTATATTTTAGCTTAATTAGAAAATTCATTCTCAGAATATATGTTTTTCTTACCATGTAGAGGCCATACAACAGCAGCAGCGACGTGAAGATGCCGCTCGCCGAGATCGTGAGGATCAGGGAGGTGAAGGCCAGCGAAGCTGCAAAGCAAAATCCTCAAGTTACTGGAAACAACAGGCGAAAACACACTTACTTACTTGGAGATGTTGTATCGGAATCCAAAATGCTGTGCTGCGGCTCCTCCGTGAAGTTGCTCTCTAGGTATACAATATCCTCGTGTAAATACTTCGACGACAGCCCCGCTGCTATGGAGAAGTACAGCTGGAACAAGAAGGAGTGATATAGGCAAATCAAGCAAATCGGAGCTCGTATGCGCTAACGATATGCAAACATCGTTACTTGCGGATTGTAACCAAGCGCTTCCTTTTATCCTCAGAGTTTCAATACCTCCAAAGCTGTCTGATATTGCCAATCCTCGAGAAAGGAATGATATTTGTTACCGATTGCGGAGAAGATTCCAGATGTAAACTTAATTTTTTTAAGCAGCGGATATTCCGTTATTCCTTGACATGAATAATTCAAAGGTTAAAGCTGGAATCTATCTAACTGGAAACGTAACTGTAGCTTCAAGAAAACAATCACTTCGTGACATAATGTTTTAGGTTTTGCTGCCTTTCTGACTTCGTTTAAAGTCTTTAATTTTTGACAGTGTTCAATATTTTTTCAAAGAAAATATATTTCAAAGGTCCTGGATAGCAGCTATAAAAGCCGATTTATAGCTCATTTACCTATTCCATTTTCCATTGAATGATAATCGCACAAGAAATAGTTAATGTTTTCCTGTTCCTAACAACCACTATTTTAAAAACAAGCTAAAGAAGAGCATTTGTAGAATATTGTTTATAGGATGTCCCAGAAATAAATTCACAAAAAACGGCAGCATCCTGAAGGTAAGAATTGCCCTATTTTTTTTATTCGGAGCATTTTGAAATTTGATTAAAAAACTCTTAGGTAAAACTTTAAAAAGAATTATTTCAGCAATTAACCGATTTCCATAATTATTTTAGAAACTGTGTTAACTCATTGCCGCTTTATATGAGATTTCTTTGTGCGCTTATTTCTGGGACGCCGGTCTTTTCGTTGCTCACTTTTTGCGTTTATTGCTATAAGTTATTTTTTAGTTTAACTTTACCGAAATGTGTCCACATCGGAAGTGCACACTGTAAGATGGTATTAATACAAGTCACTTAGTCAAAAAGGATGTTTGTAGGTCGATGGATAGCTCATAACTTCGTTAATAATAGAGATAAAGAAAAAAAATTCTTTGATTTTCAATACCAGCCAACAACCTACAAATTGTCGTAAACCAATTTAAACGATAACCTCCTATTTCTACGTAGTGATACACGATTTTGGTTTTTTAAATAGAAAACCTCGTATATTTTTAGATTTTTAGAAATCAGTGCTAAAATGTTTTATGACAGCATGTTTAAAATTAAAATTGACTATCAAAATCAGGCTACTTGATTTTAAAAATTCAAATGTTTACTTTCCAAATACAGAAATATTTTTGTTTCATGAACATCCTGTATCTTTTTAAGGAAGCATTTTGGTACTAAGATGTATTAGGTTACTCGCTATCTTTTTGTCTAAAGAAGCTTTGGTAATTTTTTTTACCCCCAATTACGACTCACCCTGTATAAACAAAAATGTTTGGATTCTGTTGTGAATATCACTTTCAACGTTAAGTCGTGATTTTTAAGTGATTGCACAATGTATGAAATCTTCAATTAAGCATCTAACTGTGAAATTGTACTAAAATCTCATGTTAGGTCCATTTTAACTCTCTTGTAATTTCTCTGCGTACGCGCTGATATTAAACTGGCAGAGATGCGAAAGCATTGTTTGGCTGCCAAGCGAAACCAAGCAATCGGTCCATGTGGCAACTCTATAGCTTTTTCCTTGGCATTAAGTTATATCGGATTCAGAAACACTTTATCGAAGCCATCTTTCTTGCTCAAGCGGATGGATTATGCTTGCCCAATGGCCACCATTGGTCCAATACTTCGAACCCAAAGATTCTGAAAAATTTATCATTCCTTCACCTGGAACACCAGTTTGAGCTGAGTTGAGTATCGTTACTTACTACATTTTAGCTGAAATTACCCAGTCATTATGTACTCTGTTCATTCATTACGAATGCAATATTTATGCATCTAATTCTACTATTTGTAAGATACTGCGCATCGTGGCTCTAATGAACTCACATTTGGAGCCCCTTTCCGTCAGGAATAGCTAAACGCTATTTGCTATGTTGGCGAATGTGTCGAGACTCCAGAAAATTTATCCATCGAGTTATCGTATCTAGGATAATATCCGTAGCAGTAGCTTGATAACAGTTTAGTATTCAACTAATCTCCAAAAGCTCTTTAGTAATTTCTGTGTTGAATATCCTTACATCATATTACATGCAGTTTACTTTCATTATAAAGCTAACTGAACGTTTTCAGGAATTATAACATTTCCGAGTAGTGAATGCAGCGCTATGTTTCTTCAGCATATCGAACCTTTACATTTTCCGACGCCTTTGTTGAAGCTTTTTGAAGTTTTCCCATTACACTTTATACCAGTGAAAAAGCTATAGTGGTTCCATAATAATAACAATAACAATAAACATATCTTATCCAACACCTCATAGTTATAAGGCTATTACTAGATTAACTTTAGACCTCTAAAGTGACCCATAGCCAACTAGTGATATAAAAACCAGGTCTCACTACTGTACTGTTACTAGCACTGTCAAGCTATGTCAAATTTGCAGGTTTTAAGTTGAGCGTTAGTCTGTGTCGAATAGCAAACAAAACCTAATCTATTAACCTCGAATTTGATATAGACTGACAATACATTTTAGTACTGTCAAACGTATAACACGAATCACAGGCGACTCTAGTTATGAATGTATTTGATCTCTGGGTACTTTCCAATTTGTTACTATGAATTTTCACGGCTGTCAATAGAAAATGTATGTTTTTTAGATATTTATTGAGTTGTTGGATACAATACAAACACGCGTGTGTTATAAGTGATTCACTCGAGAAACGATCCCTCTCGGTCTGGCGGCTTGTAGGGATCAACTTTTCTCTCGTGGCTTATTTGTAATATTTTATTTTATTTTTTTTTAAATTTTATTTAGTGCTCAGCCACCAGCCGTTAGGCCAATTATAGGAGTCGCTGTACATTCATGGGGACTTTCAACCCCACTAACGATTGTCATGATGTTATTATGACATCTCTATTTCCGTGGCAGCCGTACCACGAGGCGCCGAGAGAAGCAGCCGTGAAACTCCCAACCAAGTTCTGACCACACTTATACCATAAATAACTATTATATGTCGCTACAGATTTAAGTATTGTATTAGGCAGCTGTATTTGCACCTTAAGGCTTCGCCTCTCCCTTCTGTACCTAGCGGCGTGCATTATTTAAGTCTGATCTTGTCTATTAGAGGTATCAAATAGATTTGCATTTGTAACACTCGTCCACTGCTACACTCATTGACCAGGATGAGTAATTACTGCTTACGCACTTTGCAACACTTACGCCTTTAGCAACGAGTGATTTGACACGTTTCATTTACAGGGTGTCTCTGAAAGTAGGGGACATACTTTGCAGGAGTATTCTATGATAAAAAATAAATCAAGAAATCTTAATCGTCTCCGTAAATTCATTTTAAGATATTAAGCTTTAAAGTTTTAATGTGGGAAACCTTTAAAGTAATTTGAAATCTGCAAAATCATGACTAAATCGTTTAACTTGAAACGGGCCAATCCTGACAGTATGTGTTATTATGTCTTATTCAAGTAACAGCGCATTATAAGTAACAAACTTTGTGCAGGCGACCACAGACTATTAGTTCTCGAGTGCGAACGCGCCAGTGAAAATGTGCGGGAATGTGCAAAGCAAGCAACATAATCCCGAGAACAAAGCACAGACAGAATGGCCACAACGCGGGAGATTCATTCGCGCTTAAGTTGGTAAAAGGCTCGGGTCAACTGATTCGCTCCAAAACTGCTAAAGAGCGCGGTTCGACCTGTTAAAAGAGTTTTTGAGGGTTACGAGTAGGGTTTCCAAGTCCCGGGACCAAAAGTGTTTTCGGGACTTACAAGCTAAATTTCAGGTCCCGGGACTAGTCCCGAAGATCCCGAAAATGGTCCCGAAAAAAAAAATAGTGTTCAGGTGGAATTTCGAAAGAAAAACAAGTGTTTTAAGTTAAATAAAGTATTTCTGTGCTGATAATTTGCGTTGGGGCTCGTCTACAACTTCATTGCTTTCTTCTGGTACTAAAAATGTCTATCGGTTTTGCTTTTGTTTGAACTGCAAAGTGCGTGTGTAATCCTTTCGTCAAGTTGCCTCTGATTATGATAATTTTGTAGGAAACAACTTTACATTTCGCCAATTGTTTATCTTCAATATATAAAACCGTTGCCATAGTGACTTCAAATCGTTATTTTTTTTAAATGTAGAATGAAGGTAGGTTGCGAATCGGAATTCATTCTAATTGTAACGCTTTAGCAGACAAATAACGAACACACTTAAAACCCAAAAATATAAATTATTCAGCTTCTTCGCACATATCTAAATCCAACAAAAAAAACAGACAAATACATAAAAGAAGATATGGAAATGTGGCTGAAACAACACACAGGTTTAATTCTAACCTACCGAAAACAATACCTCTCCTGCGTTACGCAAAACGCAAATAATGCAGAATGTACAAGAGGCATGAGTAATACGACGGACGCCGGTGAATACCCGTCCTAATTCTCTGATATCGAGTATACGCACGCATGTTGACATGGTCCCGGGACTTCGTCTGGGCTGACTGTGGTCCCGGGACTCGGTTTTTGTGGTAGAATCCCGGGACTGTCCCGGGACCGGATCCCGGGACTGGAAACCCTAGTTACGAGTGCAACCGGCCGAAGACGAGCATCCTTAGCCGAGGGCTAAGGTGCAAGCTATTCAGGTGAAATAGCACATAAGCAAGGCTGCGGTGTTCCAATTCAACATCGCTGGAAGTGGTGATTTCGGCATCAACAGGGCACCTGGCGCTGATCCCGTTCTTTCACGAACTTATTGAAATAAGGTTTGTTCCTGCTTGTAACCTCGCGACGAAATAAGAAAGCCGTTAGCAATTGTAATAAATAATTGCGCAACTGCTGGCAATGTGTTTGCTGCCCAGATAACGGGGACGTACCGGCAGGCATCACGTCATTTGCTGATTTGGCATCCAAAGGTCACAAATAGCGACGCATCCTAAAGAATCGACAACTTCGCGTTCAAGCTATTCGTGTGTGCGGAATTATTTTATACCTTGCGCTCGTGAGCTTTGACTTTGCATGCGCTACTGAACGTTTAGGATTCAGTTAAAGTATTTTCTCATGTGCAGTGCACAACTGCTTTATGTACTTGTTCTCTTGTATATTTTTTGTGTGTCTATGTTTTCTTACAGATTATATGTATACATGTAAACTGTTGGGTTATTGTTACCATTGGTGTTTGAATTTGTAAGTACAACATTTCAGGTGCCAACGAGCTGACCTCAACAATATTAGTTTACCTTAGCTGCACTGACGATCTTAATAGAACCTCATAGCTCACCGACTGAATAAGCTAGCGAACCAGGCATTGTAACGTAATAATTCAGTAGTGTGTAGGGCTAAGCAAAAGACCGCATTACAAACTTGCTTAGAAACGTTAATATTGTTAAAACATTGCTTGGTGAAGTTGTCGATCAAATGAGTGTGCTATTGAAATGTAATTAAAATAAGCCAGTTTCAGTACCATAATAGTAAATTTTTTATTTCGTGATTTCCACTGTGGTGACAATGGAAGTAGCCGCGAGGCTTCAAGGCTTTGTTAAGGGTCTTTCCCAAATTGACAGCAGTTAAATCCTAAAATGTTTGCCCCATAAACTTTATATGAATTGTTTTTACTTTCTTCGTCTAAAAGACACAAAAGTGTATCTGAGGTGAAAAATCATACAAATGGTGAGACTGAAGAAGACAATTGGACTAATTCTATGAACTGAGACGAAATAGAAATACAGATGCGTTTCTTGAACGGCATCTTTTAATTTTCTTATCTATCTGTACTGGAAACCAGCACATAGAGCCAGTAAGCGAATACTGATCACCGAAGATGTGAAATCGCACCTAGTTGTAATGAGAAAGTATTTGTTGATGTTGAATATCTTCAGGATAAAAAAAAGTCAAATAGTAACAAATACTTGTAAAACTATTTCCTACTTCTAGTCAGTCTACTTCAAGGACTTACCAACTTACAATGAGTACAGAAAGCAAGAGGAAGTGCAGTGGCTTGCATAAGAATCAATAAAATCCATATTTTGGGCCAAATTTCATTTCTTAAGCTGTTTACGCAAATGTATTTGATAGAGTTGAATTTCAATAAGCTCCATTCAGAACTGAATCGATTGACACCTATTTTAATTAGCCTGAATTTGATTGGAGAATTATCACAAATTGTAAGAGAAATTGTAAAGTATAATGGCCAGGGAGCCAGTGCAATAATGAAAAGAGTAGTAAATCTGCGATTATGTAAGACAACGTGGACTAATGTATAAATATGGTTCTACTACTTATGTGATGTGTTTCTCGCTGGATCGTCACTGATCGGAAATCTTTCGGCCACGATCGGGTTTGCTTTTTTACGTTGCGTCGTCCTTTTTACTTCATATTACAATGGTAAGCCTGTGTCGTACTTAGGGTTCATGGCTGAGTGGTTTGGGCGTCTGACTAGAAATCTTACCGACTGCATTACTCAAATGATGTAATTCACACTACCAACCGTTTCATTTAACTGATTTCCTTTTGATGCAAACACTGATCCACAAGACAGACGGAAAGATTTATCTGGGATTTTCTTAGTTATTTCCTCTGTACTAGAAGTTTCATAACTTCTTGCACTTTGGAGTAGACGTTAAAATTTGGGTCTTCCATGTCTACGCGGTACATTGCTCAGAAGCAGAGATGGGCGCGTGAGTGAATATTCACTCACGTCACGCACGTTTCACGTTTGATTTAAACACTCACGTTGACGCACGCTCACGTTTACGGCGTGACCAGCCAGCTTTTATTTGAAAATCCAAATTCAAATAGAACAGAATGTTGAAATGTAAAACCATTAAAGGACTAAAAACTCTAAAATGAAATATGTTTTGCACGTGAAATAATTTACGTGATATGTTGCAATCAGAATAGTAGACACAAAAAGAAATAAATCAAAATTGACTAATTAACTGACAACAAGGGATAAATACTGTTTTCTCGCAAAAACATTTCTTGCAACCGTCTTCAAAGGCATTACTTTCCATACCAAAAGCTGTCATTGGAATTGACGTTTCCCTTACTGATACGAGTACAAGAAGGTATATATGTGCTTTTACGTCCGAGGAACTAAAAGTAAGTTCTACTTGGTCGCCTATAGACGCAGATACGAGATTGACTGTAGACACAACATTCACAACACGACAGCGAAGCTGCGTCGCTGCAGGCTGCCACACAGAGTACAGTGACCTCCCGCGTCAGCTCTAGATCTTCCACATGTCGGGCAGCGAGGGAGCGGGGCACCCTGTAGTCTTTTATTCGTTACTAAATATTTAACGATAAATTAACGTGAAACGTGAATTACGCCTAGGAAATTTTCACTCACGTTCACGACCCGATTTTTAAATATTACTGACGTTCACGACGGGACCCGCCGTGATTCGGTGTGACCCGACTGTTTTCACGTCATGCTACCATCCCTACTCATAAATCTCGCGTTCTTAGAAGTATGTCACCGGAAGTAGAAATTACAGAATGATTTCACAGTTTCGTGGGATTAAGAGAATATATCTCCCATATCTATAAGGTTTACATTTGAGACTAAAACCGAATAACAACTTTCCCGGTATATATTAAACCGGGATGTTAGTTAGCAACAGCATCCTTCATTGTCAAGAGTTATGCAAGATTAGCAGTATGCCAAAGACCCGTAAAATGTTAAATGATCTACCTACGAGTAAAAGCTAAAAAAACACCATACATTAATTCGATAAAGAAGTGGAGTCAAGTACATCCAACAGTAATTGCCAAATGAACACGGAGTTGGGCTGGGCATATCATCAGACAAGCAAATGGGGCATGGGTGAACAACATCACTCCGCCGTCCACCGTCCACTTTAGAGACTCAAAAATGTAGATAAGGGTGGGGAAGGAAAAGGAGGAAACATATTCAGCACCAGACGATACACGTGTGAGTAAGAAGAAGGAAAAGACAACAGGCTAATAATAAACTAATAACCAATAAAATACATTGAAATCATGGAGCAAATGTGCTAGTAGAGAACCAGAACACAAAGAAACAAGTTCAAAAAAGTTACAAAGGTTGTTAAGCCAGGTTATCCACCGACTGCAATTTCTTTCTCTGCTTGTTTTGATTCTATTTATTGTCTCACATTTTTTCCAATTTTTCAAAGTAGTTCATGGCATGATCGACCGAAGAGATTTTAAAAATTGTTCTGCAGAGATGGCTTTTATATTTCTCCATGGACCTTGTGTCCAATCTTCAAATAACTGGAAAAATACAATATTTCGCAATTCGAATCTTAAACACCAGGTCTCAGCTGCATAGCTACAGGTGTTTTATTTTTGTGGAGGGTGGTTTTGCTATCTCTATTTAATTTTTGCTGTCTATCGACGTATGCCATTATTCGTTGATCATACAATCCAGGGGAAACCACTGAAGGCTCTTTCAATCTCTTGACCTCCAATCATGAGTATGTCTTCAGCTGCTGTTAGACTAATTTCTATATACTTCATCTTCATCACATCAAGCTCTAACTCATACGCTCCCCTAATATTCCTTATTCGATCAACAAGGAATTTGTATGTTGTTTTCTATTAGCAGAACAGTATCATCTGAGTTTTATATGCTTAACATGTCTTTGAATTAGTGATGGGCTTATTCGAATGAAAAATAACCGGTTATCCGGTTATTGAAATAACCTATGTAACTCGGTTTTCGTTCCAAGTATTCGAATGAAAAATAACCTCATGCTGATACGTACTACGCTTTGAATATAAAACCTCTATTCAAAGGTACTACGTGCCATATCTCAGCGACCTACACAGTGCTCAAAATTCTGTAAATACAAATACGTCATAACTCATAAACAAAGCAGGTTGTACTGAAAACACCATTTGGTTATCGCGTACCTACCTCCTATTATAAAAAATATCAAATTCTGGGGACCTGAAACCTGAACGAATAAAATATGCAAACGCATCAACCTAGATTAGCAAGCAGTCCCGCATATCTGCTTCTTTCTACACTTCTTAATAAATACCTCTTAATTTCCAATACATAACACATAATGTACGGTCGGCGCCTTAGAAATCGGGCACTGCACACTATTATGATATATTTTGCATGTATTTGTTAAGTGTATAAACTGGGTTTTTACAGTTATTATGGTTTTAGTTGTTACGTCAGATTGTTTATTGATTGTCAATTATGAAATGCCATCTCACATTAATGAAGTAACCGGAGCAAGAATACTCCAAAGACTAGAAGAACATATTACGTGTCCCGATTTCTGAGGCGCCGACCGTACATATTATGTTTTGGTTCCTCGGCTATCTGCAAGTTACGATGTCGATGCAGATGACGGTGAACCGATGTCGATGCAGATGACGGTGAACCGCCAACCGGCAAACCGGCTGACTTAATCGAAACGAATCGAGAGCAAAATTTATTCGAATGATTATTCAAATAATCATTCGGTTATTAATATCATTCGAATGCAAATAATTCGGTTATGAAAATTGTCCGATTTGCCCATCACTACTTTGAATGCCCACATTTATGCCTCTCAAGGCGTCATTCAAGATCTTTCCTGAGTACGAGGTACTACCTAAATGTAATATTCTGCGATTTTGCGTTGGTAGGTGTCTCTTCGAGTATCTATCAACTATTAGTTTATAAACTGGCGTCTTTATAAGTGAACGTGTTTCCCAGCTTTTGCTGCTTTTTTACGTCGCGTTCTTGTATGTCTCCGAATGTCGAAATGGCTGATATTGAGAAGTAAAGAATCTGCATTAAACTTTGCATTAAGCTTAACAAAACCTTTAAGCCAAGCAAGAACATTTGAGGTATTTAAACGTTTATATAACCGGGAGTCTGTGGAGGATGACAAACATTTATGCCGACCGTCATGATGCGCAACTCCGAAAATTATCACAAAAGTGCGTGAAGTTATCCTTGAGAATAGAAGGCAGGCCATCCACTATGTTTGAAATCGTGCTAGACCGTCGTACGGGACATGCCAACGCATTATGCGAATGAGATCAATATGTGACTAATCATAGCAAAGTTCTTGCCTCGTCTCATGAGCAACTACTAACGACACCATCGGGTTCAAGTGTGCCCTGAGCTACAAGAAATAGTTGGAGATTACTCTAATTTCCTGTCCACGATTATAACTAGCGATAGGTCATGGGTGTACGGTTACGATCCTGAAACCCCGCAATGGAAAGCACCATCTTCTTCCCGGACGAAGAAGCGCGGCGACATTAAGTCCCTACAGATCATTTTCTTCAACGAATTGCAAATAAGGGGTTGTTTCACCTGGTTGGACTATCAACGGTATGAAGAACAGAGACTGGTTGTTACACCATTGCAATTCATCTGCTTACACCTCGTTCGTTGTGAGAAAATTTCTGAGAAAGACAACATGGTCACTGTTTTCCATACGGCCTACTCGCCTGACCTGCCCCCTTCCTTTTTACTTCTTTCCTAAAATGACGCTCCAGTTAAAATGGAAAGGGCGGCTTTTTGACTACATTGAAGAGATCTCAGAGAATCGTAGCAGATACTGAACACGATATAGCCTAATAAGGAAAATCGTCGGAACCGTTACATCCAAACCTAAGGTGGCCACTTTGAAGGTGACGAAGGAAATTGGGACTCAGTATTTATGTTTTTAGAGTAAATTCTAGAAAATTATGGGTAGCACCACCACAGAAAAGCACTAGCACTAGCAATCAAAACAAAGTACAGATGTGCGAAATAAATGTTTAAAACTAATTGCTAAAATTTATAACCTAGTAACCTCAATCAGACAGATATCTGGTAAATGCAGGCAAAAGGGTCACATAGACTTTAAAAAACAATCCCGATATGGAAAAGAAAGTTATGTTTTTAGGTCTACAGGAAATTTATTGTCTCTAACACACAATCCTTTTGGTGAACGAATTCATAAATATATATCTTTATGGCACAATAAAAATATACTGTTTGCAGTAAAAATTCCTATCAATATTCCGCGTCCATCAGATTATTACTGGTCGTATCTGGTAAAAGCTAGATAGTTATATTGAATCGATATCCATTCCAGTTGGGAAATTATTATTCATAGTCTCCCAACTTAATTTATACGGAGGATCCGCGGTGCACACAATGACACGCCTGCATAATGCAATGACACACGCGTGGGAGAAATGTGATTAGCGATAGGAAATCTCGGTATCATATCCTCGTGCAAGCACAATGCGAAGTACTAACTGGCTCGGGTTTATGTTTCTATAACAACGACCCGCCAGTTATATAAACATGTCATTGTGTAGCACATAAATGTGACAGGTGATGCACAATAAGGGAGATGTATTGTGAAAAATAACAAACGTCGTAGGCGCCTTTACAAGGGCTGAAAAAGGAGTTGAGCACCCTCAACGGTTTCATAAAGCTTCTTTTATTTGTCTCTCGTCAGTACAATGTGATACCGGCCGGGAATATTCCACGCAATATTACATGTCCTAATTCAACAACATGTTTACTTCGAATTAGAAAAATGGTCGTTTGCATCAAATCTCTCTTGAGTGCTGGTACAACGATGGTTTAAGCCCTTAAGGAGCTGATGTAATCTAACTACGGCTTCGAAATTGCTATTCAGCAAACTTCTAACATGTAAATTACAATAGTACGAAGTTAAACTTTGTTGCCACCTTTGGATCGCTTCTCTAAACTATAACCTGTTGTTATATGATTGCTACTTCTATATATTCCCCTTATGTGTTATGCATTTCCTGTCTGAGGAATATTTTTCGTCTAGTATCCGTTTAGTCTTGAGTAGCTAATTATAATATGTATAAAATTATGCATTACACCGTGCAATTATTGTACATTTGATAGTTATTTTAAATTGCAATAAAGCAGTGGTGGTTCCTGATAATTGTATTGTGGTGGAGGTTCTGAATTTCTAATAGTTGCTAATCAAAAATAATAATTATTGACAATCGCAATTGGAAACATCATATGCGCAGAACAAAAATTACTGAAACACAACACAAAATGTACATTAGTGTTTAAAAACGTAATACTGCGATAATTTATATAACGATGGAAAAACAGAGCATGCATCACATCCACAAATCCACTACACCCGTTGAAAGTAAACAGTGTCCGCCAACAGGTCGCCATAATACGGAAAAAATTTTATTTTTGAATTTTCAAAAAAACTTTTTACGTCAATAATTTGTGCTTGTCTAAAACCCTATTTAGCCCTTATTAAATATACTGAGTAATTTTTACTTGTTTAGAAAATTGTGTTTTTCGAAATTGTCAAAATCGAAAAAGTGCTATTTTTCGGAAATGAAGTAATATTTCAATAATATTTTTTTAGAGTGTGTTATTTTTAACTAACTAAACAATCTCAAGGCCAGAAAACCCCTATTTTTGTAACTAGCTGAAAATTAATTTTTCAGTTTTTTCAAATATTTTTCAAAATTTCACATACAAAGACTTAATATTAAAATTCAAATTTTTGTATGTGAACACTTTAAAGAATTCTAATTGGTGAATGTAATATAAAATGTTAATTACTTCTTTAGATTTTTATATTATTTACCGAAAAGTAGTATGTTTGCATAATATTGACGTTTTCTATTCAAGGCGCTTTTTAGCTGAAATATTTTTCAATTCTATATAATATCTATTTAAATGGCTTCAAGAAACTCAAATATAACCCTGTTAATGAATTACTGTTACAAAAATCCTGTAAATGTTCCTTTACAGTTGTCTAAATAAGGAGATTTTTTTATCCAATTACATGTTCTATACAATTTCCTCATTTAGACAACTGTAAAAGAACGTTTACAGGATTTTTGTAACAGTAATTTATTAACAGGGCTAGATTAGAGTTCGTTGAAGCCATTTAAATCGATTATAATTAGAATTGAAAAATATTTCTCCTAACAAGCGCCTTGCATAGAAAACGTAAAAATTATGCAAACATACTACTTTTCGGTAAATAATAAAAAATCTAAAAAAGTAATTAACATTTTATATTATATTCACCAACTATAATTCTTTAAAATGTTCACATAAAAAAATTTGAACTTTAATATTAAGCCTTTATATGTGAAATTTTGAAAAATATTTAAAAAATTTAAAAATTAATATTTAGCTAGAGTTAAAAAAATAGGGGGTTTCTGGCCTTGAGATTGTTTAGTCAGCTAAAAATAACACACTAGTAGTCCAGTCTGTACTGACAAAAAAAGGCCTTTGCCTTACAAAAAATGGAGTATGAACGGTTTTTATATATGTTGTTCAGGTCGGGATCCTGATGAAAAATTCAAGTTTTCGACCTTGGAGGGGCGCCGCGCGAGCAGCCATCTTGGATTAAAGGTGCTAAAAACTGGTATTATCCAAATAGCTCCGCAGCGGTTGATCAAACGTCAAAAAAGTTCAATATAAAGTTAAAGGAGACAATATTGTTGACATTTTTTTGTATATTAATTTTTGTTGTAAGTGTAATATGTAACGAGTTACAGCAGCTGAAAGTTGAACATTTCACCAAAATATCTTAAACTTTATTTTTCTTGATACATTTTGTAAGAACAACTTACACTATATTGTTTGTAATATTTTTCTACATCAGAATAACATTCTATAGAGCAGTGGTCGCCAACCTCTTCAATGTGTTGAGCTACTTGTTAATTTTGGAATAAACAGCGAGCTACCCACACGGAAGCCACGTAACGCAACGTAAATGAAATAATCCACAGTTAATTTATCATTATATGTATTTATTTTACTATTTATTTAACTGGTAATACATAATACATAGGTACTAATAATAACTACATTCCTACCTACCAAACGAAGTTGTTTGAAAAATAAACACAAACTTTTATCCAGCCACAACGGCATGTCACGTAAGATTTAAAAATAGTTAATAATAACAACAAAAAAGTAACGCACTATCATGAACATAAACATTGAAAAATAAAAAAGCACGTTCAATGAGAAGGCTGACACTCAGACTCATCGATAATTTTTTTAATGTTTGCAGTATAATTTGATACAGCCATTCGAATACAATTATCCAAATGTTCATCTGTAAGTCGATTGCGATATTTGTTCTTAATAAACTTCATATTGGAAAAAGAAGATTCACACAAATAGGTTGAACTGAATAATGCTTTCACTTTCAAGGCAACACGGCATAGAACTGAATATTTGTCTTTACTTACAATAGGCCAGATACATTTGGTACTTGAGACTAACGATTTTAAGGCTAAATCATTTTGAAAATCAATTACTTCCATTTCTGTTGCAGCGATGTCTTCGCCAAAGTTCTGCATAACACAAGTTGCAAACTGTTGGATATCAATTTCCATAAAGGGTGAAACAACAAACTGCGCTACTAAAGCCATTTCGTTGAAATCCTTAAAACGATTTTTGAAGTTATTCTTCAGGGTAGAAACTATTTCTACATGATATTTGCTGTCATAGGGTTCTAATGGATTTTGAGATATTTTTTCTGAAAGAATAGGAAAATGCTTGGCATCGCTGTTAATTAGGTTTTGTTCCCAAAACTCCAGCTTTTTGATAAATGCTTTTATATCAGAAATCATTTCTGCTAGTTCTTTGTCTCTCCCCTGAAGCTGCAAATTAAGTTCGTTTAATTTCTCGGTAATGTCCACGAGAAAACCAAAATCTCTAAGCCAGATTGAATTTTCTAGTTCCGGAGTCGGTTCATCGCGTTTTTTGAAAAATTGAACTATGCCAGATAGGACATCATTAAAACGTTTCAGCACCCGTCCTCTACTTAACCATCGGACTTCAGAGTGAAGGAGTCGGTCCCCGTATTGACAGTCAACTTCGTCGGCCAAGGTTTTGAATAATCTTCTTTGTAACGCTTGAGCTCTAATCTTGTTCACAATTTTTACCACCAGTTTCATAACGTTGTTTAGTTTCAGGAAATTTCCACATAATGCTTCCTGATGGATAATGCAGTGGTAAGAGAGAAATTGCGGAAAAGTTTCATCTTTACGACATAACGCCACCAGACCCTTATCAAAACCCACCATAGCTGGAGCGCCATCGGTTGTCAAGCCTACCATTTTCGATATTGGAATTTTCTCGGAAGAAATAATATTTTTTAAATGAGAAAACAACTCCTGTCCAGTAGTGTGTCCTTTCAGTGGAATAAACTTCAAAAGATCTTCTTTAATCGTAAAATCACTAAAAACCATCCTGACGAACACGGCCATCTGGACAGTGTCAACGACATCTGTTGATTCATCCAGTTGAAGTGAAAAATAAACACAGTTATCTAAGTCAGTTCTTAACTGTAAAAAAATATCATTGCTCATTACTTCTACACGTCTCATCACTGTATTAGCAGAAAGTTGCATAGATTTTATAGCTGAAACTATCTCGTCTTTGTTTCTAAAGTTGGCAAATAACGAGTCAGCAGCTTCTAAAAACGCCTGTTTTATCATTTCCTCGTCTTCATAAGGTTTCTTTTTTTGTGCAATTATCTGGGACACACGGTACGATGCTTCAGTTGCAGCCTTATTTTTGTCGATTGTTCTTAAAAATATTGATTGTTGTCCAATTAACTGCTTTTTTAACTGTTTCAGTTTCTCCTTTCTGGCGGCAAAATGTAGTGGGAATGATTTTTCAAAATTAGAATGTACAGTTTTATGATGTCTCTCAATATTTCCTTTTTTAGCAACGGAGACCGAAGTATTACATAACAAACACACATTTTTATCTTTAACTTCTGTAAAAAAGTATTGTTCTTCCCATTCCGAATGAAAGTGGTATGTCTTTACCTTCTTACAACTGCTTGCCATAATATTATTTTTTGTTGTTCACTACTAACCCAACCGCTGGACGTTGGTTATGCGTTCAGTTTTAAACTAAGCGCAATGTCGCCGCGCCGTGCGTATTTATCCCGTTCAAAGCAATCCAGATCGTTCTCGAACACTAACGCACTGGTCCGGCTGGTCGGTTCTAGCCGATTCTAGCAGATTCTAGCTTGATGGCGTCAGCGGCAGATCGCTCGCCGCAACGTTGCCGCTGTTTATGTTTAATATTATGACAATTAGATTTTTTTGTGGAATTTTAGGAAGCTTCTCTGATTTTGTATTTTCGTTGTGAGAGCTACCAGAATTGCCCCCGCGAGCTACCGGTAGCTCGCGATCGACAGGTTGGCGACCACTGCTATAGAGAAATACAAAGTATGATCAAAGATTATTTACATCTAGTATGGCTATGGAATAATTCTTAGTATATAAACGCAACTATAAGTCACTTATATTCTCGCACATACAGTCGTTGTTTTTGATGGATATCCGTTTGATGGCGACAAAAAAATACCAAGACTGCAGAAAGGCTTCTCCGATCGAAAAAGCAGATATCTGCGGATGTTATTTTGGATGAAACAACGCCGGTTCTAGTTTCCCAAGAACGATTTCTAGCAAACGAAAAGAATAAAGTCCGTCTGCTTTCGATGCTGTAAAAACATACACACATTACTGTATTACAGTTAAGCAGGCTGAAGAAGATGGTGATGTGTTGATTGTCAACACGACGATTTCTTTGTGCTCAAAATTTGATGCAGTTTTCGCCATTGGAGAAGACGTCGATCTTCTAGTTCTGCTGACGGTATTAGCAACATCTACCTTCGCAAACCTATGAGAGGCAAAATTGTCGAAAGAGTGCATGCTGCAAATAGTTTCAAATATGAAAAAGCAGCTGAGAACATTTTGTTTCTCCATGCGTTTAGTGGCTGCGACACAACGTCGTCCGTCTACAACCAAGGAAAAAGTTTGTTTTCGCTTGTCCAGAAAAGCACAAGACTCAATGACATTATAGGCATATTCAAACATCACGATGCCAAACCAGATGATATCGCAGATGCTGAAGCACGCTTTCTCGTTGCTTTGGTGGCTACATGGAAGAAAATACCTTGGAAGAAGTCCGTTACCAACAAGATCAAGTGCAAGAAACACATTTAATTTTGTTTCTTTACCACCAACGAAGGACGCTGCACGGTATCACGCATTTAGGACCAGGTCCAACAGTGGTATGGAATTGAAAAAAATGCACAGGACTGGGGCTGGAAAGTTGGCACGAATGGTCTCACTCCAGTAACAATGACAGAGAATCCATCACCCGAAACTTTATTAAAATTAATTTCATGCCATTGTAAAAAAGGATGCGGCGAAGCATGTGGCTGCAGGAAAAGTGGGATGAAGTGCTCTATTCTGTGTAGATTCTGTAATGGCCAATCATGCGAAAATGCACCAGAAGTTCACACCGAGAGGGGGGACGAAGATGAGGACATTTCATCAATGCAAGTCCCAAGTCTCAGGAGCAATGACTTCGAAGATAACATTGAGAATAAAGAATCTTATGGAGACGTCAACATCTACCGACCGGGGCCTTCAAAAATAAAAAAAAAACTAAATAATATAATAGCGAACATGAAACATCACTAAACTGGAGCATCTGTGGATTAAGCCTACTGGGGATACCACAATAAAAAAAGCGCCATTAACTCTACCTCATGGTAGTGTGGAAATGAGTTTACTATACGGTTATCAAATTATTCTAACTACATAACGAATAGCCAGAAATAATACAAGAGAAATTTTAAAAAATGAGAAATTACACTATTCTTTTAGAGAAATGTTCATCTTTCCACCGCTGTAACTCCTTTCATATTAGACTTACAAAAAATAGTTATATAGAAAAAATGTCAAGAATCTTGTCTTCTTTAACTTTGAATTGAACTTTTTTGGCGTAGGATTAAACGTTGCGGAGTCATCCGGAAAAATCCAGTTTTTAGCACTTTTAATCCAAGATGGCTGCTCGCGCGGCTCCCCTCCAAGGTCGAAAACTTGGATTTTTCATCAGGATCCCGACCTGAACAACATATATAAAAACCGTTCATTCTCCATTTTTTGTAAGGCAAAAACCCCTACTGACTGGACTATAGGAAAAATCTCATTGAAATATTGCTTGATTTCCGAAAACTAGCACTTTTTGGATTTTGACAATTTCGAAAAACTTTATTTTCCAAATAAGTAAAAATCCCTCGGTATATATGATAGAGGCTAAATAGGATTTTAGACAAGCACAAATCATTGACTTAATTTTTTTTTTAAATCAAAAATAATTTTTTTTCCCATATTATGCCGACTTTTTGGCGGACACTGTATAATCTGCAAAGGCCCGACATCACTTTTCATTGCTTTGCAAGCAGTTATACCGATAAGAACTAATTTATTACAAATATAGTACAGTAGTTCGAATACACTAATTTTCAATGTCTAAGATTGCACCACATTTTCTTGTAGCATGCTGCATTGACCCTCCGATTCCATTACAGTTTGGGGGAACTGTTTGTAATTAAGCCCGCTAGTTTACTGTTTTCTCGGCTACAGCGCAGTTAGCCTTCGCATCACATTGTAACTGCTCAAATCTGCTGTTTCAGCGGTTTCGCACATAATTGCCATATAAGTTTTGGTCCTATTTCGGATCGTTCTCATCAGCTGCTAGCCGCTCGGCACATGAATACAAGCGAGTTGTGTGAGGTGAATTGATACTAGCGAATGTGTTGACATACTTCATGGAAGTTGTTTTACATGTTTTAAGCGATATCGAATAGCTGGATCCCTTCGCTTAAACCGTGTTATATTATAACGGAACGATAGATGATAAAATATATTTTTAATTATAGAATAGTTACTTTCCTCTCATGCCATCTGGCCTGTTGACGGCTGGGAGGCTAGCGCCGATGTGCCACTAAAGAGCAGCAATAAACACTCTTTATGTTGTAATTTTTTCTTTGATATTCCATATCGTTAACACATCTGTTAAAAAGGTTTTCTTGGAAAGAGGACAAGACTTAACCAACTTCTAGATTTTCAGTTTTCTTATATTTGATTCTATATATATGTTTGTTAAATAAAAATATAAACATACACATATTTTCAGGATTTGCTATTACATATTGTTAGGAGAGAGTAGAAATTGTTCGCCTCCAAGCAATCGTGACAATTATTTTCACGTTTTGGCAAATTCCTGCAATTTCGGTTGGGGTCTATGAAACCACTAATCTTCTTCGCGTAGGATCAGGCGAGGGATTTTTGTGCGTATTTGAGTTTGAGCCCAGCCGAGTGTTCACTTATTCTAGTTTCTGCATTGAACAGCAGCTACTAAGTTGCTACACCTCCAGCTAAGTTGAATATGTTATACAGGTTAATTAATGCATGCTGTGAATTACTACCGCTCTGGAAATGGTATTACTTAAGCATTGCATGCTGTGTGATATTTAAGAATTGGGAGTGTAGTAACCAGGCTATCAATATTGTTTTCTCTGCCGAATCGTACCCAGGTAAGGAGATGGTCAGGGTTTTTTACCCCATACTGCTGGTAGTTTTAAGGACCATTTAAAACGGGTATAAAGGCTGAGATATAACAGTCAGCAGCTTTCACTTAGCGATATATTTTGTATTTGTTATTTTAACAGATGCGTCTCAAACGTCGTACCGTGTAATTTTATTTGAGAAGGGATACACGGTTACTCGTGTTTTTGAAATAAAATAATTATTTTGCTAATTACGAAGCTAGGTAACCTATCTCGAAGCTGAGTACATTTTTTTAGCTAACGAGGATTCCTCCTGGTAAGGGATTACATTCATTGCTGCAAATAATCAGGTGGCGCTTAACTAAAATACCTCGCTTTGTTCCCGTATCTTAAGGTGCAATTGATTTTATTGTCGCTAAAGAGCCTTTGCTTTCAGACTACGACCCCCGTCCTTATAACATTCTTCTCACATATTGGGTGTAATACGGTTTTATGCAATGCTTGTATGTTTGACTACTAGCAAAAACGTGTTACTGCTCATATTGCATCTCTTTCTAAATGGCAGCATAAGCGATACACAGCTTCTTAACTGTTCCAAATATATTCACAGAGCTTTTATATTGCAGATACGTTCATTATTTGTGTCCCTGGTGGTGTAGCTTGAACAAGCGTCCACGTTCGGTCAGTAGAGTTAAGCAACGCTCTTTCTGGTCAGAACTTGGATGGAAGTTCCACTATTGCATCTCTCGGCGCTTCGTGATACGGCTGTCACGGAAATAGTTGGTCCCGGCTCTCATAACAACACCATGATAGTCGTTGGTGGGTCCCCATAAATGCACAGCGACGCCTATAATTGGCCTAGCTGCTGTTGGATGAGTGCGAAATAAACAAAAAATAAAATAAAATAAAATTATAAAAACTATAAAACTATTCCATTCACCTCATTCGTAGTTTTTATTGTTTGTCAAGTAAAAAACGGGAGTAGCTTTCCTTCACTTCTTTTCCATTTAATATTCAATAAAGATTTCTCTGTTTATTTATAATTTGATTAGGTGCACCTGGCATGAAGGTTTGCCTGTATAGTTGGTTTTTATGTCAAGTTCATAGCCATAGCTGGGGAAAAAGACATTAGCCAGCGTGCCTTGCCCGAAGCCACATGTGGGTGAACGGCTTCTAGTGTATTGTACGAAGCAGGCTACGGAAAAATTACAGAAATGCTTTAATTTAATTTAATTTAATTCGCACTCAGCCAACAGCCGTTAGGCCAATTATAGGCGTCGCTGTGCAGTTATGAGGACTTCCAACCTCACTAACGACTGTCATGATGTTTTTATGACCGCCGGGACCAACTTTTTTCCGTGATAGCCGGTACCACGAGGCACCGAGAGATGCAGCCGTGGAACTCCCATCCAAGTTCTGACCAGAGACAGCGTTGCTTAACTCTGCTGATCGAACGTGGACGCTTGTTCAAGCTACACCACTCGGGACACAAACAATGAACTCATCTGCAATATAAAAGCTCTATGAATATATTTGGAACAGTTAAAAAGCTGTGTATCGCGTATGCTGCCATTTAGAAAGAGATGCAATATATGTAGTAACACGTTTTCGCTAGTAATCCAACATAAGATAGTGTTGCCGTCATTCTCATTTGAAACTAGACATTATGATACCTTTAAATTTGTTTTTCAGACGATTCGGGGATTCTATGACGTCAGCCTACCTAAAACCATGACGCGATGAACTTCCCAGCGCATTCGTGTGGCAATCCAGTCGATCCATTCGTTTATATAACGCAACCAAGGGCGGGTCTAGTAGGTGACGTAGTAGTTAGCATACTTCGATAATTCACAAGTAACCTGATACCTACAGGAAATGTTTGCTGTTTAAAGCGATAAGCTGTCGCTGTAGTTGTTAGAATTGCGTTGGGTTCTAATGAACGCAATTGTGTACAGGATCCGCTTCAGGCATTTTAATATTTGTGCTTTCTTCAATAGTTATGTTGGCGTTTTATTTTAATACATGCGAGTAGTGCCAAGGTATATCGTGCGTAGTTTTGATGCTATTAATTAACACTGTGTGTTTTTTATGTTCTTCTATATGTTTTAACGTCAATATATTTATGCACACAAATTGGCTTTCATTGTGAAAATATTTGAAGTTAGTTTTATCTCAAGAACGTCACATGATCAAACATCTTCTTTTGTTTGGAAAATAGTGAATGGTTCTAACCACTACTGGGATATGTAAAGGAGTTTTATGTCTACTGAGCTAGCTAGATGAACAAATAATGCAAATAATTATAAAAATACCAAGGCGTACGGGGCCGTCGTATTTAAGTTTAATGTCCTGTCGGAAAGGTGTGACCAACGTAACTTTATAACTGTTCTTGCACTCTCAGCTATTAAGCTTTGCCTCAGATTTTCTATTTTGAAAACTGTACCATTTCAAATAGAAAATATATTGCGCTTTCGCGGGGATGGTGCTATCTCAGAAAAAGCCTATAAAGCACTTCAGTCTTATATTCTTCTTCCTCTTATTATAGGCCAGTGGCCTGTTTTAACCACAGAGTGGTTCTATGAGCACTCTTTGCCCTTAGGCCGGGTAGGTGGCTAGCATTGCCCGTCAAAAGTGAGGAGGAGTTTCCTTGTTTAGGAGTTAACGACTACTACAGGTGTTAGCGTGGCAGCCGGAGTCGGCCGCCTGTAAATCAAGCATTTTCTCGTGGGGTCACCAGCAATCTTACTGAAGGAATTTATTTTTTATAGCTACAATAATTATTAATTTCATTTCACTAACTTGTAGCTGATTCATTCAAGGCATGAAAATTTCAACCTTTAAAATGCATTTGAAATAAAAACGTGAAGGAGACGACAGCGCAATAATTAAAACGTTTCAGCATGGGAAATAACTACGGGAAAGGGAGCGGGTATTTCTAATTTATCATCTTTGTTTTTCAAAGTTGCAAACTTCTTAGTTTAACTTTGCTTACCTCTTAACTTTATTATGAACTCTTGTGAGCTTTCACTGTGATTGAATTCCTAACTTCGAGGTTTACATTTAACTTGGGCTTCTCTGTGTTTAGCTTTCCACCGCTAGCATAAAACAAAATGCGGCCTAACACGGGGTTTTACAACTTTCTTCATTGGTTAGATGTTTTCACAATTACAAACATGTAATAATGTAGCGCGATGGCATATAATAATTACTGTATCAATGAATATATTAATTTTCATCATTTCCTTAATCAGCGTGCAGGGAAACGGCAGGATGAGAAATTAATGATTCCATATCTAACCACGCCAATGCTCTTATTGTTTGTCTCCTGAAATCAATTTGTTAGTGTCACCGCATGTACCTGTGCTCCAGTTCCAAGCCTTCTTCCAAAATAAATCCCTTTCATATGAAATTAAGGAAATGCCAGCGATAATGCGTGTGTATTTCAGTCGGGTGAGTTATAGATATCTATCAAAATATTACTAATTTAAAAAACATGCTGGATATGTGATTACTTTTTATACCAACGTAATTTATAGTGGCATTAACATTCGGAAGAGATTTATGGTGAGCACCGATTTCATCCCACGATAGCATTGTTCAGGCAAAAGGTCCCAGGGGCTCATTTAGTGCCTACATAAAATTTAGGAAGCCCCATTGTAAAACTAAAGCTGTCATTAGCTCCTGTTTCGGCGCCATCAATTAACGTCGGCTTAAAATGACAGACGCGCCATGGCTTTAAACATAACATGTTAATGCAAGACGTCTTCCAAAAGCCCTAATAATAGCGTCATAGCCGAATATAATGTAAGGCAGAGGGTGGACGCGAGGACATTGATTTTGCTTTCAGCGACAAGGTTTATGAATTTGATGCTTCCCCGTGTTTTGCCGAGTAGTTGGCACTAAATTACAATATAAATCTACCGAAGTCGAAGACTCATTGTGTGAAGAATAATTTAAAGCGATTACATTGATTTTTGCAGATTTTACTTTTTATAAGAATTTTACTTCCGTAATACAGCAGTGGCCCGATAACTCGAATCAATTAAAAATAGTCCGATTCGAAGAATAGAAACATGAACATAAGTAAATGTGCGAGTTTTCTAAGAAAATAGGAGTAGAACAGAACGCTAAGATCCATGCGGAACGACGTTACACTGATTGTTCATTTCATTCCAAAGCACTACGAGTCGGCGGCGCTTGACTAGCTGAAGAGCGGTGGTTGTAATGCTTCAGACTGTGAATGATACAAGTCTAAGATTTAATAAGTCTAAAACTATCTTCTCTGCTTCTATTATTTGGATGTCTTTCTATTTATATGGCTTCACATGTAATTTGTGGAAGGTAGTGAGGTACTCTGGCAGTACCGTGGGATGCTAAAATTTTAAAGTATGTCTATTTGTAGATGTTGTAACAGGCCTTGTTCGTGTCATCAAAGAGCTATTTTATATTTATACACTAGAGTAAACAAAAGAGGTATTCGCGTCCACGTAGCGACAGTGTGTAGTTGTGTCCGTAGGCCGCAGCCAACGTGTGATTTCCTTGAAACTGAGATCCAGCTGGGAGGGTAAAGTGCAACATTGAAAGGCAACGCAGCGGTCCATATAGATCCCAGCAGGAGTCTGTAGTAGCGGCTTCTGGATATAACAGATAAGGCAAGCGGTGTACGTGATACATGCCAGTCTTGATAGTTATCTCCATTACGAGGTCAAAACCCATTGTTGGTGTGCATCAGGAGAATAAATAAAGTTAGTGCCTGTAGAAATAATGTGTTGGATTGAGCCTGCGAGCCAACCGCTATCGCGTTTGAAGCGATTGGAAAATAATGCATGATCATTGAACGAGGCGTCCTGTGGGTAATTGAGAAATCGATAGTGGCTATACTACAGGTATGTCGTCGCGCGCTGTGATCGGTAGTGGTTAGAGACCCGGCGTCAGCGTACTAAGTAGGTAGTCATTGCGCATGAGCCGAGGTGCCTTAAAGTGAACTTAAAGAGCGGAGGGTTTGGAACTTATGGAACCTTGTTAGCGTTATATATATATATATATATATATATATATATATATATATATTGCCGTTACAAGCCATTATGGCCCAGGGCTTTTTGTACAATTAATTTCCATTCTGTTCTATTTTGTGATTTTGTTGTCCAGTCTGTTACACCTATTGTATGTAAGTCTCTTTTAACACTGTCCAGCCACCTTTGCCTTGGTCGTCCGCGTCTTTTATCCTCCATTAGCCTTCCTTGTAACACTTTTTTTGTTGTTCTTTCCCCGTCTGATCTTTCCACGTGGCCTAACCATCTTAACCTTTGCGCCTTCACCACGTTGGTTATGTTTGGTTGACCATACAAAAGTAGTACTTCCTCGTTGTTTCTTCTTTCCCACCCTTCCGCTGTTCTTTCCCCCCCAAGAATCCTACGTAATATTTTTCGTTCCCAAATCTCTATTTGATTTTGATCTGCTTTATTTAAAACCCAGGACTCACTAGCGTACGTAACCGTTGGGCGTATTACCGTTTTATAAATTCTGAGCTTAGTGTTCCTCGATATATTTCTTGCACTTAACACCTCATTTAAAGCACCCGCACATCTATTCCCTTTTGTTACCCTATGCTTTATCTCCGCACTGTTATCGCCATTTTCTGTGATTAGCGCTCCCAAAAACACAAAACTTTTAACTTTTTCACACTTTAATACACGGTTGTTTTCTAGTTTAATATATATTTTCTCCACTTCTTCGGTTTCTTCCTTCCCTTTTTTCCCCATTTCCATGTATTTTGTCTTTTCCTCATTGATTTGTAATCCCATTTTTTTCGCCTCTTTTTCTAGTACTCTTGCAGTTCTTTGCAGCTCTTTGTTGGATCTTGCTACTATAGTAACATCGTCCGCATATGCGAGTAGCTGGTGACTTTTGGAAAATACTGTCCCGGTTCTGTTCAATTTACTTCTCCTTATGATTGCCTCTAATACAATATTGAAGAGTGTACATGACAGAGGATCCCCTTGTCGAAGACCTTTTTTTACTTCAAAACTGGATGATATGTTCCCGTGCACTCTAACTTGATTTCGCGTGTCATTTAGTGTCATTTGTACTAATCTTGTTAACTTTGGAGGTATTCCTATTTCTCTCATTGCGTTGTATAGCTGCTTCCTGCGAACAAAATCGTACGCTTGGCGAAAATCTATGAATAAAGCGAATAGATCTACCTTATGTTCGTAGCACAGTGTTTGAGTTTGTTTTAGGGAAAATATTTGGTCCATAACTGATCTGTTTGCTCGAAAGCCACACTGGTACTCACCTATCAATTTCTCTGTACGTCTATTCAGCCTGTTTTTAATCACGTGTGCTAGAATTTTGTAGGTGGAGTCCAGAAGGGCAATTCCTCTATAATTTTTACACTCAGTTTTGTCACCTTTTTTGTATATTGGTAATATCAAAGCGTTTGCCCAACTCGCCGGCATGGTTTCTGTCGTCCATGGTTTCTGTCGTCCATATTTCTCGGAATAGTTCGCATATTCTTGCTCCCAGTTCTTCTCCGCCGTGCTTTATTACTTCCGCCACTACCCCATTCTCTCCTGGACTTTTGTTTTCTTTCAGCCGACTAATTACCTCTTGCACTTCTTCTTCTGTAGGTGGTTCTACTTCATCTTCCTCCTGCGCTCTATGCTCACTTTCCTCTTCTTCTTCATCTTCTCCTTGTATTCCCTCTTCGTTTAGGATCTCTTTGAAGTATTCCCCCCATCTTTCTGTTATTCCTTTCTCGTCTCCGATTAGATTTCCCTCCTTATCTTTACAGAATAATGTTCTTGGTTGGTATCCACTTTTACATTTTCTTACCTCTTGATAGAAGTTTCTTATTTCTTTATTTATGTATCTTTCTTCCAGCGCTTGTATTTCGTTTTCTCTAAATTGTCTCTTAGCACGCCTGCAGATTTTTTTTGCATCCTTCCTTTTTTCCTGGTATTCTCTTCTATTTTCTTCTGTTGCTGTTCGGAGGGCCTTTTCTCTTGATTTGTTTCTTTCTTGTAGAGCTTCTCTGCATTGTTCATTGTACCATTCTTTTTTATTTTTCCTGTACTGGGTTGATAACACTGTCTTCGATGTTACTTTTTCCAGCTGTTTCCACCTTCCTTCTATGGTATACGTCGGTGTCAGTTTCATCAGTGATGTCCCTATTTGTTGTTTCAATTCTGCCTGGATTTCTGTATTTTTCAGATCTTCCACTTTAATTTTCATGCTGTTCTTTTTAACTTTCTGCTTACTATATTCTACTTCCTGCTTCATGCTGAATCTTACCATGAAATGGTCTGAATCTGTGTCCATACCCCTGTAGCTTCTTACATCCGTAATTCTTCTACTGTATTTTTTGTGTATTAGTACATGGTCAATTTGACTAACCGTTGTGCCGTTTGGGTGTTTCCATGTGCCTTTGTGTATATTCTTGTGTTCGTAATATGTACTACTGATACGCAGGTTATTTTCTACAGCAAACCCAATCAGTCTTCTTCCATTATCGTTGCTCTCTGGGTGTTTACTATATTTACCTATTGTAGGCCTGTACATCTCTTCTCTACCTATTTGGGCATTGCAATCCCCTACAACCATCCTTACATCATTTTTTGGTAGGTTTCTATACACTCCTTCTAGTTGCTCATAAAACTCATCTTTGATTTCATCATCTTTTTCATTTGTGGGGGCATGTATGTTTAAGATACTTACTTTCCTTTGCTTACTTTTAAATCTTATGTAGCATATTTTTTCCGATATTGTCTCAAATTTTACTACTACTTCTTTTAATTTTTTGTTTACTAAAAAACCTGTACCGAAGACTATATTTACATCGCCACTTCCGAAGAATGTGTAGTCCTCAATTTCCATTATCATGCTGTCTATTTGTTTTGTTTCTTGTAGAGCTGCTACGTCTATATTGTATTTTCTAACTTCCGCCACCAGATTCTTTAATGCCCCTGCTTGATTTGTTCCCTGTAGGTTGCATGTAGCAATTCTTAGGAGACTTTCCTTGCTTTGATTGCAATTTCCTTTATCTTTCCTTCGCTTTTTGCCTTTTGTGTTTTGATTATTTCTTCTACAACTAAATTATTGTTTATACTCGTATCCTTTTCCTTTGCGTTCTTTGTCGTCGTATTATATCCGTCCATAGGTTTTTGTTTTAGTTTTTTGACTCTTCTAGTTCTTCTGTTAATTTATTCCACTTCCATATTTTCCCGTCTACTATAAGCTTATTATAACCAATTTTAATGTTTTTACCCATACTCCTCTCTTCTGTTGCTTTTTTCCTTATCTGTTTCTGCTTTTCTCTTTCTTTTTGCGTTAGATCATCATTTATGTAGATTTTTTCATTCGGTATTCTTCCCAGCTTAGATTTTCTCTTCATAATTTTCTCTTTGTCATCTACATTTCGTAGTTTCACCAGGCAGCTTTTCGGACCAATTTTGTAAGCCTCTTTAACCATGATCTCTACCTCTAGCTTCTCTTTTAGGAAGTTTTCCATTACCGGTATTTAATTTGCAGTTTCCTCTGTGCCCATCGTTACTCCATTGACTACAATGTTATTCTTCCTTTTATCCTTTTCAGCCCATTCCAAGTTGTGTTTAATTACATTTAGTTCTTGTTTAATTACCTGGTTTTCTTTCCTGATTTGTTCGTTTTCTCTCTTTAAGTTCGCGTATTCTATTTGTATCTTCTCCATATCCTCGCTATATTTTTTCTGGTCAGTTCTTACTTGTTGAATCTCAATTTTAACTTCCTGTACCAGTCTTAATATCATGTCCAGTTTGTCATCTTTATGTGCTGTAGTTGGTGTTCTTGGTGCCTTTTTTGATTTTTCAAAACCTTCTTCTAGGCATTCAGCTCTTCTCCTCTTCCTTCCAATAATCATCGCTTTCTGGGTTCCCCTGACTCATTATTAACTGTTACAGAAGTAGTTGTTTTATATTCGCCTGTGTGTATGCTTTCCGTTATACCGCTTATTGTATGGTGTGTTGCCTATCCTATTATGCGCGTGAGTAACTGTTTCTCACGTCTATTTCTCGGAGGTCACGGTTACTTCTTATCAGCTTTACTGTGAGGTTATAATGTTTATTCTTATATTTAATCTGACCTGGTTATCTGCAGTCTTAATTTCTTACTCTATGTCTCACTTGTTATATCCGCTAATCGCACCTCAATTATGTTAGCGTTAACGCTTGATATATTAATCTAATATTTTATGTAAGTTATCAATGCAAGTAGAATCAGCCTTCAGCTCGCAGCATTGCAAGTTAACTGTAAACTTTTTTATATCATGCATATGTTAAAGCAAATATTAAAGCGAATAGACCCAGGCTTCAGCACGTACTAGTTTAATTCAGCTATATTATGTTATTGACAGTATATAACGTTAATGCATTGTCGTTGTGTATGTTTTTCATGTCTGTATGTGTTTCTATATCTTTATCTACGGCATACGTTGTTTATGTAAGCAACCAGACTTTTACTTCTAGTGGGGTTAGAATGTTTATTTTCTGGAATATAAGTATAAACAAAGTAGGCTCAGTACAAAGCTGTAGTGACAACCCTATAGCCACACTAAGGGAAGAAACGAGTTTTATGAATTGACGACTGAGTTAGCTAGCAAACAACGAGTAATAAAATGAAATTAAAGCAAATAAAAAGCATAAATCAAAGCCGCATTACAATGTATGCTCAGCTAATGCTGATTTTGTAATGAACTTAAGTTATAATCGCCGTTGCTTTTGAAGTCTTAATAGCTCAATAGAACTGCTGAGTGTTCTTCTATAAAAACGATGCTGTCTAAGCTGAAATTTGATTTTAATATTGACAATTTGAGTAACTTTTTGTACGTAGTCAGCATAACCAAGTAGTACATTTTCCTTTCGTTTCATATAGTTTGAAACGGGCCTCTGGTATCCCTTGCCGTATGATTCATTTTCATATTTAAAGACAGCTAGTTTGTGTTTATATGTCTTTTGTTGTTAATTAGATCTAATCAGTGCATTCTTGTACAACCAACACTGCGGGGATTCATTCCTATGCATGCATCTATCATACTGTTAGAAACTACGCCAAATTATAAAAACCGGTCACGTCAAAAGAGGAAAAGTAAGAAGGTTAACTGAAAGCCTATAAAATAACTGAACAAATAAGGCACAGTAATTTCCTTCGTACAAACAGAAGCATTGCTTCAACATCTCTAGAACTATATATACAAGGTGTATCTAAAATGGCGGAAAACTCTAGATGACGATACTCTTCATAAAATTATGAGTAAAAAATCTTAATACTAAAATGTAGGATTGGTCTTCATGAACTCTCACGAGTCGTAGATAGGTAACATGTCTTTTTCAGGTAAAGTATTTTTTATGTTTGAAATACGTACATAAATATATTATCAATGGAAGTTGTTCAAAATGTAATTCTGTGGTAACACAGTTTCATATAGCCAGCCAATGTTGTTGAAATTTTACATGTTGAACAACTTTCGTTGACGTTACTTTGACGTATTTAAAACAGAAAAGATACGTTACCTGCATAAACATATTTTTATCTACTTCTCGTGGGTCGAAGATCAATCTAACATTTTAGAATTAATATCTTCTACTCATAATTTTACGAAGAATATAGCCACCTAAAGTTTCCGCCATTTTAGATTATCTAAAAGATTCCCTCTGTATAGCGGGAACGTAGAATAAAACGAAATAAAAGTAAAAGAAAAATGAATAGAAATATTCCTACCGTTTTGCCAGTACCAGTTAGAGTTGCAACACATGATACTGATCCGGTAATTATTATTGAAAATCAAGGTCAGAATCTAATAACTTAAAACAAATTCGAGTTTTTCAAACCCTTTCTAATCAAGTCATCATAATGGGTGCTGTGGGGGTATACAAGTATACCCTAATATGAAACAATTTTAAACATACTTATCATTAACTACAAAAAAAGGCAATGACTGTATATAATCACTAATACAGAATGCTTTTCAAAATTCATACTATATGCAGGATTACTAAAAATAAACTGACTACTACAAAATACTGTAAGGGTTATGCTTCGGAATCTCGCCGAAAAACACACTCCTCATTAAACTGAAAATCATTGCCTGAATTGTTTAACAGTAATCATACCGGAGGAATGCAAGAAAACATGTTGGAAATCACCAAAAGGAACAATATTAAATACAGCCATTAATCAAAGAACAAAAGTAAGTGACGTGATTGAAACATAACGAGTTAAATGTAGATGAACAGATCACGTATCCCGGGAGCAAGTATTAGATGTACCAGAAGATTAACGGAGTGAAGGACCAGCAAAGACAGAAGGACAGAGGTAGATAACCCAGAAGGACAGAGGTAGATAACCCAATAGAAGGAAATTGAGTTAGAGGATACAGATCAGTAAAGATATAAACAGTATGAATCTTACGCTTAATAAAGCCATGAACAACGACACAGTTTCTCCGCATCACAAAATCATGGTAAAATAAGAAGAAAGATGTACCTTTTCCCCAAAATTACTGAGTACGCAATTTAGACGAAAGAGCAGCCACGATTCCTTCTTGTCATGTTCGTACGAAACTCCCTTTGTGTGACGCGCCCTGTGCGGATCTGGTCTTTGGACAACGACGTCAACAGAGCCGTCTTGGTTGTATTTGGGTCACCGCAGCTATCGATTATTTTGGTATATGCTACCTTTCTGATCGAAGCAAAGGATCCACTGGCCGCCCAAAGTCTGAAGCCTTTTTCCACTTGTCCCTTCTGCTTTTCGTTCTGTTCTCTATCTAATTTTGTTTGTTCTTCACCAATGTCTGGCTAGCCTTTTGTTCTCATTAAATTTTTAAAACTAATCATTGAGCCTGAGCTGACGCCATCGAAATAAATGTCCGAGAGCTTTAGAATTAGCTGCAGGCGCGCCAAACAAATCGATCACCTGCAGTATCCATATCTTCAAGTTTATCACGACCGTGAAGATAAAGTTTATCCATTATCGACTCTCCAGCGAGGCGCCTTGCGCGTTCCAGGTGAATATTCTTAGGCTTGCCGAGTAAAAGTGATCTGCGAAAACTACTCGGTGCGGGCTTTGGTCTTACACTTAGTGTAAACGATATTCGACCATCAGTAGCTTCCTTGCCGAATATATATTTTAATTTTTGAATAAATTTTATTGTCGACGAGCCACTGCTCGTCAATCGCTGTTTGTCATTGCTTCCTTTATGTGCCATATATAAAACCTTAAATTGTGCATAGCTTTATTAATTGTAACAGGCTCGTTAGTATGAATAGATGTACAATTTAAGTTCAACACAAGCCGCAATGCTTTAATTTCTTGAGTATCCTTGATCTCTTTCAACCTGATTTCGTAGAATATTATTGGCTCGATGTGATTCAACGGAGCCTAACTTGGCAAGTTACTGACCTTTGAAGGAAAATCTGGCACCCTCGCCTGTATGGGCCGTATGTTTACGTGTATAGTAGTCCAGTCGTTGAAGGTTTCCCGCTACGAATTCTTTGAACCTTGACCGATTGACGTGAAATTTGGTAAGTGGTTAGGGCATGGCTCAAGGAGCAAAGGTGACATAGCGTCAATGTGCGCTTTTACCCTGAGAGTGGATGCCACCCCTCCTCGGGGGTGGAAATGTGTTCACTCAAATTAACCCCGTAAATGGTAGAAGGACAAATTATAAGTAAAAAATGCTGTATATAGTTTTTTCGATAGATTTATATTTTTCGAGCTATTCGCGATTGTAAACTTCGATTTTTCGTGATAAAAATGTATGTTTTTGGACGGTTTTTCGCGAATAAGTCGAAAACTTCGCGTTCTATCAAATAAGTTGTAATAACCAAAAATGAAGCTTAGAAAACAGAAAAGAGATTAGTTTTTCTACAAATGCTGTAGGTCCAAAATAAAAGAAGTTATAGCTCGTTGAAGAAAAAATTTTTTTTGCAACAACTTGGTTCGAATTAATCAACGTTAATTAACGAAAAACTGATGTATTGTTCGGGAAAAACTTATAGAGCATTTTTATAGTGATTGAAAAGACCTTTAAAATGAGCACTGTCAAAAGTCGATTGCATTATAACTAAGCGAGTTACGATGCAAAAAAGGTGGGCCACTCGAATTCTTGAAAAAAAAAATGAGCGAGAAAACCCCAGCCATTCCACCAGAATTGATATTGACCATTATCCCTTTACCAATTACTTTATTTTAGTATTACTCATGTAATCCAAAAGTTTGGGCGGGTTAGAATGCGTATTTTTCGAAAAAAATATGATGAAAGTGGAAAACGTATTTTTTAAATTTCTTTAAAAAGTACCTTATTTTGAAAATAACTAAAACTAAAGAAAAAAACGTAAAAGACAATATAGTACAAAAATGTGGATTTTTTCTTAACGAACATTTTAGTTTTTTTTAAATTTCTGTAGAAAAAAAAATAATGGAGATATAAATGTTAGAAGATTGCATTATAGTGCGCGGACCACCCCTCGCGAGCCCTTTAACCCTTTCCTTTTTGAATATGCAAAGCCTGAGCATGTCGAAAAATTTTTGGATTTCATGATAAATACTAAAATAAAGTAAATTATAAAGGAATAATGGTCAATATCAATTCTGGTGGAATGGCTGGGGTTTTAGCGCTCATTTTTTTTTTTCAAAAATTTGAGTGGCCCACCGTTTTTGCATCGTAACACACTTAGTTATAATGCAATCGAATTTTAGCAGTGCTCATTTTAAAGGTCTTTTTAATCACTACAAAAAATGTTCTATAAGTTTTTCCCGAAAAATACATCCGTTTTTCGTTAATTAACGTTGATTACTTCGAACCCAGTTGTTGCAAAAAAAAATTTTTCTTCAACGAGCCATAACTTCTTTTACTTTGGACTTAGAGCATTCATAAAAAAAACTAATCTTTTTGCTGTTTTCTAAGCTTCATTTTTTGCTATTACAACTTACTTGATAGAACGCGAAGTTTTCGACTTATTCGCGAAAAACATTCATTTTTATCACGAAAAATCTAAGTTTACAATCGCGAATAGCTCGAAAAATATATATCTATCGAAAAAACTATATCGAACATTTTTTACTTAGAATTTGTTCCTCTACCATTTACGGGGTTAATTTGAGTGAGCACATTTCCACCCCCGAGAAGGGGTGGCATCCACTCTCAGGGTAAAAGCGCACATCGGCGCTATGTCACTTTTGCTCCTTGAGCCATCCCCTAACCACTTACCAAATTTCACGTCAATCGGTCAAGGTTCAAAGAATTCTGAGGTAATAGCATATTTTTACCTTCAACGACTGGACTATAGTCAATTTGTATTTACATGTTTTTCTATTGTTAATTGGGCGGAAGGGCTGTAATCTAGTATAATAGAAAGTGTGCGTCTAACACTGTGCAATGAAACTTGAATTCGAAAATGCAGCGATTAAAGCAACTTTAGTGGCTGTTTAGAGGCGCCCGTGGGCATTTTCAATCTAAAAATATTTCGGTAAGAATCTAGTTTAGCGACCAAAACCGATCGACATGTGCTATACACCATTCGACGCGTCTCGTCGAGCTGAACAATATTGTTGCTGGGGCATTCGGGGCAGACCAATGGTTACTGAGATACAGCACTATAAAGTTTTTTTTTATAAATTTTTTCTTCGTGGAAAACACTCTGGGGCCTTTGGCGGGGCGCCGCGCAGCGGTTTGCGCAGCGTACCTCAACGAAGGCTAATAACAAGTCACACTGCGCGCCATCTAAGCTAACCCTACCTAACCTAACCTAACCTAACCTTACCTTACCTAACTTAACCTAACCTTACCTATCCTAACCTAACCTTACCTAACCTCACCTAACCTAACCTTACATTACCTAACCTAACCTAACCTAAACCAATGGTTACTGAGATACAGCACTATAAAGTTTTTGAAAAACGCCCCCCAGCCATAAGCAAAATATATACGAAAATACGGGACCATCCGACTGAAAATTGATTGCGAAGCGTGAAAAAAAAGTTTCTTCGTGGAAAACACTCTGGGGCCTTCGGCGGGGCGCCGCGCAGAATACCTCACCGAAGGCTAATAACAAGTCACACTGCGCGCCACCTAACTGAACCTTACCTAACCTAATCTAACCTTACCTTACCTAACCTAACCTAACCTAACCTATGCTAACCTAACCTAAGCTAACCTAACCTTACCTAACCTAACCTAACCTAACCTTACCTAACCTAACGTAACCTTACCTAACCTAACCTAACCTAACCTAACCTAACCTTACCTAACCTAACCTAACCTAACCTAACCTTACCTAACATAACCTAACATAACTTTACCTAACCTAACCTAACCTAACATAATCTTACCTAAACTAACCTAACATAACCTAACCTAACGTAACCTTACCTAACCTAACCTAACCTAACCTAACCTAAACTAACCTAACCTAACGTAACCTTACCTAACCTTACCTAACCTAACCTAACCTAACCTGACCTAACCATCTTACCCAACCTAACCCAACCGAACCCAACGCAACCCAACCCAAACTAACCAACACACATGATTTCACATAAAGACATTTTAAAGCGAACGTGCCATAGACTTAGTGTGGGACATTTTAATCTTTAATGCGCTGTATCTCAGTAACCGTTGGTCTGCCCCGAATGTCCTCAGCCGCAATATTGTTCAGCTCGATGAGAGGCGTTGAATGGTGTATAGCACATGTCGATCGGAGGTGGTCGCTAAACTAGATTAGGTTAGGTTAGGTTAAGTTATGTTACGTAAGGTTAGGTTAGGTGGTGCGCAGTGTGACTTGTCATTAGCCTTCGGTGAGGTACGCTGCGTGAAGCGCTGCGCGGCGCCCCCGCCAAAGGCCCCAGAGTGTTTTCCACGAAAAAAAAAATTATAAAAAAAAAACTTTATAGTGCTGTATCTCAGTAACCATTGGTCTGCCCCAGATGTCCCCAGCAGCAATATTGTTCAGCTCGACGAGAAGCGTCGAATGGTGTATAGCACATGTCGATTGGAGTTGGTCGCTAAACTAGATTCAAGCCAATATTTCGCTTGGTGCAGTTTATTAGCCAGCAGGATTTGTCCCAATCTACATGTGGGTGAATGAATTTGAATCTATCGTGTGAGATAGGCTACGGTGAATTAAATAGAAAGACTATAGGATTTATAGCTAATAATTGTTGGCTATAAGTATTTTGGGTGCTATAAGACAGCGTTTGCGTATCTAGCAAACGCTATTGTCATCGTAGAGGAGCTACGCAAATATTTGTAGCACCAGCTAGTCCGGTGGCGCCAGAGCCAACACCTCGATTCTTCGTGTGAGATTCATTCGAGGGTTAGGTGACGTATACAAGAACAGCCCAATGTGACACATCAAGTTGCAAGCTTCGAGGGTTTACAGTTAAAGTGATATCTACAGGCAAAGTTTGCAGTTACGCGATAAGTGTTCCCGTTCAACTGTGAAAAAGTTTCTCAAGTGCGAACGAATGTGCTTCAGGAGCTAATAACACATATGCGAATTGTGCTGGATTTCCATGCATGCAGTCGCGTCGGGTCGGCTTTAAGGACAGCTATTTCTGCGTTATTTTAACTGTTCTATGTATGTCAGTCATAATTACACTAAATGTCTTGACTAATGTATGCGCTTAGAACCGAGCTATGTCGCCCATAGTTCTGACGTTATCAATTAAAAATTTGTGTGTAAGAAATAGGCATTCATTTAATTAGTTCCAATTTCGAACATTTTCTTTATGCTTTTATATGCACTTTAAAGTTAATGGATTTACCCAAACAAATCCATTTCATTCAGAACAAAACAGTACTAGTGCAAACCAGCATTTTATTAATTGGAAGATAGTACGTAACCAAGATTGGAGTATTTAAAAAGATTTCATGTATACTGAGCTAGCAAGGTAAACTAAAATAGTGAAGCGTACGATACGTCTTATTTAAGTTTAAAGTTCCAACAGAGTGGACGAACACACGTATCATTGCAAGCTGGCGCCTTTATCGGTTAACTAATTATAGCTTGTATTATTGGTGCAGTAATTACGTACCTCTTGATGTCCATGACCCCTCTCTGGAATTTAGTTCGAGTTAGTTGTTTGAATATAAATTATGTTACGACGTTTCTTTCGTACATTTGTGTTAAGTTTACATGTAACCTAAAACACAGGTAACTAAATTGATACCCGACGGGTTTGGCGTAATGCACTAATCAAATTTTTCCTTTGGAATTTAAAATATTCAGGAGGAAAAAGTGTGAACCATAAATGTAAATGTTTAGTTTGTGTTGAAGATGACTTGCCGAAATACAATTCTGAAATATATCTGTAATAAAAATAATATTTCCGAATTTTTCTATAGGAACACTGCTTTCTTGTATACCTTTATGGTAGTACATATAATTTCTTTGCGACATAATATTTTGTAAGGTGAACTTCTTGAAGACAACATGTAGATGAAGGAACGTATAACTCGAAAAAACTTGTTAAGAAGAAGGCCGCTGGTGGATTTTCTTTGTAATAAGAACGATTGATAAGTTTATAAAGATAAATATCAATAGGTTTCATTTTTATATTTGTGTTTTATTTCTTCGATTAGTTACCTTAGAAGTGTGGAAGGATCAGAATAACTATCATTAGTTAAATATAATATTTGACGTTATATTTATTTCAACGTGTTTTAACTTAAAACTTATACATCATCTGACATCAAAATACAATATTTTAAATGGATACCTACACGTTTTCAGTAAGAAATGATATACATCGTTACGACTTGTACCGCGAAATTGGAAAAAAAACAGAATCAGAATAGGTCTGAATCAGATTGTTAAAGTTTATGTATCACCTACTCATCCACGTACCTTCCGAGAGATAGTTCCAGTGACCACCTGGCTAATGTTCATGTATTGTGATTCTACCTGTAACAGGCCAATAATAAATATACCGTTACCGGATCAATACCGCGGCCTGCTTTATTTTTTTTTTAACACACGATAGCTATTTAGCCGATGTAAGTATATCAAGACATTAGCATCAGAGTAAAAAGCTTTATTAAAGTTTAACTGCCCTGTAAGAGCGTTTCCTAGGTAAATTTAATATGAAGGTAGGAAAAAAATATGTTTTCAGCTCTACGTCTATCTAGACCATTATTTATTCATAACTGCTTTTATTTATCGTATTTGTCAATTCATTCGAAAAAGAAACAAACAACTGCTGAACCTAATAAAATTGTGTCAACAGTTGTCAAAGACGTAAGCATACAAGGTGGTTTACCTTCAATTAGTGCAACTGTTGTGTAATGGTCTCGACACGAACAAGCTGGCACTATCTGCGTTGCTGACATCAATTTACCTAAATACCCCCGCCGATAGGAATCTAAGGTCACTTCAAGCTTACTCATAGTTCCACTACAATGCCTTCTTCAGGAAATCATGAATTTAATTTTGCAAAAGCAGCACGTCCTACGACTGAGCTATTTCTGGATTGAGCACCCTACGTAAGAGCTCGTCTAACCAGCATTTACAGAATCGCATCGTTAACGTGGGATGAAGGTCATTGTAATGAAACCCTCCAACCTCCTAATGGGTTTAACAATAGGATCATTCGCTACTCAACGCCAGGGAGAGGATTTACGTTTTATACGCCTATAATAGTTATTATAATTAACAGCGTTAGTCATTAAGTAAGTTTCCAACAGAATCCCATTGATTAATACACCGTTTCTGATTAATTTCTAGCTTCGCTTGGTTACCTGCAGCGTTCTCCTAATTTGAAGGGTTCTAGATAACATTGTTTAACTGCCTACGCATTAATTCCTACATTTTTAATGACAAAAGCAGCATATTGATTTATGTGTGTACTTACTTTTATATTCTCCAACTCACAAGGTATTTTGCCTGCTCGCATTTGAAAGCAATAGATGTGATATTAAATAAAGCATAAAAATACACATATGGCCATATTTTATTAATACGAAACACACATGTTTGGCTTATATTAAAGCTTTTCAAGAAAAAGGACAATTCGTGGAACAAGCTGGCGCGTAAATCTCGCTGTCCAAGTTTGTGCACTGATAAAAGAACACTTCTTGTAAATTCTATTTCCTTTCCAAGTGCTAGAAACCGGAGCAGCCTGGTGTGCTTGTCTAAATATAATTAATTGTCGCACACATGCAAGCTGCGGAAGTCCTGGAAGAGTTCATCCTTTGATTTATGTACCTTATCTGCGAGAGACCTGAGCTTTCCAGTCTTATTTGATTTTGCTCGAACTGCGTCGAGATAACTGAGATAAAGGTTTATTCCTGAAGTTGTAGCAATTCAATGACTTCATTGTTTAAGACGTTCTTCAGATATATTTATAAGAGTGTGAAATCACTATACAACCAGCTGTTCTAAAAGAAGGGAAAACTATTGTATCTGCCATAGTGACAAGCATTTTTTCTCAATAATATAGCACACTTTGCACTATAAAGTGTTGAAAGCACAAAAATGGTACAATGTTATGACGATCATTTAAAACAGAATTCAACCTAGATTTGGATAATGTTCGCCCTTAGTGGTTAAACAAGTCTTTAACTTCTTGAGTAAACTTGCAACTTAAGCAAAACTCAATGGACTCTAAAATGTTGGCCGCCAATTGAAAACTATCAACTGTCGTCTTGCTTACAAGTAAATACTTCCAATCGTAGACCCATACGATTAATTTTGGTTATATGCCAATTGGTGGAAAAAGTAATTATGTGGAGCCTAACGAAATTCTTAAATTAGCACTGTCTGATACACAGCATGAGTTCAAATCAAGACGCCTTAAAAATTCAATTATGGAGCTAAACGTTCTCCGTCATCTCTTGTTATAATGAACGAACTGTAAAATCTAGGAAACAATTACATTTTAAAGATTCTCAGTCTGCCCAGCTCGTAAGGATACTATATACGTATTAAACATTCTATGTTTTGCCATTTTTCACTTACACGTGTCACATGGTTGACACTATGCAATTATTTCAAATAATTTTTATAAAAATTTAATGGTATATTGACAATCTCCTATTACTTAAATAGTATAATTGTAAATTTTAAGTTACGGTATCTAGGCGAAAAATTTATTTTTGTTGTAATAAGTAAGTATCTTGCAATAGAGACCCGCCCCGCTTAGAAGCAAACTTCGAGCTTTTATGGTAGAAAACGACATTTACAACAAGCCTTGAATACTTGGAGGTCAGCAACAATAGATCACTGGTCATTCCACGACTAGCTCAGCCTTAAGATCGGGTTCATTTGATCTCGACGGTGCGGGTTCACTGAAAGCTTGTCTAAATTCGTCGATTTACCATGTTAATTTTTGCACCACCGCAGACCACAAAAATACAATAGAACGCAAATATGTTTACAAGTACCAGAGTAGGCCTCTTCTTTCACGTTATATTTCGAGTCCAATTTAATCTAACTCACTTTGGGTTGTCTGCAATGTGCTGTTTTAGCATTTCTTCAAACAATAGAAAGCGACGTCGTCAAGGCGTGACATTGTGCAAATTTGGGCAATTGTCGAATGCTTCAAATTTCTAATTTTTATATCAGAAAAGCTTTCTGTTAAGAGAAATTTTGGAGCTCAGTGCATTAAATTCGCTTGATTTTAGCAGGGAAAAGTTCCAATTTTGCACCGGAAAAACTCACAATTTTGTGCACTGATAAATTCGTTAATGCAAATCGATGCAACAATAGAATCAACGTAGGCACTTATTTAACCAAGAACGGTTTAATTTCGGAACTTGGTCGATATCTTAAAGAAACCTTACAGTAAATAGAAAGACCAATTCTGAAAAAAAAAATGTTAGAAGCGGTGACACTATAAACTGAGTGGATTTTTTCCAGGGCGATACATCAAATCTTGGGCGCAAACCCTATATTCGGGATGTGACAACGCGTTCTCTTAGCACTCAAAAAGGTGGTATTTCCGTCAAGGAATGCTCTAGATCTAAATAGAATTCCCCTGCAATCTGCGTGTATGTCCTTCAACTGAGATTCATGTCGCACATGAAATCTACTAAGATTTTCTCACGACAGCAGTGTTTTAGGAAACTGCAGCTATGGTTAGAAGAGGTAACGGTAACAGTCACACCCGTAAATCATTAAACGCACTTAGCAGAGGGTCGTAAAGACTCGGTATGGGTGCAAATGCTTTAATTCTAGTTTATATTTTCGTGTGGTGTAAATGAGTTGAAGATGGCGGTGGGCACACGTGAACCGGGCACATGTAGGCCTATATCGTTGGTGACCACTTCCAATAAGTAGCATCGTGTTTTGCAGGTGACACCAAATTACCAATTATGCAGCCCGTATGCATTCAGCAGGATATCAAAGTGTTAGTGGTCTGATGTAGTGAATTAACTTTAAATGCCAGGAAGTTCACCATTCTACACTTGGGAGCTAGAAACCTATACTTTGAATACAACTTCGGTGGAGATACGTTATTTTCAGTTAAATCGCAGGAAGGCTTAGGTGTAACGGTATCTTCTGACTTAAAGCGGCACGATCATATTGACAAAATTATGAAGAAGGTAAATTCACTAACGTCAAACATTTATAAAACTTAATGCAGTCACAACTTTACATTTTTTAATATGTTGTCTGTTAGAAGATGTTCGTTCTTTATAGATAGGGTTAAACAAGCTGTTAGAATGGTTTAAAAATTGAACACCGCATTGTATTTATGCTCAAAGGATGTGGGCGAGGAGTTCATATTTTCGTTTGGTTGAGTCCGTCATGCCAAAGTCGGAAAAACGCAAATCTGGGCAACGCTGTACTTATATTGCATTCGCGATCTTTCTGGATGAGGGTTGGCCATGATTTCGTTTTATCAAGTTACTTTCTTTATTATATTTTTTGTTTCCTTTAGGTTTTCCTGTTATTAAAAACTACGTTTTACGGTGCTGCCAAATCTAAATTTAGCGATTTAAAAAAAATCTCGGTAGTTCATGTCAAGCTCGTGTCAATTTCAATTCAAGTTGAATTAACGCAGCAAGAAGATGCCCAAAACGATATCAAAAGAAACCGAAGTGCACATTAAAAATGTTTTGAAACCCTACGAAATATGCGGCCTAATTTAACCCATGATTGTCTGGTAAACAGCGTTTGCAATATTTCTGGGGTAAAGATAATTACATACATGTTTTGTATATTTACCTAATAACCCATTAATTTTTAGATTGGCAGGTCGACAATAGAAATTATTATAGAACAACAGCCTAAAGAGTTGCAATCTTCTGTCGTTGGCGTACGCTCTAAATCTAGTTTACATCAAAATCTTTTTTTTTTTAGAAAGGACTTGCAACAACTGATTTGGCAATCTAATTCCGAAAATAGGTTTTTTACAGTAAGTGATTTATCGGTTGATGTTAAGGAACAGTGTGGGTTTACGGGAGGGAGAATATTGCTATACGAAATTCTAAAATCTATGGGGTATAAGTATAAACTTACTAATGGACGCAAAATTTTATGTGAACAAAAGCACGTTGTTGCATCCAAAATTACTTACTCTTGCGAAAATATCTTCATTTTAAAAATTCCGATGAAAATATCATCTTCGTGTACCTTGATGAAACGTGGATCTACCAAAATGGATCTACGATTCGTCGTTGGGTTCACGAAGATGATAGTAAAAGTAATCCATCTAAATTCAGGGGGGAGGGAAAACGATTCACAATTTTGCATGCTGGAACTAAATTTGGGTTTTCGGAAGGATGCGATTTTTTATTGCATTCAAAAAACAACGACAGAGATTACCACAAGACTATGACCGCAACTGTATTTCAAAATGGGTAATTAATCAGCTTATTCCTGCTTTAGCTAAGATTAATGCTAAATGTGTGGTAGTTATGAACAACGCTCCTTATCATTCTGTGCAGTTGGACAAAACGCCCACATTTTCCTCCAAAAAAGGCGAAATGCAGGAATGGCTGGTTCAACACAGTGTAAAGTTTTCTGATAACTATACAAAAAAACAGCTTTGGCAGTTAATTAAAACTTTTAGAGAAAATCACAGGAAGCGCTATGGAGTCGGCGAACTTTTAAAAGAGAAAGGTAATGAGGTTTTTAAATTACCCCCCTACCATTGTCAATACAACCCTATCGAAATGGCATGGGGGTTTTGTAAGACCTATTATAACAAACATATAAATTCGCTGCCACCATCTAAGGATAGGGTTACAAATTTATGGTCTGAAGCTCTTTTAAAATGTTCACCAGGCATGTGGCAAAATTATTTTAAACTTTGTGAGGGACTTATTTCGGCAGACTGGACAAAACATATGGGTAACCTTTCGTGTGAAAATATTCCTCCCATCATTATTTCACTAGCAGAATCCGATTCTGAATCACAGTCAGAATCGGAGTCAGAATGTCTTAGTGAAGTAATGGAAGTGGAATAAAAAATTCTATCATTTCGGTTCAAAATTTCAGTAAATATTCAAGAGCAAAAACGCAGTTATTGCAAACGTGGCAAACAAAAAAGCCTGCCAAACAAGCCAAAAAGGCAGCCATCAGTAATTTAGACGTAAGTAACCAGAAAGAGTTATTTAAGCAACCGAGGCGTCTATTATACCTGTACACTACCACGGGAACGTCGGAGAAATCATATAGCAATGCCCAGTGAACAAGAAAATTGAAGAAGATCAAACCCCATGAGTGGATGCAGCGAAAGTGGAGTCGAAACAAAGCACAGCATAGTGCGGTAGTTCATATTTTATTATCTGTGCATGGTTGAAATTATAGCATTTTCAGGTACTTTACAGAACAGTAGCTTAACTTCATGTTTCTCCTTCAGCTCGTTTAAGCGCTTATTGTAAAGAAGGGATTAACCGAGGTACCTACTATAACAGGAAAATAAAAGACGTGTTGCGAATATCGTCGAAAAATACGCTAAAACGGAGAGGAAGACAATTAAAATTCTAACAATTTTCTGCTACTTGTAAAAAACATGTTGTAATTAGTTTAATAAAAATTTAGATTTATAAAATCTCTAGCGTTAAGATACAGAGGAAGCGCTTGCAACAGCGCAAACGATAAATGATAGAAAACATACCTTAAGATAAAATTATCGAACGTCAATTATGAAAGTTACAATTCAACTCCTTAAACACCAATCACACTGTCTAAATTCCATGGCCAACCCTCATCCAGAAAGATCGCGAATGCAATATACATAGCGTGCCGATTTGACGCTTTTCCGACCTGTAGAGCTTTGTATTTACAGCTTAGAGTCACGATTCCCAATCTACAAAGCTCGACTTTCATCGTCCAACTTTGGAGTCCACTTTGATCAACATTCTGTGCGACTCCGAAGCTGTGTGGCTACTTTGAGTTTTAAAAACTTACCATTGATCAAACTGCTCCCAGCTAAGTTTCATTTATATTTATTATTTTACATTGCATGTCTTATATGCCGTCAATTTTAAGTATGTGTTGATTGCTAGAAAAAGTTGGGGCGGCTGTATTGTATGCGCAAATTATTGTTCATTTTTACATGTCTTTACAGTAAGATCGTGGCTGGAAAAGAAGTTTTTATGCATATCTTGTCTCGTAGTGAAATAGCGCCTTCAGGATTATTCTCCACAGTAGCAGGTAAATTTCTCAGGAATTCTTTGGAAACTATCTTGCGGTAACAGTTGCAAGTCTGGTCCGCTAAAATATAATATTAATTATGTTATCTTAATAGAGTCCTTTGCCATTTCTTGCATTATCTTTATTTCTAAAGTTTTACAGCTAAACAACTATTTTCAAAGGTGCAGAAATGAGGTAAGGTCGAAATCTCGAAGTTGAGCACATTATACATTTCTCACTACTAGGAGATTTACTTAGTAGAATTTCCGTTACATCGTCGGATGCAACACTAGTTAACCCTAAACAATAATAAACTCATTTATTCTCATACCCAAGTACCCCCTAAAGGTCAGCTAATTTGGCATTGCCCATTGACCGCCTGTTATTATTTCAGTTGAAGACGCGCTCCTACCCGTATGAGCTGTTCAGCAACCAATCAGCGTGTTAGATATCATACATACATGGGAATTTATCAGCAACAACGTAGATTTGTTCAGATCACATTGACGAAGATCTGTAAATAAATCGCCAAACGTCATGTGCAGGAGCATAACGTCGTGGTATGGTGAAAGTGCTCAAAGTGTTCTGTTTTCAAAGTAAAAACATTTATATAGTAGTTTAGTTTATAGGAATATTGTCACTCTTTGGTTGGTTGTGGTTCTCTGTTAATCTATTTTTACGACGTCTTTAAGAATTGTACCTTCAAAATATTAACTGTCAGTTTTAAAATAATTCCAGTGAGCTTAGTTGGACAACCGCTCAAGTTTTTAATTGTTGTTTTATCACCAGGCTTCAGTAAAAGCAAATTGCAAACTAAATATTCACCGAAGTGAAACTGAATTATGGGTGCAGAGTGTGTGGGGGTGCTGTATTGAATTTGTCCATGTTTTGTTCGGAGCATCTACTAGTAATGAAATTTTTAAGCACGCAGTTGCCATTGAAGTCGCACCTTCCTTGCTCAGCTTCCTATTCAGTGTGGCAGCCAGGACAAGCTTTGCCATCTTTTATATGGATAAATGAGACGAAAAGCGCATTATGAGGGCAGCGGCAAAGAATGTCTAAATGCCAGGCTCCTAATTTAATTTAAAGTGCTTTAGATGCCCTAAAATGACAAGCAAACTAACTTTGTCTGATGGAGGAGGCGAGGCCTCCCATCAGCTAAAATTCAGGTCATGTTTTCCCCAAACTTATATCTGCAGTTGCCGCCGCCTGAAGTTTCCGCCTCCGCTCAAAGGTGTAGCCCAAAGAATTTATTAATAACCTACATAAATATACATACATTAAATTCGAAATTTTGTTTACACCCGTAACGGTTGGCTGAGGAGGCCCTGGCTCATAAATCTTCGTTAATGCGAAAGTAACACGAAGTAGGTGCTCGTAGTAGATAATTTAATTTAATTATGCAGCACACTTTAGAAGTTTTAAAGGGCGTTTTTATTATCTTAAGCAAAAGTAATTAATTTGACAAGTGTTCTATACTCCAGGTTCGAAGCTGTTTGCAAATGTGAGTAAATATTAATAACCAACAAAAGGATATGGATCATCACCTAAATGTAAGCTATATATAGTATGATAACTAATATTTATACTTATAAATGACAGATGAATAGCGTTGAATAGGTTCTACAGAAGGGCCTATATCCATCGAAATAACATTACTAAAAATGATTTATTTCCTCTAAAACTAGTATTGATATTGTAAAAATTTATATGTAAACGAAATATTTTGATTGTTCTATATTGTTATGGTATAAAAATTATGGTGTATTATTATAATTTAAAATAAAACTTTAATCTCAGATGGGTCGGGTCTCCACATCCTAGCAAGTATTAATCTGATTTGTATGAATTACAGGAAAAGCATTTTCCTTCAAATCAATTAACGTGGTATTACTTTAAATAATTTTAAAAGTAAACTCTTTGTATAGTGGTGGGATTAAATATAGCGTTATAACTTATAACCTCACAACTCGCAGAAACAATTGTCCGTAATTACGTAATTAAAGCGCTGCTTAGGTGATAACAAATGCTGTAAGTAAATACACGTCAGGAAAACAAAACACACTCGAAGGAGGCCAGAAGTTCTCAAAAAACCTACGTCAACAAAAATCGCTAATTTTGTCGATGCTTGCCCGCGTTTAGTCCATTGGTCAGCCTATCCAAACCGCTGTACACCGCCGCAGAACGATTGCTGTGACATCAAAAATTGCTTTCAGCTGCCGCACACACGTGCACTCCACGAAGGTCACTCCCTACCTCCAGCTTCCAGGGGTTCCAATTATTTTGCTAGCACCACCAACACAGCCATCGAAATACTAGCTAACACTCGATGCACCGATAAACCACTTTTTAAACTTCTGCAGAGGTTCTACGGGTGAATACACTCCTCTGCAGAATACCCACAGAACATACAATCAATTTAAAAACTCGCTTAATTGGGAAAACGGTATTTATTCACAATTTTACAGTTATTTATTTGGGATGCCAAAAGAACACCTTTCAGCTTAGCTTCCTCCCCCCAATGGTTTGTCTTCCATACTACATTCTTTATCATTGTTTCCAAACCTGCTCTGATTATATTTTATTTAAATCAAGTCTAACACTACTTTTAATACGGTTTCACAATTATTATGAAAACGAATGCTATTTTATACTATGTACGAAAAATGATGTAGCACATTTCTGGAACACTCGTAAAACATTATTTGATATGCATAAAATATTATTAATTGCAACAACAATCAAAGAGGCTTAAAATGTGTTCACAGCAGTATATTACAAACTTCCATTAACTAGTAGCCTAATTTATTGATGTTAACAAATAAATATTCTGGAAACGCTTTTCGTTTTGCTGAGAACTAAACATAATCATAAGCTAAACTAAAAGTTTAACATTTAAAAATTAAAACGCAGAGTTTCGTATTTCGGCATATACATATTTGTATAAAATTACTAACTGTTTTACCAAGTATAAGTGCAAAGGTTTACATAATAATAGACGTGGTCCCTTACCAATAAAAATTTGAGAAATTTGAGCATAGATCAAAAACAGTGGACAGTTCTAAATATAAGCTTAGAAGAGAAAAGTTTCGATCAATTTTAAATCAAGTCTAGTTATGCCCACTACATAAACAAGAACAAATTCTTAAGCAGCATTGGAAATCGTAGAAAAAGAAAGGAAAGAACAGAAAAACAATAAAAATAAGAAACAGGTAGATTATGATGAAAAACTAGGAATCCGTCTAGATGCCACGACGAAACGAAAAGACGAGTGATATGGAGTCACAAGAAAAATGTGAAGACAAACAAACAAACAAACAAACAAACATACCGACAGTTTTCCTGTGCGTTCTAAATTCCTTCGTTCTCGTGATCTGCATTCACTAATTGTTTTTCATATTGTTATAGTCTATTCTGTTTAAATATAAAACAAGAACATAGATACAATTTGTGCAAACCAGAAATTTAAGAATAAAAAAAGGACCAAGCTAGAACAAACGTATGTAAACGTAAAGAAGTGGAACTTATAACAGAAAGAAAGAAATATTTGAAAAATAGAAAGAATACTTCAAGGGACTACTTGAAAGAGGTCACAACGTTGAAAAGAAGCAACAAAGCCAAAAAAATAAATAGTGAGCTGCTGGTTACAACTAAATATCACACTACCAAGGAGAGCGATAGTCAAGCAGAAAGTGGCAAAAATAAGGACCCCTACAAGATGAAGTAGATATGGTACACTTGTCACGCTATCCCCCCCGTCCAATTTACCTAAGGCACAAATAGTGTGCTAGGCATTTGAATGGCGCTAATTCCTGTTAAAACATTTGCCTGCATCTCCCTAGTGCTTTTCAATATGGCGAACTTAGCCGCTATGGGCGGACGTAGCGTAAACTGGTACACAAAGTAGTTACGTTTCCAAATCGCCAGATAACGAGATGCTCGAAGAGCATAAAAGGAGAATCCGCAGTCATTTAACAACACTTGATTCTTGAGACTTGAGCCCCATCTTGATCACCAGGTCCCCTCCGGAGCCTAATCCCCGCTTTCCTGATCCTTCCTAACCCCGTTAGCACCGATTTTGCTAGAAAATCCGTTTTAATTCCAGCACTAGCTGATCTCCGTCCTGACTCGCTAGCACCGGTCGGCTACGATCTTGCTAAAAACGCCGTTTAAGTTCCTGCAACAGCCGATCCTCCAGGCCATCATTACCATAACCTTTTCATACATTTAATTTAAAACTCGACTTACCTACTTACTAAGAGAGATCTCTAGGTCAGCATAATTCAGATGCCTAGACGTGGGAAAATTGGTAGGCCTGCCAAGGCGAAGCCGCGGCTTGTTGCCTGCCGAAAATGTTAATAGAAGATATATTCGGAGTTATCTTATTATATTTTTTCCGCTGCTTATCGAAATTTTCCTAGATTTTTGAAAAAATCTTTTGATTTGTCACCTGTCACCAGGATTAATTTTCGTGAGTCGTGTTACCTGTGAATGTCACATGTCACATAAACACTTGCAATTATAAACAAAACGTTTAAGTCTGCATCTTGCGTTTCTAATTTTATTATCCTAGGAACTTAATAATAATATTAAGTTCCGTTGTCAAGGGAAAGCAGCAAACAAATATAATCACCGACTTACACGTTTTGTTACTGTATCACTGACTGAAATCTAGTAAAAACACAACAAGCTCTAAACACATTATATCACGAGCTAGAAAGAAGGATTTTAAGAAAAAACTGAGCACATGATAATGACCAAATACATCAGAAAAGAACAAAATATCATAAAGCTACGCTTTTGACGAAGCACAGGAATATCAGTAAAAATAAAAAATAAAAGTACCAATTAATAAAAGTTAAAATAGAAATAAGAGATAAGCCATTTTGCACTGGAAACACGAAGAAGAAAAAAGAATATATAAATATTACAGTAATAAAACCTGTGATGTATACGCAAGCAAAGCGTATTGAAATTAGAATAGCAAAAAAATCCATGTATCTTTAAAGAGCAAATACATGAGAATCCGGACATAGTTTCAGAAGTTAAAGTGGAGCGATTAAGATATCTGGGCCGCATAGCTAGAATTAAAATGCGAAAAATATAAGAACAAAATCAAAACCATTTCAGCACGCAGTAGATCAGAACTTAACAGCCAAGCAGATTAACATATATCAATGTTTGCTAAGATCAATAGCTGAAATATTTTAGGTCTGTTTTTCAGAATATCTGGATGGTTCTTCATGCGAAATAAAAAAAAAGATAAATCATAAATCAGCTTAAGAAATTATTTCAAAGAGAAACATTGGATATACATAGGCACTGTTGACGCACAAATATGAGTACGCCATGAAAACGGTTCCAAAAATTATTGGGAAAGTGGTAAACTAAACCCCGTGAACGTAAATAGCTACAAAAATAAGTGTTTATCAAGGGTAGTGTGACTATATAGAATACAGAGAATTAGAAATAATATAATAGATAAATTATAAACATTGCGTAAACTAATAATTAATTGAAAAAATCTGTAAAAGGCTTTACTCAGAACTTCCCTCGCAGGTGGACGTTGTGATATTAAACAATTTTAAAGGTCAAAGGAAAATAGGGGTAAAAATATTTTCACGTTCGTAATAATACTGAAACTATAAAAGGAAACACTTGGTAATGCGAATTACATTAATTTTAAAATTTAAAAAAACATTACTGGCGGTGATATTCAAACTTCAGCGCCTGCAAATGCAATTTCAACGCTTTGCAGTAACCAGCAAGCGACAATCACCCCTCGCATCTCTGCGCTGCGGTTGCTTTAAAAAGAACGCGTTTAACATTGCCAATTATTCTCTCCTTTAGCACATTTACCCTGTATCTGTTGCATCCCATATTCGTCAAGGGTAAAGCCTGAGCTATGTGCAAATTCTTACTAATCTATTTCCGAGTTAAAGCAAACATAAATAAAATTATGTTTTTTTAAGGTTCTGACCCAGTATAGATTTGATCGACATTTTCTCGGTTTCATGCCAGGTAGAGATATAATCTACATGCAAAATATGGTCTTCCTCTAACAAATATTTTTTGTGTTATAGCGTCATCTAGGGACCGTGAAATGTGAAGATCTGAAAAATATCTGGAGGTGCGTTTTTTGCGATTACAATATTTTCTTCGTCATTTAGCCGAGAGGAGTAAAAGTCAAAATAGTTGTTTTGTTATCGTCATTTATAGCAAATGGAAAATGAAAACCTATCAAAATCATTATGAATGGAAGGCTATCGTATGACTACAGATGTCTGTCTAGATGTCTGAGAGCACCTTCGTGAATTTACGAAGACATAGACATACCTAGTAAATATAAAAGTTTTTAAATTTTAGAATGAGTCAGAATAAACTCCAATAAATTTTTAAACTATAATAGAAGCTTACAAGGGCAGAAAATAGAAACTAGCTTGGAAGAAATAAAGTTAGATACGTACCAAACCGTATAATAGCATTTGTGGGAGTGCATTTAAAGAAAGCCCAAGTAGCGCTGGCGTTTATTACGTAATTTGTAAAAAAAGCAGTTTAACTTAGTCCGTTTACCTTGTGAAATTGGGATCGTGGAGCAGTGGGTGCTGGAGCATTTTGGAGACCCGGAACCAGATTAAAAAACTTAGTAGCACATAATATTTAAGTGACCAGCGCCTGTATTAGTTGTTTTGTGGGTAACGAAGACAGACAGCGTAGCGACACGTGCAAAATAAAAACACATGATTGCCTCCCTAAAATTCCTACTATGAAGCCGTCTGAATTTTATATCCTTTATAATTTTTTTTAATTCAAATTCTTCAACTTTACCAAAAAGTCGAGTAAATGAACAAAATATCTTGTTTCTCAAAAATAAGTAAATCTGTCAAAAGAAGTAAACTAGGAACTAGCAATAAAATAAAAAATAATTGCGGAACAAGGTTGAGTATACAAAATTTAAAGGCCTAAAAATAACTCAGTTGAAGAGAACAGATATGAAAATTTTGAAAATTTGGAGTATTAGAAGCTTCAAAACCATACAATTAAAAACTAAGAAAAATAAAGAATTTGCCTTTAGTCTATAAAACATAAATAATTTGAAGAAAGTCCAAGAGATGTATAAAATCCGTAAATAGATGTCGAATGGAATATAAAACATGTGAATTTTGAAGGAGTAATATAAGGCACCAGGAATTTATCAAAAAGACTGTAGAGAAACAGAATAAGCACTATAAAGCAAATTTAATAAGAAAATAATATCTCAAGATAGGTCTATAGTCAGTGTGCCAAGCGTATCAATATCGTTTTTTTTTTGTTGGATTTGCTTTGCAGGTATAGGCTGAGAGTTTTATATTATCGTGTGATGTCACAATGAGCAGGTAGAACTCTTAGGAATTGTATAGAAAATTTTGTTGCGATTATAGCTGTAAGCATGATTGGTTCATATGCCATTTTAAAAATGTCCAGAAATGACGTAAGGTGCAATTGTCGGAGCTGAGTAGAGTACATGTTTCCCATTTCTGGTAGGTTTTCTATGATAGAATCTCCTCGCCATCATAGGCATTCAAAATACCACAATAGTACCCTGACCAAGAACAAACGCAGTTTGCCGCGTACAGACTTATTTTACTTTTGCGAGCTCAAGCCTGTTTCTCCAGTATAAGACCCACCTCCATCTCGATGAGCTGCTGAACATCCAACAAAATATTAAGAATGTTATTAAAACAACCGAACAAAAAATAACTTTGTTAGATGACTCGACGTCACTAAGCGATTCACGCGATTAATCCAATTATGGGTTGTCATCAAAAATTAGTCGAACCCGTTTTACACAAAATTCAATTTCAATCTAAAAATCCCGAGAGCCGGCCCTGTATTTCTAAAAGCTGTTACCGATTTATTTAGGTCACATTTTAAGATACAAACCATTGACGGAAATTCTCCGTAAGCACTTCGGTGCCACGTTCAAATTGTTTGGTTCGTTTTGTAGCCTTGGGGCTTCCAGTTATATCCAAAGTCCGGTTGAACTCAAATCAAAAATAATCACCCCAATGGAATATTTCTTTATAAACATTTTCGCTTCGCACGCTAATGTGTTTATTTCGACACCCAGGCGCCTTCAATACAAAATTCTCGGAACTCTGTGCAGCCAGCGCATTTTAAACTTAAGCTCCCTTTGTCTTACGCGATAAAGAAATGAGATTTCAAATGTTATTTCGGTCCATATCAATCCGGGGACTTTTCGTAGTAACCCGATACTTTGGAATTCGCTATACCACAAAATTCTTTGTTCAGGACTCAAGGCCCCTTTCTGCCCAATTAAGCTTACGTAGTAAAATTTCCTTATATTTCACAACGCGGTAAGGAATGGTGTAATCTTGAGAGGGAACATGCCCGTCCGCATTGGAGAGAGAGAGACGGTTGCACAGCGACGAGGGGATTAACTCTGTGATTGTTAAGCGGGGTTAGAATTTTTAAGTCAGTGAAGCTCAAACCTTCGAAGCGTTTTATTGTTGGGTGTGTTTTGGGATTGCGTGTGCGGGCGTTGATACGAATGGCCGATTCGTCTCCTATAGTGTACTTTCCGGGGAAAGATATTTGCATTATTTGCACATTCGACTAGAGACGACATCTTTAAGCCGTAACTAACTTTTCCCTGTTAAGTGGGGAAAAACCATTGCTGTTTGCAAATTCGTGTATCAACGCCCTGCTGTTTGTAATTTTTGGAAGCCCGCCGCGCAATAGTGTAGTTTTTGCTGTCATTTTTCCCACAACCATTGAGGGATTTTTCGTAACACCTCGTTACGCTGCACCTGAGCTTCATCGAAGGCCGTCATCTCTTGTTCCTGATTACCGGGGAGTCCCTAAACTCTCGTCCCAACAACTCCGTCTGCACTGCAGCTCTCCTTGCCAGGTGACTTCACCAGGACCTCGTTCACCGCTCCCGCCAAAAAGCACGCCTTGGGGCTAAGGTAAAATTGTTTACAGTAAATATGTGTTTTCGCTTTGTTTAATTATGTGCCGTGTGAAGTGATATCGACCATCTGTCGTGCGCTATTGAAGTTTATATTGGACATTGCGTACGCCCGTTTACTCGAATTGTTCAAATTAATTATTATATGCAGGGGCGTCTCTCCTGTGATTTTGTTCTGCTTATTTGTTAATGATACTTAGATTAAGTTAACTTTTGCTAGGGGACCCCGAAATTCCAGTTAGGATGTACTCTTTGTAATAAATTTAAACTCACCACTGGGTGGGCTATTAAACATAAACCTTTGCTAATTTCAGTCTAGTTATTTGTTGTTGCTGAATCCTTTAGTCATTAGTTAATTACGGCAAAAGCCTGATGTAATTAAATGTGAACCCAAAGCCTGCTCTTCAAGTAAGAACGCCCTAGATTTGGGCTTGTCAGTGTTTTCTTTTATTGCTCTAGAGGGTGTGGCTATCAAGGTAAGTCATTTGTCGCACGGCCACACCGTGTATACACCAACAGGCCCGAAGGAGCTTGGTGGAGGGGACGCTGTAGTGGAGTGCAGTTACGTGGAGGACTTCCCCATAGGCTACGTGTGTGTTCTTGTTTCTAACACGTTTGCCATTCCTTATCTAGAAACAAGTGGCGCTCTAGGCATCTATCTTAAGCAATCCATCAGGGTAAGTGCCGCTGGTTTTTCTTTGTACTCTCGAACCACGCCTTCCCGTCTGAGCTAAGCGCAGGTAACCGGAGAAACAAAATCTACTCCAGCACGTTAAGATCTGTGTTTTTAGTAAAGCCGGCGAACCCTGTAGGTTGTACCCGATTTCGGACCATAATTATGATCAATGTCGATCTGAGGAATTAAAACTGTAACAACTTCCTCACAATTAGGGAAGAGAAGAAAAAAACCAAGGTAGAATCGTTTATCGAAGATCATGCAAAGTGTTCGATGTGAGTCCCCTTAGACTCGTTAGAATATAATTCACCGCTGAGTAAATATCCTAGACTGAATAAACACTCCTTGATTAATTGTGATACTAACTCGAACAATCAACCAAGTAATGAATCCTGCCCTCATGCAAGTAGTAAAAAATTCATACTACTTGAAGGTTAATTCAAAGAGCTAACGTTAAATAATTTAATGGGTAATGCGATAGAATTGCTACAAGAATTCCATTAGCTGCTCGTCACTTGTGCAGCTTCAGCAGGAATGCTTGATTTGGCCCATAAAAGCCAGCCGCCGACAAATAGCAAGGTATTCGACATATTCTATTGGAATTTCCTTTGTTTTTACGCTCTATCGCCCTTAGTGTTGTAGAGAAGTTACAATCTCCAAGGAGCAAACGTAATTCGATATCAAACTGAAAGCATGGAGTGCGCTGCAGTAAATTTAAAACCTCTTGTAAATAATACAAAATCCTTCATATAGACGTTTACACTACGGAATCGGATTTTTCTGAAACTTGAGTAGTAGTGTTACTGCGACACTTGTTAAGTGTCTGCCTTAAAAAGTAATTCTATTCATTACCCGCTTTCAGGGTTTTCAAAAGTTCTTGAATTTGCAACGATAAACATTACAAATATTGAGGATATTGTATTCAATTTTGCTTTTTACGTAAACGATAGTCTCATTACTAAGGTCCGCATATACTGAATGATAAACATTTTCAAGTAAATACTCAATGGTGCGGTGAATATTTTTGACAAAATCAAAATTTAGTAAAGATTGTCGCCACTAACATCAACTGTCCTTTGACATTTCAATTTATAGAGTGATTGTAATAAATACGTATGCTTTATTACTGTATACGTATAAAAAATGTTTGCATTGATGTTTTTCAAAATAACTGTTAAAATATCTTCAAGTTTCCTGTAATAGCTAATAGCGCATAACTAATTAAAGAATTATTTTTCTCTCACTGTACCATACCTTATATTTATTTCTTTGAGACCCTTAAGGATAATAAACCCCCCTTCGCACGCCTCTTAGTTTAAAAAGTCGTGATAACTACATGCGGTGCTGCGCATCAAGTAAAGAATGGCTGCTTTAATGCTATACAATGATAGTCAAGCTTCATCTGGCCAAGTACACAGGTTGGAAATGTTTCAGAAAATTCTGCAGGGATATCCAAATTTTATTAAACTATTGTAAGTTTACATATGTTTTGTGAATTTGTTGTGATCATTAAATCTGTGTGGACCCTTCTCACCACATGTTCAGGCATATGTACAAATCCAAGGAGAAGAAAATAAACGGTAAACCGATTTTTTTATAAAAACAACAGATAACTCATTTTGTATCATGTGTTAAAAAAACTCATTCGCAGCATGCCATGATCAAATTGACGTTTGCCGTAACTTGAGATATACCCATTGATGCAAATGAACTACCAACTCAGAGAGAACTAAATTACATCTTGCTTGAACTATTTTTGTAAAAATATACAAAACACTTAACAAACCCAATTTTTATTGACCGTTATGATTATAACACTACGGTGAGCAGATATTTAGTTTTGGTACTGATAATTTGAGTACCTGAAAGCCAACGCATCATAGTAGTCAGACAGTAATAATATATTAACCGGTTTCTTGAAGTTTCAGATGCAAGACTGCATCTAATTGAATGAGCAGAATTTTTTAAGCAGATTTCTAAACTTCTTTCCACAAAAAAATCCAACAACTCATGAGCGTGTTGTGCCTGCATGTCTGCCACTATCACGTTTTCATCACCGCTGATCAGTTATTCCGATCGGTAATACTTCATTATGTCATCACCGTGCTCTTCATAATGCAGTGATAAGCGTGTACGTCATGTAGCGTTTTTAAAGGAGAGGTTGGTGCCTGGCTGGCCGTCGGATTCCGCCTGGGAGCGCAGCTTCGCATCCCACCGACCGTGATGTTCGTATTATGTTATATTACTGTTTCAGTGTTATTGGCAATAATCAGGTATTTTCATCTATTTTATGCATAATTTTCAGCACTCTTAATCTTAACTTGATCTAGCCAAATTGGTTCTTCGTATGGTGAGCTTTTCTTTACTAAAGACGTTAAAAATAACGCAATCAATGCCTTACAAACAATAAAAATAAAACTATAAAACTATAAAAAACTAAAAAGTAAAAGGGCTCCTGATTGTAAAACCAAAAATATAGATCAAATTCCCAATGACTCCAATAGTCATAAAGATGGAACATCGACTCCACTGCGATCCCCAATTCTGCTTTTACAACCGTGGAGTCTTAGGGCTTGAAACTGCTCAAAGAGAAGAGGCCAACAAGGCGAACGATGACCACCACCCAAATTGTGATTCTATATAATGTTTTGGAAAATACTTTAGGGTGTTTTCAGAAAAACAACAATTTGACATTTTTATAAATAGAAAATGCTACAAAGCGGTATTTTAAGTGTAATGTTTATCAGGTGATACTTTGTAGTGTTTTGTAGGTTCTAACGAGTCCGATTTACAGATACGAGCGATGCTAAGTGTAAATTCCAACAGCTGTGTATAGTGGGTTATTTGCTACTAGGCGTAAAAATATGAACCTGTACGAAAGAGAGGGCAGTAGAAGTTTTCCTGGTGTACAACAAGCCACAGTCTAAACCAACCACCAGAAAGCATTTGGTTCTCTATCCCGATTATCGCTGCAAGGTCTCGCTGGATTCACTTTAGCACTGTAGCTTATTCCACGTAAATTGAGAATAACTAGCTATTGGGAGCAAACTTGAGAGTGCTAGTACACGAATCAGTGCACTCAATGAGATGAAAACTATAATGATTCAGTGCACGATAAAACACGACTAAAGTGGTTAACTACGACAGATTTAAAAAATGCACATACCCTCAGCGGCTTGGTGCGCCCCGACACTGTATGAAAGGTATAAGGCGTTACAGATTATGTATCTAGAGAATATTAAACGATATCTGAAAGCAAGTGCAAAAGTTAAGATCAATATTAGCCAGAAAACAGCTAAGAAATACTAGTATAGAAATAACAACACTTGAAAAAGGTATTAGTAACGTAAGAAAAGCTTGTAGGGCTCTGGCATAGCCTCAGTTAAAAAATTTAGACATAGTTGGTTACGATCAGTATCAGCATGCGTCTGTGTAACTTTCCAAGGATTTGCGCAGAGTCTATTCTATTTCGGAGTCTGTGACGCATAGTTTGAATTTCGCGCGCTTTCCTCCCGCTTGCATTTTGTTTATCGGCACGTGAAGCGATAATGGCTTGGTTTCGTATCCGCGTTGTTTTTCTTTTGGTGGTATTCTGGGAAGCAGGTAGCAGGTAGCGAATCATCAATAGTTTCTGCCGGCATGTGGTTTTTGTTCGATGTATCATGTTTTGTTTTCTCGCACATTAAAACTACTTGAATACAGTGGACAGTGATCCGGTTCTTTGAGTACCATTATCTGTTTTACTGCAGTTCCTGCTTGCATTCCTTCAGGATCCCGTAGGTTTTGTTGCGGACCTTTGCCGTCACTTCACCAACCGAGTAAATTAATGCACTTAACGTGTTTAGACGCTCGCACCTGTAGCCATTGTTCTGCTACCATTTGTATCATTTTGTAAATTTGCTCTTTACTATACGACCCGTTTCTATCATTCTGTTATGAGTTACTTCTTATATTAACAAGTTACAATATAGGGCATTCTATTGTTATATTTAACTCAAAACATATGTAATAACTTAATAAGGTTAGGTAACGAATGCAAAAACATAATAATTAAAATAGGAGCTAGGTTAACGCAGATCTTTGAAATTAAAGTTTGAAATACTGACAATTTTTACATGTTGCTGAAAATGTTGAACTTTTCATCTGAATCCTTCGTGGCTTATTCAACGTCTACCAGTACGTTTACTACCCTTTTCATGCGCCCTGGCGCCATTTTGCACCTGGAGTTAAAAGTTACGAGACCCTGATCGATTGGCTTCTGTGGAGAGTTCTGTTTCGCAGCTGATCAGGCGCATCGAGTCGCTGTACGTGCTTTACAGTCATTTTCCGAGGTAAGTAAGTAGTTGTAAACAACATCGAACTTTGCATTGTAGTCATAGTAACAGGGCCTCCCTGGACATTGGAGACTTATGGAGACCTAATCATTTCACCAAGCACTATTGCTTCCCACATGAGCTTCTCAAGCCCCTCCAGTTTTTATTATCATGTTTAAACGTCATTGGCCGTTCTTATCATTTTTGTTCATTTCACTACGTGCGTCTGTTATTTAGATTTATTTGTTACTAATGATAACCGTTTTGCCCTCCGATTATCGCTGATTTACAGTAGTATTAGTTTAGAGTTGGTATTTGTCTTTGGTCATATACTACTGGGAATGACCATTAGGTTGTATTGGAAACGCTGCATATATCGCAAAGTGTATATTAAGAAGATTAGAAGAATTATACAAATTTTATATTTACAATAAATAGACTCTACGAACATGAATGTCAGACAGAAAGGAACGCACATAGAAGCAAAATAAGAAACGATTCTACGAGCAAATCTGTTGCACTTAAAAATTTCCAGGAATTATAAATATAGGCAAAGGCGTTCATTCAAACCAATATGAGGAGAAAATAAGAAGTAGTACAATATGCTGCCACACATCGATCATATAATACATATAAATTTTCGTAGACAGAATTGCCATATGGGGAGAAGTATGAATCAATACTAATTAATAAGATGAAAGTAGTTTAAAGAAAAATCTGCGTTCTCGAACATTAGAAACGCTAGAAATAACACCCAACACATAGCGACCGAACCAAAACTATCACGCTACTCTGAAGGACGGTAAGCAGAAGCAGAGGCAACCATGAGGTAGTACATGAATTAAAGAAGCCGCAATGACGAAAGCTGTAAAATACTGTAATTGCTTTGTTACACTGAAATATTCCACATAAAATCAATAAAGGTGTAATATCCCACAGAGCATTTTTCCTAGTCTACTCTGCAATTATTAATTGCCCTTCAGCAACAGGGCTATCGTTTACAGAAGGCACCTTATTAAATCATCTGTAGAGAGGTTAACGAAGGTACACATCAACGTAGTTGATATTTCCTGCGGAGCTGGACAGATTACACTTACAATTTCTGTCCCTCGGGGATACCTATCACGAAACAAGGGATGTTGCGAACGCTGGGGAGTTGCAATGGGTCGTAAGATGTCAATATCTTTAGTTTATTGGAGAATTAGGCCCGTTGGGAGAACACAGTGCCCCAACCTGCGCATCCTTTATACATTACATCTTATTGTACACGAATCGACAGTTGTCAGCCTGCGTGAAGAGGGTTTAACCGGTAAATATAACATCCAGCTGAGTAATTGGGCGGAACATAAAAAAATCGCCTTTTCTAAACACATAAAAGTAGTAAATCAGGACAAAATTCAACTGTGCGTACGAATTCGAAACAAGAGATGCCAAGGCAATACCAAGATAAAAGAAGTGTTTGACTGCCGGCGAGGTTTGTGCCTCTGCGGCTTTGTTCAAAGCAGTCGATCGGATATTAAATGGCAGAGACAGGAGGTCACATCCTGTCATAGTAGATTTTTTATTGCATATGGGATATTGTGAAAGTAATGCGAAAACTGAAGTTCGAGAGTTACTTCAGAGAAAAAGGGAAATATTGGAGCGCGTTTTTATAGCAGGGCATACACAGATAATCACATACAGGAAAAATGATTTGTGAATGTCGCACTAATTCAATTTTGGAAATAAATCTAAGTATTTCTGGTGTGTTCGCAAGGGAAGGAATTATAAGAACCTAAATAAAATTATGAGATTATGCCAATGAATACTGGTATAGCCCACTGTCCAGAAGTGGTAAACTTATAAACTGTAAAAGATAGACATACATTCAGTCAAATTAGACAAAATGTTGAACAAGGTGTTACTCGAAACTACATTAAAATGTTCGAACTTTAGACTCATTATTTTTACACGGAATACTAGGGGTATTGGTTAAAAATCAAAAGTTGAAAATGTCAAACCATTCGCATTTTCAAAAATAAAATCTCAACTAGTAAAGCCCGGTGATCCAGAGCAGTTATTTATAAAAAGGATGAGTTTTAGAGCACAAGCCTTTATCTATCATAATAGCACATTAAAGGGGGAGCATTGTAGCAAAATTCTTCAGATTATTACACACAACTGTCACATGACTGATATCATCCAATATGAACCATGCATCTTTTGAAAATCATCCAATCCCGAACTGATTAGCTTATAAGCGCCCTTGTGCTGCTTATTAAGCGATAAGCTCCATAGTGCTGATTATCAGCCCCGTAGATGGTGTCATAATTAGAAATAGAAATGCATGAAGCAAACAGTTTGAATTTTTAGCATTATTAGGTTAACTTTAAATTATATTTCGTATGCGCGGGCAACACACTTACATAATATAATTTTGCCCGCGCCAAGAGTCATCGTGCTGGTTGCTCTTAGAAAACTTCCCTCAGGCAAGCCCTCGGGACAGTTTTCATTGCAACCAGCACTCGACCCGTGTTCAAAATTTTCGGTAAGTTTGTCTCACCTTGGTTACATTACCATTGAAAATAATTATTTTCGTTATTCTAAGTAGAATTGCAACCCCAGGACAACAACAAAGATGTAGGTATATAATATAGAATTCCATAGTTAAATTCGAACCACCACACCAAATGCGAGAAACACACAAATGTACTAAATGCCAAAGCAACGGACATACCAAAAAGTTCTGCTTTCAAAGTTCGTAATGCGTGAAATGCTTAACAAGAAAAAGCAAACATGTGAGATTTGTGAAGGAAGTTATTCCGCTAACTACAAAGCATGCACCGATTATAAGGCGTTGAAAAACACAAATTTCGCCAACTCTGAAACCAACAAGCTGAGAAAATAAATTAAAAAAAGACATTTACTGCCAATGCAGTTATAAATCTGCTATGCTCAAATTGTGCCCAGAAAATCAAGATAGATGCAGTTTGCATGATACAACAAACTACGCTACCAAATCAATCAAACGACATGCTTGACCGCAAGCAAATGATAAAGGGGTCCATGGAATAAATGAGCGGTGCCTGGATGGCAAGTGCTAATCGAGCAAAAGGCCACCTTTTCTCTGCTATAATAAAATTATCTGGAAGCTACCAAATGAATGGTCGACGAATCAATATCATTGGATGACCCCTCAAAATTTGAAGAATATATAAACAAAGCTTTAAAAGGAAGGTGATCATATACAAGAGAGTAGATGGAAGAATATCGTACATGAGGCTTAAAAATAAAATAGCAAACTTAGCATTAATAAATGTGTATGCACCGACGGAGGACGCAGAGGACGAAGATAAAAATAAGTTCTATGAAACATTAGGAAAAACATGCGATGAAATCCCAAAACACGAGACGATTATAATATTAGGAGACCTAAACGCACAAATCGGAAAAGAGGAGTATATAGAGCAAGTGGCAGGAAAGAATACACTGCACGAGAAAACAAATGACAACGGGATGAGGATATGTAATCTGGCAACAGAAATGAATATGTACATAGTCAGCACAAAATTTAAACACAAGTATGAACATAAAATTACATGGATGTTGCCGGGAAAAACCACAGGAAACCAGATTGACCATTATATAATATCAAAAAAGAGAGAAAAAATGATACACGACGTAAGATCATTCAGTGGGGCAAGCATAGACACGGACCACATAATGGTAGTAGCAACGATCAACACAGGAGGAATAGACCAAACAAAGAAGCAGGCAGGGAGGAAAAAATGGGATACAAATAGTATTAAAGAGAAAAAATAAAAATACCAGGAAGAAATAAAAAAGCAACTAACAGAAATGGAAGAAGACAACGAAATAGAAACCAAATGGAAAAGAATAAAGAATGCGACAATTAAAGCCACGGAAAAAGTAGTAGGAATAGAAAAGAGAGGAAATAAAAACAAATGGTGGGATGAGGAATGCGACCAAATAATACAGGAAAAGAAAAAAGCCAGGCTTAAAGGGATAAAAACAGGCAAAGATTCAGATTATGACAGATATAAGGAAATAAGAAAAGAAGGAAATGGGCTAATGAAAAAGAAAAAGAATGAATGGGTGAAAGAAATAATGGAGGAAATGGAGAGTGAAAGCAAGAATAACTCCAAACTATACCAATACATCAGGAAACAGAACAGGAAACCAAACATGGCAAAAATAGAAAATAAAGATTGGATAGAACACTTTAAGAAGCTGCTAGCAAAACCGGAACAGGAAATGGATGAAATTGACGAGGAGATACAGCAAAACACAGAAGAACGACAAGATGCACCATCGGAAGAAGAAGTGAAGGAAATTGTAAAGAAGCTAAAGCGTGGCAAAGCAGCGGGACCAGATGACATGATGAATGAAATGATACAATACGGCGGAGAGGAATTACTAAAGGCGATACATAAATTAATAGAACAAATATGGGAAACAGAAACTATGCCTCTGGAATGGAATGAAGGTTTAATACTACCAATATTTAAGAAAGGTAACCCATCGAAATGTACCAATTATAGAGGGATCACTTTGCTGAATACTGTATACAAGATAGTAACGACTTTAATACAAAAAAGAATGAGGAAGGTAACAGAAGCCAGGATGGGTGAATACCAGTATGGGTTCCGACAGGGAAGATCAACAATAGATGCCATCCAGATCCTTAGTCAAATAATTGAAAAATGCTACGAACATGATATCCGAGCACAAATACTATTCGTCGACTTTAAACAAGCGTTCGATAGTCTAATAGAAAACAAATAAAAATCGACATGCAAGAAATGAAAATACCAAAGAAAATAATAAAACTAGTGGAAATGACAATGGAGAATACGAAAGCAGCGATAATAACGGACGAAGGCATATCGAAGGAGTTCAAGACCAATACGGGAGTAAGACAAGGAGACGGACTATCCGCAACTATTTTCAATATAGCAATGGATGGAATTATAAAGGACTGCGACGTAACAGGAACAATAAGGAATAAAGCAGTACAAGTAGTGGCATACGCGGACGACGTGGCAATTATAGCAAGATATAAGAAAAGTTTAGGTGAGACACTACTACAACTTATCGGAAACGCCAAGAAGAGAGGATTACTAATTAATGAAGAAAAGACGAAATTTATGGAGATACAGGGAAGAAGTAAAGACAAGGAAATGAAACAAATAGTAATCGATAAATACATATTTGAGGTGGTGAAGAATTTCAGATACCCAAATATCAATTACAAAAATGACAAAAAGGATGAAATAACACAGCGAATACAGGCGGGACATCGAGCTTACCATAAATACAAACAAATAATACAAAGCAAAACTATAAAAAGGGAAACAAAAATGAAAATATACAAGACAGCAATCAGGCCAGTAGTCACGTACGCGGCTGAAACTACAACAATGACAAGTGGAGAAGAGGAAAAACTAAAAATTTTCGAAAGAAACATGATAAGAAAAATATATGGTCCAAAGAAAATAAGAGAGGGGGAGTACCAAAGATTAACGAATTTTGAAATAGAGGAGATACTTCAGAATGAAAATATAGTAAGAACAATAAAAGCGTCAAGACTGAAATGGTATGGACACATAAAAAGGATGAAGGATAGCAGCAACGTTAAGAAGATTACAGACTGGAAACCAGATGGAAGCAGACCAAAAGGAAGACCGAAGAACAGATGGAACGACCAAATCGAGAAAGACCTAAAGATAATGGGAATTACAGATTGCGGAAGAAAAATACAGGACAGGAAAAAGTGGAAGAAAATAGCAGAGGTGGCCAAGAAAAACAAAAAATTATAGAAGGACATGTGAAGAAAAAAGAAAAGTGGAGTGACGCACCACAAAAACAAATGCGTCTGAGAGCCTCAATGAAGAGGTGGTTACTATTCCGTGATGGAATGTACAACCTTGTATATATATAAACAATTCGGCCGGCCTATTTAACGATGCTATCAAGTTATATACGAGTTAACTCAGAACCGAAAGAGCTTAAAAATGCTAAAGGTGACCAATGTCAGTAAAAGCAAAAATCTCTGAGAAGCAAAGACCAAAAGAATAATGGTAAAACACGAGAGTCCGAGAAGCTAAGCCAAAAAAAATCACTTACAGATGTATCTAATTATGTGCTATGGAAATTAACAAGGAGGATCAAACAACTCCAGCAAACCATACCACCGATAAGGGTTGAAAACGAAAGTTGAACAATAACTGATCAAAAAAACTATGACATTTACAAGCCAGTGTGAGATAAGTAAGAGCAACAATTTTGACCGACCTACATCCCAGAAAGGACCCCGGCTGTGAACTAATAACAGGAGAAGTACTGAAATGAAAAGTATGATGTGCCATATTAAGACTAGGGTGTTTCCCTAACCAATGGAAAGTGGCACAAATTATCATCATTTGAAAACCCAGTAAGCACCCTAAGAAGAATAAATTAGTACTGGCGAATCGGCCTTTCCATACTATTTCCTAAATAGAACGAACCTCATACTGCTAGAATAATACCAAATCACCAATTTGGATGTCGCCAACAGCATACAACTGTAGAACAAGTACACAAGATAGCTGCTAAAGTCGGAAAAGACCTTTAACATAAGAGGTATGGGATAGCAGTATTCCTCAACATATCGCAGGCCTTTGACCTTGAATACCTGCTATAGAAGATTAATAATAGCTTCCCACATGGGTGTACTACTAATTTTGAAATTATACCGATTAAATAGACACTTTTTTGTAAAATGCCGGTTCTGGCTATTTTAATTTAATTTATAATGATTAAAATGTTTGCTACAGTTGCGGGATTGATATCGGCCCCGGGCAGCTCAGAAAAGCCAAGGTACCAATTAATAATCTCAAGCTTTGTTACCCAAGAAAGAACATAGAAGAACTCCTATATAATCGTATAATATGTTTAGCTAGATACATATCAAATTAAATTGTATTTAATAGACAGGAAATAAAAATTCCTCTAACGGTGAGTCTCGCTCGTTTGGAATCGGGCCGTGTCCGTACTTTTGGACCAGCCTAGGTATGGGTTAGGTCTATTATCCTGTAGGCAGTTGGGCGGGTCTGAAGGCTGAAATGACGTTTGTTAGCCAACCCGCTTGTGATAGCGGTACGTAAACATGCAATTCGGTTTTAAACTGGCAAAAGTTCGGGCGATATTATATTAAATAACGTGCATAACTGGCTCCACTATTGTTATCGTGACCTGCAGGTGGTGAGATTACGGGCGGCCGGCGTATTTAGCTGGTTTACCTATGATGAAGACCTCGCAAGTCAAGGTGAGTACAGTTGCATTTGCATTAAGCTCGAGCGTTGCTTGCGGCGGTTGCCGAGGAAATGTGAATTTTAGGCAGCGGCTGGCCGCTAGCGCTCGTCGTGAGACGGCCCGAAAATTGGATATGCGAAGTTATTGATGTCGGCTCGTTGGGCTACCGTCTTTCGTTGCGGCTATATACAGGCTGGATTTTCTGGTGCGAACTTTAAGTCGCTATCGTACTACGTCGTCCAGGTCGTAATTAGTGGTTTTAGAGCCGGTTAATTAGGTGTTTTGATTTGTGCGAATTAGCAGCATGGATCTAAGGTGTCGGCTGAGTGAATGGGACCTGGAATTATGTATAGGTGTCTCACTGATGAGCCTGCGGGCCCACCAAGCAAGACGGTCTAGGTATCGGTTATCTGGTCGGATCTCTAGCCAATGAGCCTAAGGGCCCCCCAACTAAGAGGGTCTAGATACGGGTTATCAGGTCAGATCTCTAACTGTTGAACCTAGGTCCCCCCGAGCAAGAGGGTCCAGATACGGGTTATCATTTCGGATGTGTAGCTGATGAGCCTAAAGGCCCCTCGAGCAAGAGAGCCCAGGTACGGGTTATATGGTCGGGTCTCTGGCTGATGAGCGTAAGGGCCCCCCGAGCAAGGGAGTCTAGGTGGCAGGAATTCTACTAGAAGAGTCTACGGGTCCTCCTGAGCAGAATGAGATTAAGAGAAAGGATCGGAAAAATTCTATCTTGCAATGGCTTCAGTTTCTCTTTATAGCCCGGGCCAACGTAATCGGCGGTTCCAGAAAAGGGGATTCTTGCTTCGAATGCGCGAAGGAATACCTGCATCTGCCCGCGATAACGTCGCTTATCGTCTTCTGTGTGGACTAAAAATACAGCGCCCCGATACCTAACGTGAAATATGCCATGGGGGAACGCGAAAATTAATTTTTAATATCTAAATCGCGTTCACGCTGGGCGAAACGTTACAAAAACATCAAAGAAAATTTAACCACTATTCCTTATTACCTCAAGTTCAGGAAAACTAGCAATTTGTATATGCATGTTGTTCATTGTTAACTAGGTTCAATAATTGCAATCTAGCATAACGAAAAAAGCGAGTGCAAGTTCAGGACAACTGCTTGTTACCGTCAATTTTCGCTTTACTGTATTCTCGATATTGTGTTACCATAAATTTTCGTTTTACTGTATGTTCGATATTTTTCGAATTGCGTCCGGATATTGCGCATTTTTTATACGCCGCCGTTGCACATTGTTGAACGTTCGCGACGCGAAAATTTGGCATCTTGTTCCGGCATTCGATCGAATAAGGTCGTGGAAGTTTTTGGCGCTGTTCGAGGTCGCAATTGTGGAGAAGGTGCTTATTGTTGTCTAGGCACTTCTTACCCTTTAGTTAGGGGATTTGTACGCGTCTCGACATTTCTCCGTATGTGAAGCTGGAGATACTGCCAGGTGCAGACTTTTTTTTGACATCAAAACTTCCCGAGCGAAACAATTGGGGAATTTAGTGTAAGTAGGACCGTTTTCAGCCCCTTTTCGATTGCCCTCTAACGTTTATTTCAATAATGTAGTCTCCACCCCAAATACATTTCGATCACCACGTGATGGGTCTCCAATAAAACTTCGAAAACCCCGACTTGCAGCCCGTTGCGATCTGCGATAGCGTATCTCGGCGCGCTTACTTGACGAGCTACCGTCCTTCCTGGTTCGGTCATCAAGTCTACAGAAGCCCATTTCTGCGATGCTCTTCGCGCTAAGACAGCTTCGAATCAGCCTAAGGTAACCTTGCTGCTCTATTAATTTGTGCTTCTGTTGGCCGGCAATCGAGCCTGGCTGTACGCGTGTGTACGGCTCAATCGACGAAGGACTGCCCAAAAGTATTTTGCTTCTAAATTGAGATTAGCGCGATATACTAGCGCGAGATATTGAGATCATGGTCTGGACGCATCACTGTGATTGCGAATTTTAATTTGTGAAGTAAGAGGCTTCCCCTCGCCGTAGTTCCACTTTAACTACGGATTGTGCTATTTAATTGTTACATGTACCACGTTATAGAAATTCCTGAGGCGGTTGCCCGCTTGTAATTTACAATTTTACATTAACGTCACTCTCCGGGAGCCTGCAGGAATTTCCATTATTTTTATGATTTGGTGTTTTAATTGGCCACCCCATTCTGTAAACAAGGATCCATGGGGCATTTATATGCATATACATCGGCCCTAAACTTTTACTTACATGTATTTTATGTGTGTGCCCGGCTTTACGAGTGAATAAACGAATTTGTCATTTGATTACACTTGATTGTTTGACTCCAGTTTTGCGCCGCTTTATTAATTTCTCAGTGTTCCAATTTAGCTGGAGCGTAATCTAGCAATCGCTGAGTTAGGGGGTTAAAACTTAATTTTTTTGTTATCTAAATTGGTGGCGCCATTTCCCCCATCTAATGAACCCACGGCCGTCTTCGGCTGCAACTGATCGGCGACCCCTAATTAGCGATTGGTAGTGACTCGCCTAGGCATTGGCTGAGTGAGGCAATTTGGTGCTTTGAATGCTGCTCCGATTCGTTGAGCAATTAACGTAAGTATTATTCTACCACCCCCCCTTTTTTTGTGCTTATAAGGGATAACATGCTATTATACATGGTCATATTGAAGAAAGCATGGAGCTAGGGTATCCATCTGTGGGAATCAGCCAGCAAGTCCAGCATCGAGATCCTGCAACGATTCCAGACCAAGTTGTTGTAAATCACGCTCCATGATACGTTTCTAAGCAAGTGATTCAAAAAGACCTTGAAATCAATCCAGCTAAGAAATACAGTGCAGTGTAAAATACCGCGATCGCATTAATAGGAATAATTTAACAATTTGTACTTCTTCTTCTTTAGGTACTATAACGGCAAAATGGTCTACGTTATATCTACATTAAATTTAGGAAATGAAACACATGTCTGTATGTGATGAAGTCAAAAGCCAAACTGTTTATTTATATATTTGTAACTAAGTAATAGTTGCTAAGGTTGCATGTACGCGTGCATGTATGTGCATACGCTACATTACGTATGCGTGCATGTACGTGCATACGCTACATTACACCCCCCGCAAAAAGTAGTTTTTGCTTGCTACAGATAAAAGCTATATATAATTTTGAAGAAATTATATTTAGCTACAAAAACTCTATAGATCTTTTCCACAATCCTTAAGGCAAATTACAATATGTATGTATATACAGTTCAAATCCTAATTATTTTATTAGCCTGTGGCGGCGCAGCGGCGGTGAAGCATAACCTGAAAAAATTCGAGAAAAAAAGGCGGCACAAGGCAAAAAAACAGAACCTGCAACAAACAAATATTAGACAAATAGTCAAAAAAATGTCAAAAGGTTGGCCAGGAAATGATTCAATTATCATAAATTGGTCACCATTCCCCGAGCTGAAGCGTTTTTGACTAAAAGGAAGCATAAGCCAAACAATTTCCACATCAGTCACACATAAACACATGAATCGACGCCGGCCAGACTACCATCCGCATGCAGCGGGAGTTGGGCAACATATTATAAAGTTATCTCCAACCCCAGCTACACCACGGACGCAGCCACCAACGTTCAACACACGCGCACACATATAACTGACAGAGAACTTAGCTTTTGTATAACAGTGACAGGTCAGTCGCATGTTCCAGGATATCCTCAAGGAAGGGGGTCAAAGGTAGACCAGGTATAGCTGGTTGCTGTTTCTTTGACGTGTCTTCAAGTAGGATGCGTCTGGGGCTGCTTGTAACAATTCAGGTAGGCTGCTGCTTGTGACGATTCAGGTCGGCTGCTGCTTGTGTCGCTTCAGGTCAGCTGCTGCTTGCGGCTTGTGTTGGATCCAAAACGAGGGGAGTTATTCAGATGGTTCTTTAAAATCGGGGTCACCAAATTATAACGGCAAAAGGGTCTACGTTATATCTACATTAAATTTAGGAAATAAAACACATGTCTGTATGTGATAAAGTCAAAAGCCAAACTGTTTATTTATATATTTGTAACTAAGTAATAGTTGTTAAGGTTGCATGTACGCGTGCATGTATGTGCATACGCTACATTACGTATGCGTGCATGTACGTGCATACGCTACAGTACCATATCCTCCATCATCGTAACTATTTGAACTTTGTTGGTTGCTCTCCTAAATAATTTAGCAGTGTTCACTCCATACCACTCCCGTAAGTTCTTTAGCCAGGAGTGTCTTCTCTCTTTTCTTCCATCTTGCTTTGTAAAATGTTTTACAGGCTTCTGTATTTGCTATTCCTCATAACGTAGCCAAGGTATGCTAATTTACGCTCTTTTATTGTGGGCAAGATCTCGGTGCCTTTACGTAATCTCTCTAGTACTGTGGTGTTGCGTACCCTATCGGTCCAAGGTATTCCAAGAATACGCCTATAGCACCACATATCAAATGCCTCTATTTTTTTAGTAGTACAGGCAGTGAGGGTCCAAGCTTCCACTCCGTAAGGTAAGGCTGAGAATACATAGCATCGAAGCAGTCGTAGTTGTAAGTTCAGACTTCAACCCCTGTTTCTGGCCTGTTCGATTCTTGCTCTGATTTCAGCGGAGTTGTTCCAGCTATTAATAGAGCATCACAGGTGTTTGTAATTCACAACCTGTTCTAGTTGTGTTGCACTCGCATGTTCTTAATTGTTAATTAGGTTCAATAATTGTTATTTAGCATAATACGACTCTGTGCGGTGTGCGCACCGTACAATTTTCTGTGCGTACGGTGTTCTATATATCCTTCGAACAACATAAGAAACTTAAGTAGTCGTCTGAGCAGTAAGCTTGAAGATGCACGTCGCTACGACTTACAGTGTCAAAACAACATACGGCGAGCTAAACAAAAACCAAATAGTTTGCTGCTGTGTTTTTGGGCCACAGGCCAGACGTTCCGTGACGTCTATCGTCGGAGAGGCGACAGCTTGCACCATTTGCGAGAAGATTCCACACGTAATCCAGAGCGGGCATAATTCCCCAAACGGTAGTTCAGAGGCCTCGATTTTAAGGTAACCCGATGGAAGAAAGATTTGCAGCCTAAGCGATAAGCAGTCGCTTCACAGTGTGTGTGAATATTACGCAACCTTAAAGAAATGCGCTTATAGGAAAATTAAATAGATACGCTAAATGCGTCGGGTTTTTATGCATAAAATCATGGCGGCGTGCTTTCACGCAGTTTAACGTTCGCGTATTAAAGACCGCCATTTTGGTATATTTTTTATGTTCTTTAATTGTATATGTATGGCAGGTACAGTTATGCTGCTATTGTGTGATGTGCAAATGCTTACTCACGTGTTATTGCACGTTAATTATACATTGCTATTTAAAATCTTTGTGGTTAGGAATGGAGATTTATTTTAGGGACTAACTTTTTTTTTATTTATTGTTTTTTGTGTGCATTTAAAAGGTAAATATGTTCATTTGTATTAACAAATCGGCTCTTATTGATTATGTAGTTTAAAGTTATTTTCAGTCGATGCAGCAGATAGTGACACTTCCTATTTACAGGCTGAGATAAAGTAAAAGTTTCACGTGCACTGTATTGACTAGGTATTGGGTAGAAATTGGGCAAATTAAGTTTGAATTTAACGTCACGACGTAAGAGCTACCAAACGACTTTCTAATGCTATGGAAATTCTAGATATCAAAATACTATTTTGGTGCTTACAGGAGATAAATGTTGTCAATAGTTGCAGATAAAACGTTGGTGTCTAAAAAGGCCTGTTTATAAAATCTTAAACTGAACACTAGAAATGTCTGTGTTTCTAAAACGGAACCAATACATGTATGCAAGTGCAAAAATCAATCTTGAATATATATTTAATTAAAGGCGATTTTCTCCACACACACACACACACACACACACACACACACTTGTAATTTACTATATTACTTTCAAACTGTATAATAGCTATTAACATATCTAGGAATGTTATGAGTATCATAACTGCCGCAGATGTTCTTTTGATATCCTACCTCGTAGACTAACGGAAAGGGATAAAAAAATTTATTGAAAAATAATTGTTTTTTAATAAGTTTAAGCCAGATCAGCGTATTCTCGCTATTTGGTGATTTATTACGTTTATCAAATGCTGATTAATGGTTGGAGCCTGAATATCACTTTTCGTTTATTTTTAATTATATTGCTGACTACTTTCGTAAATTATTCACTTTCACAAATAAAACATCCTGTGGGTGTTTACGTTTGAATCTAATGTGGATACGCCAGTAGTGTAAATTATTGCGCATTATTTATTTATTTTTATTTAGCGTATGGCATACAAGGCATTACAAATTATATAATATAATATAGTGTATAAACATATGCAATATGGAGTCAACACAAATGATAAAATGTTCATAAAACATAGACATAAAATATATAGACAAACAACGATAATTATACTAGCAAATAATTAAAATATTATGATTAAACATTGATATCTAGTTTGCTTAACCAGTCTACGGCTTCTGACGTTGCTTCGAGAATATCCTGCCAGGGCCCTGGGTAGGCTCTTAGGGAACACTCGGATGCAATATGCTGCATTGTCTGATGAGCATGGCCGCAATCACATTGTGGCGTAGTGATTTTGTCCCATTTATTAAGCATGTCCGCACATCTACCAAATCCTGTGCGGAACCTGTTTAGGGATACCCAGGTTTTACGGTTCAGGTTGAACCCTGGAACTGGCTGATTGGTAGGGAGTGCGTTGTGAATATGCGGTTGCGTGCTGGCTTCCCACCTCTCTTTCCATTCTTCATTAGGATCGTAGTTTTCCGACAGAAGCGATTGGGACGTCAGTAGTGGGGGATTTCTGGATCGTAATCTCTTCTTTGCCAAATCTGGCACGTCTTGATGAATTGGTAGAGCGGAGTTAGACCTGAGCTTATGGTGCTGCTGTACTAGAGCATTTTTTCTGCGGATATCAGGTGGGGGTATTCGGCTAAGAATTGGAAGCCACTGAAGTGGGGTGCATCTTAGGGAACCCGAAATGATACGCATTGTGTTATGCAGCTGAGTATCAACATAGTGAACGTGGGAGCTATTAATCCACACAGGTGCACAGTACTCTGCCGTTGAGTAGACCAATCCAAGAGCTGAGCAACGGAGGGTTGTAGCTGATGATCCCCACGACGTTCCGCATAGCTTTTGCAGGATGTTAGTTCTTGTACTCAGTTTGGCAGAGACATTTTCTAGATGTTTCTTGTAGGATAGAGTTCGATCAAGAGTTACCCCTAAGTATTTTGGATATTTATTGTGTGGGATAAATGTGTCGTGAAGCTTAATGTTTAAATTATTGCGCAATTTGATATGTTACCGAAATACGATTTCGTTGTATTCTTGATAGAAGTTTCGATGGTTGGTATACCTACTTCTAGGTGTATTTGTGGATTATGTATAAATCAGGAAGCGTTAAAAACTATGCGTAGTACCTTATTAATCAAAAAAGCGCTGAAGTTTTTTAATTTGTGAGTTTAACTCTGCTCTCTAAACTTGGGAGAAAATGGGAAGAAAATACTATACAGAAACAACAAAAAGGAATGGTTGTCGGTACATGTCACAGAAAGAGTACCAAAAACTCGATCATTCAAGATCAAAACAGCCGAAGGCAGAGCATACAGAACAAATTTCTGGATTCTAAGAAAGAAGCCTAAGACTACCATCTACTGAAGTGGTGCCCCCAGGACCATCACCGGCTAAAGTGGATATACCATAATTGCCAGGTTGTAGCAGAACCCCACCGGTCGAACTGGAACTAGAACTTGCAGAGTAGCAACACCAGATGTGAAGACCAACGTTTCCCCGCCAAAAGTAAAGAAAGCAACCAAAGAAGGCACCGCTCAAACTACTCGCTGCGGTACAATCAAGTATTTCCACCAAAGAAACTTGATCTATAAAAAGAAGAGATATACCAGTATAATCACATAGCCTTAGTATAGTGTAGATTTATAGTATCGTGTATGTATGTATCTAAAACAATAGTTAATAATAAATATCTTGACACTACAAGGTCATAGTCTGGGCGACATGCACGTAACTAGTACCATAGGTTACAAAGATGTTTGCAGGGTGATTCAAAAAGTATGGTCCCAACTTTAGTGTGTGATGGGAGATTCTACAAGAAGCAAAAAAGTTAATAAACCAATGTCTTATTCGGAATAGTTATCTACTTATAGAAGATTTATAGAAGAATTAAATTTTAGCCCGTTAAGTGGGTTGGCGTTATGACTCCGTTTGTAGGCAACTACGTTAGTCGGGTGAGTTAACCTTTAAAGCTATTTCGGGCAAAGCAAGTTTTCTTTATTTTAGGGGCGTCCTGGCTTGATTCCTGGCAATGTTACATGGCGAAACCCATACTGGAATCAAGTTAGGGTCCGAAAAACGGCCCCTTAAAAAAAGGTGCGCTCACAGCGAATACCGTGTCAAGCGGGTATACAGGGAGAGAACTAATGACAGAGAACTGTCCAGCGAGTTTGGAATTGGAGAATCAACATGTAAAATAGTATTGCCAGGTAAAGCTTGGAAAAGTAAGTGCCTCTTAGTTGTGAAACCGCTTGTATTTCTACTCCTTGTTGTCTTCTAGGTTGATTTGGGGAGAGAATGGTATTATCGAGATGAAGACGCAGGGCCGACTTGCATGATTAGGATTTTTGTAGTTGAATTTTGGTCTGACCTCAAGGTCTTAAGACCGTACACCTGCATAGCTGATCATTTTATTTTTTTAGAATTTATTATTGCGTCGAGAGTCGAACAGCGCCAATTGTGCCGGGAAATTAGCTACACAGAAATTTTAAATGCACTTTTTTTAATTTGTGCCAGGATAACGTAACAGTAACAGTAATTTCTTGTGTGACCTAGACGCTGATGATTAGTGAACTGGGGAATATCTACACCACTGCGTCTAGGCTCAACTAGTATTAGGTATGCAGTGGTTCAATTTACTCAGTTACAAAATTTCTCTTGCTTTTTCTGTTTTTGTAGACTCATTGACGCAGATTGGTATATGTTGTTTTTCTTGACAAATCTGGTTACCAGTAAAACGGAGAGTCTTTCAAAGAAAGTATGTCGAATCTCCGATGGTTTTTTCTAACCATTACTGATAGATTTGAATTTTCTGGATTGCGGAATGTATAGTAAGTGATTTTATTTGTATTATTGTCATAACATTTAGTGAGCAGACCATGACTATCGGCATCGGTAAAATTAATTCGTAATTTTGATCCATGGTGCGGTGTTTTTTGACTACTGATTTGATATCTAAACTTAATATTTGGTAACTGTTGGCATTTTGCGCTACCTTGCGATTCGCAGTTACTTTATTTTCCGTATCGACCGTGTCATTTGCAGCTCAATTTGTAAGGGGAGATAATATTTATTTTGTCGGAAAGGTTCTGCATTGTCGAATGAATATCTTTTACTGCGGATCTGAGAAGGTGGAGATGTGATAAGTCGTTTATTTTGGTTTGTTTCATCGGGGCTAGTGATCACTACCCCTTCCATTGGGGTATCTTCTGAATGACTATTACTTTTATATATGTTTCAGATTTCTGTGGTAATTATGAGGCATGTTAAAAGTTGCGACTTGGCGTAGCCGGCGTTGGCCGTAACAGTAATTTTTTAAGCGCTCATTATAATGTGATAGTTGGTAAAAATGGATTAATAACAATGACAAGTGGTCAAACCCAGTTCTTGTAGCTGGAGATTACACTCAAGTTTATACTCACACGTATAAAGGGAAAAGCTGTAATTTGACAAGAATGTTCGATACTATACTATCCAATAAATAATAGAAAAAGAGCGATGTAACTAGTAAAATAATTCAAATGGTTAAGCACTACTCATTTTTGAAAAGGAAGTCTGCAGGTATTTTAATTGTTGCTCTACTGTTTAGAATAAGTGTTCATTGAGATATAACAAAAATTTTCATAATTTGTTATAGCACTGTCACAATTGCTAGTACCAAAGACGATAAGGTAGAACCAGTTGCAAGCGACAGTTAAGTATCGAATAGAAAAAAAATCACTTAGAGTTAATCAAGTTGCATAGTTGCTGGGCATTTTATTGTCGTTTTTAGGCACTCTGTATATAGCTTTCTATTCTGTATTCTAACTTTATCCCATCTGTCCTTTGAACTTCAAACAGTTCAGTATGATGACACAATGTCCTAGCCGAGGCAATCACCGCTACTAAAGCAAATCCCGTCTGGCAAGCTCCATTTCCTGGCAATAATTAGTGGACGTTAAACGCATTCTGTCACACGTGATTCCATCCAAAAATAGATTGGGGCGTAATAAGCAAAGACGCTGCTCGTACAATACCTCGGAAAGGCCTATTGACATAACTACGTAGTTTTAAACCAGTCGTGCTGAAATTTAGCCCCAACTTTCATTGTAAATAGAGCAAGAAGGGTTACAAAATAGAGGGGTCTGTTGATTGCCCCCAAGTCGCGGCCACCTAGGACATACGTCTTAATACCATCCCTCGGGCTGCAGCGAGGGTCATTTGTTACTCCTGACGTTTTATTTTTGCTTGCCAGCAACACGAACTTCGGTCTTACGCAACTTCTTGCACGCTTTTCCAACTTACACCCTGGTCATCAAGAGCAGCAAAAAGTTTTGCAGTGGCAGCATCTTTTATATAACTGTAGTGGTTATAGTATATGTCGATCAATCAAAATATGCAATTTTTATAAACGTGCTTTCGGATAAACTAAACCTGCTTCTGTGTTATACAGGACGTTTAAGAAAGAAAATTACTACAACGAGAAGTAAATATTGGGTTTTTGTCGCCTTAATTGCTGTGCATAAAGAAGCTGCTTAGCAATTCGAGTTATTGAAAGGAATCTTCTTCATATTTTGAATATATCAATGTAACTTTTCTTTTCAAATAAAACTAAGAATTGGGTATAGGTATATGTTGTAAAGGATTTTAACTCCAACTTATTTTTACAATATGCCCTAATGCAGTAAGCGATTGTGCTAGACAGCAATCGAGCTCTATGCAATAGTGGTTACGACGTCTGCTTAGCATTCGGGAGGTCGTGGGTTCGATTCCCGTGGCTGTCCGCTCCGATTTAGGTTTTTAGGTGCTTTTTATGAGTCAGTAGAGTACCTTCAATTTGAATTGAAATGACCCTGAACCTTTACCTTTACCCTAGACAGCATAGTTTCCAAGCAAACGACAGTTTATTACTCTTATATTAAAGGTCTAACATGTAGACGAATCTATTAGTGCTGTTACTTATTTTCTTCAACCACTCTTGGATTTTATGTAGGGATTTTTGTAGCTTTTCTGGCCCGTATTTTAGGACTTTACTTGTTGCTATGACTGCACTATCGTCCACGAATATGACAGTATAGTGCACTTCGTAGTTGGAGTGTATACACACAGGCTTGAGAACGCTTGGTTAGATGAGGAATAGATTTTCCACTTTGTCTTGATATTTGGCAATACAGTATCAGTTCTTTATAGTTTCTACAGCAGGCCCTAATGCCATACCTTGATTATCTAAACTATCCTGAGCACGTTCACAATGGTCGCGTGGTTATCACGAATTGTTTCTCTAGCATTAAGTCAAGTTTCTCGAGCTATGTCTTTAGCGTTTTTACTAACGGATCGCTAGGACATTACTTCTGTCAGCTTTTTAGGCTTCAAAATAATGTTATTCATCAAAGAGACGGCTTTTTCCGGCTCACCTGACACCATCCATCAAATCGCAGCCTGGTTCTTTTCGACGATTCACGTTCTATACTATAATTCTTGTCTCCGCAGATTTTATAGCTTTTATAGAAAGAACGTGGAACATTTAAGAACGTCTTCCGCTCATTTGGTTACTCTTTTGCTTAGTTTGCTCTACCACCCACGATATATAGGTCACTTTTTAAAATGCCGCCTACCAATTCTTTGATAGGTCCCTCTTCAAAAGTTTCTTATAAATTCCAAGTCACCGTGAATAGTTTTCTCTATGGCCTCTTTACTTTTTCTGTTAATACCTAATTTATCTTTTACGTTTTCCTTCTTGCTCGTGATTTCCCTCTTTCCACATTTGTTATGTGTGTCTAAAAATTTTCAACGTCCTCGACTAGGTAAATTGCTCGAATGCAATTGCTCGAAAACGAATTACTTGAAATCAGTTGCTTGAATGTGACTGCTAGAATTGCAAGTTTCTCGAACAGCAATTTCTCGATTATCTGTTGCTCGAAAAAAATAAAGTTGTGAAATAGCCTTAACTCGAATCAGTTAATATCAAATATAAAAAAAACACAAGTTACAAATTATAATCTTTATTAATAAAAATAGGTATAGGTATGTGATTAAGTTAAAAACTGTAAAAATCAAATATTATATGTTTTTAATATGTTATGTGCTATTCCACGGACATAATCATATATATTTCTGTCATGTCCATAATGTTATTCACTAATATTAAAGGTCTCTGTGCACTATCACGATATATTCTTCGACTTATGGTGTGTTGTTGACCGCTGACGTACTGTTCTATCCGTAATTCCTTGAAACTCTGCTCCCTCTTTAGTGCCGAAATAAATTTCCAGATGTTAAGACCACATAAATTCGAGCAAAACATTTTCGAGAAATTGCGATTCGAGGAACTTGTATTTCGAGAAAAGTTACATTCGAGCAATTTGATTTTCGAGCAATTGATTTCGAGCAATTGATTTCGAGCAATTGCATTCGAGGAATTTGCCGGAGACTAAAGACTAGATAAGAAGTGCATGCACAAGTTTCTTGCTCTAGCGAGCCCAGCTTTCTTTTCCGAACTTTTTAGCAGCGTTGGTCAAATTAATGGATAAATAAATGGTTCTAAAGTACAATACTACTTCAAGTTTAGTTCACATTGCGTTCAAGCATCGTAGAACTTCAAAGTTCGATTCATATCGAAAATTGCCATCATCACAACGAATTGCGGATCGCCGCTTTCAGTTGAAACTGATGTGTAGTCCTTTTCGGAGCGCAAAGTGGGGTCAAAATTCGCATTGGCTGTCTTTGCTTGCTGATTACCAACTCCTCAGACCTTTCTATACCTTGGAGTAACCGCTGTGAACCCTTTTCTCCGCCTGAAACTTGCCTGGTTTAGCCGATCGCCAAGGAACTACCGTCGCAGCCGCAGCCGTGCTCTCTAGCCTTGCTGTTAACTACGACTGTATTTATCTAAATGTACGCCTGCTGTAATTACGAGTACATTACATGGATGTAATCGCCTGTTTTCCCCTGCAAGTACTTGTAAGATTATACGTACTGTCCGCTTAACTATCCCACATATTTGGGAATATTTCCATCTGGGTGCGCTAATCGCTATTGGAAACCTTGGATAACTTGCTGGTAGAACTGCAGAACTTGTTTTCTTTAGGATATAAGCGTCGTGACGCATGCGTTCAGTATTTTTAAATTTAAAGTTTCACTTGATACGTCCCCAGCCACAACTGACTAACGAAAATTTCATGTAACCCTGTATGTGTATTATAGCGTGTGTTCCAAAAGAAAAAACTCATTTAAGGTAGGCCTAGGAAAAAAGATTAGGAAATCTAGTCATGTCTTAACTTAAGTCTGTAGGTGTATGTCAGGTTGCATTTTGTTTATGAAAAGGTCTGTCACTGTGACAGGTGAAGTTAACACTGCATTCAATTTAATTGTATCAAGCAAAAAGAAAAATAACATAACATGTACACAACAACAACGAGTGTAATAATCACAACAGTAAATACAAATTGTTTTCGTTAAGTTTTAGGAAAATAGTTCAAGCTCAAGATGTAATTTACTTTTTTCTGACTTATGATAGTTTATTTGCTTCAATGGGTAGGAATCAAGTTATGGCAAACTTCAATTTGATCATGGCATGCTGCGAATGAGTGTTTTTGGAATACACGACTTAACTGTATTGGATTACTTGCTCTTTGATTTCTAACTAAGCGAAATGCAGCTAGCGTTTTCAGGGATATAAGTAAATTCATTCCAAGAACATGAATTCAAAGCATATTTACTTACTATGTCGAGAACTCACAGCTCCCTCAGCCCTGTGGAGGGATTTTCCATGTTGGAACCTTACCATTACACATAAATCAATCATCAGAAATTGTTGGTTTCTCCGCTAATTATGCTGCGTCATCCTGCATTTTTGAGTAACGCTACCCAAATTTCTGGATTCTACTGGATAATCGGGAACTGCGGCAATGCGTAGCGGAAACTCCAATCTTGCAGGCCCAGCGATATAAAAAGTCTCTAGACGACCAAAATTGGGCAAATACCTGGTTTCAGAAAACCTTCCGATGATGAGCCGCATCATTTAGGGGACGCCAACTCGTTTTCTTAACTGCAAATTGCCTGGTGACTCGAATTCCTACCTGTAGTTCTGCGTAGAGGACCCCTGTAGGCGTTCAAGGCACCAAACTTGGCTCCGACTATCTAATCCCAAACGTAGCTCTTACTTGGATCGCCATTTGATTGGTTTCTGTCGAAGACGAATGAACACCAAATACAGCACTTTGAGACTGGCAAACTGACACTACTTGTGCCCAACACTTTAGTGGTTAAATAAAACCTACACTTGTACTAAACTGGATGTGCTTTATTAACGAATTAAAACTTTTTATGGGAGCTGACGTGAAACAATCTTTACAACTTGGGAAATTTTCAAGCTCTCTGTGTGTGGTTGTTAAACAAAAGAAGGTCTAGTATCTTAGCAACATCTCACCTCAATTATTTAAAAGGAAGTAAGGTGTGATACATAAAATTCACTTATAGAATAGGGTTTTGATAACATTTTGAATTCTTACAGGCGAAATAAATGTTTTTCTTAGGATATAATGCATTACACTTAATACTTTGCTATTTCACTGTGTTTTTAACCGCACTGTAATGTTCTGTAGTTTATTTCGTACAATAATAAACGTAATACTGCAATGGTTAGTGCTACAATCGTCAAACACAATCTAACTGCATTCGCACTTCCAAAACCTCGTCAAATCTGAGCCCAAGAACGTAACCCTTTTGAACTAGCTTTTCATGTTACCTTTGTTTCAATTTGTAAAACTCAGCTGCACCCATCAGTGCATTTATCTCAATAAAAGTAAGCTAAGCTTGCAATAATTAAAATAGTTAATTCTGTGCCTCGGTTTGATTTTTAATGCATTCTAGTTCGATTGGCTAGCAGAATTGTTGAGAGCGCAAAACCATCTCAATATGTTTATTGTTCATTATTTTTTGTCTGATGTTCCAGTTATCTATTTCGAGGAAATGTTGTTAAACCTGTATTACTTCTGACATTGCCGACTTTTTCATTTCGATGCACTTCAGTATTTAGTTATTGTTTCAACAACTTTACTTTCTTAATTACCACATTTCTTCTTCCTCGCTCGTCTTCTGTCATCTCTACTTCACTTTGGAGTTGTTCTATTTTTTTTTAACTGATTTTTTTCATTTTGTATTGTTCTCTTTTTATAGTTTGTTTTTAATGGTTTTTTCTATCATAATCTATATTAGTTTCCTATTTATTTTGCAACGTACCTTTCTTTGTATTCTTTTTTCCTGTTACCTACTTGCGTTTTTAAAATGTTTCCTCTTCTCTTTCTGTTATTTAAATATCTGCCTTAAAGAAAACAATGAGTGAAAGTTTTCAATAAATTTTAGAATGCACTACTATAAGCCAATGGGCGGCTCTTCAGTAAGTACAGTACAGTATCACGCTAATGTTTATATTAAAAAACGCCCACCGGTATATAATGCCTATACATATTTATGATCTTATTACGTTGCCTGTACTATTTCACACATTCTTTAGCTAATATTACAAAACTGTCATTTGGGGTAAAAACTGCTGTCACGAAGCGGGGATTAAAAGTATTCGTGAGTAGGGAATGCTCGCTAAAACCCAACGTGCCGTTGAAACATCGTTGTTTATAATGCATAAAACGTAGAAAATGTCAGGTTACGAGAAGGACATTTCACACTTGGAGGTTTTTGCTGAAGCGTGTCAGAAAGGAGATGTTTGACGTGCGGAGTGCGGAAAGCTGTCGTATCGCCCTGACGCGTTGATCGCAAAGCGAATACATCCCTTATTTCGCTACCGCTGTCGTTTCGGAAACAAAGCTTCAAACGCCGACATTACAGCAGTTGAAAATTCATAAACAATAACCTTGTTTTCCGCTGAAAGTTCGTCGATAGCGGAAGTTGCTCCTGATTACCTTTATTTTCCGCGCCCGTATCTTTGGCTTCTTCCCGTTTTTCTCTATTATGCGGATTGATTTACAAAAAGCTGTGTGGATAGAACTTCCCTTGTAACCCTTATCACTGCTGCTGGGGCTCGCGGAGTGATTTCCCGTGAGTTATGTATAGCCTTCAGATGCAGCGAATCTCGCTCGAGGGATAAATTGGAAATATGGAATAGAAATTTCCAACTGCTTATCATTGCTATACGTTGCCGCTGGTACACCTTTGACGTTTATTTGGACTCGTTAGTAGAGGCGGTCGTACAAGTATTAGCTCGGATCAAATATATCTAAGTCCTCTATTATTAGTGACTAAAGACGCAAGAAAAACGAGTATAAACAAAAAAAAACCTTGTAAATTGTTCGCTGCGTTGCAACTAAAATAAGGATGTTTCAAATGATGGGCTCGCGCGAAATAAAGTTGCTGCAAATAGAGAGGGTCCGACTCGCCGATTATGTACTGAAATGTTTAAATAACAAAAAAACCAGAATATATGAAAATGCTCTTCTAGCATTTTTATAAACAGCTACTTTTTTCCTTTTCCAATATAAACAGTTTTTCATGATAACCAAAGTATTCACCAATGAAGAACTTGCTATAATTTTCAATGAATTGTCTCTGATAAAAATACCACAAATATTCAAAGAACTACATCTGTGTTAAGAAAGAAGACGAAAATACGCAGTATATCGCAATACTTGATGTTATATTCTTATGAGATTGTGTAGAGACCGTGGTGGAATTTCGTGCTGACCACCTTGACATCACGTTTAAGTGGGTGTTGCTCGCGCTTTAAGGCAAGCGACTGGAATGATCGCCAGTCGGGTATTTACATCTACAGGTAGCATGGAGTTTCACGTGCTGCCTACTCCAGCACACGTATTGCAAGTAAGGTCTCGATGCAGGTCCGCTGGTAGTCTTACGAAAAGAGTAGTGATACGCGAGATGATATTATTAATTAGGGCATTATCCCAAAATTGGCTAGTGCCGAATATTTTATTACTTTCTTCATTGTATTACGAGTAACCGCGAGTCACGTTCTGCAGTTTGTGTGCGATTCGACAAACTCCATTCTCACTAAGTGAATTCTCGACTATTTTCGGCCCACTTTCTTTCCGAATCTGAGTTTGTAGTGTTACTGAAAGAAACCTTTGTTTTTCGAAAGAACAGTTGCCATCGCACGCCTTCCTAGGGCAAATTTTCATCATCAGGTGCTTGGCAGGCTATTAAGCAGACAAGCAGAAGTTTCCGTTAAAGCGGAGATACTGCAGGTTGCTCAATAGATTAGTTGTCCCCTTGTGAAGTAAACTTTTAAGCAAGACCCCATTTCGGGCTGTACTTGTCGAATATTTTGAGTTAGTTTTTGTGGACATCACTTAGGGTACTGATAATTTTGACATATAATATTCACGAGTCTTTACCACTGTATTTACTGTATTTATTATGCTGATTTGCTGTATTTATTTATGTATTTCAAGCACCTACGTTGTGTGGTCTGGGTGCAATGAAAATTCCTTATTATCAAATACGGACCAACCTGGTATATAATTAACAGCTCCTATCTTCAGCTGTTATACAATTACGTACTTCAACGTCTTTCTTGGTTCTCATTCGATGTAAACCGCATTCTATCTCGGGTGTGAGCAGGTCGGTGCAATTTAATGGCTATTGGTTGACCTATTTTGTGAATTAATTATCGTTGGCTTTGTTAATTGCCTTAATTGTCACTTCAACCTTAACTGCATGTACATGCAACCTAAAAATATGTATCATCGAAGTATGTTCATAAAATAATTCAGGAAAATAAATACCCTAGCACAAATCCCAGTAGAAATCGTAAAATTCCTCAATGTACAAAATAGTGCTGTATACACTGGACACTCTTTGAGGATCCGCAGCAGTACTAGCTTACAGAAACTGATAAACTGATACTGCTGGTTTGGTAAGACTTGTAAACGAAAATCATGCACTGCCGTGGAACGGTACGTAGTGGAATTTCTTCAGAAGAGCAGTAGACTTACTGATAAAGATTTTAACAAAACAAACCAGAACCCAAACCGTCAAGAAGCCAAGAAGCCTTATTGGTGCCCCATCTTTAACTACGTCTCTAAATTTGATTTTGAAACGCTGATGCCGTCTAGAGTTTATGATTGCCACATTAACAAATACTTAATTCTAAAAATTGCTGTTGTAGTGGAGGTGTTAAGTATAAAAAAAACTGCAAATTGTGATAAGATTTCCCTTGGTAGAAATGTAGTTTATGACTATACAATTCATTGAAGAATTGAAGGCATCTCGAAAAGTTGTTAGAATTCAAGATTGCGGCTGAAATTCAAAATGGCGTCATACAATGGAATTGTTTTCAGTTTTCTTATTAACCATCGCACAAGAGTGTGTTTGGTGTCAATTTATATGTTTTTTAGGTCAACAAGTTCATTTTTCATGTTAAAAATAGGCTCAGTATTAGTCCATGCGGGCTAACAGATGTCCTTCCTATGTACAAAAGGCAGTTTGTGATAAAAAATCGAACAAACTCTTTTCAGCTATCAGCAAAGATCCAGCGCACGAGCAAAACTATACTATAGTGAAAGGAGATGCCGGTGCAGTCGGATTAACACAGGATCCATCGGCAATAACTCATTGGCTGGTAACTGGACCGGAGATTTGCCACTTGATACAAGAGTTTGAGTGTAAGATTCAGACAAAGGTCGAAGAAAGTAATAGACGACATCATGAGCAATATCACTCATTTCAAGTTAAATTTGTCACTAAGGTTCAAGCACTTTATGCTACTCTGAAAGAGTTCAGAAACCCATTTTTATAAAATGAAATAGATTTGCTTGTCATCGACAGTAGTTATTGTTGATAAGGATATCAGTGTGTCTATTTATTTAGCTGAGTCAACTGTTATTACACAGTTCCACAGTTTCATTGAGGAACGTCTGGTAAAAAGTTCCTCAACACCATTTCAGCCTTTGAAAAAGAACAAAACCCCCCTGAAAACTCTTTGGGATATATTTGGAACAGGGAAGAAATATAGATTTATTCCCGTTCATGCTATAGCTGCATCAATTGGAAGAGAACAGCCTAATGTTTTACTTGGATATCAAGCTTTCACAGGCTGTGACAGAAATTCTGGTTTCACAGCTCTCTTGAAAATCTGCCATCCACAAATTGTGCACTACAACAACATGTTCTACGGAGTGCTTTCCAAGCTGGGCACATTTCGGGACAAGCAGGCCAGCGAGAAATAAGGACCACTTCTCCAAATGAATGGGGTTGGTGGTTGGATGATGTATCATGGATAATAAAATGGTCAGAGTTACCAGAAATTGCAGATACCTGTAAAGAACTAATAAAATGTATGCGCAAAATTCGACGGAAGTTATTTCAACTTCTTGTGCTACAATAGAGCAAAAGGGAGCTTAGCTAGACAATCCTATTGTACTCAAAATAATAGGGGCTGTCCCTTCCATTCAGGCAAACCCTATATAAACGCAAGTAGCTTAGTTTTCGAGTTCACTTTCTACTTTTACGTAACATCAGATCACTTCATTACTTCGAGCAATATCACTTGACTTAATATCACGTTTTCTGCATATACCGACTTGTTACATTTTAGAGCAAAGCCGAGACCAAGGTCAGCTTCCAAAGTCTTTTATTAATAAATAATTCAGTATCGAATACCAGGCTACTCACAATTGGTATTTGTATTTTAAATTAATTTTAACGAATTTGTATATGTTGTATTGTGTTCGTGTGTTCTAAAGTAACAAAAGGAATGTTATTGTTTTCCACCAGCGTTTGTAATTTACTGAACTTAATTCCACAGCATTAAACAACATAACAGTTCCAGTGGTGCAAACCACCAAAGTAGTATATACTTAATTTACCAATTACTTTCTTGTTTCCTCTACAATTCTCTCCGATTACTACTTTGATTCTCGTTAATGATTTTTGCACAAAATACTTTCATTTTTTGCATTATGTTGACAAAATTATACAATATTGTACCTACACACGACAAATTTTTGCATGCGATGAATGCAATCAAGATTTTTGCTGTTACTGCAATGTTTACGTTTTTAAGACACAAGTGCATCATCATTCTTGGGAACGTTCAAATAGTAGTATTGCAAATAGCCGCAGGTTGTTTTGTCTCGAATACAGTTGCTGCACCATTTTCTCTTCATACTTATTGAAAGGAAACGTTTCAATCTTATTCCGTAATAATAAATCTGTTGCTCTCACAAGAATTGCAAAATTTTAATTCTTTTTCACATGAAATTCCAATTGCTGCTCTCAAATTTGAAAATGCATTTTAATTTATGGCATAGCCGTTGCTTAGGGAAAATCTAAGCGATGTATAAGGAAATAAAATTTTAATAGAGTTTCTTAACTGCATTCATTCCTTGTAGAGCTGCATTAAAACTTTCCCGTTTAATATGTCGCGACTGATAATGTCTCAATGAAGTTTTACTCTGCAACGCCTTGGGCCAGAGACGCTCATTAAAAACTTGTAACAAATTTTACGACCTGAGTGCTAGTCAAGATTGCTCCATTCCGACTGCAGTAAAAAACTAGACTCCATGTAACATGGAACTTGTCAGATTTATTAAAGTAGATGAATATTCTGTAGTATTGATAAAGTTTAACGCCTTGAACGTCAAGATGCTTTAAATTCGGTCGAATCGAAGGGCAACTAGTCAGTTAGGTCGAAAACATTACATAAACAGGCGAAATGAAAATACAAGATGGGTTCATAACATGGGTTGAGTGTAGGGATCAAGCTTTCATTCGCAAAGTCGCTGAATACAGAATTGCACAAAAAGCAAATCTCGGCTAGGCAAAAACTGCCCAGAAAACACGACCGGCTTTTTCTAAAGAATTTCTGAAAAGCGCAGCTAGTCCCGGGTCCCGGGGTTAAATAGTTAATCCCGCTCTAAATTTGCAATCTTCCAGTGTGACCTTTCGCCAAACTTCTCTAAGCTGCCAGTCTTAATACCTATGAGTGTTTTCCTCCTTATTGGACTTGTTCCATTGGTAAAATGATTTTAGATTTCTTATTGAAAAACAGACTCATAAAAACAGAAATTTGTTTAAAATCTTAGCGAAAGGATTAATTAAACCTAAGAAAACATAAAATTTAAATTCCGCAGCGCTCTTTCACTTCTTCCGACCGCTTCTCTGGGGCCCAAATTTGCGACTTTTTAGCCATAAAGCTAATCCCCTAAGCTCCTGTCCCTCGGAATTTGCCTCGGGGCGCCTGGAAGACTACAGGGAAATCGTTTTTACGTTTCAGGGCTTCCGATATTCTCATAAATATCCGATTCTTTGCGGATAACAATTTAGCGTGTTTTATAACGGGCTTTCCGAGAAGATGATGCATGGCGAGACACTCCAGAAGAATCAAACTTTGCACTGTAACGGACTCGGACGATTTTCTTAAGTATCGGGAATTTATGACTCGTAAAATCTCACTTAGGTGGTATAAACTTTGCTTTCTAAGCGAATTTATTGCGGGTCCAAGATAACGAGCAGACGCAAGTAAATTAGAAAATATCAGAATTGAAAAACTTTTTATGGTCAACTTAAAGATGTGTATTCACTATCGCTTTTATTATATTAACGTCTAAAAAACTTGAAAAACAAAATTGACACAAGTTAAAAAGCCAATGCATTACTTATCCCCAACCTGATTTTTCGCCGCAAAAAGGCCGTAGAGGACAGTGAACGTCCTAGATATGCATGACAACGATCTTTTCTTCGACGATTTGTAAAGATTAAGGTCGCTCAATTTCTAGAAAATAACAAATGATGCCTGTTACAGCGGTATCATAAAACTTTTTGTATTTCTTACTGCACATTATTCCTGTTCAGGCCGTGGCCCATTTTTCATTAGAAGCTGACCTGTCAGCTTTCGAATGGATGTAGGTTATTTTTACATTTCGGGGCAATTGTTATCCCAATTTATACAGGATAAGGTTAAGTTCTGCACTCGGAGAGCTAGCGGATAAACCATATAATAGAGAGCTTTTGGTGCTTTTCTAAAACTTTCAATGCCATTTTCTGTTCGGCTGTGACAGATGGAAAGCTATTGCTATCAATTTGCTCCTAAAATAAGTTTTTGTCTCTGCAGGAGCGCCTCTGAAGGGATTGAAAAGGAATTGTATTGAAGTCAACTCAATCATGAACATATAAACAGTAACCCGGATGCATTGTTACGAGATTATTGGCCGTTCTCGAAATGAAACACGTCACCGACTGAGCTCAGAAGAATGGATTGAGTTTGACTTATGTTAATACGTGATGAACTAAAATAAAGAACGCCAAGTGCTTTATCTGGTTCATTCAGCTTTGGATACCTGACATAATTAGACGCTGAGGGACTCAAACAGAGCCAAAAATCAATTAAATCTGAAAGAGTAACGAATACAGTCGATAAGGGCCAACAAACTAGGTGATAGTATATTATATATAATACCACATGTCATTTCTGGTATTCCACAAACAAACCATACAACATGTAAGTGTGTGAGGACTAACCACTAACATATACACGAATATACACAAATACTACAGCCTAAACTTAATAAGAATATACCAATTTTTTAAATACCACAGACCATACTGAAGAAGTATATACGGGTAACCATCTGTAAATACCTTATGGAGGTCTCGAATGTAATCCGAAAAGTTAACGCTATAATGCAAAATGCGATTTCTATACACGACCTATTTAAAATACATAATATCACTGACTCACTATACTGAATTTCTTAAATTAAATGAAATACCTCTAAAAAGAAGTATATTTTTACCATGCTCAATTAAGAAGACAGAAAGTTATTAAATAATTAGAATTATTAAGTCCATAACTATTTGGGTATTGCTGTAAAAATTAGATTAGCCAATCGGCGACTCAATTTAGCTACAAAAGCTAGAATTACCCCTCATGTAATTAACCCCCCAACTAAGAGATGGAATTCCAGATTGATACCATAAAATATCAAGAAATTGATCTAGCAAGCTTGATTAATAACAATCGATATTTTTAGAATGGAAGGTGAAGGCTTCATTTACGCAGCAGATACCAAAATCTTATGACGAGGTGAATGTCTACGACGCAGCTATTGCCGAATACGAACAGGTACACAATTTTACTATGTTTAAATCGAATTAGATAATGCGTTAATCCTAGTCGGACATAAATATAATTGACAGTCGTGTACGGGCCGGATTGCGTTCCTATTCCTCCTACCAAATCAGTCCTATATGTCGGATCAAGGGTCGACTCCGCCTAGAAACAACAGAACTAGTCACAACAATCAACTCCAGCAGTCGCTGAATCTACCCTCCAAGATTATGGGCTCATAATTAGCGTGTCCAAGCCATCGCCGTATAAAAATCCAACTAAAGGTATAATTAATCGGTTTCAGAGTTTGGGCTATTGAAGCCCGACAAAATGGAAATTTACCTTCAATTCAACAAGTGGTTCTACAAACTTGAAATCTAACGCAGATCAACCGAAATCCGCATTCTAATTAAACCTTCTCCTTGGATAATGGTTAAAAATCTGCACGGGCATCTCACCCTGAGTTGTGTGGCGACTTACTTAATTACACCAAAGCACACGCAATACATTTTTGGCTACTCGGTCACGCCAATCTGCCAGAAACAGGATATATGAAATCCACTATTTTGTCAACCCGAAGAGACTCGATGCGCCGTGTATCAATGGTTGCAAACCTGGTAGGCGAAAGATTTACTACAAAGTTAGTGATCTCTCTCAGTATAAATTCATGAAAATAAAGAAATTTTTGGAGAGAAATTTTTTTGGATTGCGGTTTCGCTAATTGAATCCCCTTTCCATGGCCAACAATGACGAAAATATATTGTAGCCGTTTTTGCATTATTTTGAATTGCTATTTCTGATGCTTAGTTTTAGTTTTATGACTTAAACCTTTCACTATATACCTAGTAACCCCAACTCAGAGCGCCGGTGTCTATCCTTGTGACCAATTCGGGGTGTTATTTTGTATATAACATACCATAAATAGAGTAAATATTGTCAATTAATATACTGGTATGACATAACCTAGTTTAACGTTTGCTGAGCTTCTATTAGTTACAGCTACACGTTGTCATTCGAAGCGCCATAGGGATCATTAGATAAATACGAATCGTGTACAAAATGTTAATATGTAATATGTATAAGAAGACTTAAAATTGTAAAAAAAATGAACCGGAAAAATGCAAAAAATTTGGTGGGTGGAATTTCGAAAAAGTGGATGCTCACATACACCCTAACCCGAATATCTCGGAAACTACTGGAGCGATTCTGGTTATATTTGGCATGCTCACCTGAAATGTCTCAACGTATAGAGTGAGATTTGGAATTCAATTGAGGTTTCGACAGCAATTTGGAACCGGAAGCAGTCAATACGTTATTGACCGCATGTTTTTTCTGTAAATTTCTTTAAAATTGTCTGTAGATCAATAGAGGGCCTAAAAACACGCCGTTTAGTTTTAACCGGAAAGCTCTACGCCCACAAATAAGGCCTATAGAATTAAAAAAAAACTACCCTCTCAGCCCAACGAGTCGATTTATCGTGAAAAACTGATAGTGACTTTGTAGTACTTCATTTTCAAAAGAAGATGCTTAAGAAAAATTCGATAATTAACAACCTGTCAAAATAGGATCAACGCCATGTTTTTTTAATTTTACAAGTATTACAGAAAACAATTTTCGCCATGGACAAGCAATAAAGCGCTTTATCGATTGACGTCCGTTAGACATTTACAGGTAGGTGTCTCCAGAATTATATAGTCTAATACTAATGACCAGCTTGAATCGCTATCGATTTTTAAAGGTTTACTGTCAGCTAATGACATGATTTACTACTCTCTAAATCTAAAGTGTAAGAAATGGATTTACAGTATTCCTTTGACTAATTACATGTTTAAGAAGTAATTACAAATGAGTACAAAACTGTATGAGGGATAAGATTCCTTTTCAGCATTGAGTCTGCTTCATACTTCGACAGTGTTGTTAGGTGTCTCTACGTAATAGTGTTATTGCTTTGTGTATTGCGTATTTGTTTGTTCGTGGACATAATTAACTCGAATAAAGTCAAAGAGAAAGTATTCCTAAATTGCTACGTGTGTGTTTTCCACGTTGAATTAAACCTTTTTTTCCTGGGGATGCGCAAAAATGTGACGCAATCTTGAAAACATCGGTAAATAAATCCGATCCAGTTGTTGCAAATTCTCATAATTATCGAGCAGATACAGAAGATGTGAACTATGCACAAAAGATGAAAAAAGCTAAGCTCAAATTTTTGCTGTTGCCGTTTTCACACTTAAAAATTCAACCAAAACACACATGCCTGCAGAAGATGCCCTGAAACGAATTCTGTAAAACCAAAGACCCGAGACCAATCCGAAAGAGAATGAAAGTAAATCTGTACTTTTATTTATTATGCAATCACAATATTTTATGCAATTTATAGACGACTTTAGAAGAATATCAAAGGCAGCTGACTTCTTAAGCGGAGCTGATCGTGGGTTAAACTTTAATAACTATTAAAAATAC